>OZ007555.1:76631130-77304827 GCA_963931855.1 Philhelius festivus | reverse complement strand
TATTGTATTTGTATTGTATTTGTATTGTATTTGTATTGTATTTGTATTGTATTTGTATTGTATTTGTATTGTATTTGTATTGTATTTGTATTGTATTTGTATTGTATTTGTATTGTATTTGTATTGTATTTGTATTGTATTTGTATTGTATTTGTATTGTATTTGTATTGTATTTGTATTGTATTTGTATTGTATTTGTATTGTATTTGTATTGTATTTGTATTGTATTTGTATTGTATTTGTATTGTATTTGTATTGTATTTGTATTGTATTTGTATTGTATTTGTATTGTATTTGTATTGTATTTGTATTGTATTTGTATTGTATTTGTATTGTATTTGTATTGAATTTGAATTGTATTTGTATTGTATTTGTATTGTATTTGTATTGTATTTGTATTGTATTTGTATTGTATTTGTATTGTATTTGTATTGTATTTGTATTGTATTTGTATTGTATTTGTATTGTATTTGTATTGTATTTGTATTGTATTTGTATTGTATTTGTATTGTATTTGTATTGTATTTATATTGTTATTGTATTGTTTTTGTATTGTATTTGTATTGTATTATACAAATACAATACCAATATTCCTTTTTAGGAAACACAAGTGATAAAAAATATTTTTGTGCAAGATTTTGTAACATTAAACCGGCTTACTGTTCGGATTTGCAGGTATTTGTAGTTAAATTTTATTTGAATGTAAAAGTAAGAAAGTGGAGCTTTTTTAAATGGCTTCAACTTTCAATTTATGGTAACTTTTTTTGGTTTATATTTCTTCAATAGCAACAAATTAGTACAATAAGAACTGTGCACTTAATGGAACTGAGTCTTTTGTTCTTGGTTCAAGTCTTAGGTGTGTAATGTAGGAATCCGAAGATGTTAGCATAAGATGAATAACATCCTCATTAGTTGCCAAACGGGAGCATTTTCTAGTGTTATGAATCCTTCAGAACAAAACATAAGAAATGTTTCCATTATTTTAAAGAAATTAGATTTAGAAAATAGTTTATACATAATACATTTTGTCCCTCTCCGGTCCCAGGGGCGGTCGAGGGGGTTGTTGCCATCGTTCGTTGTACCTAATCCTTGCTTAATCAATTCTACCTTTATACCAATTTTTTCAATACACGCCTTTTGAATGTTATTTTTTGAAGAATCTTCTCTTTACACCTGAAACAATTTTGTTATTTTGAAGCAGTTGTAAATTTCGGTAGCCTTCACGTAAAAAGTTTTCAAACTTTTCAGGTGCTGTTTGCGTGGCATGCATTGCTAAACTTAACAGGCCCCTGCGGCTAAATGGGTCAAAATATGTGATTTGCTTTAGCATCATGAATGCAATATATTATAAGCATCATAATAATCTGTGAGTTCACATGGAGCATCGTGGAGCTCAGCTTCAACTAAGAGCCCCGTTTATGAAATTAATAGACTAATTTAATAAACGGTAAATGTCATTTTAAAGCGAAATACAATATTAATCAAAATAAGGAATATTAATTTGATTAAAATATTATATGTAAAAAAAACTTAATTTAAAATTGCTAAAAAAAAATCTATAAATCTTGGACTTTTGCAAGAAGTCACTTTGTAACATAAGCCATAATCATCTGAAAAAAAATTAAAAAAAATTATGGATTGTACCCCTTACATATATCTAGAATCGAAAAAAAGTATTGACTACACTTTAGAAAATACTTGACATTTGGGGTTTTTTTCACCTGGGAACCACTGTGCGCCGCAGTGTTTCAAGTGTTTCAAGTCTTTCATTACTTTATCGTTGTTTTTATAAAGTGTTCTAATGAAATAGCCACTTGAATTCCTCTCTACTAACAATTTAACCGTGATAATTGCGCTACAATTCCAGCTTCAGGCCAATTTCAGCCGCAGTGTAGAGAGTATAGAGATTCCTTCCTAAGCTGTACAACACGAATGTGGAATGTTTTGCCTAGTTCGGGTTTTCCCTTCCATTTTAATATCCTGAACTTCAAAACCAATGTACATTCCTATCAAATTATTCCAATTTTTTTTACGCTCTCACTGTGTTAAAACATTTTCAAGGTATTCAAAAACACTTTTGTGCTCTTGAGTCGTGAATCATCAAAAAATAAAATGCACGACTGGGTCGCACGAACTTGCTCCTATGTAAAAGACTAAGAATTTCAAAAATGAATGTTATTAGAGAAACTGTTCATAAGCATAAAATTCATTTTTTAAATGACTAAAAAAAACTTCTTTAGTAGTTAAAGGTAAGAATAGGATGCCATGTGATTCAAGCAAATATAGATTTATGCAAGAACAAAAATTATAAGTCTTTGTAAACATTCTTTTAAAACATTTTTAAGAAAAAATGTTGGTACGCCAAAGTTTTTTATTATTGTATGAATAAAAATTAAATTTACAAAAAAAGTATTGAGCTGTTTTCGAGATATTGAATTCTCAAAAAACAAAAAATTGATTTTTTTTTTCAAAATTCAAAAAAATATTTTTCTTAAAGTTTTGAAATGCAATGTTTTTAAAACTTTTTAGAAGCTTCTCTCTACGAAATTTCATTAAAATCCGTTCTGCTGATTATGAGAAATTCAAAATTTTAAAAAATCGTTCTATGGTAGGTACAGTCAGTAATATCTTGTTTTCAAAATTTTGTGTATTTAATTACAGATATTAAAAAATAATAGAAAGAAAAAAATTTAAGCAAAATTATCGGAACCGTTTTCGAGAAAAATACGATTTTCGAAAACCATTTTTTAACATTTGTATGGAGGGTACCATTATTTTTAGGTAAAATGAATTTATTTTTCTGATATATTGTAGATTATTTTTCCAAACTGTTATTATTTATTATTTATTGAGTTTTCAAAAAAAAAATTTTGAAAGTTTTTTTTAAAAATCCAAAAATTTTTTTTTGGAAAATTTTAATACACAATAATATTCAAACTGCTGGGAAGCTTTAGCATAAAAAAAATGATCAAAATCGGTGGTACAGTTTTTGAGAAAATTAAAAATAAAAAAAATGGTCCCGAAGGGGGTACCAAAACTACTCATTTTTTGGAAATTTTTTTTCAACCATTACCTAGGCTTAACTAAATTAAATTTTTTAATTTTTTTTTTTAAATCGTTGGGACAGTTTTTGAAAAAAAAAATATTTATAAAATTTCGAAAAAAATCGTATGGCAGGTACCGTTATTTTTGGTCTTAAGAAATCAAATCAAAAAACATCCGGGGGTAAAAAATCAAAACCCATATCTACCAAGTTTGAAGAAAATCGGGCGAGCCGTTTAGCTGTAATCGAACAGACAGAGAGACAGACAGACAGAATTGCCAGACCCACTTTTTTCGTCTTCATGCATAACTTGCCTTATAGTACCTATAGGTCGCAAGTAAAAATATAGAACTTTGTTATAAAAAAGTAATAATTTGGCGTGAATTAGAAGTGAAAACGGGTAGTGAATATGTACTCAAACCTAAAGCATACAATATTAACAGTTCCATAAATAGAACACTAAGATACTATAATCGTTCACTGAAATGTGTTTCACGGTGACCACGCTCAATGCAGTAGCTAGAAACAGGTACATTTTATTCTGTCATGAACATAAATACCTTCATAAATAAACGAGTCTGGCGGCATTATTATGTAGTCTTTCTGTATTTTGAATAAATAACAATACCTAACATAATAATTTTTCTTAAATAGTTACGTGTACCCATTATTTTCCTCTGAGACCTCATGAAGCTTACGCAACAATAATTTCCAATTCAATATGGAAAATTCAACATGAAAAAAAGCCCAAAGCAACACGAGCATTATTCAGCAAAAAATTAATATTATTTTCGATACAAATCCGTATAACAAAAGACCCTTAAAACTGATATGACACTTGATTTTGAAGTGCTTGGCCGATCTTTCATTAAGATCTGTGAAAATATGTCAAAACAAATAATCAATCAAGCGGCCGTAAGGCTCTGCTTAAAAGTACTGCCATGATCTTACAGAATATTTTATTTTATGAAGTGTAATAGGTTAGGTGGTTAGGTAATAAAGCTTCTTAAGTAAATTTTTTTTAATATTTTCTTCAAATACCGAACTGGTGAAAATCGCTATGGGAAAGTGGTATAGTTTGTTAAGATTTGACTTGCTATCAAAACTAAATACCGATGGGAATAAATAAATCATACTCGCAGAGAGATAAGTTGACCCTAGTTGCCTGCCCTAACAAACGAACCTTACTTATAGTACCTTGACGAGAATGGTAGAAAAGCACCAGACTTACATTTTTTCGATAAACAAATTTTGGCATGGCTTTGAGAAGACATAGTATAACACATAACACATCTTTCAGCAGAAGTTTAGTAACTAATAATATAATGTTTATTGAACAAACTATTAGAAACGAATGATATACATATGTACGTAACGTATATGTATAATTCGAGAATGATAAATTATGATATGACAAATTAAAATGCTAAATTACTACATAAGCTATTATAAACAGGTAGGTATTACTTTTTTATCTCAACAAGAAGGCTTCCAGTTGGTATTGGAGCTTGAACTTTTCAAACCTTTTAGAAAGATACGAGTAGTTATTATCACTTTGTTTGAAAGCTACCTTTTGATCGAACCAAAATGATGCATTAAATTGTAAGTCTCTTAAAATGAAATGATTTAGTGCATAGGTCAAGGAAGAAAAGAAACGGGGTCTGTTTTGCCTCTTTTCTAGAAGAATCAAAGGGCACGGTAGTGCCCAGCCAAGATCTGGCACTACACCCTTTTTACAGGAACAAACTCTGGCGGTTTTTGACCCCTCCTGTATGCTAAGCTAGTCAGGCAAAGACGCCTCACCGAATTTCAATTTTCTAGCATAAGCGGTTCCTGAGATATAAGGCCTCAAAAATAACAAAAACCGTAACTGACTGACTGACTGACAGATCATCAAAATTATGGAGCACGTTTTTTTTGTATGCCCAATTCGAAAGGTTTTAAAAACTTGACCAGTGAACCCATCAACTTTTACTCAGTAAAGCCTAGTACTCACCTAGCGTGAAATGAAAAATAAATACGTTCCAAATTACACGCGGAGAATAAAAATGAAAATAGAATAAACTTTTCCACGTGAATTTTTGATACTCACTTTAAATGAAAAAAAAAAAACAATTATTTTTGAACTGGTTCGTTCTTTCTGTTTATAAATTTTCAATTTTTTGTTTTGAAACAAAATATCCAAATCAACTGACAAATGTCACAGTTTTCCACTTTTTCCTGATGGTTGTACATTGAGAAATGAAAACCATAGCGTGGAAAAAGTTGTGGAACATATTTGTTTTTCCAATCCACATTTTAGTACTCACCTCTCGTTGCGGATTTCATGCCAGTGAACCAGCAGTCACTTTTATATGAAATTTTCATTTTCACTTGAACTGAGTACTAGGCTTAATCATTAAATAATAAAATTTCTCTATTACATTGTAGCTATTTCAATATTATTCTACTTTAAATATTCGGTATTAAACCTTCACGAAGCAAGAACTTGGCGTGCTCTTAGATCTCAGTACTTTTCACGGCTGACTTGTTACACAAAGGTTTTTGTATAGAAGAACTTGGCTCTTTTTTTAACATTTATGTTTTTAGTCTGATTAAGATAGCCGGCTAACATAGCCCTATATCATTGGAAGTAATGGTGTCTCCGTGATTTTTCGATCGAACTGTGTATCTTATTTGTGCATTGATGCTTGGATGAACTTTTGTATTTTGTGTTCGCTCCAATATTGGCATTTTGCTTGTTGACATATAGTCCTATTCTGCTATTCATCGGGGTATTTTTCTTGAATTTTTACTAATCACTATCCTGCTATTCATTCGAAGTGAATCTGTATTTAAGTCGGTAATATTGCGCGGTATTCTGTTATTCACGTGAACGGATTCATTCTATGCAAATCGGATCCGCATATGAAATATTGCGGATTTTTAATTTAATGGATCGTCTGTCTGGTTGGTGCTCAGTAAAATGTAAGCAAACACTAATTTATTGCCTAATTTAGAACATTTGCTAGTAAAAAATAGATTATTAACATTTTTAGGAGTAGAAGAACAAAACGATCAATTTACTAGGTAATCGATTGCTTATGAATGTTTGTAATCAGGCTGTGGTACCTAGCCTTTTCTGATGCATGTAAGAGAGATGTGGGTTTTGATAGAGGGTCATAATGGGAATGTGGATACCGTCAACGCACATAACGACTCCAGGCACACCACATTTTGCTTTAAACAAGAGTTTTACTTTTAGTTTTTCTTCTGTCGTCATTTGTAGATTAATCCATTTGGGACATAAGTGGGCTTTAAGTGCGTCCTGTTATGTATACTGAGTGAAGCCTGCATCCAAATCTTGCCCCACGCCATGCAAACACCTCAAACAAGCGATTAGTTTCTCTTTTCTTTATATTGGTGCTTATTTTGACATTCTCTTTCGTTCGAAAGTGAGTCGAATTCGTTGAAACTTAATTTTGAGGCTCGGCAATTAGAATGTTAATCGAACAAATCGAAAGTTCACCCAATCCATAGAAAGTTCATTCATTTGCGAAAGCTAATTCAATTTTGACATTCGAAAGAATAGAATTAAATGTCATTTTTGTGTCGTTTGAATTTTTTTGACGAGTAAGCAACAAAACATGTAAGTTTTTAATTATTTCATGGAAAATAAATTACTTTTATTAATTTTGTTGTTATCTTATGTTTAAAGGTCGCATTCTAACTGCACAAACCGCGAACAAAAGGAAAAGTTAATCAAAATAACGGAAGAAAACCCGGAGGTAGCAAAGTGTTTTTTTTTACTACCCGCGTTGATACGGAAAGATTTCAAATGGGTTTGAAGTATCCACTATCCTTCTCCTATGCACTTCTTCAACACCATCTTCATTTATAAACAACACAAATGCCATATTTTTATTTTTTATTTATTATTTTATGTTTTTATCAAAGAAATTTAAATTATGAAACAATAAACAAAACAATTACAAATAAACAAAGATTTCACTTTTTGGTGTTGACATTTCACAAACACTTCTCTTTTGTTTTTGATATTTTAGTGTGACCAAGTGTATACCAAAAAAAAAAATAAAAATTTAGAACGCGTCATGAACAACTTATTCTTTTTTTTTTAAGAATAGTTTGAAAACAGCTGAGTTGATACAAAAAATGTAATAAATATGTAGTTCTTGTTGGTTGATGGTTAAACTTTACTTTATAATGAAAAAGTGTATTATTTATTTTGTTTCTTGATTCTTTATCCAACATCTATAAAATGTTTAGAAACAAAAAAATGTAAAACGGTCATACTAATTCAAATAGAAATATAGTTAATTTCAAACAGCTGAAAATGAAAATGAATCTTTTTTGAAGTTCATTTTATGCTATCTTTCGCAAATGAATGTTATTCGTTCGAATCCCAAAATAAAATAGTTCATTCGAAGGAATAGAATCATTCTAACGAATTGACTATTCATGAGAATGACTCATTTCGCTATGGAGGTGGAAGCTTTCTGTTGGAGGATTCTCTTATTAATCTGCTTGGAATTAGGACAAAAAAAACAATAATAATTGTCCAGCGAGATATCCGTTCGGAGCGGAAAATTCAGAGGATATTTGCTTCGAGGTATGCTTCCGTTGTTTGGAATTTTTCTTCGACATTCAGCCCTATCACGAATTCCACCGTAATTGGAATCTTTTACGAATCCCAAAAAAATCTATCACCAAATCCGTTGGTAATGGTAATTTGTATGAGGTTTTCCACTACGATGGATTTTGTGATAGTTTTTTTCGGGATTCGTAACAATTTCCGATTACGATGGAATTCGTGATAGGGCTGATTATTTTAACGCACCCGGTGAACTGCGTTGAAGTGCGATAAAGTGTTTTATTTGTGAATTTTCTGACAGCTAAATGCAGTTATTGTTTTTCCGATTTCGTCCGATACAAATTCTTCGCGGAATAGATAAATTACTCCTCGAAAGTAATTTGAACCTCCGACAAAGTATGCGTTGCGGACAATTTTCCGCTCCGAACGGATATCTCGCTAGGGCCGGATAATAATAAAGATGAAAACAAATAAGAAAATTACTTCTGTTTAGGTAGAGCGATTGAACTTGAGTTTTTAATAAACTCAAAAACAATTATTCAAGATTCAGAAGATTATCACATCAACAGCTGTTTACATGAATGTCAAATTGGTTCGGGATAATGTAGTTCACCCGATGGATAGCAGAATGCAAAGGCAGTGTGAAAGGGAATCGAATGGCTGGATCGGATTGTTACTGAAAAGGTATGAAAAGTATGAAGTCCTTAAATTGTTCTTTATAGAGAGTTATTTTCACGGATCTCTGGCGAACATTTTCAGCTTCCATTTCATGAACTCTCAGTGTTTTCTATATGTTACTCCGGAAGAAATGGCAAACGTTACTGAATAATTCGAAACTTGGATGCCATTGGTAATTTTACAGCTGCTACTACATAAACATTTAAAAGCCATTGTTACCTGGTCACCCCAATAGTAATATTACTAATTAGAATTTAATGTTTAACCGGTGTAAGTTTGAAATTTTTAAAATCATGAACTAAAAAGATTAAATGTTACTCGGGGACCATATTATGATTTTTTGTTTTAATTGATAAAAACACTTGAAATCAGCCGACTGTTAAATCAGTTGTCACATAAAAATTTATCCGCCTAAAAAAAAACACCCTCTATACTAAAATATTTTTAATAAAAAAATATTTTTAGTTTTTATTATTGCACAAATAAAAATTGAATTTCAAAAAAAAAATATTGACCTATTTTTGAAATATCGAGTTTAAAAAAAAATATGATTAAACAAAAATTTTGAGTTTTAAATAGTATACCTATCTAGTGTTTTTTTTCAACTTTTTAGAAGCATAAAAATCAAAAAAAAATAGTTCTATGGTAGGTACTGTCTGTAATGTCTTAATTTCAAAAAAAAAAAAAATTGGGAAAATTTAGCGAAACAGAAAAAAATTATCAAAATTCTAGGTGCCATCATCATTTATATATCAAATACAAAAAAAAATTTATTTCCATCATGTAGATAGTAATAAGCAAGTGTAAAGTGTCTACTTTCAGAAATATCGAGCATATGCTTTTCGAAATATTGCGTTTTCAAACAAAATTTTGAATATTTCTAGTAATAATATTAAAACTTGTTATGAGCATTAGCATACAAATTTAAGAAAACCAACAATAATTTCATATTTTTTTTCTAATCAGAGTTTATTAGTCTAAAATTTATCATTTATTATATTATAACACTAACCTCATTAAAAATTCAACAAAATGATTCAGAAATTATTAAAAGGTAAGTGGACAGAACTAATGCACATGTACCCAATTCAGTGGCGTAGCGTGGGTGGGTTGGAGAGGGCGGCAGACTGCCGGGGCGGCAAAATATCGCCGGTGAAGCGGGTAGAGTAGAAATCATGTGTACACCAGACATCTCCCACAAAGACCAACGACTTCTTCGAACCAAAAGAAAAAAATGCAGAAGACGGACTGTACATACCATACAGAACTTGAGAGGACAGGCTTATGACAACGCTGCCACAATTTCAAGAATCCACAATGGAGTCCAAGCCTTGATTAAAGCACTGAATCCGAAAGCTATACATTCGTTGCATGCACTCACTCAACTTGGCTGGGGTACACGCTGTTTCTGAATCAGTGAATTCCGTGACGTTTTTTGGAACTCTGGAGAAGCTATTTGCATTCTTTTCTGCATCAACTGCTCGGTGGAGCGCTTTGGTTGCCGTCACAGGCCAAGCAGTGAAACGAGTTACTGAAACGCGCTAGACATGAAGCCATCAAGACGCTTATAAATAAGTTTGAGGAAGTTCTTGAGGTACTGGAAGAATTGACGGATTTATCTCAAACTTCTGAAACAAGATCGGAAGCCAATCTTCTTCTGACAACCATGCAGTCATTTAACTTCCTCACTTTTCTTGGCTTTTGGGCTGCAGTGCTACCTGAAGTAGATGACGCACAGATTTACCTGCAGCAACGAGGACTGAGTGTGGATAAGTGTGCTCAGAAGCTCTGCGCTTTAAAGCTCTCCATATACCGTTTCGTCCAAACCGCAATCGACTTTGCTAAGACTCTCTGCGAAAAACTCGGAATCGAACTCAAAACGAGAAGAATTCGCAGGAAAAAACGCATGCATTGCGATGATTCCCCAGATGCAGCTTTGTCTCACGAGCAGAAACTCCGTCGAGAGGTGTTCGCATTATTTGACATGATCATTCAAAAAATGACGACTCGATTTCAGCAGGTTCGGATTTTTGATCCTATTTTACCTTCAATAAAAGATACCTCATTGTCTGTGAAATGATGTCTCGAAATTTAATTTTAATTGAATGGGGGCGGCAAAATGGGTCTCCCGCCCCGGGCGCCGAGATGGCACGCTACGCCACTGACCCTATTTTATAAGCAACTCGCCTGCATCTAGTCAATTTTACAGTCAACTGTTTTTGCTTTTCAGCCACGATCTAAACCATGAGAAAAATCAGTTGTAGGTTTATCATCGGCCGGCGTTTTAGATCGAAATTTTCAATAAAGACTCCAGACGATCCTCTATTCAGATGAATTCAAGTTCAATTTAAATGGATCTGACGGATTTCGTACGGTACGGAGGAGGCCAAAAGATGAACGCTAATGTTGTGAAGGATTGGTTAAACGTATTGGTGTTATGAAGTGGCCCTCGCAATATCCCGATCTCAATCTCATAGAGAATAGGAGATTGTAGATCAGAGAATTGATCGGAACAAATTATCGGAGTTTGTTGTTTTATTTATGAATTGCAAAATTCTCTCTAGTTTTGTCCACTTAATTTTTGACGAGATTTAAATTATTTTATTGGTTTTTAAATAAGGTATTTAAGGGTTATAATATACTTAGCAACTGTAAATTGCAGGCTAATATATTTTGATTAAATGAAAAAAAAAAATATTTTTGGTGATCTTAATTTGTGTTACTCCTTTCGATAGTGAAGTCATTTTCTTAATACGGGTCCCATTTTAAAGTCAGCTATTTTTAAAAAGTTTGTTTCATAATTTTCGACTTAAGGCCCTACGTATCACGATTTGTATTTCTTTTTTAGAATTTTTTGATGTACGAAAGTTCCTACAAGTATGTCATGCATGAGTTTATTATACATATTTGAGAAATCTTTCGATTAAGTTTAAAAAATTGTTTCTCATACTCTACCAAAACTTACCCAAGTTTACCCCATATATGTACATAAATCTGTTAATTCTTTATTCGTAACTTTTTCCAGACGGGCGAAGCGTCTTGAACATTTGTGCCTTCAAGAATGTTTATCGACATGCAAAATATATGGCTAATAGTACTTCAATTAATAAAAATACTTGAAATGTGATTCAAATGTAAAATAGAACACAAAATAAGGAAGATCAGAACTATAACTATTAAAACTGCTATACATGGAGAAACATAGCATTGCACAGATTACGGTAAAGTATATGTACCTAAGAGGGGATTTAATAAAACTCTAAATAGGGTAAATGTTGGTAGGTTTGGTTAGTAGATAGCGTTCTCAAATATAATAAAGTCATACATGCATTCATAAATACAAAGACATTTTCGTAGATATGAACGTACGCTTACAAATATAAAATAAAAAAAGTCGTTTGAAAAATTTTCCACCATAAATCAGGGTAAAATTATTTTTTACTTGCTATAGGTATAGGTACTATAGGGCAAGTTCTTCATTTGAAAAAAAAAATCGAACTCGAGATTTCGATCAAAGTTGACATTACGATGATAGCGAAGACGAATAAAGTGGGTCCGACAATTCCGTCTGTCTGTACCTCGATCTAGAGCCTAAGCCACTGGATCTATTTTCTTCAAACTCGGTATTTAAGAGTTTTCGGTGATTCCCTAGAGGAGAAATTGAAATTTTTGTTTTAGCTCTAAAACTAACGGTACCCCCCATACACCCGTACTGCATAATCTTATATGTATATCTCGAAAACGGCTCTAACGATTTTGATAAAAAAAAATTAACTGTGATATTATGGACATGGCACATGGACTATATTTTGGTCAAAAAAAATTTGGGGGGAAATGTTATTAATAGGGGTACCTGTCATAGAACTGTTTTTTTGATTTTCGAATTTCTCAGCAACGGTTCTAACGATTTTAACCAAAATTTACATATATGCAGGAGTCCCCTTCAATTTAAAATAATAATGTACATAAAAATATTCGAAAAAAATATTTGTTGTTTTTTTTTTTTGAAAAAATTTTTTTTTTGAAAAATCAATATCTTCAAAACCTATGAACAATTATTTTTTTGAAATTATTTCCTAAAATCAATATTATTAAATACTTAAAATTGGCATCCCACATTTTTTTCTTGAAAAATTTTAAAGAAATTTCTTATATAAAAATTTATTTAATAATACAACCATTTTTTAAAGTTTGTTTGCGTAAATTCATACTTTTCTAAAAATCCGACGGCAATTTTATGCATTTGGAGATTAATATCTCATTAAATCCATGTTTTATATTTATGAAATGTATCTTAAATTTCAAAGTACTTTTACATAAGAGCAAGTTCGTGCGATCCAGTCGTGCATTTTATTTTTAACTAGTGGTAATAAAATTTTCCAACTTAAATACACAAGTTATAGTCACTATTTATTTGAATATTTGGTTGTTTGCATAACGCTTGCTTCGATTTCAGAAGTTCCGGTTATCCTGCTTCGAAAAAGTCGAAATGATTCTTTACAAACTGTAACTTAAGTTCAAGTGGTCTAATTTTAAAAGTTAAGGTCTATAAATTTGAGTAAAATGTGGGACTAAATTTTATGTCTTCATTGTTCATACTGTTTCTGTTCTATATGAAAGTGGGGAAGGCATCTTTTAAGAAAAAACGTATATTTATTTATAAAACGGTTTCACCGGGGTGACCGTGCCGCGATGGTTGTGTGCTCGCCTGTCAGCCTCATGATCACAGGTTCGATCCCTGCTGTCGTCTATTTAGTCTTAATTCCATTAAAACCTTCTATAAAATTGTTATCAGTGGGTTGCTGGTTTGCTCATTGCATTTTGTTCAGGCATAACACTAACAACATGTGATTGAGTAAAACTAGTATGCCCAACAAATATGAAAACGAATAAAATAATGCGAATTATAAGGGACATAAAAATAAGATACAGCATTTCTCCGCATTAGTTCAGCCGCCATCCCTGGAGATAAAAAAATCTGAGACAACCATCTTCAGTCTCAGAACATCGTGCCACACATCTTTCCTATCCTTCTTTCTCTTCCTTAACTTCACGCCCGCGTTGTGTTGAAACATTTAAAGGGTAATCATAATCCCTTAAGCGCGTGTAGATTATAAAAAAAAAAAACTTTTCACAAATTAAAACAACGAAAAATTTTTTTTATTAATTTTTTTATTTTTTCTTAATTTTCATTATTTCTTTTTTATATATATATTTTTTTATGTGATGTTTCTGCCATTTTTGTTTCATTTTAAAAATCAATATGGCCAATTACATTTTTCATTTTTTTTTGTTTCAATAGCAATAATAAGAATAATAATACAATATATATAATAATAATGTAATAATACTAATATTAACACATCAAGACATCTTTTTTTAGTTTTTACATTTACAGTGGATTTTTCTATATACTTCCATATTTTTTTTTTATTTTTTTTTGTTTTTATTTAAATTAATCTTAAATTTAGTATTTTAAATATATCAGTATATTTTTTGTATTAAATTATTTTTACTAATTTAACTGCTTTTCTTTCTTTCTTCACCTTGTGTGGTACCTATACCTACCTATCGCTTGATGACTAACTCTGTACAAACACAATATATTTTTTTTTTGATAAATTCTCTCTCTTTTACAATATTTTTTTTTCTTGTTAATATTATCACGGTATGTTTTCTTTTTATTTTTACTTTACAGTTTTTTTTTTTATTTTGTTTTTCGATTTTAAAATTTATAAATCTTTGCAAAGAGGAAAAATTTACAATGATAGATTGGCTGCAAAAAAAGGACGATTGTAAATTTATAACATAATTTCCTCAATGTCCTTTTCACATTTATATGTGCACTTTTTTAATTTATAATTTTAAATATTTACAATAATTTTAGTTTTTTTTTTTTATTTTCGGTGACAAAAATTTAGTTCTAAATTTATTACTAACTATACAAGTTAAATTTTTTTAAATAAAATCAATATTTAATTATTCTATCATTACACTGTACAGTTATGGCAGATTTGTGGTATACGTTTATACATTTATAGTATTTCACCCCCATTTCGGCCAAAAAAAAAAAACAACAAAAAGTATGCAACTTTATACCATAAATTAAGAAAAATGGTTTACTTAATACAATTTCTGCTACTTAAGAAATAAACTAAGTTAAATTAAACAAAAAAAAAATTAAAATATTTTGTATACAGAAGATTATTAAATAAACGTAAATACATGTATGTGTAAGGTCCTTAAATAATAGGAATTGCACGCAATTTATTTCGTAGCTCATTTTCATTACTTAAATAAATTAAAGTTACGCCTGTATAAATCAAAGTTAAATCGCACTGGGTCCCTGATTTTCAGCCACCCCCGCTTTCTGCCCCTCCTAAGACCACAAACCGTTATATCCGAATAACTAATATAAATACTGAACCATTCTCTGATTGAAGGGTGGTAATGGCGTTTCAAGCAACCAGGACTTTAGAAAAAGGGGTACCCGTTGTAGTCCTCACAGTTATTGTGTTTGGCAGCGCGACCACTAATTGCATGATTTTGTGGCATGGTGACTTCTGGCTATGTAAATAGAATGTTGAAGCTCATAAATTCACCTGGCTAGCTTTTAACAACAGGGCAATGACGACGGGCGTAGGTATGTACAAAAGGAGGTCATTAATGATTTATGCTTCCAAAAGGATATCACGCCAGTTTGTCCCAGTGGCAGATAGAAAATTAATTGGTGGTATAAACTCATCTTAATAGAAGTTTTGGTGAAAGTCATTATTTTATGGTACGAAACATAGTTTTTTTTTTAAATTTTAAATCGGTCTAAGTTGCATTTGAAGTAAGTTTTAATTAAAAATATTGCTGTTCAGATTATTCCCGCTCCATCACGTGTAGTCAGGCCTCCATGTGCCCTGCAAAATTAAAAAAAAAAAGAAAATTTTCGAATTATAAAATCAAGTTCTAAAATGGAGAATAAAATATATTCTTTTAAATGTATGGGTTATTTAATAAAAATATAATTTTTTTTAATAATTAAAACTTACCATGGAGCTAAGTCCTAAGTGGTATGACTGCGAATGAGGCACAACACCTCCACCTAACGAGCCGGCTGTTGAAAAACCTCCTTGTAATCCACTTGATGCACTCAAAGCACCCATTCCACTGGCATACCATCCGCCATGCATATGAGCATGAGCTGGATGCAAGCCTCCAGATAGATGTCCATGTTGTCCTGTTGATACAAAAAAAATATTTTTATAATTAGCTCTGTTGTATGTCTTCTTGAAAATGTGAAAAATAATTTTGAAATTAAAAGTTTCCTCTCGCACAATCCTAACCATCAGAATCAGAAAAGTATTTTTTGTTCCATAAAAAGAAAAATGTAATTTTACTCATTGAAAAAATTCCTAATTTACAATTCTTATTTAGAGGGTCTAGTACTCAAAACGTAAATATTTGAATATTTCTTCTGTTTCTGTTCTAGGCTGAGTTTCCATTAAATCTAAGTACATTTTCTCTCCACAATTTACGCAAGAGGACGCCACCATCTTGAAATTTATGAATTTTTTAGATAAAAATTGTACAAAAAATGTTAAAGGCAATATTTTCCACAACTTTTTTCTTCAAATATTATCTAATTATTTAAAAAGTTACAAATGTTCAAAAATTAGTATCTAGTATGATTTTGGGAATAAATTTTATAATTCGTGTTTTACTCGAATGAAGCACAATCTGGAAGTCCAATTTTCGACCACTTCATCGATCAACTAGCGCAATTTTCCAGCTTTATCCTGCTCTCCTCTGTAAAAAGTTCACTCTTCCAAAACCCAAAAATATAATATGATTCAAAATATTTTTTGATGAACGTTAGGTACAGGAACTATAACCTTGTTTAAGTTATGGAACCTCTTTCTTCGTGACAGTATTTTCTAAACAAGTCAGAAGTGGTTGGTTTATTTTCCCTAGTTAAAGTTATCTAAGTTCGGAAAAGGTTTGATATGCAAGAATTTAAAACTAAATTCAATAAGGTGCACTCCAATTATTAGTTCTGATTTGTTCAAGAAGAAACTTAAATTTAACTTGCATCCAATATTCGTCAATTTTCTTTAAGCTAATAAAACATCTATCGAGCTTTAAAAACTTCCAAAGAAAAACGTCAATAGAGGTATCTCCACTGCCAATATGACACATGTCAGTGCAAAAAATAAAAATAAAAGAAAAAAATAATCCTAAACTTACCCATTGAAGCTGAGAAACCACCTCCAAAGCCTTTAGAATCCAATGGTTTCATTAAATCGCTCATACCCAAATGACTACCAATAGGAAGGCATGCTCCGCCAAGCCCCTTCTTTTTCTTTGACTTCGAAGACAGCTTTCGATTTCTCGTCTGAATGCCCTCCTTTTTCATTGTTAGAGGACGATTAACCTGGAAATAGAAAAAAAAAAATAAACAAAAATAAATAAAAATAAAAATTCCAAAAATTGTAAAAGAGTATCATTCGAAATAGACAAATATCTATGCAATATTGAAGAGCATCATCAGCAACTCAACTCAATGTAACAATAGAGTATGATGCATCAGCGCTAACTACAAAATGCAACAAAACCCCTCATTCTACGATCTACTTCTGCGATAAGCCCCGCGCGCACTTTTTATCTTTTATTCAAATCTAGCGCAACGATATTGAGTTTCTACAGAATTCGAAGTTCGGAGTGCTTCATCTCCTCGTCGTCGTCATTGTCGTCATCATTAGTGTCAGACATTTCGGGGCGTGAATATACCATCATGGAATGCATTTTTCTCTTTTTTCTATCCGTCTATCCAAATGGGGGAACAAAGGTGTCCCGGCAGCGCAGCGGTCCGCTGATCTTTACTTTATTTTAAGCATAAGTATATCTCGGTGAATATATTTGTAGAACAGCAGCCTAACAACAAACGTGCGACAATTGTAGCAACAATATTGTTGGGTTACCCTTACCTGTACCCTTATACCCGATATACCTTTTAACTGAAGAGGACCGCTTTTGATATTGTTGCATTGCATCACTTTCTATAGCAAAAGGGAATCACGGGAATGATTATGCTATTGTAGGGACATCCCTCCCAAATTCAAAACCAACCCAAAAACCCGACATGATTTTCCAATAGCTTTAGAGTAAGAGAGAGAGAGAAAGAGAGAAAAAAAAACTAAAAGACCGGATCGCTTACATTCGCGAGACTAGTTTTTGCAAAAAGGGCTTCCGCCTAGGTATAAGTAATTGTCGGGTAATTGATACTTTTCCACAGTTTCATTGTTTGGAAATTGTTACCCAGTTGTTTTGTGTTGTTGTTTGTTGTTTAGGGATCATCAGCTATTTTTCAAAAGCGGGAAATCTGTTTGAGTGTTTTTTTGTTGTTTTTGAATAAGTGATTCATGAGGAAACGGATCAAGCAGAGATCAAGTGGGGTATTAAGTGGTTTCAAGGGGAATGTTTTTTTTTTGTTTGTAAAATGTGTATTTGACATTTTTTGAAATCAGCAAATTTTAATCTTAATGGATGGAAGACAGATGCGGAAGAGTTTTTGAATTCGGTTTAAGTATGATGAAGATTTTCGAAAGTACATTTTTTTTATTTTTTAAATATATATAATGTATCTACATATAGAAGATATCCATAGAAACTATTCAACTTAGATCTCATTGAGCGCAGACTTAAGATTCTATATTATGCAACTTTTGTATTAACACCAAGCTATGAGTTTTAAATAGGTGTTCTAATTTTTTGGAAGTTGACAGTTGCAATTTTTTTAATTATGATGGTGCAAAAGCGAGTGTATGTATACGAGTACTATACAATGAGCTAGATCTAAAATTGGTACAAAACATTTTCTCCTGTGAAGAAAGTCGAAAGTGTGGCTAAGCTCTTGAAAAACGGGTAGAATACCATACAACGATTACAGTTTTGTTTTTCAAATTTCCTTGAGAACGGCACAAGCAAATTCGATTAAACTTCTAACCGATCGACTACAACAAACCTTGCGCATTTTTCATCTTATGTTAAAGACGCAATTGAGAAAGGGTTTTAGGTATTAGATGCATTTAACATTGAATTCAGCAAGACTTTTGACTCAGTCGATCACAGAGTTATTTTTATGAAATTAGAAATTTTTGGATTTCAGTCTTAAATGCTTTATTTACAGATGATTTAAAGATATTTTTTAAAATACTATATATTAATAACTTTGCGAAAATATAGTTAGATATTCACCCCTATTACAGAATTCGGTGAATGAGTTAAAGTGACAATTTCAACTAACTTCCAAACTTTTGATATTTCTGAATCCGACGAAAGAAAGTTGAACGAATGTCGGTAACATACCCTGCACCACCGACATTTTGTTCAACTTATCTGATATTACTATACAAACAACTTCTATCATTTTACACTCGCGCCAATTTCGAGACAATTCTGAAGTGAATTTTTAATTAAACGAAAAAAATATAATAAACAATGGAGAGCACAAAAATGTAAGTCAAAATGTATCATAATGAATGTTTAAGTGTTTATTAAACAAATTTTTATAGAAAACGGACACCTAATCAGAAACAGTTTAGAGAATTGGTGGAAATGATGAAGACACAACCGCACAAAGCCAGAAATCTAACAAAAAAAAATCTCCTGCGCAGCAACAAGAGTTTTGGGGGCGACTTCGAAATACGCTTAATAGCATGGGTTCACCATTCAAGGAGATTTCCGAATGAAGAAACTTACTTACTTACTTACTTCAGGTGGCGCTACAGTCCGGGGTGGACCAGGGCCTCAACCAACAAGCTTCTCCATCTAGCTCGGTTTCTAGCTAGCTGTCTCCAGTTTCGCACGCCAAGTTGGTTGAGGTCCTCCCCCTCTTGTGTGCGCCACCTGAGTCGCGGTCTTCCTCTACTTCGCCGTCCCCCGGGGTTTGATTCGAAGACTTTCCGGGCCAGAGCATTCAGGTCCATTCGCTCTGCATGACCAAGCCATCTCAGTCGCTGGACTTTTATACGTTTGACTAGGTCAGCTTCGCGGTACAGTCCGTACAGTTCGTGGTTAAATCTTCTTCTCCACTCCCCGTCTATGCAGACGGGACCAAAGATCTCACGAAGAATTTTCCTCTCGAAACAGCCTAAAGTGCTCTCATCCACTTTCGACAAAGCCCATGTCTCTGCACCATAGACAAGGACCGGGATGATGAGAGTCTTATAGAGGGACACTTTAGTTACTCGAGAGAGGACTTTGCTACTCAATTGCCTTCTTAGTTCAAAGAAGCAGCGATTGGCGAGAGTTATTCTCCGTTTGATTTCAGCGCTGGTGTTGTTTTCTGAGTTTATAGCGGCGCCCAGGTATATGAAGTGCTTCACTACTTCAAAGTTATAGCTGTAATGACGTTCTGTCCAAGACGTCGGTGTTGTGTGTCCTTTCTTGATGACTGCATATACTTGGTCTTGCCCTCATTTACAGCTAAACCTATCTTCTTCGCTTCCGTCTCAATGTTCACAAAAGCGCCACTGACATCATGCTTTGTTCTTCCAATAATGTCAATGTCGTCGGCGTATCCGAGTAATTGGACGGACTTTTGAAAGATTGTGCCTCTTGTGTTGACGCATGAGTTTTGCACTATTCTTTCAAGAACTATGTTGAAGAAGTCGCACGATAGAGCATCGCCTTGTCTAAAACCTTTTTTGACATCAAATGCATCAGAGATCTTTTCCGACCTTGATGGAGCAGCGTGCATTCTCCATCGTCACACAAGCGGACAAGTTTGTCAGGGATGCCAAAACTAGACATTGCTCTATATAGTTCTTTCCTATAGATGCTATAAGTACGCGGCTTTGAAATCGATGAAAATGTGGTAGGTGTCGATTTGTAGCTCCTGGGTTTTTTCCAAGATCTGCCGTAATGTGAATATTTGATCGATGGTGGACTTTCCTAATCTAAGGCCGCACTGATATGGACCTATCAGGTTATTGACGAAAGGCTTCAGACGTTCACATAATACGGCAGAAAGGATCTTGTACGCAATGTTCAGGAGACTTATGCCTCTGTAGTTGGCGCAGTTCAGAGGGTCTCCTTTCTTGAGGATCGGACAGACAATCCGAATAAGGAAAAGTAAACTAAAAACAATGTATTATTAAAGTTGCTGTTGAATTTGCTGTATCAATCTGTTTCTCGCATAACACTGCTGCATAGATAAATCTACGAAGTAGAGAAACTGAAAGAACTGGTAACTGAAACCATCGGCTTAGACATTACAACAGAGAGAGACACACAGAAAGAAAGAACAACAAAAGAAACACATGTCAACAGCACGGTCCAAGTACTAACCAGGCACAGTGATGCTTGATTTCTAAATGACTAAATGTCTGTAACTGACAGTGTCGATAGGAAAGTTCATAAATGATAAGGTAATTTTATGAATCGACAATATAGTTAATCCAGCGAATTTCAAAATTAAGTTTTAAAGTGGATGCGAAAGGTCAATGGATCGAGTTGACTCACCGGGAGTAAAATTCTTTGAATTCTGTAATCAACATGAATTAATCTACTACCCAGATGGTGTATTCAAAGTTGCCTTAATTTTGAATATTAATAAATGTTATATACCAACTTCTCTAGTAAGGTTCATTCTATAGTTTTCTGATATTATTTTGAGTCCGTCTTATCAAATACACTATGATCAAATTAAAAATTTTCGGGTTTTACAAAATATATTTTCAGAAAATTAAAATGGAACTTTTCACCATATCTTACGAAGAAAAATGCCAGCTCATCGGTATAAATTCAATGAAGCCTAGAAGATACCTACACGAAACTATGTTCATAAGAGATCTGGGGCCAAATTACGGCTTCAGTGAGTGAGTCCCACGAGTGAGTGAGTCCCACCAGTGCACTGCAGTGATCGAATGAAAATGCCAAATTAATGTAATCGATTGCTCTATGACGTAAGCGGTAATGCCAAACTCACATAATTCAGTCACATATTACTCGAAAACTGATGCGGTAATTTGGCTCCTGCTTTGTAATCAGATTAAGAGCCTCTATCTTCTATCCCAAAATCCTATTAACGTTCCTGTTAGACATACATGAAATGACAATTTCTTTTCTAACCCTTGTGCAGAAGGAATTTCGGCCTAATCGAACCAATTTGAATATCTAGAAAGCCGTTTAAGTGTGTCGAAATTTTGGCTTACACATCTCTACGGACTACTTTAAAAAAATTAATTCTCTATAGTAATTTGTTAAAAATAAAAAAAAAAACTTAATGAAATATTAAATTGTTTATGTCTTCAATTTATTATTATTATTGTTATCTGTTAAGCTAAGCTTATAGTTGAAAATAAATAAACATGTTACGTCTTAATCAATTGTTATAAAAACGCCATTTTAACGCAAAATGCATATAACGGAAATAGAATTTTAAAGTTTTTTTTTTCAAAAATAAAGCCTTATTTAATAATTTCCCGGATTTTGTTCAAAAATGCTACTAAAAATAAATAAATATGAGCCCCTAACGGCTCGTAGAGAGCATAAACCTAGTGACTTACAACTCTCAACTATTCCTATGTGGACGTTACCAGGAATGGAGGGGACCTACAATTTTCTGCCGATTCCAGACGGGTAATAAGCAGCACTTTTCATGACAAGAGATACTCTTAAAGGATTTGTCAATTCTTCGCAAGAAACAGTACATCCATGCAGCGTCTGAGAATCGAAACCAAGACCTTCTGCATGACAATCCGACGCACTAACCATTATGTTTAGTGCGTACTTTATATTTTTAATTGATATGTTGGAACCATAAGATTGCTATATATTCCTTGTTGACAATTGAAAATTGACAAAACAATCGAATACACAATAAAATAAAATGTGTTAGATGTTCAACAAAACATGACAAACATTTAACTGATAAAAACTGATCAATGACCTTGCTTAAACATTAAATAAGATCATTTAATACTTCGGTGTTTCTTCTTTTGCGTTCCTTTAAAATATTTAAGCAATTAACTTTTCTACTACTGGTCAATTTGTCTAACTAATCAACATCAGCAAAGTATTGAACGAAGTCTCAAGAAGCTGTGCAAAACTCGACCATGCATCACGCTACTGAAATTATAATACATCATAAGCTTCCCGTAGGTATTATCAGAATACCGTCATATACCGTCATTTATCACATTTCCCTTTTGGAGGGACTTCCTTGTATATGTGTATAACATCAAACCTCCAATGAAAAACATCAGACCCGCTGTCTTCTAAGGCTGGAAACTAGGCCAGTACCTCTAGTAATGAACAACAAAAACCGAATCAATGCAAGAAACGAGAACTTTCTCTAAGCAGACGATTCACTAACTAATATTACGTGTCGGTCGTTGTCAAAGTCAGATGTTCGGCGCTCACATCCATAACCTTATCAAATTCCTACAAGGAATGAGATATCTGAATCAATACCTCCAAGTCGGAAATAGTCTTTCCAATGATATCTGTAAGCGGTGAAAGACGTTTCGTACACCCATGTTCTGCATTTCACTTATTGTGAATTCGAGGAATAAAAGTGAATTTTGCATTCCGCATAAAATGACTTTTGTGATTTTGTTTATTTCGAATGTGAAATGCTGGTGTTCTGAATTCCACACGAAATGAACACTATGAATTAAGTTTTCGGAGATGAAAATTCCTGTTCTACATTTCGAATGCATAGCGTTTTACGGTGAATTCAATTCACTTAGTTTCATTTGGTGAAACCTTACATTTGAGCGACAATTGACAAAAATGTAAATAAAGCTTTGAAATTTTGCCTTGATTTTATTAAAATAAATTTTTGTTTACAGGAAAATACACAAGAACTGACAGAACGACAAGAAAAAGTTTTGTTGCAATTCATAAAATGTGTTAAGGGAATTAAAGTCGATTTTACTACAGGATTTATTTCCAAAATGTAAGCAAATGCTTGTTCGTTTAGTCTGAAGTTCCGTTTGAAACTACACACAATTCAAATATTTCCATGTTGATTCAATCCCCATTTCAACTTACGTTGCTTCTGGAAGATCTAAAATTTTTCTACGAATTCTCCATTCTTGATTTTCGCCTCTTCTACCACTTATTAATAATAATAGGTATAGTGAATCTATTTTCGTTTTACACAAGAAACAATGTTTGAATAAATGACGTAAATTGTCTTTCAGCTGATTTTGACAATTGGAAAATAAATTCGGGGTGAATTGAAAAAATTGAATTCACTTGGAATGCAAAACATGCTGTTTCATTTAAAGTGAAATTGAAATTCGTTTTCAATTCACTCAGAATACAGAATATGGCTGATAGCAACAAATTACAGAATCCTGACTTCGAAATTCCCAATCGAACTCAAACAATCTGCTCAAGGAATGTTCTAAAAACCCAAGTGCCCATTGATGAGAAAAAGTGCCGAACTTAGGCAACAAACTTAGATCCTAATTTAAAAGCGACTCTTAAGAACAGTGATGTTCAGCTACTCGAATTCCAAGAAAGCCATAAATGAACTACAAGTTTTCCATAGAAAAAAATTAATGTTCTACACCGAACTTCGACTCTACTGGTAAATTTGGAAATATTAAGACCACTGATCTCTATAATACACTGGATAGCGCATTCATCAAAAAAAGTTAACTCCAATTGAACATTGTTATATTATTATGAAGGCGACCACGGTGCCGTATACCAGTATAACTGTATAACATCTAAAACAGCATCATAAAGCGCGGAACAGATTGAACCAGCAACAGCACCGTCAACAGCAACAGCGGCCGCCATTAATTTAGAGCCAATGCATTTCAATTGTTCAACACACATAAGAACAGCAACAGCAACGCCAACAGCGTCGTTAGGCCAAAGTCCTAAACTTGCTGTTGCTGATGCAGTGTTGTCAAATTTCCCACTGCAATATTTAGTGGCACCACAATGCAAAACAAAATAGGACTCAAAATATTTTTTTTTTTGCTACTTTCTTATTTTGGTTGTAATTATCGTGTGAATAAAAAACAGTAAATAATTTTTGATAAACTAAAATTGCAAAATTAAGTGATCAAAAAGTAATAAAGAATAAAAAATTATCGCTGAATAAATGAAAAAATGACTGTGCTTGCCAGTCTTTTGCCTAAAAACAGACAACTGAAACGACATTCCTTCAATTTCATTAAATTGTCAATTTGTCAGTCAAAACAAATGATTTTCGTCCAATTTTAAATTTATTATTTTAATTTTAATAATAAATATGTAAAATTTACAAATAATGCGAGAAACAGATTAGCACAGCAACTTCAACAGTAAGTTCAACAGCAACTTTAACAACCAAATCACTCTTTTATCACTCTTTTCAGGGCCACTGTTTTAAATGGTTTTGAATTCATTAACAGCAACTTCGACATTAATGTTAGACCTTAACCCTAAATTCGATGTCACTGTGCAAATGCTACCAACTTTTGAGGCGAAATTTGTCCGTATTATTCGTCTATTTATTTTGGTTTTGGCAATGGAAGAATTGATAAAAACAAATTAATTAGTACGACAAATTACACAAGTCGTATACATTGACGAAATTTACGTTAATTTTTATAGAAAACAGATGAATTAGGTTGAATGTCCGCGCAGGTGCATTTAATTAGATGTTACACAAAATAGCGAACTCATTTTAGGCAATCGTTTAGTTTGTGTCAAAACACAAACTTTTTAGTTGCTCGAACCAAGCAGTTGCGAAACTAAAAACTGAATGTGTGCGCCTAGCCTTAAAGTTTCTGTGTCATTCTGTTTCTCGCATAAACAAGTGCAGTCACATTTGTTTTCCTCTTTGTCATGTCAAAATATTTTTTTTTGTGAAAAGAAGACGTCAAATTATGAAGCTGCCCACCATCTGTCATCTTCAATTGGAGTCAAAAAATTTGTTATTCAATGTAGGGAATGCGCTATCCAGTGTATTATAGAGATCAGTGATTAAGACCATCTCTATTCAGAAGCACACATACTCGTATGCAACACATCCCTGTTACGATTGTCAATTTTCAATTTGTTGAAGTTTGATATTTAACAGCACAAATACTTATTAAAAGTTTTGATCAATCAATTTTTTTGCGATTTGATTTTAAAATACCAAATGTTATCATTTATTTTATCAATTGATAATTATTATAGGTCGCTCCTAGTAAATAAATACAAAAATATTTAATTTAAATTAACCGCCAACTAACATCAAAACCACCATCACTCGACAGCCGGAGCTGAACAACACCAGGATAAAATAGCCAAACGATTTTAAGTGTTGAGAATTCATAACTTAAGCCATGACAATGTAGATATAAAGGGTCTTAAGTTGCCAGAAAAATCCATTCTACTCGCATCATGATATCTACTCGTAATTTGTAATCAAAGCATAATTTGTTTACATTGCACGGTTTGTTGTTCAAAAGTTCCAAGTTTCAATTGTTCAAGCCCAACAAGACAACCACGTAAATTTATCTTCGCCCACTCGTCAACTATATATAAAATAGATCGTAAACTTTCATCAGATTTAATTATAGTTATTGGAAATCAGTAGCAGCAGTTGTCGAACATGCATTCAACGTCAAAACGTCAAAGACAAAATAATTTGATTCTCCCGCAAATTAACTCTCTGCCAGCCATCATCGACATCTGAATAGGAAAGATGCCAAATAAAATTTCAAAAAGACCTGCCCAAGCCCACACGCACAGGTTCGCTAAATAATATGTACATAATTGCAAACGACCGAATTCGCAACTAAATTCGTTCACTGATGACGTCTTATCGAGATTGGACAATGTCCATGATTTTGACGGAAATAGAAAATGTTTTTCGTAACGTCAGGCAGCAGAGGGAATACACAACACACAAACATACTCGTAAATGAAATAGCGATTCATTCCTCCGATATGAGAAGTTTGCAAGCGCAATTTCGACACTCAGAATCACGTACTACATCATACGGTTGGAATGGTTGCCTATAGACACGGTTGGTCATATTGAAATTCACGACATATGGACTCGGGGTGTAGTATGGCAATTTAATTGTGCAAAATCCATTTAAAAGCAATGATGGTGGACACATTAAAACATTTAACATTAAAAATTTATTTAATTTTGCTACATTTCAATTTTTCGTTAGGGTACCCTGTACTCACTTCCCACTATATGTATGTATGACTGCCAACCCTATCTGCTGTGCAAGATTCCTATCTCTCTAATTAGTCTGACAGAAAATATAATGTTCTCGCGCTCGAGAAATGTCCTGATGAAGAGAATTTGTATCTTTTTTTTCGAGTATATGTAAGGCTATTTTTTGTTGCATCTACTTTGCCATAAAGTGTTGTCGCCAAACTGTGGTGCGCTGCGCACCGATTTATCGCGCTCATGCGATCGGAAACTAGCAACCTAACCGCAGCCCGCAGTCAGATAAGCGGACAAGAGTGCGTCAGTTGAAATAGTGGGGGTATATACATCCAGTGGCTTATCGTAATGTTTGCATCGCAGATGAAGAGAATTTATCATCTCACTCACTTTGGAATTCAGAGTTGCCAGATGTTTAGAGTTACTGTTTGGTGTGAAATTTAGTAACACCTGCTATTTTAATTACTTACTTATAAGTATGGTATACTTAAAAATTCTTATTTAAGTTCAACGTAAAATGTTGAGTAGATTTTTGTTCAGAACACTAAGTGTAACTTAATACTGTGGTCATTAAATATTTAAGTATGGTTCCTTGGAGAAGACCTTAAAAGACCCAAATTTGCACTCCCTGGCAACTCTAAGTCGAATATACAGACATAGCTACCTTGATTTTTATTATTTCCCTTGTTGCTTCTTAGTATTAAAATATTTTCTCTATTCACCACACCAAATGCGAGATGTGCAGCAATTGGTGGCGGCATGTTGGGCCCCACACAAAAGACAATTTTTTGCATTGAAATTCTTAAAGCATTCACCTTGCAGCAGCGTTATGCTTAGAAGCATTATTATTTGCATTTTATCAACGTAACTACACCTTACTAAGTGTCGAGCAAGGTATCAATCGATAGAAAAATCAAATTGCATGTCCCTCTTCTCATCATTGATACTATTGCAACGCCGCACCGGCCGTTGTCTGGGACTTCCAATAAAATTATTACTTATTGCTGATGTCATCAGGTAATGAATTAATTACGAATTAATAGCGGCGGGTGGTTGAGAAAATAAATAGAGGGAGTCGGGGTCGCCTCCCACAGAGTTACTATGAGGGTAATTTCTTTTTTGACAAAACCACTTTATTTCCTGCTGTGATTAGGGAAGGACACCATCACGATTTTCCTACCTGGGAAATATACGAGTAAGTATATGGTGAGTGTCCTGGTTCTTTATAATGGTCATTCGTCCTGGCGTCAGGATGACAAATGACAAGGTGTTTTCTGTTTGTATTCCATCCTTTTTGTGTTATATTGTCTAGCAATGGACTTAAGTTTTTCAATGAAGGACGACACTTTCCTTTGTAGGTATCTTTTGTGTGTGAATACGGGATGATGACCATGGCATTGTGTCATTCAAAGGAATCCGATTTGGACTGGCGCCTGCACTAACGATCGGGGATTTGATGTTTGGTGAGCATTGCAATTTTGCTAAACACTCTCCTATTCAAGTGAGGATTTTGTTAAGTCTTATGATGCGATTCATTTTCGTTAAATGTGGGTGATCAATGACAATCCCCGAATTCGTACCTATCGGATTGTAGGTAGGTATGTGAATAATTTTGCCAAAATCACTCGTACGGAAAAGATGTTTTTGTGAGAAAGACACGCGTCTGTTGTTACGGTCGATTTGACCATGTTTGGGGGGGCTTTGGTGCTGAAATGGGCTCGAGTTGATTTCAATTAAGCGAATAAAAATTCACTTCAGAGAATAAAAAAGCAAAACTTTGGTTTTATAGAGGGTAAAACGTAAGGCAGGATGCAGTTTTTAAACATTTAGTGTCATAGCTTCGACTCTTTTTAGTAGGTTCCTCAAGGAGCACAGAGTGGCAAAGATTGTAAGTGGAAGAATAAACTGCAAAATCCATTCGGTAACAACTTATTCTGATATCAAAACCTGGTTCGATTGTCCTAAATTCTATATAGAAGGAGTAAAAGAAGGGAGATAGTTTAAATGCACTCTCAGCAACTGAGAGAATAGTATAAGTTGGGTCCGCTAAAATCAAACTCGCAAAAAAGAAGTATTACTAAAGTTCTTTAAAATAATTGTTTGATATCATTTTCTCCAAATAATCTTTGTACCCCCAAGGTCTATCTTTCACTCCTCTCCGGAATATCTCACTAAAACTTATCCAATAAATATATTTAACTGCCCAAGCACAAAGTAAAGTTTTCAACACTTCAAGGATGTCCACCAGGGTTTTTCATTGGTTCATTTATAAATTTCAATGTCCTTGACTGACATGTAAATTTCACTTTTCCGAAAAAAAATAGGTTAAAAAACTTTGTCCCAGCATGAAGTTCTAAAAAGACCCCAAAAAATACCCTCCAGCTGAAGAAGTTAAAAATCAAACAAAAGAAAAACAAAAACAACCATCAACGTATCACCAAAGGACATTAGATGATTTCATTACCTTCCCAGAACCACCACTAGGTATACCTACATATATACCATCGAGCGCACCATCATCATTTGGTAAAGGAATTAAAAAAAAAACGAGATAAAAATTACCCACTTAATTCATATTTAAAGTGTGAGCTGATGCCTCGTTTTGGCTTTTCACAAAAAGTGTCAGCTAATTCATCAATCCCCCGCACGCTTTTTTCCAGGATCCGGTCATATGAGATATACAACAACCAGCAACAACAATATCAACAAATATGAATCTATGGAAACTGAGAAGGGATGAAATTGAATTTACCTTCCATGTCAGTGAACCGTATTTAGCTCTAACTTTCTATAACAGTCCTGATCTTTCTTTCCAATCCCCTCAATATGATTTTCATACAGAGTCTCAAATCTAGAAAATATCATTTATTTAATCTACCGTCGTCGTTGACATCGTCGTCGTGTGTTTATCGCGTATCGGCAGACTGCATCCGTCCACAATGTGTATGTGTGTGGGGCTGGCAGGATTATGTCAACCTATAAACCTCCTTTCCCAGCATTATTTCCCAATCAGTAGCAACAAAAGATAGATGAGCAAACAACAGCAATACCAGAAGCAGCAAGCAGTCCTGGGAGGATAAAGTGGGTATAATTTCATTTCAAGAGTCACAGAATGTATCACAAAGCATCATAGTCCGGTGGTAGTATACAGCATCACACCAGGGGGAGGAAATGGTGTGTGAAATCGCTTAAGCACTTAACGAGGGCTGAAAATCTTCAATTCCGCTTAGATAGTTTATCTTTTTTTTTTGTTGTTTGCTCTGAAATTTGTAAGGACTTAGCGAAATACCAGTTCATTTTCAAAGACAAGCTTGTAATATTTCCTTTCGTTTATTAGCCCTATAGTTTGTGAAGTCCTATGCGAATTGTTTTACATAAACCGGGGAGTGTTGAACATTGCTCACTCAGTGTGATACCGGATATCCGAGGATCATTTAAATACTCCCTCTCCTACAACCGATTGCTGCTATCCTTATCTGATGATTTGTATTTTTTTTTTTTTTTTGTTTATTACATTTGATGCTATCCCCCAGGATAAGATAAAGGATTTAGACGCAAATAGATAAAGAAACATTTTTTTCGTACTTACATTGTGCAGTTTATAATATAGACCGCAGGCATTGCATACTGGTTCACCACTGGCGTTCCGCCGCCAAAGGGTTGTTGTTGTGGTTTTGCAATTCGCACATGATGTCCCCGCTCGCTTGGCCGCGCTCTGCAATGACTGCAAAGTCAAAAATTGAAATTGGAAATTAGTATGATAAAAGTTCCAGAGGGTCCTTAGAAATAAATAACTTGGCAAATTCTGTCAGAAAAGTTAAGCATTAAGAAGTGGTTGAATTGTTACGAGATTTTTTTTTAAATTTGTAAAAATACAAATTTTAGACGAACGTAGATTAGAAGTGTAGGTGGATTGATTGTTGTACTCACGAGAATGAGGCGTGTTTGATTTGATGAATTTGATGGTGTGATGCATTTTTCCTAAAGTATTCTTAACCAGAAAGAAGGTTCTCGTAATGTTGTTAGGGTACAAAATTTTATATTAGCAGAAACATAGGCTTTAACCTGAACTTAGTACACAGCCTCAAAAGTTATGTGTTGCATAATTTCTCGACATCATAGATCATTATTTTTAAGCAAGTCCTTCAATACATTACATTATGGCAGTACATTCCTGACACTTAATCTCCATTGCTTACGCACAATTAAGCAATTTAATCGCAAATATTTGATAGCACAGTTTGTGATCTGAATAATACATTGATTGATTCGTTTACACTGTAAAATTAAATTTAAACTGTAACCTCAGACGCACTTCGGACAGAAGATCTTTATGAAGCTCCACCTTAATTCAATTTCTCAACAACAATAATACCTTTTACATGTGTTTTCTTCCTAAATTACAAACTTGACCCCATACTCTGGGGCGTTCAACTCAACTCAACTCAAGTACACAACTCAATGTAAATGTTTGAATTTAGGACAACTTAAATATTATAGAGCAGAAATTCCTTAATAACTGCAGAAAGGTAATTCTTTTCTCCAAAGAATGACTTGTATAAGACTAAACACTTGTTTTTTTTAAACGAAATCGAAGAAGGTTTAAAATTTAAGCAAAAAGGATTAAAATCTCTAATTTGAATCTTTTACCAAACACATCTATCTTCATAAGAACAAGAAGAAAACAGTTTTTAAGTGCGAAATAAGTCTAGTTCCAAAATTAAACACGAGTTAACTATTAGAACATGTTTTTCAGTCCGTTCAGATATCATATTTATTCAAGGTTTCAATAGGGAATCATGCCCGAGTTCTGAAGCATATTTTGTAGTCAATTTAGATCTCAAATTAATTCAGAGTGAAGTCTGGAAGGCTTTGCGTTTATTCCAACGATTTTTGCAAAAGCTGTATGGACGTGGAAGAGGATGAATCAATTTCTCATCTTTTATGTATACATGTCCTGTCCTATCGCATAGACGTTGGCTCCATCTGGAGATTTAGACCTAGTCATCAAATTAATATAAACATTTGCAGTCTATATCGCTTCATAAGCAGCTCGAAATGGTTGGATGAGTGGAGAGAAAATCTCTAGATGCATATGGTATCACAATGAACCAACTCTGGTCTAATTGTGGCCCCTGCGACGCTGCAATCCATTTCTACCTTACCTAACCTTAACTAAACAGATTCGTGTCAAATTATAGAAACAGAAGTGTGACACTGTGGATTTCCGATTTCCATAGTGTCACAGTTCGATTTCAATACAAATTTTGACAACTGGAAGTTAAAGTCAATACTCCACTCAGAAACTACTTCTAGCTTAGTCTGATTTAACTTACAGTTAACTCATTACTGAAAAACTGGCTCTTTAAAAGAAATGTGTGCTAACTGAAATGTCATGTCAAACGTACCTATTAATTTATTTCAACCTAACCTAACCTTACATGGGATTATCTGAACAGATTAGTGTCATTTTATAGAAACCGAAGTGCGACACTGTGGATTTTCGATTTCCATAGTGTCACAGTTCGATTTCAATACAGATTTTGACAACTGGAAGTTAAAGTCAGTAATGCACTCAGAAACTCCTTCTAACTTTAGTCTGATTTAACTTACAATTAACACATTACTGAAAGACTGGTTCTTTAAAAGAAATGTGTGCCAACTGAAATGTCTTGTCAAACCTACCTATTAATTTATTTCAACCTAACCTTACATGTAATTAACTGAACAGATTAGTGTCATTTTATAGAAACCGGAGTGCGACACTGTGGATTTCCGATTTCCATTGTGTCACAGTTCGATTTCAATACAGATTTTGACAACTGGAAGTTAAAGTCAATACTCCACTCAGAAACTCCTTCTAGCTTAGTCTGATTTAACTTACAGTTAACTCATTACTGAAAAACTGGCTCTTTAAAAGAAATGTGTGCTAACTGAAATGTCATGTCAAACGTACCTATTAATTTATTTCAACCTAACCTAACCTTACATGGGATTATCTGAACAGATTAGTGTCATTTTATAGAAACCGAAGTGCGACACTGTGGATTTTCGATTTCCATAGTGTCACAGTTCGATTTCAATACAGATTTTGACAACTGGAAGTTAAAGTCAGTAATGCACTCAGAAACTCCTTCTAACTTTAGTCTGATTTAACTTACAATTAACACATTACTGAAAAACTGGTTCTTTAAAAGAAATGTGTGCCAACTGAAATGTCATGTCAAACGTCTTAATTTATTCTTCAGGTCGAATAATTACAGTTGTTGTGTCCTTGTTCCGAGGATTATACAAAACTTACAACATTGTATTCACATGCAGGCAGACTTCGATGAGGATGTGTATGGACTCATCCATATTCAAATACTCGTCCGTGTAAATTGTGGCTTGTGGGAGTATAAATTAATTTTTTATTTCGAATTCAATCTTCTTTTTTTTGTTTTGACCAATGCCATCCAAATGAAATGAGCAAAATGTTACAACATCGTTAACATAACAGATGAACAGAAACTGACTCCCTATATTAAAGGATACGGTTGACTTCAGGCACAGAGGGACGGACGAAGGTTGATGATCGTGTGTAATGTCTCACTCTTGGTCGTTCTCATTTATTCGAAACATTTTATTTTCCATTTTACACCTTAATTTGAAATTGGAACTTGGATTTCGAGTTGTTTTGCCTTTTGGAAAGGAATCCCTCTGTCTGCCTTATACTTAGTATACACACACCTCAACAAAACGATTGGAAAAACATCAATTAAAAATCAACGTCAGACATGATCGCAAAAGGTTGTTGTTGATGATAATGGTTCAGACTTTTTGCACCAAAAAAAAAAAAAAAATCCACGGGTACACGAAGCCTGGACAGAATATATTTTTATAAAAACGAAAAATTCGTATACAAGACAGTCTTTTAACTTTATTGTATTTAATGTTGTGTTGGGATGTTCTTTAGTGACAGAATGTTATAAGTGGGACCTAAGAATGGACTTCCTAAAATCGATCAAAACCACCAACTTTTTTTTTAGACATCTCGTGTGGGGATTGCACTTTTGCACTTTTTTTTAATCATTCTTCCCGCAGGCATTTTGCGGGTGTTTGCTGGATTATTTGACAGCTAATTCATTCATCTTTGTCATTTGGAGTGACAATCGTTATTTTTTGTTTTGTATGTTTGACCAAATGCATGATCAATGGATCTTTTGGTGTGGAATTTATTTATTTGAATGAAGTTCACTTTTTGTTTTGGAAATATTGAAGTGAAAAGAAGGTTGATACATTCATATTAGCAAACAGTTTTGTTGGATTCTTGTTTTTTTTTTTGGAAGTTCTGTCGAAATTTTTGTTGTTAAAAAAAAACACAAATTAAGTGATCCTTATAGTATCAAAATAATATCACTCTGTTTTTTTTTATAACTTTGTAATTGTTTAGGTGAACGTAGAAATGTTTGACTTCCCTTAGATATTCTTCTATACTCTACTGAGTTCACGTGAACTATAGGGTCTACAATGCGCATTCACTAGGCTGGCTCGATTGATAAAAAAATTGTATGAAAAAAATTTTTTTTCGTTTGATCGTGTTCGGGCGGTATACAAAAGTTGTAATAAGAGTCATTCAATAGGAATCCAAAAAATTTTTAAAGAATTCCAATTTTAAATACTGCCCCAAGAACCTTAAAGATTTTGGAAATATGAAACATAAATAAAAAACAAAAAAGATTTATATAAAATCGTTTAAAAAATGGCTTATGTTTCATAAGTTAAATATAAAACCTTGTTTAAAAATCAGCAGGTTTATCCAAAGGCGCCCTCTTAAAAGGGGCAAGGGGGTCAATTGCCCCCTCCTCTGTCTTAGGAAAATACCACATTTCCAACATTTTTTGCTTTTTACAATGTCTTTTTGAAAATTCCGACTGGTTTTTATTTTTTTTTCTGTTAGAATCTATTTCTGGCCCCTTCCCCGCCCCTCTCCTTGGAACGAATCTCCTGGAAAAATCTATGGGATTACATATTGCTCTAAATGCATTTTAAAATCCATTATTCCGTTATACCTACTGAATAGAGTATTTAAAAATACAAATCGAAGGAACCCAAATTTATGCAAAAAATAAACCTTTTATTAAGAAGACTTACCAATTTCAGTTTGCCGCGGGCTTTTATCGTTTAAGCTAGTAGGCTAAGCAATTTCAGTAAGAAGTGGGTGGGATTTGGAATTTTGGACAGGGCAAGAGCTGCTATCGTTTCAGCTACTCTTCAAGATGTTGGAATGATTTCAAAGGACAATTTTACCAATGTTGTAGATAGGCACAAAATCAGACGTACCTGTGAGAAAGAGAGGGCATCATCTTTGTCACTATCAATGTCATTTCAAGAGCTCCAGTTTGGGATATACGAGTATTTTGACGGAAGAAAAGACAAAACACTCAGTATGATAGATAACAGACGAAAATCAATTGTTGAAGAGCATATAAGTTTAGTGAAAGAGCCTGGATCCGAATACTAAGGGCATCAATCCCTTCCAAATGGAAAAGCTGAAACCGTGAGTAAGAAATTGAAGGAGTTCTTTGATGAAAAGGGGATTGATAAATCAAAAGTTGTGGTTATTGGAAGTGATGGCACAGTTATAAACACAGGATCGAAGGGAGGTGCTATCCGTTGTTTGGAACTAGACCTAAGAACACCATTTCAATGGTTCATATGCCAGTTACATGCAAATTAACTTATTCTTCGACACATGTTTGAGCATCTTGATGGAACTACAACCGGACCAGGAAGCTTCACAGGACCTTTGGGAAACAAATTTAAAGATAGTGAAAATTTGTTGTTAGTGCCATTTCAAGCTATTCAATGTAACCTTCCAGAAATATCAAACACTAATGATCTCAGCACTGATCAACGATACTTGTTTGAAATTTGTCAAGCTATCAGTTCAGGAATTTGTAGTGACGGTTTAAAACAAGAAATCCGGGAAAAATCGTTCATTCAAGGTGGCTTACAACTGGAAATCGAATATTAAAGTTATACGTTTCTACTGTGACTCCATCCGAAAATATGATTTTGTTGCTCAATTTTATGATGCAAGTCTATGCGCCAATGTGGTTGTAAATAAAAACTAGACCTTACTGTATTGATGGCGATCGACACCTTCACAAAACTATAATGTTGACCAGATACCTGCCTCAAAATTTAAAATCAATAGTTGATCCTCTTATTCAGAGAAATGGCTTCTTCGGACATCCGGAAAATATTATGATAGCAATGGTTGCAGATGAGAGAGAAACAATTCGAGTTTTAGCTTTAAGAAGAGTTAAGAAAGCATGAGAGCAGCTTGGAACATCCTCAAATTCGGTGCGGTCTTTCGTTTTGCCGAAGTTCAACTTTAATGCTGAGGACTAAATTGACATAATCGACTGGAATGTTGGTACGAGTATTTTATGTGATCCAAAAATATTAAGAAACATTAGTTTGGATGTCTTAAGTGATTGCATTCAAAACCCTAAATTGAATGAAACTATTATTTTACCGTGCATAGAGGATTACCCTTGTCATACTCAAGCGACGGAGCGTTGCGTTAAAATTGTAACTGAAGCTCTCAGCTGCTGTCTGTAGTCCGATGAGACGTGCTGGATTCATAAGAACAAGAATCGAATCGCGAAAAAAATGCAGTTTTTTAATTCCAAAAAAGAATTTAAAATTTTGTAACTGCTTTTTTAAACTTTCAATTATTTTCAATGTTTGTTTTAACTTTTTTTTATATTTTATTTTTTGTTTTCGCTTTAAATATTCTTGATTATCATCAGTAATAAATTTTAATACCACTGAACTTCGAAAAATTTGTTTTTTTTGGTACGGAAAATTTTTCTTTTTTCTAGGTTGTTTTTGGTTTCATGTGAAGAATTTATGACCTTGGGGCAGTAGAAGATCGCAATATTTTTCCAAAACTTTAATTTACCTGACAAAATAACATATAAATACAACTTTTGGGTACTGCCCGAAAACTGAATTTAAAAAAAAAAATCGAGCCACCCTAGCCATTCACCCATAGAAGTATAGCATGCCAGGAAGAAAAAGACAATAGTTGGAAGCTTTTCGCAATCTAGGTTAGGCTGATCTTATAACCGTCACAATTAGATCAATATAGATCCGTTGTGATATCCTAGGGATTGTGACTCTCATGGAGGCTTTTATAAAAAATGGAAACAACTAGCCGAAGATAGAATAATTCATACCCGATGGCTAGATTGCCTGCACCATATGCTCCAGAAAAACCAATCATATTTCTTTCAAGAACAATCGATTCATATCTCTTTTACAACAATTTTGATCAACATTTTTACCGACCTGTGATTTGGTAATTGCTCGTCAGATTGATCTTGTAGCAAATCATGCAAAAGATCAACGAATTTCAAGTCGAAACTAACCATCTTTTCTTCGACTTTAAAAGCGCATGATGATGGTCGAACTCGTGATCGCATAAAAACCGATCCCAGACATGGTCTTGTGATAGGGTTTTTTTGCAGGGAAATGCGCTGTCTTGAGATTTCTTGAATTTCGTGCTATGGATGGCAAGAATCAACGTGCTAAGGATGATAGAAGCCGCCCATCTCAGGCTGAAACTTTTCAAGTTTCCGTGAGTTAGTGGTATTCTTTTAAAAATTTTCTAACACTTAACAGTCTTTCATTTCAAGTAATACGAGTAGGTACATTCTCTCACATCAAAGCTAATGACAAATCCACATCAAATGAACCAAAAATTGATTCATTTTATCTTCCTCCGATACAGGGAATTGATAAATATTAGAACTTTGTAAAAAAAAACTTGATGGTTCCAGAAAAAAACAATATACAAATGCTGATAGGAAGCATTTGATGCCTACTCGTGAGATCTGCATCCGGGAATTTAGATTATAGACATTGCGCAATACCTTGCTACCTACAATTAGGTAGACAGGTTACGTGACGATATAGTGTTTATAGATTCAAATGGGCAAACATATATGGCGCTTGCTATATTTATTACACTGCCGGCCGACGGGATTCATTTGACAAAAAAAAATTCAAGAAATTTCGAGCAAAGATAATGCTATGTCAACATTACCAATCGCATCGGGGAGTCTTAATTCTACCTGTTGTCTTATCAGTTTACAATTTCGTAGTTTGTCCTCGCTGCGATAAGGATCTGCTATTGGAATTTTTATATTTCAACTTCTTGTTCGTTTGAAATTAAATTTTCCATTTTTCTTCCCCTCCAGCTAAGAAAGTAGTAGGAGAAGAAAACATTATCTATTGATTGATATTTTGATAACATGCCTATAAGTAATCAATTTTTTGGTGATAGGAAAAAAATATTGTTTCTTAGCCCCGAAAAATAATAGTGGCCATACGATAAGAGGTTATCACTAAAATATCACCAAAAATTACGGCTTCTGCCAGTTTTTTTTTTTCGTTTTATTGAAACTTTTATGTACATGTTCCTTATTTGTTTATTGAATTTGTTTTTTTTTTTTTTTTTTGTTATGAAATAACTCTTCCCATTTTAATTAGAGGTACACTTTATAGTATATCGATTCCAAGAACAAATTGATAATGTGGCAACCTCATGAAATGATGACTTTTTCGATTTAATCTCAAAATAAATTTAACGAACTCACTACAAATTGGAATGTAAAAGTTTGTATTGGTCAGAAGCATTCAAAGATGTCTAATCCACAAAAAGAAACAGATCTTTTTGAATGCCTGATTGGATTGCTATAGTTTGAATAAATTAAGCTTAAAAAAAGTCGATTTAAAATGCAAAGCTCTTGGCCAATAATAAACATTTGTGCCGACAAAGTCTGAAAACAGCATAGTATAAAACAAACATGGAAATGGGATTTTTAAGACGCTCTAAAAAAAAGCTGAAGATCCGATAAAAGCCAACAGTAGTTAAGACATATACTATATGAAAAAGATTTTAAAAATAAACTGAAGAAAGAAACGCGATGGACGTACAAAAGTGAAACATAAAAGATACAGCATCACTAAAGTAAAACAAAAAAAAAAGAAGTTAACTAATGTTTTAGCTTTCTGTGCTATGTCCAATCAAAATGGCCTCCGCAGCTCAAAGGTAAAAATATGACAGTGAGCTGTGCATGTGATATATGCTTTATTGGCTTTTCGGGACGCGATGGTATCATTAAAAGACATATCAACGCCGCGCCGCCGACGACGAGGCGGAAGATGTGCCGTCTTTTAATCTTAAGTTTATTCTGTTTGTTTTTTTTTTTTTTAACACGTCAATATCTACATAGATATCTACATCATACACACCTTCAAGCTCATTCGGCTTTCTTCTCACGCCTCGCAAAAAAATTTAAATAATAAAAACGAATCTTCAGAGAGGTAATTAACGACATCGCGTCTCTCTCAAATGGATATTATTATTTGTTCGTTTGTTGAATTTAAATAAAAAAATCGATTTTATCTTTCACTTTTTATTTTAAGTCGAAATTTATTTATGAAAATTATTTTGTTTAAAATCTCATCTTACCAAATAATTTTATTGAAGCTTTTTTTATTTAATTATTTAAAGTCGATAAACCCAATTAAGGTATTTGAAGTTTGTTTTGTTTTTTTTTGTCTTACCGAGAAAAATTTGGTACACGATTACTTAGTATGTCTTGTTAGGTACTTTAAACATTTTATCGATTTTTAAATGTCAGGCTTGGAAAATATATTTAAGAACATGCATATAATATTTTTGAATTTATATTTTGATTGGTGCATTTACAAATTGAAATACAAATCATTAGTAAATTATTATTTTCATTATATTTCTGTATACACGCAGGAAGGTTATATTTAACCGAGAGGGTTTTTCTGTGGGTTAACAAATGTGTTACAAGCCAACTAAGTCTCGGGTAAGAACTGTGTTGTGTAAGTTGCTTAACGTAGTATAGTAGTTAACTCGACTAAATGAAATTATTTAAAATACACAACTAAGAATGTTAGTTGAATTGAAAAACTTAGTTATATTTATCGAGACACTAGGCTATAATTTGCTTTTTTCAAGATTGTTTACTTTAAATGAGTAACATGTTTAAATCAAATAAATATACTTAATTAATTTTATTTCTTATATTTTTTATTAAACAATCTTCTTGGTTAGATTAAACTAATGGTTGTAGGTATGTTGTTTAGTATCTAGGTTAAAAGAATTAACCAGATCTATTTAATCTAAATAAATAAATGGTTTGAAATTTCTAGGACTATTTAAATAATTTTTCGATTGATTCAACCGGATAGTGAAGGTCAAAATATCAATCAACCAAATTTATTTATTTCATTTACCAATTTGATTCGTGATTTTAACCTAGCCGATTTGCAGTTGGTATATTAGCCAGTCTTAAGGACTATTTACATAAGAGCAACCAACGACCAACATATATAAATTCTTCACAAAAAGTTTACAAAATGGTAGAAATTCAGTTTAATTTAATGTTAATATATCAAAATTTGCATTGTAATTTCTAAAATGAGAGAAATTTGAGAAAATAAATTGGTCGTCGCGAATTGCAATATGATTGCTACGAACTGTCAAATACTATTCGCGTTCCACATACCATCCACACTGCAACGAATGAATTGTTCCTGAACGGCTAACCTCAAAATCAAAAAGCAACTAAGATAGTTTTCTAAGTAAACGTCATTCGCGACGAATCAAAAAAATGCATGTGAACGAAATGTTAAAATGGAATATTGGTTCATTCGTCGGTCGTTGGTCGCTCTCATGTGAATAGTCCTCTACTTGTTCATTTATATATATGAGTTTAATGTTATTTTTAACCTATCATTTGCGTGCGTGTAATGTAGTAATTGTTTTTATTTAAAAGAAATTTGTTTTGGAAAAATGTCACTTTCTAGTAAAATATTGTTTTAAATAAAAATTATAATTTTTCCTCAACTGTCAGGTTCTTCTATACCAATTTTTTTCTCATTTTATTTCATAGAATTGTTTTTATTGTATTGATTTTATTCAGAACTGAACTTTACAGTTCAAAAATGTCCTTAGTTCAAACCAAAAAATAAAGTTAAAAGAATTTAAGTCTAGCCTTAAATCTTGGAGAATATAGATATAATATAGTAGGCGCATTGCACTGATACCGATTACAGGATAAAATAAGGAAATGTCAGCGTGTTTGTAAGTTGTATCTATTCTTTTATTTAGAATAAATAAATTAATTTAGAATAACACCTTAATATATTTATAGAGCCCGTATCAGATACGTTTAGAATAAAAACAAACATTTGTCCAAAATTTAGCTTTAAATTGTTACGGTCCCGATCGGACACAATCCTACGGAACCGAAGGCGCTCTGCTCCTTCTTGTGCGAAGACGTCTCGAATATAAAGGAGCCGCCTATCCATAGTCCTAGGGCCGACGTGGTAGATTAGCGGAATCGCCATTCTATCCTGGACCAGGACCAGCCCTCGACTATCTAAGTAGAGGAATGAGTCGGTTGGGATAAAGCCGCTCAGACGTACTCTCATAATAATCGTTGTTAGAGCAGTAAGCCCCAAAAATTAAGTTGTTGTTCGAGGACATTGCAATGTGACCTCGAATCAGCCTTATTAATTCTGTTTATGTTGGCTTCGTTGTATAGAACCTGGTTGGAATAGTAATGTTTGTACTTCGACTCTGGTGTTCTTTGTAATCCAAGGCAACGTCTAAGACACTGCCTCTCAAACACCCGAAAATTTTCCATTTGAGATTTGGCAACGTTGAACCACACCGGGCACCCATAGGCGATCAGCGGACGGATGAACGCCATGTAACAAATACCCTTCACCTTCCTGTCAAGCTGGCTGCTGTAAAACAACCGTTTCGCTGAATCTTGGAATCTTGTCGAAGTCACGCTGCACCTCGACAATTGGAGCTGTTCTGTACGCTATTAGATTTCCGGCATACTCAATTGCCTGAGTTATACGACTTATCAGATCGCTGCGCTCTGGTGTAAATGCTAAATAGAATCGGCTTCTTGCTGAAGACCATTTTTAATATTGAAGATTGTGGTAGAAGTTACATTGCTACTTTTGTCAACAAACTTTCTAACATTGAGCATGTCATAAAGCATAATATAATAGTGGCTTACTTATGCCGAGTGTGGTCAGCTTTAGATAGAGACCCTCTAACCATACGATGTCGAAAGTCAAATCAACCAGACAAGCACCAGAACACTGCATTTTAGTTTTGTTCCATTGGATATCAGAGACTCTAGTTTAGACGTGGCATGAATTGTAGCATGTCTTGCCTTAAAACCGAACTGAGTGTCCGGTATGATATTATTGTCCTCCGCTCATTTGGACAAAACTCTATTAATTACTTTACGAAAACCTTACTAATATTTGGAAGAAGACTTATATCGAAGAGAGCTTCGCCGGATTGGAGCTGTCCGTTCCCTTTTTCGGGAGAGGATGTACAGCTGTCTTCCATCGCACTCGATAATGTGCATTATTCAATGCGTTGTTCAACAGGGTGGTATAAATCTCCAATGCTTCCGAAGGTAGATGTCTTAGTACAACGTAGGATATACCATCAACTTCTGCTGACTTCTTTTTCTTTAATGGGTCGAAGATCAGCTGGAGCTCCACGAACCTTATAGAGAACTTGGCCCCTTTCGCTCGGCGATCATGGCGTTTGCCAGATGATCATCAGTGAACCCGGTGAAACAGCGGCTCTCCGATCGCCATTGCGTCATTTCATCTCGAAGGTAGAAGTGGTGAAGCAGAGCTTTGTTCTCCAGATCATGATTGCTATCATTGATATGTTACACTTGCTGAAAATCAGGCCCCACCGTTTCCACTCTCTCCTGCGGATCTTCGATAGTAAAGAGGTCGTCGTACAAGACTGCCGGCGTCCTCCGGATCTACACCTGCTCTCAGAATTATGTCTCTATTTTCTATCGTCTTAAGATCGTTTTGATCATTCCTCCTAAAAATCTTATAAATTTCTGCAAAAATACTGGTGTCGCTAGAATTAACGCCCAGAATTCTATTATCTCAATCTGTCTGATCCCATAGGACTGCATCAAAAGTATAAATAAATGTATTTATGCAACAAAAAGAACCATTATATGATTTTTTAATTGTGGTTAATATATTTTGATTTTATTTAAAAATACATAAATGTATCTACATGTATCTTTAGGTATGAAAGTTTTGCTTTAAAACACACCGATATTTTTGGTTTAAAAATAAAAAAAAATCTGTCTAAAGTATAAAATTTAAAAATACTATCTTCGAAGTTTAAGGAAAATCGGTTGAGTCGATTTAGCTTTCGCCGAACAAACAGACAGAATTGTGAGACCCACTTTCTTTCGTCTTTTCTACTATCGTTATACGCACAGAGAACGTTTGAGAGGTATAAATCACCACGCGCGTGTTGTCGGCAGGAAGGGTGAGGACCTTCAATTTTCTGCCGATTCCGAACGGCCAAGATGAGAAGCACTTTCTACGAAAATATACTCTTGGAGGATATGTCACTTCCTCGAGTGACAGTCCAACGCACAAACCATTATACTCTGTTCAACAAAATCTGTCGGTACAGGCCTTGTGGGAGAGCTTTTTTTTAAAGCAGTGGCGCCTGATCCACTTATCACTACACTACGTTGGGAAAAATGCCACTTAAAAAACAGCAAGCCACTGAGTTTCCTTAAAGAATTGTTGTTATAATTCTTCGCATAAAGTTGTAAACCCCAACGCGACCGTTGAATCCCACTGCTGAAGGGATACTGTCAAGTCAAGTCAATACGATCGTGCGCTTCTTATATACAGAACAGAGTTAACATTATCATTCTAAATTACAAGCAAGGAGCTTATTCAGTGGATTCTATTAAGGAGCTTTTGGGATATGAAGCTTTTTAAAACAAGTTTTATGAGTTGAGAATGTTGAGTCTTGAGTGTTGGCGATTTATATTGCAAACTAAGGATTAGGGAGACCCTGTGAGAGCTTTAAAAGGCGACACACTTATGCAAGCCAATGAAACCAGAGTGAGAGGCAAACGTCCTATCTTTCCTGTACCGAAAATTTTTGTTGAACAGAGTATAGAAGTCAGCATCGGTTCAGTTTTAATTTTTTTTAAATCCATGTATAGTAAATCTGTTAGAACAAATATTCATCCTGGTGAAAATAAAATTTAAAACACTTTTTTAAGACACTTTTCTTTTCTTCAAAGGAACTAAATCTAATGCAAAAAAAACAATTCGAAAACGAAAACATACATTTAATTGTGATACTTAAGTATTAAAAAATATGAGCGTTCTGCAGCATCCTAAATCGCTTAATTATTTAGTATTACAAACCGAAATAAATGTTATCAAACAAAATTGAATAGGGGAATAAATTCAATCATCGATATGATTATTGACAGAATTGGAAGAGCATTATCTTAGTTACATCCAATTTTCGGACTAAATAAACCATCAAAATAATTATACTTAAATATCTCATAAAATATAGTTCTAAATTTCCAACCAGCTAGATATACTCGTACCTCACTTAGTTATTCTTAAGAGGAAACCTTCTAAATTTACTAGTTTGTAAAGTTTACATGAAAACTCTTCTTTATTTCGCACAAATCCCGTCGGCAATCCGACATAGATTTACACACACATTGCTTTTGCCAATAGAAAAGGGGAAACCCCATCGGTATCTACCAAAGTATCTTTATACCTACATACCCTTACACTTGTCGTATCTAACATCTTTTTATAGAATATATCTACAACATATAATTTATATAGGTATGCCAAAAGCAAGTAGCAATGCCCTTTGCAATCTTTTCATCTTAACTAAAGCATCTCTTGTATAGATTTCTTTGATTCTAATATGTTTGCTAGATAAGGCACGCAAGATAAAAGATTGTCTGCGCAAAATAGTCATCGTCCTCTTTGTCGTGGATCTGGTGGACCTGGACCTGGTGGTGTTTGTCTTTTGAATTTTGGACAAGAGAAAAGGGGAGGATGGTTGAATAATGATGGGGATGATATTCTTGTTCGTCCTTTCTATACATTAAGACAGCATCTTAATGCGCATAACCCAAAAGATGAGAGTAGAGCAGAAAAATATAATAAAATTCCAACTTATTATGCCACACAGTTAAGATGACAAGATTTCAGAAAAAAAAAATACCCTCTTTAGACGGAACTAGGCTACAAAAAAATAACCAAAGCTAGCCTTCTCTAAACAGAGGATAAGTAGAGTAGGTAGGTATATATGGTTTAACCGAGGTGCACAGAATAGGGTGGTATATATGTATCTACGTATATTTACACATAGAGTGCGTCTTTCAAACTTAGGTATACAAAAAAAAATGCAAAAAGGAAAACAAGGACGAAAATTTCCCCAGGGCGTGGTAAATAATGTTCGTTGTCGTTGCTAAGGATGCTTACGAGCACATTCCGACGGGTTGCTAGGGTGCCTTGTTTGAGTCACATGATTGGCCGATATATATTCACCCCAAACAGCACAGAGTGCTTACTCCGCTCTTTGATTGTATGTACTCTTGTGTCCTGTGTACACACACTCTGTACACAAACCCGATATTAAATTTATTGTCTCTCTTTCTCCGATGTCGTCATTTAATGTTGTTTTTGTTCTTACAGTCTTCTGTATTTATATATTTATGTATTTATAAGTGCACACACAATGTGCAATGTGAAATCAGGACAAAATCCAACCGTATCCTCCGGGTAATCTCACTCGTTAAATATACATAAATAAATTAAAATTATATCTATACCTATCCTTTAGATACATTGAACAACAGAAAACCTCTAAGGCGGATCTTTAAATTGAAGGAATTTCACGCAACTTCTGTTCACAGCAAGGATATGCAGAGTACAAGAGTAGGTATAAGGAAAAAAATCAATACACCCTCCATATGGCGCAAGGCAATAAGCAAGCACATTTGTCTGATTACCTATTCCATCTTTAAAAAAAAAAAAAAAAAGAGTTGAGAGCCGAACTTTTATTTTATTTTTGGGGCATTTTGTGATAAAAACTAAATAAGAATCGATCACTTCGTTGATCGTGGGAATTTCCCAAGGTATCAGTTTTTTTTTTCTTATGAGGATCCACCTAGTTGAAACGATATTTTCAATCTGATTTTGAGATGCTGGATGTGGATGTTGGCTTGGTGGGTTGTAACGTGAAAATATTAGGAAGGTAAGGTAGGAATCTCCCTCTTCCGTGCTGATGGATATAGGTACTACGAGTATACAGCAGGTTTTGGGACTGCTTGGAAGGATGCAGCTTTAGGGGGGACAGTCATCTGCATTTGCACTTTTTATCGACAACGAGAATGAGATGATGACGACGAGGAAGGAGAACGATGTTGATGATGACGATGTCGACGACGAGAACGACGACGACGATGAAGATGCACAAAACGCTTTTTTTTTTCTTTTTTTATTATGCGTGTGTTTGTGCTGATCAATTAAAAAGTTAACGATATCTGAAATTAGAGTTTACAAAAGATACAACAACAAAAAGAGTATCTGTCTTTTTTATTTTGGTAGATACTCGTATGCAAGAGCATCTCGAGAAGTTGGGCGTGCCAATAACATAATGAACAAGGCAACATGTTTTTTGCATTGTTGTTGTTGTTTTTTTTCTTTTTCTTTGGTTATATTGTACCTCTTTTGCTTTGGGCTTACTTTTGTGGTTGAGAATGTTGAGATATCCACTATAGCAGCAACTGCAGAAAGTTTACATTCTGTGCAATCAATGGCTAAGAGGTGGAAGGTGTGCGGTAAGTTAAATTTTAATCAGTTCCGATACAGTATGTATTTTTTTTAAATTTAGTAACAGATGTGGTATAAACATTAGCACGTCGTCGTCGAACTAAATACAACACACACATGATGGAATCTGGTTTTTGATATGCAAGTAGATTATCATATATTGACAGCCGTAGACACTTCGCAAGGACTGCCGCAAGGTTGCATGATTAGGCCAGCACTTTTTTGAATTCAATGAAGATATTGGAGCATGTTTCCAGCAATATTTTAAAAATCATAGATCTTTGTAATTATAGTGACAAAAAAATAAAATTAGAATTATAAGATTACCACTATTATGTGTTGACAATGAAAGGTGAAGTCATATCAATGGATGGAGCATTGATCTGAAGAAAACTCAATTCAGAACTAAAGTGCGCCCAAGATAAGATGGAGACAAAACCCCTGCTAAATGCCAATTCAAATCAATACGACCATCAAGCGGAACTAAGGAGTACATAAACTCAATTAAAGCCGCTCATAACTTCAGCCCACAAACAAAGTGAAACTAAGGGTGAAAGGCAATAGGTACGACTAAAAAAAATGGTGCCGTCTATGGACTATAACTAAGTGTCTGCACTTTATACGAGCTTCCGCTAAGCATGCAAGTGCTTTCATTCTGGTCATCATCAGCCAACTTCTTTAGCACCATCAAAAACAACCACCGCGCATAGTCCAACCAAACAAACACCCGCCAACTACCTATAACCTACCGAGAAGCTACTGTTTGGCTGAAGTATCTTTTGGTTTGGGTTATAGGACGAACAACCCTATTTATTATCAAAGATATACGTATATGTATATTTATGAAGGTGTAGGCAGAAGTAGGTATATTTTAACCCAGGAACTTGACTAAGCTATATGACCATACTCGCGAGTGAGCTTGTGGTCAATTGTTGTTATCGATTAAAATGCATGTTCATGTCTGCAGTAGCCACAACAGATATTAAGATACTTATAGATATAGATAGATAGAAACAACAACACTCTACCTCCCATCCGTCGAGTCCGACACAATAGAGCGCATGAAATATGAAAGCAAATCGATAGATACGACACTCTTTTCATGAAAAGGAAGGGCAGTTAAGGACTACGAGGCTTGGATTTGTCATAGAGCCTATACCTTAACCTAACTATATACACTGCGGCAACCGTCCGTCGTCGTCGAACAGAGAACGTGTGTTTAGTGACAAATATTAATGACACTTTTCGTGCCTCGTTTCGACTCAATTTTAATGTATGCACTCCATTACTTCAGAGTTCGGACTTCGAATAGACTATCCTGATAATGGTCTAGGCCCTTTAAAGAGAATAGCTCTCTCTATGATGGTCTGCTTGCCCTTTACTTGTCGTCATCGTTGTTTGTGGATTTTTATTATAATTTTTATTTCGAAGCGGCATAAACGATAGAGAGACATACATTAAACCTTTGGATCGTAAAATTCGAATTCGACGCTAATGAATGTAATTGCGTGGCACCCGCTCCACCAGCAAGCATAAGCAACAATAGGCATTAGACATACATATATGTATGCACCTTTCTCTTGTTTGATATTATGAATTCGATTGAATCATTAATAATTCAATTTACAATTCAATGATGTGTGTGAAGCTTAATAGTGCCGAATCGAATGACACATTATTCATGCGCAACAGACCGGGTGTTTTCGTGTGTGGTTGGTGTTGGTGGGAATTGTAGGTTTCGAAGAAGTGTCAAAATGATTTCGAATTCGAATATGAATGACCTTTTTTCGTTATTAGGTGTCACAACACCTGTAATGGTTCAATGGTGTTAAAGGGAAGAATGTAACGTATGACGGCAGATCAATTTTTTGATGTAAGATTTTCGATATAAGTGGGTAGGGTTAAATTACAAGATAAGCGACCTTTAAGCCTTCCAAATTGGTCATACAAGTTAAACTTACTCTGACTTTGAAGCTGGGCCCAAGTTCTGTATGGAAAGATGACTTCTCTGTCTCAATTCTTAACCTAATTTGACACTTCTTCTCCAGATTTTTTGTTTGGTGTTGAAATGCTTGCTTTATTTTCTGTATTTTAAAACTCCAAATTATAAGGAAAAAGGAAAAGTACAAAATAAGTCGTCAAAATTTCGGCCCTACTCACAGAGAGTAGTTGGTTTAATCTCTATTTAATTTTTTTTTATACAGCACGCGCATTCAAAGTGTTTTTAATACCCTTAAAATGTTAAATTAAACACAGTGCGAGCGTTAGGAAAACAGGGAGGGATTAAAGAGGAGAAGCCGATGCACATTGGTTTTGAACCTCTGAATATCGAAATGGAAGGGAAAAATAGAGCCGGGTAAGCATTCCACATTCGGGTAGTTCGGCTAAACAAGGAATCTCTATACTTGACAGTACGCCCGAAGTTGGGCTCAAGGGTAAACTGAAGTACATTCTTAGAAGTACGAGTATCACGGCTAAATTCTTTTTGGGGAGGAATGCAACTGGCTATTTCAGTAGAGCACTGTTTATAAATCGATAAAACAAAGAAAGACATGAAACATTGCGGAGTTGTTCGAGAGTTGCAAATGATTCCGTTATATTTCTGTCACCTATCATTTCGATACCTCTTCTCTGTATCCTATCCAAAAGACTCAGGTGGGTTATTGGAATACCTGCCCAAACATGAGAATTGTACTCGAGTTTTGGACGAATAAAGGCTTTATATATAACAGCCAGATCAGAAGGGGTGACAAATTACTTGCATCGCCAAAGGAAACCTAAGCACTTGGCAGCATTTTTGGCGACATCAAATATGTGATTGTTCCACAAAAGGTGGTCTGTGATACACGTACCGAGTACTGAAAGCTTTTCGGTTTCCGCATTGCAAGTGCCACTCATGGATAGTGGCATGGGGGTGGGTTTCGTTTTAACAACAGAAGACAGCATTGAGTTTTGGAAGCATTAAATTCTACGAGGTTTTTGATTCCCCATTGGACAATGCTGCCAAGATCAGAATCCGAATCAGATCCGTTGAAGTTCCACATCCGAAGAACATGGATGTGAATCTGAAAACGAATATGAGAAGCTGAGGGTACTGTCGTCAAGGAAACAGTTTAATGGATTAGAAGTTTCAGACAAAAGATCATTTATGAATATAAGGAAGAGAGTCGGAGACAAAACAGAGCCCTGGCCCTGGGGTACACTAGCATTTATTTTGTGAATTTCAGACTTGAAACCGTCCAATACAACTTGTATTCAACGGTCCGAAAGGTAGTTTCTAATTCAACGAAGAAGAAATTCATCGATACTAAATTCGCCCATTTTCGATAAGAAAGCTTGATGCCAAACTCTATCAAACACTTTTGAAATATCAAGTGCAATAATCTTAGTTTTTCCAAAACGATGTATAGATTGGTGCCACTGTTCGGTGAGAGATTGATTGATTTTTCCAGGTTAACAGACAAATTCCAACAACTGTAATACTTGCTTAGCTTATTCATCGTCATCTCCATACAACGACACAGTTTCGCATGGAAAGATAATTTCGTCTACGTACATCAATGCTGAAATTTTCACTTCAGGTTCGTTTATTCCTTCTTTTACCGTATCAGTTATATCATTGATAAACAAAATGAATGATAATGCACTCGGTATACAACCCTGCTTCACTACCAAACTTCTTTAAAACTCTTCGGAAATAAGGTCGCCGTCCTAGACAAATGCAACATTATTCTCATTTATATATAGAGCTCTTAGAACAAGTATTACTTTGCTGGATAATCCGAATATATTAAGTTTGTAGAAAAGCGCTTTTCGAGATATCAAGTCGAAAGCAACGAGGAATCGACAAAGAAGACATATATCTACAACTTTATCTGTTTCTTTTCAAAAAAGAATACGGAATTTTGAAAAGTGTAAATATTTGGTCGATTGTTGAGTAACTATTTCTAGATCCCTCTTGGAATTCGATAAGTACATGTTCTTCTTGAACCCATTGAGTTAACCTTTTAGGTATACCCCAAGCAATTTGGCTGAAGTGCTTAAAGCTGCATTTAGACTTTCGGTGTTGTGCTCTGTGTACGTTGTTCGTTGTTGGTCGTAGGCGGAACAACGAGAATGTGAATGATAAGAACAAACAACATACTAAGACCGAATGAAGGATGTGCCAATTCAAAGAGCTCGAAAATTTCGATGTTCGTTGTTATCCTAAGAACGTGTGTTTAAATGCTAAAACTGTTTAAATGAACATTGGTTTGCATTGCCTTGCTTCATTAAAAATTGGAGTATAGGTAAGTAAATAAAATATTTTGTCAATGGGTTTTATCTTTTTAGTACGAATGATAATACTTTAGATATAATATTAAAAGAAACATGCATAAAAGCACGATATTATAATCATTTCTAGCGCTAGTTTAAAAATAAAACAAGATTTGTATGCTTTAAATATTTCCTTTTCAGCAGCCAACCATTCGTCTGACAGGATTTTATTTTTTGCATGCTTTTCGTTAAATGCTTTTTCATTGTTCGTTGTTTAGAGAAGAACGATCATCGAACAATGAACAACGAACAACGCACAGCGAATCAAGAACAAAAGTCTAAATGGGGCTTAAGAAAGATATTTCCTAATATTTTGATGGATTTTTTCAGTCTCCTTTCTTAGGAAGCGGGAAAATAATCGAATTTTTAAACTATCTGGAACTTCAGCCGTATCGAAGATTCGTTTGAATTCAATCAGTAGAGAAACTCATTTGAGGAATCCCTATAGAATTCGATCGTTTCCCTGCGTTTTGTTTGATTTAGAGTTAAAAATAGTTCCCTGAATTTCTCGTAACATGGAAAATGCATCCAAATTGTTAAAGCCGAGTAGCTGGGCAGCATATTGAAAAATTGGTGCTGTAAGTGGAGTGATGAGCAGAGTGCAGAAGTGAACAAAATTGTATGTTAGAAAGTTTTTCGATTTGATTTTTTTAGAAGCTTTAATATTTTTTGTTTTCAACAGTGAACAGTTTCGTCAAAAATTTACTTCAATAATACCGTTATTTTACAATTTCGTTCCGTATTAATTAAACTCGGAGATTTTTCATATTTCTATGACTATTTTTCATAAAAAGTGACGATGAACATATTGGGAAATCAAATGTTCATCTAAGAAAAGCAGCATCCATTTTGAAACTACAGAACGAACAAGGAACGATCGGTTGTTTTTTTTTTTTTTTTTTTTGAATCTAACCTAATCAACTTAACTTGTCATGGTGCCCCTGCCCTAACAATGAAGATCTTCATTGTAAAATGTCAAAAAGAGAATGTCCATTCGTTCGTTGAATGTAAAATAATATTGAGGCAATGTCACATAACCTGAGCACCAAGCACACCTGCCGATTACTTACCGATTAATTAATTTACTGCAAGCAAACATGAATAACACGAGGCATCAACTTTGGCGACTTTGACTGCTAATACTTGAACGAATCGATGACCGCATGAATATGCAACATGACAATATTTATTGTGGGAAAATCACTGCTAATTGCATGCATTACGAATAATGCAAAATTGTAAAGGTAGGTAAGTAGGTATGGTGTACGTTTGTAGCTGTGGCTGTTGAAGTCTGTAAGTACCTACAAGCACCGGCCGGTAGTTGCCGCTTGCGACCGCCACCGCCACCGACTCAGTGTTATAAGGTGCTTTATTATGACATATTGTCTGCTGCAGATATTCTTGGGACGGGCTTTTTTTGTACTGGACACAAAAGTCACGAGTTTAATTTTTACAGGATTGTTGTGTTCAAAGTTGGCGTCAACGAATAGATGATTGTTTTTTTTTTTTATATATTTTGAGGAGCTTGTTCGTCGCGATCGATAACACAAAGCGTCACCTTTTTTTTCTTAATTTGAAGGAAAAAAGAAAAAAAAAATATATTTTTTTTAATGCCAAGATGTGATTAATTCCACCGTCACTTGGGTGTTTGGTAAGGAGAATACCACTTGAACTTGCCGCTAAATTACAACAGCTAACTATTGTACCTACCCATACCTATATAGGAGTTGCGTGTAAATTGACTTTGGGTCATGGAACATGTCGTGGTGACCAAGGAGAATTGCTTCAGTGTGTTTTCTTTTTTGTGTTTGTCACAGAATTAAAACCTCGTGCAGGCGACAAAAACGCATAAGACAGGTGAAACTTTTAATTAAGATTTTTCTTTAGGGTGTGCTTGGGTTAGTTTTTGGTTAATGTAATTTAGAAAACAAGTTCTTTTTCGTTAAATCAAAATAGATTTTGGACTCGATCTAGGAGCTAAGTAAATTTAAGTTTTAGTTTAAGGTTAGGGTAAGTAGGCCAACGAGATTCTATGATTGTCAAAAGGATCATACTTTTTTACATTCTTTGCTCAATGCCTCATATTGCGAGCATACGTGAAGACCTTATAGGTTAGGTTAGGTTAAGGTGGCTGCTGGCCGGAAAAGCCAACACACTTAGACCAATAGTTGGTCCGTTCCAAAAATCTCCCTCACTCGTAAACCATTTGGAGCAGAAGTCTCCCAAGTGCAGTCTGCGTCTTTGTGCTAGGGCAGGACAAGAAGATAGAAGGTGAGAAACTGACTCCTCTTCTTCTAAATCCATGCAGCTTCCAAGCACCCAAGTCTCGGATCCATATGTGAGTACTGGCAGGACCATGGTCCTGTACAGCAGCAGTTTTGAAGTTATGGTGAGATTTCTGGATTTGAAGAGCTTTGACAGACTATAGTAGGCTCTGTTGGATTTGAGAAGCCGCCCGCGTATTTCTTCTTCTATATTGTTATCGCCTACTACTCTTGACCCAAGGTATTTAAAGGATTGCACCACTTCAAATTCGTGCTCCGCTACCTTGATTGTTTGACCAACTGTTATGGTATCTTGCTTTAGCATAAGTTCACAAGTAGCTAGAGGTATACCGATGTTAGATTTTCTACCCGAAAAAGGTAAAATTGTTCTATTTTTTGTAAAATCGTCAGGAATGTCTCTATGACCCGGCACCCATATAAGGTTAATGTTGAAATGTTTTGCCATCTCCACCAGAGATGATCGACAATTTTGGCCTGTTAGTGAATTTATGGAGTCAGAGTCCAATGACTTTATGGCAGCTTGACTATCCGAGAAGATGCGTATATCAGTAGTTGAAATCACGTTTTCTTTCAGCCAAGAGAGGACTTCTTTAATTGCAAGAAGTTCTGCTTGGAACACGCTACAGTGATTGGGTAGACGAAATGAGAGGCATAGATTTAATCCAGACCTTATAAGATGAGTTCAAATTTATGAAAGCTACATTCGCTGATCGAAAAGTAATAAGATTGATAATTTGCAGTTAATAAGTCGTTAATTGATCCTGATGGTTTCAAATTTGTCATTCAAACACTTCTACGATTTTTTTGCTACACCCTCTCGAAAAGTGGTTAAAACTTCGTATATTTTATTGTTAATTCGTTCATAAGTTGTCGTTAATTAATTCTAAGAATTTAAATATTTTCGTCATATGTATGTATTTTTGCTGATTTTGCATGAGGTTCAATATGATTGAAATTCAAGCTTGTATCATTTCAAAATGTCAATCAAGTTGACTTAAACTGAGCGTCGGCTCAATTTAAACAGATACATTTAACATGCAAATAATTTTAACCAATATCTAGAAACTGCATTGAAATCAATGTTGTTCTTTTCTATGTGCCCAGCATAATTCTGCGATTTCTTCAATTGTTTAGAATAATATTTTTATGCTGACTCTATCAGAACAAAGAAAACCTAATTCATAAAGTAAATGTCAAAGTATTGTTAAAAATTCTTGTGTGTATGAGCATGTTTTTATTCTCCCACCCACTAAACATCGTCGGTTATACTCCATTCATTAGGAACAATACTTTTTCGCTTCTTACAACATTTCCAGCAGAAAAGGCACTTAACAGAAGGTATCTATATGGGAGAACGATAAAGGTGAAGTGAAGCAAACTTACTTTGCATGTGAAACATGCGGCAAAAACATATTCATGGGGAACCACCCACCACAAAATGCACCATGCAGAAACGTATAGATATGGCCCACCACCTCTGGGCACATTCGTTCGTGTGTTATAAAGCAAGGAACCCTAACCAAGTGAGTCAAGGTGAGAGAACCACCATAAACCAATCGGCCAGCCTTTGTTGTTGGTGCTGTGAGTTGCTCCATGGTGATTGTTTTAACTTTAATTACAGGTGCCTCTGGCGGAATTTTCCTGAACAATAAGAAGAGAGAGACAGAGAGAGAGAGAGAGGTATTAAGATGCCCCCCGTAGCTACTTTCCGACATCAAAGTGTCACATAAAATATACTTTATTAGTGCTTATCGACTGAGCTAAGGAAATCCAAAGAAATCCCGCAAATTCGCACAAAAGGATCAATGTCACCACCAACAGCAAGCGCGCGGCACGAACACAAGCCACCATCAAACGGAACACAAAATTATATATTTAAAGTGAGCTATAAATTATCATTGAATAAGAAATAAGTCAACGAAATGGCCTGCCCTGATGGCTAAGAATATAACCAGGGCTAACTTGAAAGACCGAGGCCATGGCACATCATTGAGCCGCACAGAGCGTTGCAGCAACAGTATAACAGCAGCAGAAGAAGTAGCAGCAACCAGCTGCCGAACAATGGCGATACGCGTCAACCATGGCAGAAAAAAAATCGAAACCGAAATATGCCATGTAACCTTAAATCAATTCAATTGCCACCCAGTATTTGTGTCCAAAGATTCGAGATCGTTCAGGGGGACAACAAAAGAAGCACCAAAGAAGAAGAAGAAAGACTTCCGTTCAGGCGATCAATGGATGGATGGTCCTCGCTTTAGTTTGCTCGAATGGTAATTAGGAGGGTATATTCAAGTTAAATGTGTCTCCTTGCTGTCCAACCGTGCAAAAGTTTTTTTTGTCCAACTCTCAGCTCAGCCCAGCACTGACCGGGACCGCATCCAGTAATGGAACTTTCTTCCGTCTTATCGTTCAGGCGACAAACGAAAGACAAAAAAAAAATAAAAATGGCTGCACATCATTCAAATTGTTCGCCGTTGTAAACTCGTAGTCTTCGTCTATACGGTGAAACCCTCGTTAATTAATTTAAATATTTATGTTCACCGTTTAACACTCAATCTGAAGGTTTTAGATAGGAAATTTATGGAAATCACCAACCAGCAGCAGCAGCAGCCGCAGAAGCACCAGAGAGGAGGGGCCCCATACATGATGATATGCATTTACAGGTAAAGAATAGAGATGCAGATGGCCAGATATAGTCAATATAAGGCGCACTATAATCTTTCGTGTCAATTTGGGGTCTCTTCTTGGATACGATGATATGGAGGTGATGGCGCCACGCATCCCAAAAAAAGCTATCACACATGTGATACTTTCGAATTGGGAAATCAGTTCTTCTTTTAGTTTGGGTTCGTTCGCTCTTGGAATTTTTCTCGGAAACGAAACATGTATAGACGTCGAGACAGACGACACTATTATGACATTTGAGATGTCCAATTCAATGAATGTCTCCCAGAAACCACCCTGGAGATAGGAGAATTTACATAAAACTCACGCGTGCAGGCAATCGATTTTGAATAGTTCTTCCAAACACAAAACCCATTGGGGAACCTTTACGCTAAGGTTTTTCTCAGATTCTTTATGTTTTTCTTTTGTTGATTCTTCTTTTAATGATTTGTTTTGTGTAATTAAGAAGGCTCCTTTCGTTGTTGGTTCTCATCTTTCTCAAAACAATGAAAAAAAAAAATATATGTTTATAAATTGGATGAAAAATAGAGGTCTGATATTTTTTAATTGACGAATACAGCTTTACACGCCCTTTTGGCTATATTGGCAAGGAATTTGCTTTTGGGTTTTATTCGCTAACACAAGATACGAGTAGTATATTCTGAGATCGAAAAAGTAAACTCAGACGTTAAGGGGTTGTCACAGGGAAAGGTTGTTAACCTTTTCATTTTTTTGAAGGAATTCCATGCGCTTGTTAAAAGCATTTTTGGACAATGGCTTAAGGGTTCTCCTTTTATTCGATTTAGATATTCCTAATTTATTTGCTGTTCGTTGTAGATACTTACCAGTCTTCGCTTTGGCTTTATCAGTGGTCGATTTTGTCCATTCATTTTGTAATACAGTCCGCATGCATTGCAGAGATAATGTCCGGTTCCGTCTCTTCGCCATAACGGCGTTGATGTGGCGCCACAATTTACACATTCTCGGCCTTCTGTAAAGTGAGATAAATAAAAAAGAAAATTAAATAAAAATTTCTATCTTAAGTGTGTGTATTAGGTTTTTTTTTTTTTTTTTTTTACTTTTATTCATAATTTTTAAAGAACGCATAATAAGACTTGATTTATAATTTTGTAAAAATAAACTTAACGAATTTTTAACATTTTTTACTTGTTTATATTATCAACAATAATTTGATGCCAAATTATCAAGATCCCAATTAATAATTGATAAGAAAGAAGATCTTTCAATTAGATATAGATAATTCTATATTTTCTTGAAATAAAAAGTGTATTTAATATTTCGAATTCAAGCAAATATATTCAGAAAGGTTTGTCAAAAATAAATAATTGTGATTTTGAATTTATTTAATGGTCGAAGTTCACCTTAACTTGGCAATTACGATAAGTTTATGAAGTTATGGTTTTGAAATTCGATATTCTAATTATATTAATTTCAATACGCTTAATGCTTACGTTAACACTACGATAGCAAAATTACTTATATATTTATGAATGTGTGAAGTTTCATGACTTAGAGAAAAGATAAGGTTTTGAGATTTGAAATTGCCATTCGTAGAAGCAAGGAATTTATCAGGAATATTGATTAGTTGATTAAGCGGACTGTTAGCGCCATAGTTCGTCTAAGAATAGTTTAAATAAGCAAATTTCTTTTTCAACTAGAAGGATTCATATTGAAATTTAACGGTTAAAGAATTGATGGAGAGTCTTCTAACTTAAGTCTGGAGGCAATATTGAATTTATTAAAGGTTCATTGACAAAAATCCAAACTAAAGGGACTTTCCCTTAATTTTATTATCTTTTTAAAAAAGAAAAATTGAGTATAAATAGTTCAACCCGGAGAGCTCAAAAAACTCAAAATAGATTTGGACCATATTGTTATTCTGAAGTCTAGGTTTTAGAGAAATAGAATTCACAGCCAAGGGTCGAGAGTTAAGTTTCTTACATATTTCGTGTTTCTTTTAGCCTTTACGCAAAGAGTTGTAAAAAAACTGTGCCGAATTTTGGCCGAATTATAGAGGGCGCAAACGTCGACTCATCAAAAAATACATGGTCCCATGGCGGACAGTTAATCTCAGAATTGGCTGGATTGAAACAAAAAAAAAACAAAGTGGGTTATTTAAAAGAAGGTTTCTTACGAGACAATTTACCACAATTTGCTTAAAAAGTCAAAACAAAAAAATATCGAGGTTTGAAAAAAAAAATTTTTTTTTGAAATTTTTTTGGCCATTTTTGGGTCGCCATTTTTTTGTTCATAATTTTTTGGTCAAATAGTGGTAAATTGTCTTAGAAAACATGAAAACAATCAAGTTGCAACAAGTTTTTTGAAAATCGGATCAGTAGATCCGGAGATTAACTGTCCGCCATGGGACCATGGGACCATGATGAGTCGACGTTTGCGCCATCTATAATTCGGCCAAAATTCGGAAATAAAAAAAAAATATTTTTTTTGTACTCTTGACACAAGTATTCATTATTTTAAAAAAAATTATGTTATTACCTAATAAGGTTTCCGAGAAAAAAATTCCCAAAAATCTTGCATTTTTTGGCATTCTAGACCGTACTAGTACCTTAAAAATCATAGTTCGCCGTTTCCATTGAACAAATTTGCAATTATATCAGATCCAAAAGTATAATTTAGGCTTTTTCTTCTTTCTATTATAATTCACGCGCACCCAAGAGTTTATGGATCCTCACAATGTTAAACATAGTCGTAGCACGAGGACACGGCGAAATAAGGGAAGGAGAGAAAGGAAATGTCGATGAATATTGGTCTTGAATGTTTTCAAATTGAAATGGCAAGGGAAGACCATGCCAGGTAATTTATTCCAAAATAAGACTCGAGAGTGAACTAATAAGCATTCCTAGCAAAACCCGTATCAAGGAGAACTGTTTGAGGGGGGAATGCAACTGCCTACTTCGAGTGAGTATTGTTTGAGAAAGAGACGATAAAACAAAGAAAGCCATGAAACATGCCGAAGGTGTTCAGGAAATGGGAATGATTCCATTAAAGTTATTCTGTTTCCTATCAGTTTTAAAGCTTTGTTCTGAATTTTATCGAGTAAATAATGAGAAGTTTGGGCAACACCTACCCAAATACATGAGTTATACTCGAGCTTAGGATGTATAAACATAAACACCTTATAATTTGTAGCCTGATCAGAAGAGCTGAAAAATTTCTTAACAGCGTTTTTGGTGGCCTCGAGAATTTAGTCATTGTAACGAAGATCGTCGTTGACAAGCATATCGAGTGCTAACAGCTTCTCGGTTTCTTCTACGAAAGTGCCATTCAAGGACTGTCAAACAGAAAGTATGTTTTACTTCAACAGCATTGAGTTTTCGAAGCATTAAACTCCACGAAATTATTTATACCTCATTTAACAATGTTGTAAAGATCGGAGTTTAATGAGCTTATCATATGGTACCATTGCAATTCCTTTTTCGAAAGAGATGGACAAGTATATGAAGCTGAGGGTAGAACTGTCGGCAAAAAATTAAGTGGATTAGAAGTATCAGACAGGAGATCATTTATAAAATTGATGAAAACAGTCCGTCAAAAAACGGAGCCTTGGAAAACGCCAGAATTTATTTTTGAAGATCAGATCAGACTTTAAAAAGCCAAAATAGAATATATTGAACGATCCAGAAGGGAATTTTTAATCGAAAAAGGTTTCATTGATAAAAACACTCGCAAATTCGATACAAGAGCCTGCTACCAAACTGCATCAAGTGCCTTAGAAATATCAAGCGCAATAATCTCACTTAGCTTGGATAAAATTATGAATATACTATTTTAATTAAAATCATGCGACTTTACTTCGATTTTAAAATGTTCGTATTCGATGCTAAAAATCTATAAAGTTAGTTTTAAATATTTAATGGGGGAAAACACCTACTTTTATTGAGTTTGACCATCAACCTCGTGCAGAGTTGCTGCTATCTTGAATTAAAATTGCTTTCGTTTTTCCGAATAGCATCCGAATATTTGATTTTTATCGAAGAACAACTTCAATCATTTCTGATTTCTGATTTTTCTAAAATTTTCAGAAGTAATAACCAATTACAATTATTGTCAAATTACTAAACGAACAAATGTTTGATAACAAAAAGTGTCAATCCATTTGTTTTAATAGTTTCGTCATGCGTGGAAATTGTGGATCCCAATTTTGTCACAAATTAAAAGTAGAGTTGTTATTCACGAAAAACAAATTAATTTTTTAATTCGAGGTAGCGGCAACCTTGAAACGTGTTGATGACTGAAAATTGGGATTTAAAATCTCAAATGATTACAGCAAACATGTTCGTACCATAATTCTTTAGAAATTTGATAAACCATAATGAGGACTATAAACTGAAACTATGTATATTTGAGAAGCTTGGGTAGCAAGTATGGTAACGTACATTAAATCAAAGTAAGAAATTCGAACTTAGTCCACTTATTGTTTTTTCAAAGCTCAAATCAATGCATGTACGTACTTAACACTTACTCGCTGATACTTGAAAATACTTTGACTTCGATTTTCTGCGCTCAAAGTTACGGCGGAAATCAACGTTAAAAATTAGGTTGGTAATTTTTTTTCATTTGTAAAAATGTTTCTTAGAAACACAAACATTTCTACACGCTAAAAATGTTCACAATCTTCATACATGGGCGGCGAAAAATCCACACAGAAATCATTTCAACACAGATTCGGCGTCAATATGTGTGCAGGCGTAATTAGAAATAAATTAATCTTCAAATTATTCCCTAGGCTGAATTCTACAAACTATCTGGGGTTTTTGCGCAATGATTTATTAGAACTATTGGAGGATATTCCATTTATGCAACTAGCTTCATAATATCAACAGGATGGTGCTCCAGTCCATTATGGTCGAGGGGTTAAGAATTGGTTAGCTGAAGAGTACGGCAATCATTGGATAGAAAGAAATGCACCGGTTCACTGGCCTGCGAGATCTCCTGAACTTACAGTACCTATTGGATTTTCATATATGGGAAAGAATGAAATAACTTGTTTATTCAAACGAAATAGCAAATTTAGGTGAATAAGAAGACCGTATTCTCGAAGCGTCATCAAAAGTGAAGCAGCAGCTATCATAAATATATCGCAGTGAAATCCAAAACCGGGCTCTAGCATACATACAAAACCAAGGAGGATACTTTGAACAGCCAAAGTATAGAAACTGGATATCTCAAGAACGAGATAAGCTATCAAATTTTTGTGCACGCCAATACAAAGGCTGGTCTTCTAAAAATAAAGGCCTAAATGAAGTTAACATGGGTCAGGGTACACCAAAGTAAGCCTTTTCTTAAGTCTGCGAAATAGATAGACCTGTACGACAATTTTTTCTTAGAATATACCCATGAATCACACCCTAAAATATTATGCACGAATTAAGGGACATCCTGTATGTAAAGCAGGTGTAGAGAGGGGAAAATTGAATCTTTTTTAGCTCTAAGTTACTTTACAAAAACCACTCTAACTAATTTGATAAAATTAATTCTTTGTACAGACATTTTTTAAATTTTGGCGAAAACAAATTATCAACAAATTTTACTGACAGTTCACGCTATAGAATCGTTTTTTTTATTTCAGCTTTCTCGTCAACAGCTGAATTCATTTCGTTAAAAACTTTTTACATAAACGCTACTTGAAATTTTGTATATAAATTATTTTATTTTCTTGCTTTTCTTCATATGTAGTTGCACTATTTTTACTTGCGACTTATATCTAGGTACTATAAGGCAAGTTATGCATTCGTAAAAAAAATCGAACTCGAGATTTCGAAATTTTATAAATATTTTTTTTTTTCTCAAAAACTATCCCACAGAATTAAAAAAAGGAATTCAAAAATTTCATTTAGTTAAACCTTGGTAAAGCCTAGTACTCACCTAGCGTGAAATGAAAAATAAATACGTTCCAAATTACACGCGAAGAATAAAAATGAAAATAGAATAAACTTTTCCACGTGAATTTTTGATACTCACTTTGAATGAAAAAAAAATGACAATTATTTTTAAACTGATTCGTTCTTTCTGTTTATAAATTTTCAATTTTTTGTTTTGAAACAAAATATTCAAATCAACTGACAAATGTCACAGTTTTCCACGTTGCCTTAAACTTTTTCCTGATGGTTGTACATTGAGAAATGAAAATCATAGCGTGGAAAAAGTTGTGGAACATATTTGTTTTTCTAATCCACATTTTAGTACTCACCTCTCGTTGCGGATTTCATGCCAGTGTACCAGCAGTCACTTTTATATGAAATTTTCATTTTCACTTGAACTGAGTACTAGGCTTAATAGTTGAAAAAAAATTTCCGAAAAATTGTTATTTTTGGTAGCCCCCCTGGGACCATTTTTTTTGTTTTTGATTTTCTCGAAAACGGTACAGCCGATTCAAATAATTTTTTTGTATGCTAAAGCTCCTACAAAGTTTTAATATTATTACATATTCAAATTTGCATTTTTTTAATTTTTTGGATTTAACAAAAAAAATCAAAATTTTTTTTTGAAACTCAATATTTCGAAAACCCCTTGCTCGATTTTTTTTCAAACTTGACAAGTAAAAGTTTCTTAACATAATCTACAAGATTTGAGAAAAAAAAATTTGTTTTATCTAAAACTAACGGTTCCTTACATACAAATATTAAAAAATGGTTTTCGAAAATCGTATTTTTTTCGAAAACGGTTCCGATAATTTTGCTAAAATTTTTTTCTTTTGATTAGATAGTTTTTACGATCTATAATTTAATTTTAAAAAAAAATTGAAATCTAGATATTACTGAGTTTACCTACCATAGAACGATTTTTTTGAATTTTGAATTTCTCATTATCGGCATAATGGATTTTAATGAAATTTTTGTTTAAAGAAGCTTCTAAAAACTTTCAAAACTTAAAAAAAAAATATTTTTTCAATTTTTAGAAAAAAAAAGTCGAATAAAACTTTTGATCGAAATCTGTTTAGTCGTTAATGAGAAAGTCGAGACAAAAACAACGGTTTTATTAATTTTTTTTTACTTAAATGTAGACAATACAATACTAAATTAAATTTTTTTATAAAAATCGTTTGACCAGTTTTTGAGATAAATAAGATTTTGCGGCTGTATGGTAGGTACTGTTTTTGACCTACTAATATTTGAATTTCTCTACTAGATAATGACCGAAGGCCCTAAGGTACCAAGTTGGAAAAAAACCGATTCAGTGGTTTGGCCTGTATACCGAAGTACAGACACACAGAGGGACGGAATTGCGAATCCAACTTAACTTCACTGTACTCTATCATCGTAGTGCCAGTTTGGATCAAAACTTGATCTCGATTTTATTTTTTCAAACACAATGCTGGTCACATAGCATCATCTACCTTCGTATATGTATGTAAATACATACATCGATTGCGAAGAATCATCAAGAGAAAAAAATACGTTCTTTTAAATCAAAACTTATTATTTTTTGGCAAATTTTTGCAAGTTGTTTAACTGTTAGTCAAATTATTCCACCGACTTTTTTTGTATTTTAAATTTTTAATGCCACAATAACCATTAACTGCACTACATCACTGACCACCTGATTTATTAAACTGAATTCAACTGAGGTCTGAGCCTTCCGAAATTCGTTTGCAACAATAATTTGCTTGACTTCGTTACTTCTGGTGTGTGCGATTGTTGCTATTTCCCTCGTTTACATATATTAAAACCAAGCACATTGCAATTTTTTTTGTGTCATTATAAAAAAAGGTCTTAAGATTTTTAGTTAGAAGCACAGTAGTAGTAGTAGTTGGTGGTTTTCACTCATTTCCTTTTATTTTATACAATTTTTTTTTCTTTTTAAAGTTATTAAAATGAGAGAATGAATCCATCATTTCCGCTTCCATGGTTTTTTTTTCTCCTTTTGAAAGACCTTAGTCACCCACCACACACTAAGAATAAGATACAAAAAAAAAAAAAAACCAAGAGTGCGTTGAACAACAGCTATTACTGCTGCTTAACGATTTCAGCCCAAAACGACGTGTTCCCGCAGCATGACCGCGCGCTAAAGTCGAATGCAAATTAGCATTTAGGGTCATTAGTTTTCATGATACTCCTCGTTTGATACATCTTTTCTGTATACGAGTGCATAGGTATGTGTGTGCATTTTGGGAAGCGATGGCATTAGATGTGTGAAAAGCTGTTTTCTGTTTTTCTTAAGTTTAAATATCTTAAGATGATAATTTAATTCTTTCGTCTTCGTAAGTAATATAATTCAATTTAAGGATGACTTTTTGGATTAGTTACGGTGCAGTTAATTAAGCACTTCAAATCTCTTTGTTTGGTTGGTTTCAGGTGGTTTGCCGTCGAACCGGCATAAGGTAATCTTTCCATGAATTTAAAGAACTTCTAATGTCCGTTTAAAAATGATTCAGAGGAGAAGACAGTGTAAAATAAAGGGTGATTTTTTAAGAGCTTGAAAACTTTTTTTAAAAAAAAAAACATAAAATTTGCAAATTCTCATCGATTCTTTATTTGAAACGTTAGATTGGTCAATGACATTTACTTTTTGAAGATAATTTCATTTAAATGTTGACCGCGGCTGCGTCTTAGGTGGTCCATTCGGAAAGTCCAATTTTGGGTAACTTTTTCGAGCATTTCGGCCGGAATAGCCCGAATTTCGTCGGAAATGTTGTCTTCCAAAGCTGGAATAGTTGCTGGCTTATTTGTGTAGACTTTAGACTTGACGTAGCCCCACAAAAAATAGTCTAAAGGCGTCAAATCGCATGATCTTGGTGGCCAACTTACCGGTCCATTCCTTGAGATGAATTGTTCTCCGAAGTTTTCCCTCAAAATGGCCATAGAATCGCGAGCTGTGTGGCATGTAGCGCCATCTTGTTGAAACCACATGTCAACCAAGTTCAGTTCTTCCATTTTTGGCAACAAAAAGTTTGTTAGCATTGAACGATAGCGATCGCCATTCACCGTAACGTTGCGTCCAACAGCATCTTTGAAAAAATACGGTCCAATGATTCCACCAGCGTACAAACCACACCAAACAGTGCATTTTTCGGGATGCATGGGCAGTTCTTGAACGGCTTCTGGTTGCTCTTCATTCCAAATGCGGCAATTTTGCTTATTTACGTAGCCATTCAACCAGAAATGAGCCTCATCGCTGAACAAAATTTGTCGATAAAAAAGCGGATTTTCTGCCAACTTTTCTAGGGCCCATTCACTGAAAATTCGACGTTGTGGCAGATCGTTCGGCTTCAGTTCTTGCACGAGCTGTATTTTATACGGTTTTACACCAAGATCTTTGCGTAAAATCTTCCATGTGGTCGAATAACACAAACCCAATTGCTGCGAACGGCGACGAATCGACATTTCACGGTCTTCAGCAACACTCTCAGAAACAGACGCAATATTCTCTTCTGTACGCACTGTACGCATTCGTGTGGTTGGTTTAATGTCCAATAAAGTAAACTGAGTGCGAAACTTGGTCACAATCGCATTAATTGTTTGCTCACTTGGTCGATTATGTAGACCATAAATCGGACGTAAAGCGCGAAACACATTTCGAACCGAACACTGATTTTGGTAATAAAATTCAATGATTTGCAAGCGTTGCTCGTTAGTAAGTCTATTCATGATGAAATGTCAAAGCATACTGAGCATCTTTCTCTTTGACACCATGTCTGAAATCCCGCGTGATCTGTCAAATACTAATGCATGAAAATCCTAACCTCAAAAAAATCACCCGTTATTTAAATAGAAATAATTTAAATGCAGTAACAATTTAGTTGAAATGTTTGAGGACAAAATTTCAAATGGCTATCTAGAATGCCAAAAATCACGAATTCCGAATGCCAAAATATGGTGGATGGTATGATTTCTAATTATTTGGTTCGTTCTTGTTGATTCTCATTTTTACTTGCGATATATAGGTACGAGTACTATAGGTTAAGTTCTGCATTTGGAAAAAAATCGAACTCGAGATTTTGATCAAAGTTGACATTACGATGGTAGCGAAGACGAAAAAAATGGGTCCGGCAATTCCGTCTGTCTGTCTGTATGTCCGTATTTCTGTATGTCTGTATGTCTGTACCTCGAACTACAGCCTAAACTACTGGAGGTATTTTCTTCAAACTCGGTACTTAAGGATCCTCGGTGATTCCCTAGAGGAGATTTTGAAATTTGTTTTTTAGCTCTAAAACAAACGGCACCCATAATGCACAATCTTATTTATCTGGAAAACGGCTCTAACGATTTTGAAAAAAAAATTAGGCGCGATATTTTGGACATAGACATTATTTTGGTCAAAAAAAATTTGGGGGCAAATGTTATTGGGGATACCTGTCATAGAACCGTTTTTTTGGTATTCGAATTTCTCACCAACAGCTCTAACGATTTTAACCAAAATTTTAATGCAGGAGCTGTTTTTGGTTTTTGGATTTTTAAGAAATAATACATTTTTTTTTTTTTGAAAATTCAATATCTTGAAAACCGATACACGTTTAAATTTTTAAATTACGTTTTAAAATGTATTTTATTAAATACTAACAATTTGCATATCATTTTTTTTTATAAAAATTTTAAGGAAAATTTAGTACACAAAAAAACATGTTTCAGTGTGTCTGTATGTCTGTACCTCTCACTACAGCCTAAGCCACTGGACCTTTTTCTTTCAATCTCGGTAGTTAAGGGTCTTCGGTGATTCCCTAGAGGAGAAATTGAAATTTTTTTAGCTCCAAAAATAACGGTGCCCCCATACACCCGTAATGCAAAATCTTATTTATCTCGAAAACGGCTCTAACGATTTTGATAAAAAAAATAAGTGTGATATTATGGACATGGACTACATTTTGGTCAAAAAAATTTTTGGGGCAAAATGTTATTAGGCGTACCTGCCATAGACCCGTTTTTTTTTATTTTCGACTTTCTCATTAATGGCTCTAAGGATTTTAACTTAAAATTTTCAGCAGGAGTCCCCTTAAGTTTAAAATAATATTGTACTTATATAAAAATATTCGAAAAATATTTGTTGGGTTTTTTTTTTTGAAAAAAAAAAAAAAAAAAAATTTAAATCAATATCTTCAAAACCTATGAACGATTATTTTTTGAAATTATTTCCTAAAATCAATATAATTAAATACTTAAAATTCGCATCCCGCATTTTTCCTTTAAAAAACTTAAAGAAATTTCTTATATAAAAAATTTATTTAATAATAAAACGATTTTTTAAAGTTTATTTGCATAAATTCATACTTTTCCGGAAACCAGACGGCAATTTTATGCATTTGAACATTATTATCTCATTAAATCCATGTTTTATATTTATAAAATGCATCTTTAATTCCAAAGTACTTTTACATAAGAGCAAGTTCGTGCGATCCCGTCGTGCATTTTATTGATTATGGCATTCAAAAATTGTACCAAAAGTTTTTTTTGATTTTCATTTCTTAAAGTATATTTTTTTAAAAACTTATATCTTTTAACTTTTTAGCTTCTGTCTTATTTGGTGGATGGTATGATTTCTAATTTTAGTTGGTTCGTTCTTGTTGATTCTCATTTTTGCTATGAACTAAGTAAAATTGAAATATCTGTTTCCAAACAAAAGAATTGGTTTGAGTGAATAGCAAAGGGTCATTATTAGATTTCAAAGCAGCGGAAATGAGCTTAAATACAAGTCATGCACGGCTTGTATGAGTAAGTACTGAAAGAGCATTGACAGTGTTGTACAAATTTATTGAAACTCAAGATTGATTCCGAATTTATTTTTTTTAATTCAAAATTTTGAGCATTCAGCGTTGATTCTCTTTTTTCGCATACAAGATTATTTTCCGATCCCAAGGCCAGCTAAAAAAATCAACTTTGAAGAACTGTCACTAAAAATGCTGTTGATATTCAAATTCTCACCTAAACTTCCAAAAAAAAATAATAACACATAACAAAATATTCTCTTTCCGACGAAGTATTTTGACATATCCTTTTTGTCACAACCATTAATAACTCGCGATGAGTTAAGCTTTCTTCTGCCTGTGGGCTGGCTGTAAGGGGTAGGCTTCATGCCTATAAACCTTACCTACATACATATTTCTTCTAAAAACTGTCACAGAGTGTTTGCTTTTTTTTTTTATTGATCTGTCCACAAGGACATGCATGCAACAGCAGCTTTACACTGTAGTATAGTTTTTTTTTTAAGTTTTGTTCATTATGGATGGCTTCCGTCCATGGTGTCTTCCCTGACCAAATGTCATTAAACATTTTCTGTTTTTTTGACATTTGTGTATGTCTGTCTGTTTGTTTGTTTGTTTGTTTGTTTGTGTGTCTTTACTGTGCTATGGTGTTATGACACAATTCAGACACGATGTCCTTTATTTAAGTCGAACCCCTACCGAGTCAATGGAGTTTCTTCTTCCTCATTCGTTTTTAGTGATTTCAATTTCGTGGAAATCCCAACCTGAGCATTCTATTTTTTATTATTTTTTTTTTTTAGCCTGATTCTGAATGTCAGTTTTGGTCTTATATGGCATGTGAAGAACCCAAAGACTATGACGACAAATAAATCTTAAATACGTGCGACAACGATGTAGTGTACAGATAAAAAAATATTTACCACCAGGAATTTTAAGGATTGTCATAAACAGCTCGTAGCTCGTATAGTTTGTTACTGTGTGAGCTATGAGTAGGAATAGAATAATGATAGTTACTATAATTATTCACCGACTTAATCATTGAGTAGTTAGTTCCTCATTTTTTTGTTTAGGTATCTAAAAAACACAGTTACTCAGTGGAATGTCAAACGATTTCAATTACAAGTTGTTTAATCGCGCACATCAAATTCTTATCGTGTGGTGGTCATGTGTGTGATGGGGTGTGGGTTTGCTGTTTTTTTTTTTTTTTTGTTTGTATGGTGTTTTGCATAATGTTTGTTTTTCTTTGTTTTATTGTTTTTTTAACAACTAATTAGCTGATTCTTAGTCGATTTCTCGCTAGTCGCATATTAATAGCTGTCGCCATGCATAAACGCCACCAATTAAATAATTTTATTTAAAGAAAAGGGACAACGAGAACAAAAACACAAGCTCACACACAAGGTTTATTCGTTTTGAGTGTCTTGGCATTTTTTAAAAACCATAATTCTCGATATTTTATGTTTTATTGCTTTCGGTTCGGTAGCAGTTAAATAAATTAAATTTTTATTAATTTACAAGTCAAATAAAAACAAGATAAGACAGCTCCAAAGTATATGGAGATTAGAGGATCGGGATCATCCATACGGATATAAAAACACGCAACAGCAGATGCGGCCAGAGAAGAGCAGTATTGCCATCATGTTATTTACAATATTTTTTTTAAGAATAAATCATATTTTAAATACATATCTTAAGACTAGTACTAGTAGTACCCCTTGGCATAATGGTTAGTGCGTTGAACTGTCATTGGGAAGGTCTCAAGTTTGATTCTCAGCCGCTGCAAGAAAGTTTTTTTTAGGGGTGTACTGCCTCTTGCGAGGAATTGGTATCTCTTGTCATGGAAAGTGCTGCTCATTAGCCGTTCGGAATCGGCCGAAAACTGTAGGTCCCCTCCGTTCCTGGTAACACGCACACAGAAATGGTTGAGAGTTGTAAGTCACTAGGTCCTGGTTCACTCCGAGCTGTTGCACCACAAAATTTATTTATTTATTTATCTACAGGCTAAACGATGCAGTATGCTTAGAAGTCAGACTTCTTTTATAAAACAAAAATAGTGAAAAAAAATCTTGGGGCACATGCAATATATAATAGACGCGGGAAAAGATCACTCACTTGCACTACAAATGATATGAATTTTTATATATGAACTTTCTTAATGACAAAACTCTACACTGTTTTTTATTATCTATTGCATGCGTCCCATGATTTTCGTTTTAAATATATTCCTTAATTGTAACTTTGTGTATATAACCTATAGTATTATGATGGAGCGTAATTTTGTGTTACCAACGCTATCCTGGTGGTGGCGCTGAAATTAGCGCACGATTTTACAGTGGGGAGTAGGATAAGATTCAAAACAAGTAGTAAAAACGAGCAAAGACAAATCTAACAAGTAGGTATTGTTGCTATGCTTAAGATGTCGCCCCAATCGTTCGTCTTCATGAGAATTTGAATTTGTAATTTTTTTTAAACGTGGTTGTTACAATAATTTATTTCTTACGCCTTTAGTTCTAGAAGTGATTAAACATTTGTTAAAATAATTTTTTTTTAAGATTTTCTCATTTTTTATATTATGAGGTGAAGGAACTTATATCAACAGCAGTTGGCAACCCTATAGACATCTTTAGTTCGAGGAATTCCGGTAAAATAATAATAACGAAGATGACCACTGGCTATTCGGTGTATTTTTTTTTATATCGCTCGGAGCTTCTACTGATATTTTGGTTTCTTTCTGTTAAGATGCAGATGCTGAGGCTGCCCGAGCTTATGGTTCATATAAAATGGATACATATGTATGTATACAAGAACCATGCTGCACCGTGCGAGACAACACTGTGACAACACGACACGCGGACGACATATAAATTTGAAATCTTGTTGAAATGTCTCATGGAACGCGGTCGCGGTTAATGGCTTGGCCGTGGAAAATGATTTGCCTTCTGGCCAACGTCTGATAGGTATGGGTCTCTCTGATGCTTTTCCTTACAGACCCTGACCCAGATAGTCTTAAAATCGTCTTCGACTTGATCGTCGTTAAACTCACACAGCAACACCAGGTAAAACGGTAGATTTAAAAATTTAAAAATGATTTTCCTTTTAATTTCATTTTTATTGTCTCTCGTTTGTTCTTGTGTTGTTGTTGGTTTTTTTGTTTATTGTATATAAAGACTATGTGGATGCTGTTTTTTTTTGTAACTTGGTAAAGGGAAGCTATAAGGAATTCATTTTTTAGTTGGTTTACCTGTTGGTTATACGAGGTGACCGTTAATAAATCAGTAAGTTAATGATGTTGCCTTTAAACAAAAGCAAAACAAAACCAAAAAATAAAATGTAATAATAAGAATTGCTATTGTGTGTGACCTTTTCTACTGTCTCCTCCTCTTTTTTTATTTCTATTTGTTTTTACGACTTTTTGTTCAACAGAAAATGAGAGACTGTTATATTGTGGGCAGTGTATCATAGTTGACATTTTTTGGTTACAATTATTACGAAATATAACTGTAATTGGAAATAAGAGAGCAGAAGTGAGTGGAAAAGAGACGTTTTTCAAGGAAAATCATCTTGGACAGGGATCCCAGAGGCTGAAGATTTATGTGTGTGTAAGATCAGGAGGATGACATGGCCATAGAAGTTTACAGTGAGTAATTATTATTAGCTATCTAACCTCTTATGGCCTAGAATGTTTTATGTTTTGGGAAAGTATAAATATTATGTCCCTTTGCACGTGTTTTGAACATAGAGATTTTAAGGGTTTTAGGTAGATCTGATTTCCTATAAGTCAGAACGTATAAATTATGGACTTAGAAAAAATTGGTCCGGTTGTTTTTTAGATTAAAAAAAAATTACTAACGAACAAAATTAATAACGAGTATGGCCAAGGTCTTTATTGATTAATATACATATGAATATTATATCAGACCGTGAATTAAAAAGGACTTCAGTACTTATACTTTCTCGTGCAAGGAATTTTGTGGATATTTTAGAAAAATGAATGTGTTGTTGGCTTTTGGGCTGTAGGTCAGTTTTATTCCTTTTCAAATTAAATTAAACACAATAATTGTTTTTAAACGACGTTTCGTTCATGATTATGAACATCATCAGGTTTTTTTTATTTCTAAAAACACATTGAAGAAAATACTGAGTCAAAGCACATTGAGTATTGCTCAATTTTGTAAATCCATGCTTTGACTCAGTATTTTCTTCAATGTGTTTTTAGAAATAAAAAAAAACCTGATGATGTTCATAATCATGAACGAAACGTCGTTTAAAAACAATTATTGTGTTTAATTTAATTTGAAAAGGAATAAAACTGACCTACAGCCCAAAAGCCAACAACAAATTACACTAATTCATAAAGGTCATAAAACATACAAATAGAAAAATGAATGTCCAATATTTAGTTCATTTTATTTTTTTAAAAACTTGGTAATAAAATAGTATTTATATATGTACAAACATATGTATGTATATATAATTATTTATATTTATAAAACTTCTAAAGTAGAGGTGCAGTTTCCAGACCACTTTAAGTCAGTACTCTTTTACATTAACGTGTTTTTTAAACTGGCGGCCAACCGATTTGCCCAAAATTTGATTGATAGGATTTTTATGTGATTCCATAAAAAAGGAGATCCGAATTAAAAAAAAAATGCACGACTGGGTCGCAATGGACTAGCAATTTAAAAAATGAATGTTATTAGAGAGAACTGTGCATAAGGATTTTATGCAAGAACAAAAAGTCGTTTTAGTGGTTTCTTAAAAAGAAGCTTTTATATATCTGTGGTGTTTGGTACAAACATGATAAGTCCATAAAATAATTTGCGGTTTTACATTCACTTCACATGGAGCTAGAGCTGAAACCGGTTGACGGATTTTCTTAAAATTTGGAAAACTTTTGAAAATATTCTTTGAAAAATTATGTTTCAAATCTTAAGAAAATCGGTTTACCCGTTCAGGTTCAAGCTCGATATAAAGTGAGTGTAAGGATGCAAATTATTTTATGGAGTTATCATGTTTCTACCAAACACCACAGATATCTACTAAATTTTTAAAAGATTCTTAAGAAAAAATGTTGGTACGCCAAATTAAAGTTTTTATTATTGTTCGAATAAAAATTAAATTTACAACAAAAAATATTGAGCCCTTTCTGCGATATCGAATTTTCAAAGAGAAGAAAAAATAATTTTTTTTTTCAAAAAAAAAATATTTATTTTAAAGTTTTGAAATGCAATGTGTTTTAAACTTTTTAGAAGCTTCTCTATAAAAAAATTTCATTAAAATCCGTTATGTGGATAATGAGAAATTCAAAATTCGAAAAATTGGTTCTATGGTATAGGTACAAGCTGTAATATCTTAATTTCAAATTTTTTCTTATTAAATTAATGATCATAAAAATTAATTGAAAGAAAACAAATTTTATCAAAATTTTAGGAGCCGTTTTCGAGAAAAATATCATTTCTAAAAACCATTTTTTTAAATTTTTTAACATTTGTATGGTGGGTATCTGTATTTTTAGGTAAAATAATTTTTTTTCTCACATCTTGTAGATTATATTAAGAAACTTTTATTTATCAAATTTAAAAAATATCTAGCATGGGGTTTTCGAAATATTGAGTTTTGAAAAAAAAATGTTAAGTTTTTTTTTTAAAAATCCAAAAAAATTTTGTTTGAAAATTTGAATACACAATTCACAATGCCTTAGCAAAAAAAATTATCAAAATCGGATGTACCGTTTGTGAGAAAATCAAAAACAAAACAAAAATGGTTCCCTGGGGGGTACCCTCAATAACCATTTTTCGTAATATTTTTTTTCAACTATTACCTAGCTTTAACTAAATGAAATTTTTTTGTATTTCTATTTTTTAAATCTGTCGAACAGTTTTTGAGAAAAAAAAATATTTATAAAATTTCGAACAAAACTCGTATGGCAGGTACCGTTATTTTTGGTCTTAAACAAAAAAAAAAACGTGTGGTGGGAAAAAATTAAAAATGATATCTACCAATTTTAAAGTTAGGTTGTAGTCGAACCGACAGACAGACAGACAGACAAGATTGCGAGACTCACTTTTTTAGTCTTCGCTATCATCGTAATGTCAACTTTGATCAAAATCTCGAGTTCGATTTTTTTTTACGAATGCATAACTTGCCTTATAATTACCTATAAGTCGCAAGTAAAAATTTAGTTTATCAAAATTTTCTCGAAATCAATCAAGAGATTTAGCTTAAATTTTGTTTTCTCATCTTGGTTTGTGCTTTTGAGCGAAAAATTTACGAAACAGAAATGGCGCTTTTAAGTTTTTTGAGAAAATTTTCCTATCTTTCGGTAATTCACATATATATCGCGTTAATGGTCTTAAGAATTTTGCACACAAATACATATGTATAAGCTTTATAATTAATATTGTGTTCTATAGACAATTGTTTTTCTGAAGAGAACTAAAACCCAAGAAGAAATAATTTTGTTAAGTACTTGGATTTTATATCTTTAATCTTTGGACTGCATTTAACCCTAGACTTTACGCCGCACCTCCATTATCAATATTTATTTCTGACATTATATCTGAAATTTATATTTCTTTAACTCTGTGGGCAAATTATGTCATGATTATTCATTCCTCGCCATAATCTCACCAGGTTAGCCACGTCGTGTTATTTTAGCGATAAACGCATCAGTGGAAAAACTGGAAGAGGCAAAACGGGAAAAATACAAAAGGAAGCGCAGGTTTTGGGTCAATCCATTTTTGAGCAAAAGAGATTTGCACGACCTTAAAGATCATTTGCTTCAAGACATAATTGAGTAGTCCCACAAGCATGAAAAGTCTCTGAATGCCCTAACTATAATTTAAAAAAAATTAATCAAAGTACTTACTATCTTCAATGTTTAATTCGTTTAATGTTAATTTTGGCCTGCAAACAACCAAGCAACATTATGTATGTACTTCAACAGACAGTAAATGGTAGAAAAATTACATCTTGGCTTAACAGGACATAATTTGTATACGAAATGAAAATATAACATGAGTTTGTCAATGAAATGAAAGAATCTTACATGAAAATGTGGGAATTGGTGTCCAGACTCGACGTCTTGTGAGAAATTTGTGTCTAGTGAAGCCACAAGTGACGAAACGTCAAAATTTATATATGCATTTATTTCTTCTACGAAGAAAAGAAATAAATAGAAAAAATTATGTCTAAAAATAACAAAAATCGAGACATAAAGGGGCTCCACAAGAAATATTGGCTACATGACACATTTCTTGCAATCATTTATTTCAAGTGGAGGCTCAGTGTCAAGTACGATCAGTTGTTCTTTATATTTTAACAACTTACAAAACGTCGTTTTATCTTCATTTTTTTTAAGAAGTATATCTGCCTCAGAAGTCAAACTTTGCCTATTCGATCTTAATTTTTGAAGATATCATTTATCATTTAAGGAAATAAGTTTATCCTTTCTCCTCTCCCGTATCATAAAGTGCTTCATCTGAAGGAATGGATAGACGAACATCTCTTAATTTGAAAACATTTACTCTGCAAAATTATTGTCTCTTCAGAGCTTATAAGACTTCGTGATTTCTCACCTTCTCCTTTTAATCCCAAACTACAAAATAAATTGCGATGGGATATTTGAAAATTTATCATTTTCTCCTGTAGAAAAAAAAAAATCAAGTTCGAAAACCAGCTCTTTCGTTTAAAATTCTAGTTTCATTTCCTTGGAGGAAACTTTAATTTTTTTCAGATACTTTTTGATGTCCTAAGAATAAATTTTTAAATTTTTTGACGTCGATGTTGTTATCTGTTTTTAATTTTTTTTAACTCTGTTTAGTTTTTATTTTTTTTATTACTCTACCCACTCCGTGAATGTATTTTTTTTTTTGTTTTATTTTTTTTTTTGTGATAAATAGACTTCACATATGCGAAAAAAGCAAGAGATCAAGTGCATGCACACACCCACAATTAATTAATATTTTATCAATCATTGATATCAGAAGCCGAAATCAACACAAAAGCTTAGCATAAAATTCTGTGTGCGTGAGCAAGACAAAGACACATGATGTGAGTAAATTTAAACAAAAACATCACAAACAAAATAAAAACAATAGAAAAGAACAGAAATACAAAACGATATCTAAAAATAAAAACAAATTCAACACTTTAACAAAAATTAAACCATAAATATAAATCAACATAAGATTTTATTTGATTTTTTCTGAAAAAAAAAAAAAAATAGAATGCAAAGAATGTTAAATATCTGCACCTTGATGATGGTTTTGAATTGGATGTTGCACCTGACTATAAGAATGCAGAAAACAGGCACGGTATATAGATGATACCAGGGTATCATAACTTCAAAAACCAAACAGTGTGTGTGTGTGTTTCGAGTCTGGCTTGAGGCAGAGATGCGCCTAAATACAATGAAAATAACCATAAAGGTTAACTGCATCGATTGGACATATGTTCTTTGGAGGCGAGTATCTTGTGGGTACACAAGAGGATGACACAAAAGATACACCAAACACAAGAAAGCTACAAAAAAAAACACACACGAAAATAAGCACAAACCGCGAGTCACAAGAAGACCTTGTAAAATTCTGCTGGCTGATTGTGAGCAGAGGAGGCTCCACTGCAGAGTCAGAATCAAACGAAAAAGGAGTCGTAAAGAAGGATTCTCGAGAAACAAAAAAAAAATCAGAACCTCATCGTCGTCGTCGTTGTCGTAAAGACAAAAAGGCGCTGTCACCTGAAAATATATGTCCCAGCAAGCGTCAGTAAATTTTCTCATCCTGGTTTTGCTCACTAATTTTTTTTGTCGTCTGAAGTTCCCTTCACTGGTGCTTCTGTGTGTGCTGTACCAGAATCATCCTGTTCATTATTACGGTTATCGTTTGTTATTTTGGGATTTTCAGAAAAGGAACGAGGCAAAATAATATGCGGGTGGTGTGGATTTTTACGATAAGATATGCAAAGCTTCCTACAAGAAGGGTCGATTGTGTATAGGGATCGATAGAAGTTGGTAAAGTAAAAATCTTTAATTTTTTTGCATGCAACGGATGGGTGGGTGAATTTTGTTGTTTTTGAAAGAATGTTGTGCAGGTACATTTATTTCTAAAAAAAACTTGTGTATAAAAACTTAAGAAATTTAAGTGAAAAGAGGGTGGATTCATGCGTTCGCATATTTTTCTCATGCTAATTCACGTGATTCAGATCAAGTTCTTGATTGCAAGGGAACCATATAGTTGTTTAACGTATACCCGTATGGGAAAGTGTTGCTAAATTATTTTCCAATCGAGACTTTTTCGCTTTACCTGCTGAATTTACCTAAGTGCGTGACTTTTTCAGAAAGCGAATCGTGTTCAAGGGTGTCAAGAAATATATTATGAGAATAATGTGAAAAATTTTTAGCTATCGAGATGAATTCGTTGAAATGATTTGGGATGGACAGAACCTATAAGGTTCTATAAGATCCATTTATTTTACTATGAAAAGTTGTATTTCCAGTTAGTTAGTTAGCTCTTGGAGACATCATGGTGTTTTTATTTTTCCTGCCCCTTGCAGCTGCGTATAAGTATGTATATAATTCTTAAAATTGACATTAAATTTTAGACTGTCTGAAATTGGAAGAATGAAAAGTTATCCGTTGGACAACTACACCAATATTCCATATTTGCATTTGTATAACTCCTTGTCTTTTGTTGAATTATTTATTTCAAACAAATTTTCTATAACATTTTCGCATTTAAAACAAAAACACAATTCTCCACAAATGTAGAAAATTCTTTGAATAAATTTATTAGAGAATCAAGAAATAAATTATCTAATAGATTATTGTAATTTCTAATCATCATATTTTAGTCCCATTTTGCTGGAAAAAAACTGATCTGGAATGAGTGCTTCACGTAACAACAAAAGAAGTTTAAGATAAAGTATTTCAATCTTTCTTACACAAAAAGTGAACAGTTATCTGTGGAAATTAGGAGAGCATTTGCGGGCATTTGGAGGAGAATTATTAAATTTAAAAACCCGATCACTTTTGGCCAGTAATATTTAATTGATTTTAAGATTAATGTATTGCAAAAGACTAAAAAGAGAAAGACTTTAAGAGTTGTGATTGAACTTATCATTTATTATTTGGTAAATTGAACAAGGTAAAAATCTTTAGCTATAAGTTTTTTAAATAAGGTGTTTTTATTCAAACAAGAACAAACAAGCATTTGTAACAATTGATGAATCTCTAGAAGAAGGCACGTTTTTTCAACATTGAATAAAGTTCTTTTCTCAGATCTTTTGTTTTTATTTAAAAGAGCTTTTTTTCTGAATACGATATTAAACACGAAATTCAATTATCAAGTAATAAGAAATCAAAACAGTGGCATCCTAAATTGCTTACTACGAAAAAAAAGTTCGGTCGTCAGATCTTTCATATTTGTTACGAAAGTTATCTATTCTTTCTTTCGTATTTTATTCCTCTATGGTTTGCTCTTCCTTTAGGTTCAGTCTTATATCTTATCAAACTAATGAGATGATAAAAAAAACCAACAGTGAAACTATAAAAATAATGTTAAAAATATAACAAATAATTATTAAAATCAATTAAATTAAAAAATAAAACATATATATATTTTTTTTTTATAAAATAATTCACCCACACCATATGTATTTAGTCTTACCGGCACTTGTGCGTGGCTTCGTCCTTTGTGGTTTCACATCTTGGCTGCTCATACCCGCTTGCCTGGCTGCAGTTTGAAACATTCCAGCCGTTGCTGCCTGATGGTGAGAGTGGTGATGATGGTGATGGTGATATGCTGCAGCATAACTAGGTTCATACCCAACACTGCCTCCACCTACACCGCCACCTACCCCGTATGCAGCTTGTGTACTATCAAATATACTGCTGGCAACACCGTTTAATGCTGAATTGTTGTTGTTGTTATTACTTGTTGAATGATTATTATTATTGTTATTATTATTATTGCTAGCCCCATGCGTATTGTGATTATTGCTGCTGGTATTGTTGTTGTTATTGCTATTACTGTTACCCGCATTCGTACCTTCGCGTTGTTTGGGCGCAGGAACTTGATTTGATACTCCACCGATGCCACCACCTCCACCGCCTCCGATGCCGTTTGGTATCGTTGGTTTAATATCCAAAGCGCAACTCGTATCGTTAAGTGAGGTAGTAGATGCTTGTGCTTGATGCATGAATGCGTTCACAGCAGCCTAATTATTTTTTTTTAAGCGGAAGAGAAAAAATATATATTTAAAAAAATATTATAACGATATATATTGAGAATCAATCTATGTTTAAAGTGAATTTTGCCAGAACTACAAATTTCGTTCATAAACAAAACAAAGTTCAAAGCCATTTCGAAGCAAAAATGGATAGACGTAAGCATGGACATTTTTAATAGCTTTTGTGTACATCACAAGTACAAAAATCACTTTCTATTGACAACAAACTAATAGAAGTGTCGTAATCAGTAGCATAGTTTGGAGAATTTAAGGCAATCCTTTTCAAGGGGTACCGGTAGGATTTTAAACAGAATCTGTACGAATTTAAAGTGACCTGGTATGGTCTAAGATAGCCTCAGTAAACAGCCCCGGTACCATTACAGATTTGGAGGATGTAGAATTCTCCAAAATACACTACTGCCATCTAGTCTTGGCACAATGCTTAAATTTACTTCAAAAGGAGTCGAGTCAGCGACATTGATTTTAAGAACTCTCCATTTCAAAAATAGGAAGAATACTATTCCCGATTAAAAGACCGTATTACTATTCCGAGATTTGTTTTTAATTTTTTGAAAATTTGAAAAAACTTGTTTATTTCTATATTAAATTCTTATATGTAATTAAAAACTTAAATCTCATAAAGTAATAGTTGAAAATCTAATAATTTAGTAATATTGCAAAATCAAGTTCGTTTATCAGCTCTTTTGTTTATATTTTGATTTTCTAAGTAGAAATTTGTTTTTATTTGGTAAACATTTTGGAATGCACCAAAACCTTGAGGAACGAGATTACTGATTATGTTACATATTTGGTGGGACGCCTCCGCTACTCGCGAGTTTGTGGTATTTCAATTAAGCTGCAAGAAGACGAACGTTAATATTGTGATATCTCCGTTCCTGCCATTGAAGTTGATCCTGACACGAAGGAGATGTTGAAGTTGTTGGACTTCCACATTCATGGATTGTAACTAACCCAGCCCTCTACAAAGAAATAGTTGTTTTAATAATTTACTCAAGAAACTGTCAAACTGGGCATCCTATAAGGTTTTTTCCACAAAGTAGGAAAATAAAGAAAAATTCCAACTTACAACCAAAAACCCACGCGAGAAAAACCCACGTATTTTGGTATGATATAATTTAATTTTTAATTTCACGAGAGATACGATGACGATCTATAGTCTCTAACCAAAAACCTTGGCAAAATTCACCTCTTTGTCATAAGCTTAAAGTATACTTATTACAAATGAAACTTACCTGATATTCGGATGGGCCTGTTTGTACTGAATCGGGCGTTGAGTCCTTTGGCGGTGTTGGAGGGAATGGAAATGAATGCTGGCCCGTTTGATGGCTTTGTATTTGGCCGACAATTTTATCCTGCGGATCCTGTGGACATGCAAACGGACTACCCCACGGACTGCCAGGCGGAAATGATTTATGATCGCTGGTTAGCCACGAACTTAAGGGCGGATGAAAGTGTGGTCGGCATACCTGAGGCGATGTATGTGACGATGGCATTCGTGAAGCTATAAATATTCCAAAAAAAAAATTATTTAAGTAAAGACAAAATTATATTCAAATCATATTTTAAAGAACAAAAGAAAGAAATAGAGGAAGAATCAATATATAAACCACCACAGGGTGTGTAATTTTTTGTAATAAACATTTTTGCTTTTTAATAGTTGAAATTACGCCAAAGAATAAGATCATACATCACCGCAGCGGCGGTGGCATGGCCGGCGCGGCTATTCCTTCGAATTGGAATCGACACAAGTGATGGTGGGACTTCTTATCCAGGAGGCAAATACACCAGATAATAGTCCGGTGCACACCAAAAGACCTGTGCAACTTGAGTCTGCAGCAGCTCAAAGAAACCAAACGAAAAATTCAGATGCAGATGTATGTATATGTGGCTGCTGTTGGTGCTGCTGCGACCCGTTTGCGTTGTGTGTATAATTTCAAACACTTTTCGCGAACTACAAGGAGATATAGCCGGAAGCTACTGTTTGGCAGGGCGATTGTCATAAATTGTTTAATTTGTATCATAAACAATCGCGTTAAGACTTATTCCCCTCAAACAACAAGAAAGAATTCTGATCTATATTTTTGTTGTTGCTATTTGAGAGGGAGAGAGAACTCCACGATCGCCCGAAAACCCGGTAAAGGCTTTTACGCAGCGTATAATTTACCGGACACCAAGTGAGATTTATGCACGGATTTGTATAATATACCATCAGGGATCAAGGGGATTTATTATAATAGGAGCTTAAATCTGGAATCAGAAGCAGTCAAATGCGTGTAAGGCCTTACCATGCAGTCAACTCAGCAAACCAAAGGAAAGTCAAAGTCATCGACATCATCATCACAGTTTCTAAGGCTTCAAATGTCGCACACACCTTCTGATGTAGAAGAGTACTGACTGATGCCATATCCCCCATGATCCGTGTTGTCCATCTTCCAGATGATCGACGCGGACGACGGTGATCTGCCACGATCGATCAGTTGGCACGATAATTCCCATTTGATTATCCTAATAACAGCTTTTTGCCAATATTATATGTACGTGGACCTGATTATAGATATTATGGCAGACTGATCGTCATCCGTCGATGGGACGGATGCAAGATCGATGGTTAGTTGTTTCGCGATTGCTGTCTGTCCGTTCGTTTACCTTTTGCCACAGATTGTAGAAGCTCTCAAAGTTGCACAAGAGTAAACCAACGGATCGGACGATTTCAACAATCATCTTGAGATAATATTTAATTTGTTAGGATTTGTTGTTGTTTCTGGTTGGCTTTTTAGTTGATGTATTTGTTGTTTTGCGCATAAAGATATATCTATCTATATTTTTGATTTCAACTGTCAGTATATTTCACACTTTTGTTTTATTTTGCCTCCTTCCTTCAGTGAGAAGCTTGAGGTAACCAACAAACCAGACTGTGGGGCATCTGCTCGAAGAGTCCACCGTAATATGTAATAGGGAGCCCAGTGATGGAAGTAATTTCTCAAGCTCTGTGCAGAAACTCAAAACAAAAATTTCAGGGAGCATTGTATGATGCTGATCCAAAGAAACGGGTAAAGTTATTATGTTTTGTGAAAATTATATGGGTATAGCCATGGTTGATTTAATTTCTTTGAGTCGAATATACTCGTACAATTGAATTGAATTTAGTTGATTTTTCTGATATTCAAACACGTACCGGAGAGGAAATTTACGCCTTATGATGAATGGTATTGTAACAAATTATCGACGAACCTATCCCGTGATACAGAATACCCAATTGATGATGGGCTGCAAGGTGATGACTGTAATTGGAAGCAATCACCTTGGTGGCAAAGGGCATTATTGGTTCGCATAGTTATTTCTATTGGAGCCATCAATGAAGTTTTGTATGTGGGTATGTGTTCAACATAAAGTAAATATAAAAAAACCGCCAGCGGTCTCGTATATCATATGTTTCGGAACGCTCTCTTTCAGTTTCGCGAGAGTTTCAGAACATTCCGTTTTAGTTTCGCTAGTCGCGTGACAATAACGGAATGCACTCTAAGATTCGACGGAAATGTCTAGTCTCAGCCAGCTCAATATTTTTGCTCCCTTCTGCATCACAGAAAGTCATTTCGATTGTGTTGTTTATCGTTTAAATACTGTTGAATCTTCTGAAACTAAACATTTAGTACTTCACTCAACCTTTGAAATAGTTTTTGAAAATGAAAAGAGTCAAAAAAAGCGGAGCGGAATACCGCAAGAAAAAGGCTAAAAAAGAAGCAATGGCGAAGAAGTCTCAAGGTGCATTACTGAATCTGATGTAAAAGTTGGAAAGCTGAAAATATTTCTGTTCTAGTTCTGGTTCGAAAGCTACGTTAAGGTCTTCGGCGACACCCAGAAGCAGAGGAAGTGATTCCAATGTAAGTATATGATTCCTGCATCTAGAATCGTGCGTGGCCTTGAAATGTCCTCCGGCCAATATTTATGGGAATGCATTACTTATTTTACAGGCAGAAGAAGAAGACGTGCCTGCCGTCGAAGTTGGAAGTCGTTCTGGTCCCACCACAGAGCAGGGTCAAGACGAAGTCGACTCACCAGAAGTACCTCAAGCATCTAGTCACAAGCCTGCAGAAGAAGTGAACCTCGATGTTGCCAAAGAAGACATAATTCAAATCGAGCCTTCTGCTTCTGCCGAAGCCAAAAGAATGTGAGTCTCGATGATGTAGGTTGCTGGCCTTCTGCTATGACCGACGAATACAGAACGCTTCTAGTACGTCGCGGATCTGACTCGGTACAGCACATCGCTTCCAAATTTTCCGATGTTGTTCGCTCAGGGACTTCAACGAAAGGCGGTAACAGAAAACTAACCAGAGTGAAAAGGTTCTCCGAACATGGATGGTGTACTCGCCTTTGAAGCAATCCTTGTATTGTTTCTGTTGCAAGCTGTTTGGCATTTCCAGCTCAAACATCGCATCTGAAGAAGGATTCAACAAATGGTGGAAGCTAAATCCAAGAATTGCAGACCATGAGAACAGCCTGGACCATGAACAGAGCTCCTTGAAATGGAAGGAGTTGGAAGTTCGCTTGAACCGTAAAGCAACTGTCGATCAGAAACATCAACAAGTTTTTGAAAGTGAGGAGAAGAAGTGGAGGGATGTACTGTACCGGTTGCTGAATATAATCCAGTTCTTAGTCACACGGAATCTGGCCTTCAGGGGACATTCGAGGAGATGATAGTGGCAATCGCGGGAACTTTCTGGAGTTAGTGCACCTCTTAGCTAAATATGACCCTCTCTAATGGCACCAAGAGTCCCAGTTTCGTATCTATCTCCAGAAACCCAGAATGAATTGATAAACTTACTGGGACAGCAAGTTCGATCCACCATCATCCGTCGCATTCAAGAAGCTAAATATTATTGCGTAATCTTCGACAGTACACATCTCCCACAAAGACCAAATAAGCCAGGTTCTGCGATACGTACATATCGAAGGAGAAAAGGTCGCCGTGGTAGAATCTTTCATCGACTTCTTCGAACCAAAAGGAAAAAATGCAGAAGATCTCAGCAACGATATAATCGCGAAGATAACATCAGACGGACTGGTCATACAGAACTTGAGAGGACAGGCTTATGACAACGCTACAAAAATGTCAGGGATCCACAATGGAGTTCAAGCCCGGATTAAAGCAATGAATCCGAAAGCTACATTCATTGCATACACAAACCACTTACTCGACTTGGCGTGTACCCCCGCTGCTTCTGAATCAGTGAATTCCGTGACGTTTCTGGATCAACTTCTTTTCTGCATCAACTGCTCGGTGGAACGCTTTGGTTGCCGTCACAGGTCAAGCAGTGAAACAAGTCACTAAAACGCACTGGAGCGCTAGACATGAAGCTGTCAAGACGCTTAAAAATAAGTTTTAGGAAGTTCTTGAGGTACTAGAAGAATTGACGGATTCATCTCAAACTTCCGAAACAAGATCGGGAGCCAGTCTTCTTCTGACAGCCATGCAGTAATTCAACTTCCTCACTTTTCTTAGCTTTAGGGCTGCAGTGCTACCTGAAGTAGATGACGCACAGATTTACCTGTAGCAACGAAGACTGAGTGTGGATAATTGTGCTCAGAAACTCTGCGCTTTAAAAGCTCTCCCAGTGGAGAGCAGAGACCGTTTCGTCCAAGCCGAAATCGACTTTGCTAAGACTCTTTGCGAAAAACTCGGAATCGAACTCAAAACGAGAAGACTTCGCAGGAAAAAACGCATACATGGCGATGAATCCACAGATGCAGCTTTATCTCACGAGCAGGAACTCCGTCGAGAGGTGTTCGCATCATTTGACAAGATCATTCCAGAAATGACGACTCGACTCCAACAAATTGAAGAAATAGAGGACAAGTTCGGATTTCTGACGCCAGCGAAAATTTTGTACAGCAAGTACGAGTGTGATCTTTCCCATGAATTAGAAGACATCGACAAGGACGAGTTTCATATGGAGCGGAAGCGTCACCCAGCAGTTTGTCGCCAGTTCTGAATCAGAGGAAGATATAAGGGGAAAAGGACCACTAAAGCTCTTCCAGTTCATTCAAAAACTGAATCGTATATATTTGATTTTGGCAATTAGTGTTGCTAGTTGTGAGAGAAGTTTTTCGAAGTTGAAGCTAATCAAAAATTATCTCAGATTCACTATGAGCTTCACTAGACTATCAAACTTGGCTATATTGTCGATTGAACAAGAATTGACTGCAAATATTGATTTTGACAAAGTTATTTCTGACTTCGCTGCTCGTAAGGCTCGTAGAATCCGTTTGGGAAACCGCGGATCCTATTTTAGCTTCAATAAAAGATACCTCATTGACTGTGAAATGATGTATCGAAATTTAATTTAAATTAAGTATTGAATGGGGGCGGCAAAATGGGTCTCGCGCCCCGGGCGCCGAGATGGGATGAGGTCGATTAAACGTAACATTGTCATTATTTGAAAAACATGTAATGAATACTAATCGTGTGAACAATTCAATTTAGCTAGATTGTAGTGGTTTCTTAAAAAAATAAGCTTTTGTATACAAAATTTTAAAAACATTTTTAAGAAAAAATTTTGGTACGCCAATTTTAAGTTTTTATTATTGTTCGAATAAAAAAAGATATTGAGCCGTTTTTGAGATACCTATCGAATTTTCTAAAAAAATGAGGTTTTTTTTTTTAATTCAAAAAAATGTTTTTTGTATAGTTTTGCAATGTTTTTTAAACTTTTTAAAAGCTTCTCTATAAAAAAAATTCATTAAAATCCGTTCTGCCGACAATGAGAACTTCGAAATTCGAAAAAATCGTTCTGTGGCAGGTACAGTCAGTAATATCTTTATTTCAATTTTTTTTTATTAAATTATAGATCGTAAGAATCAATCGAAAGGAAAAAAAAAATTACTAAAATTCTCGGAACCGTTTTCGAGAAAAATACGATTTTCGAAAACCATTTTTTAACATGTGTTTGGAGGTTAAAAATCCAATTTTGAAAATTTGAATGCACAATAATATTGAAACTGCTGGGGAGCTTTAAGATAAAAAAAAATTATCAAAATCGGTCTTACCGTTTTTGAGAAAATCAAAAAACAAAAAAAAAATGGTTCCAAGGGAGGTACCAGAAATATCAAACCATATTTTGGATTTTTTTTTCAACCATTACTTAGCTTTAACTAAATGAAAATTTTTGAATTATTTTTTTTACAAATCTGTGGGACAGTTTTTGAGAAAAAAAAATATTCATAAACACGAAACCCAATGAAACTAAAGATATAAACGAAAAATCCAAACCAAGTAGGTACTACGAATACGTATGCCCACGTGTTATCAGGGTTTAGTAAGTCTATCAAAGGGAAAATGAAACCCAAGGAAACTAAACCTCAAAACGTAAATCCTAAACCAAGTGATACAAAAATTATTGCCAAAGTGGAGTCAAAAAACCAGGAACAAAGTACAAATATACCAGACCCAGTTTCCCAAGTTTTTTCTTTGATTCTTGCCAGACTTGAAGAGCAAAGCAGGACGAATAAACTTATATTTGAAAAATTAAGCATGCTTGAGCCTAAGACTCATACATCCCAGAATAAATTATGAAAATGGATGAGCTGCTTAAAATTTGTATCATGCATTCCATCCATCTGACAGAGCAAGAGGCGGATCCTCTCTATTTATTAAGGATACTATCGAACATTCAGTTAGAACTATAATTGAGACCGATATAATGCAAATAAGTTCAGTAACTGTTAAATTTAAAAATTCATACTATAGTGTTGCGTCAATCTACTGTCCTCCTAGAAGTAAAATTGCGAAAAACGACTTTATAGATCTATTTGAAGTTCTCGGGCCGAAATTTATTATTGGTGGCGACTTCAATTCGAAACACACTTTCTGGGGACCGAGGTGCATCTCAACTAAAGATAGGCAGCTTTTCAAAGCTTGTATGGCATCTTGTGTTGATTTTTTCTCGACAGGTAAACCAACATACTGGCCAACTGATAGAGCGAAAATGCCAGACCTTGTAGACTTCTTTATCGCAAAAGGACTAGATAAAAATTACACGAAAATCGAGGAAAACTTTGACCTTTCCACCGATCATTCACCAGTCATATTGACAGTAAGTGGAAAGCTAGTCAAAAAGGAAAGAGCTCCATTTTTATGTAACAACAAAACTAACTGGGATAAATTCAGAGAAAATTGCGAAAACAATATTGCGCTCAACATATCTTTGAAAACGCCTTTAGAGCTAGAAGATGAAGTCGATATATTTATTAAAGTCATACAAGACGCTGTATGGAAAAATACTCCACACTTTAGCGATCCAATTAGAAACACAGACACAATTCCACCGGAAATAAAAGATCTGCTTCGCGAAAAAAGAACTGTTCGGAAAAGATGGCATCAATCACGAGCACCACAGGACAAAACCATCTTAAACCGTCTGTCGAATGAGCTCAAGTATGCTATCCGCAAATCAAAAAATCGGAAGATTTCTACCTATCTTGAAGGTCTGACCGCAGATAAAAATACGAATTATTCATTGTGGAAAGCTATAAAAGATGTTAAAAAGCCGCAAATACATTCAGCACCAATCAGACAAAATAATGGTGAATGGACTAAGTCCGATAGAGAAAAAGCCGATTTATTTGCTGAACATCTAGAGGAAACCATTAAACCTTTTGACGGCCAGGCGTTGATAAATGAACATGGTGATATCCAATGGCCAACTGAAAACTTTCTTATTCGGAATATCACGTTATCAGAACTTCATCAAGCTATTAAAAATCTTAAAAATAATAAAGCTCCGGGGTACGACCTAATAAATGCTCGCGTGCTTAAAGAGCTACCCAGAAAAGCAGCAATTAAACTTCAGCACCTTATGAATGCGGCATTAAGGCTTTCATACGTTCCACGCCAATGGAAAGTCGCAGAAGTTTTAATGGTTCCAAAACCGGGAAAGTCTCCGAACGAAAAGAAATCTTATATACCGATTTCCCTCTTGCCACTGATCTCGAAGGTATTTGAGAAAATCTTATTTAAGCGACTGCTTCCTATTGGGTGATATGCATAAAACGGAAGTATTTACTACAAGTAAAAGATAAAAGTAAATACTATAACTTAAAGCAAATGGTTAAATTTAAAGTATTTACTTCATTCCATATGCATAAAGTTTAGTACTTACTAACTGGCAAATACTTTCAGTATATACTAAATTCATCCAAGTAAATACTAGAATTCATCGGAAATTGATAGTAAATACTTTTTTCTTCTTATCGGGTTAGTAAGCAAATAGTTTTTTGCCAGATTAACCGTTTAATCCCTATATTAAATTACTGTTGCCCTTTTTGTTGTTTTGTAAACATCTGTTACAAGTTGCCTGGATATTGATGGAAGCATATCTATCCTTTTCGGTAATGTATTCTTCCGAATGAAATCTAGGTTGTAATATTTCCACGTGAGTACAGTCCAAGGCTCCTATGCATAATGGGAACCTGTATTTGCTTAGCCAATCATTTTTTGCTCCCAGCTGTTCTTCATAGCTCGATGGAAATTTTATCCAATGAGAAGCTTTGTCTTTTATTAATTTTGCAACAAAATTAACTGTTCTGGATACAGTACTCTGATGAACGCCTATATCTTCACCAACGCCAACTCGAAATCCAGGATCTCCAACGTATCGTACAAAAATTCACATCTTTTCTTGATGAGTGATTGCCCCTCCTCTTGTTTCAGTTTGAGCTCCTTAAAAATATTATATATATGAACCATTTGTTCAGCATAAGACTCTATGTAAACTTGGCGACTAAGGGCAAGTTTTAAAACTTCGCCAGTAACTAAAAACCACTAACTCCTTTAACTAACGGAAGCCTATTGGTATAGTATCGCAATATACATATATAACAGTTTTCATAAGTGTTTGCTTCTTGTAAAATTATAAATTATATTTTTAAGTTAACAGGCGTATAAGAAAATAGAAAGTTTAACACCATTTCCGCGAACTAACAAAAGGCTCCAAATAGTAAGGGTGTGTCAGGTTTTAAAACTACAAATTACGATTTTGCAATGACTTACCAATGAAGTATTCACTCAACCAATCTACGTTTTCCCTCTCAAAACGAAAGAGTTGTTTAAAATTTGATTCTGAACCCGATATTCGACTTTTATAGACTTTGTGAACTAACGCGTACAAATTCCGCCATTTCAGTACAGTCAGCAGTAACTTAATTTTAATTTATATCAACGACGTGAATCCTTTGAGAATAGAGTTAAGACTGTAAGTTTTTATGGTTTCGAAGCTACATAGTTATATGTTTAAATCAAAAAAAGTATGTACTTTTAAATTTTCATGTTGCTATCCTTTGACTTTGAAAAAAAGAAGTAATTCCTACAGAAAAAAAGTACTTGCTACTTTTTATGCATACGGAATAAAGTATTTACTGAAAAAGTTCATCCGAAAAAAGTAAGTACTGTGGCCTCAAGTAAATACTTTATTTTCAGCATTTACTGCATTTTTATGCATATCAAAAAAAGTAATTACTTAGAAATTCTCAAGTAAAAGCATTTACTATCTTTTATGCATATCACCCATTATCGAAGAAAAGCGGCTTATTCCGGACCATCAATTTGGTTTCCGAAAAAGCCACTCAACAATTGATCAGGTGTACAGGATAACCAATGAAATTGAGACATCACTAGAGAGAAAAAATGTATGTTCAAGCGCATTTCTAGACGTCTCTCAAGCCTTCGACAAGGTCTGGCACGATGGCCTTAAGTTTAAACTAAGACAGGTCTTTCCGGATCAAATATATTACATCCTTGAGTCGTACCTCGAAGATAGGCTATTTCGAGTTAAGCAAGGGAGGGAATATTCGGATTTTAAGGAAATCAATGCTGGTGTTCGCCAGGGAAGTGTTCTCGGTCCGATTCTATTCGTACTATACACTAGCGATATTCCTCAAGAAGAAGATACCATAATAGGTACGTTTGCAGACGATACAGCTGTACTTGCAATATCCGATTCAGTTGAATCTGCAACCGAGAAGCTCCAACGAGCTCTAGATAAAATTTCGGTATGGACTAAGAAATGGTGAATTGTTCTTAATGAGTCCAAATCAACACATGTTAATTTTACTTACAAGAAAATTACCAATCTGCCCACCTACATTAATTCGGTGCAAATACCATATGCTAATGAAGCAAAGTACCTAGGAATGACACTAGACGCTAAGCTTAAATGGAAAACTCACGTTAAAAAGAAACGAGATCAACTTGAAAATAAATTACGTGAAATGAATTGGCTTATTGGAAGATATTCCAAACTCAGCATCTACAATAAATTGCTTATCTATAAGCAAGTGATAAAACCAGTATGGACGTACGGTATACAACTTTGGGGTTGTACTAAACCAAGCAATAGACAAATACTACAATCTTTTCAGAGCAAAGTTCTCAGAGAAATCGTTAATGCTCCGTGGTACATTAGAAACAGTGATTTACACAGAGACTTACGATTGCCAACTGTTGAAGATGAAATAGCAGTTTTCGCTGGAAAGCTACGAACTCACTTAAATAACCATAGCAATAGAATTATTCGACAAACAATTGATGAGACAAACCTTGTGCGCCGACTTCAAAGAACGAGACCGTTCGACCTATCGCCATAAGGATTATCCGCTTTCAAATGTGGTATCCGCAGGTCCTCTCAGTGGGGAGCTTCCTGCCAAACGTGATTATAATATAATGAAATTAAAACTACTTGGTAAGGTAACTTAGTTGTAGTCGCAAGAACAAAAGGGAGGTGTTTTTAAGTGAGTAAAAATCTCACACTACTATGAGTACCAGACTCATAGTGTCTATGAAGATTCTTCACGTACCCACGAAAAAAAAAAAAAATCGTATGGCAAGTGCCATTATTTTTGGTCTAAAAAAAAAGAAAAAAATGTGTGGGGGGAAAAATTAAAAACGATATCTATCAGGTTTAACGAAAATCGGCCGAGCCGTTTAGGCTGTAGTTGAACAGACAGACAGATATGTTTGTGAATTTGTCTCCATGTTGTATATATTTATTTGAATTTTAGTAAAGAAAACGTTTTGATTTTGTTAAAACAATTTTAAATATTTTTTATTTTTAAATTTTACAACATTTATTTAATAAATATACAAAAGCGACGCGTTTCGGAAGTTTACTCCATCATCGGGCTTTTTTACAAGTTTATTCGTTAAGCGTCTTGTTGTGTTGCTTGCTGCGTTGTCATTAAGTTTTGTTGTGGTTATATTTGTCCTTTTTTTGCGTTTTCTTTACTAAAATTCAAATAGACAGACAGAATTGTGAGACCCACTTTTTTCGTCTTCGCTATCATTGTAATATCAACTTTGATCAAAATCTCTAGTTCGATTTTTTGTATATGAATGCATAACATGCCTTATAGTATGTACCTACCTATAAGTCGCAAGTAAAAATCTTATGGTAAAATTAAAAAAAAACTTTGTTTTCCATCTTGATACCGTATCGTTTCTGTATTTTGAACCCAAATGCAAAAACCCTATCCTTTTCATTAGAAATTCCAAAGTTCACGACAATTTCCCAAGGAAATACGATTCTGAAATATTTAATCAAATCATTCTTTCGTTAAGATATGTCTGAAATGAATTTCATTTTCTTATTAACAAAATGGAGCGCGTAGATACTTCCCATCATCTTAGAGTTATAACTTCTCTTACTTTATTTTTTTGCGATTATTTTACAGAAACCTTGTCGAAATATTAAATGCTCTATTTAATCTAGATCAAAACCTTGCAAGTGATGTAGAAGTACCTATATATAAAAAAAAAAAATAGACCAACCACGCAATCTATCAAAGCTATAGTGGATATACCTTTTACCACCGACATCAGCCAGCACTAGTTCAGCATATGGACGGTTCAGTGAATCATAAATGGAAAATTTATGTGGCAAAAAAGTATTTGCATCATATCGCAAGTAACACCTTAGTCATGCAACAACCGCCCATCCATTTTATTCATTCACCTATCTTTCTATCCATGTGCGATGACGACAACATTCATATATATACTTTGACTTACGTCTGACATAAGGTGTTGCATAAGCTTCTGTATATCTTACAGTGGCGTGGCGTCCATATAATACGATTCCTATCGTCTTCCCTTTTAGAAAATCCACATATAACACTATCTACCAAAAAAACATCGAATAAGTTTAAGTTATCCATTCTGCCTCTCGTTTGTATCATATACTCGTACTTTATCCAAACACATTCCACAATCCACAACCAACATTAATCAAGAGAGTCACAAAAATACTCTGACGTAAACTTTTCAATCACCGTCTTATTTATTTGTTTTATATCCCTTTCTTCCCTAAGCATTGTGTTTCGGATCCTCTTTGTTCAACATCCGCAAAAAATAAGACGCTACATTTCGTCTTATAAAATTTTCTATGTATACCAGTAGGAGTTGGAATTATTTGTATTTTATTCTCCCTTTAGCAATTAGCATTGCATGTCAGTAGGAAGATAATACATTGCAGGAGTTCAGGTGCTCGCCTTTTTTCAAGCTTGTGTAAGAAAAAAGACGGTGTTCTTCGACTTATTTGTTTTTTTTTTTTTTAATATGTCATATAAATATAAATATGGCATGTGGGTATTGTTGATTCTTGATTTTGAATTTGATGTTGATGTACATGCTGGGGCCTATTTCACCATCTTACAAAATTGTGATTACAAGCATTTTTTTAACAAATTTGTAAAAATTGAATTTTTTTTATATGTAATTTTTCTTAATCACAAATTTGTACTTGTAATTTGTAGTTGGTGAAATAGGCCCCTGATGTAAAATGCTTTCATTTTTCTCTCTCGTGATAGTTTATAATATACACGATTGATATTCTTGCAAATTTACTGTGATAATTTTGAATTATGAAATAAATCATGGTAGAATATATGGCAATTTGTCAGCAGTGTAAATTTAGCATATCGCTGAATGAAGAACACTTCTGTGTCAAATAAAATGCATTTCCTTTTTTTTAATAGGAATTTCAAATTAGATTGAATTGGCATTCAATAAAAGACTGTGTTGCACAGGTTCAATAACTTCAAATAAATCTAGTGTTTTGAAAAGCCAATTTGAACTTAATTAAAAATAGTGAAAAGTTAGATGTTAAAGTGAAGATTTAATTCCTTTTATTATCCACTATATTGATACAAAAAATTGGCTTCTTAATTTTAGTGCAGTTCTAGATTTTGTTTTTTTGTCTTTGATAAATGTAGATTGCTGTTCAACAGATTACCTATCGGAGAAACCAAACAATTTTAGTAAGGATAGTTGATAGTTTATATTTTATCCTTTTTTCCTTTACACACCAGGGATTTCGATCCTAGATCGAAATTTTTTGTTTAGTATGCGTGTTTCATGAATACATGTAAATCCCTCTTGATACATAGTATCGCGGCTGTTATTAAATCTGAAATTAAAACAGAAATCATAGAAGCCCGGTTCGTGTCGATTATGATCGACAAAACATCAGATTTGAGTCATAGGGGACAACTGAGTGCCATATTTCGGTTCTTGTCAGAGAATGGAATACAAGAAAGATATATTGTATTTTTTAATGTTTAGGGCGAGTCTTAATGCAGATGAGTTGTCCCATCATATATTCAATATTCTTGACACATATGATTGCAATGAAAAATTAATAGAACATTCCTAGAAAGGTGCCGCAGTTATGTCCGACGAAGGGGGTGGTGTCTAAAAGGAGGTGCTTTTTTACTATGTTTTAAGCTCATTGTTGATTGAAATATTAATGTCTTGAAGTATAAAAAATATAGCTACACATTTTTTGCTAAGTCAATGTGGAATGCAATTGTAGATACGAGTACCATGTCCCTACTAGAAATGTTGTTTTTAAGGTTCTAAGATTTTTTTTTTTTCATTTTTACAGGTGACAAAATTTTATAACGTCTTCCCATTTAAAATTATCCACGCCACGCCACTGATATCTTATAGTCTTATCCAGGGCTGTCCCGTTTCGTTCCGTCATATTATCATGCACCTATCTGCCTGTGTGTATCTTATATCTATCTTCCTATCATAGATTTTTGAATTTTTACAATAAAAAACAAAAACAAATAGTAAGGAGCGCGCACGCGTACTCTAGATCTAGTTTTCACTTTCAGCCGCGCACAATAATATCTATTTGGCGCCCTATATGTATCGTGATATCAGGTACTTTGGTAGCTTCCATCAACCAACAACAATAGTAGTAGTAGTTGTTGTTGTTGTTACCCACATGTGCATAAATTGCATATATGTATAAAAAATTATGTCTCGAGACTTCGGTATAAAACTTAAGCAATATAATTAAAACAAATAAACAATTAAATTGCAATATCGTGGTTGAAGTGCATTTTAAACCGTTGAGTTGCATAAATATACATTTTGTTACAAAAAAAAATACAAAATTGGAAGCGCAACACGAAAAGATGTACCAACAAACAACTGGGGCAGGTGCATGTCGATTATTATTAAGTCGTTTGTGTAGAGGTATAAAAGAGGATGACTCGCGCCAAGGTCCAGTTTTTGTTTTCAAGGATTAAAAGACACACAAGGCAGGTGAGTTCCAACAGTGGAAAAAAGACTAACGAACGAATTTAAGAAAAAAAAAAAAAAAACAAAAACAGACAACACTCTCGACTCGCACCCCCTGAAGAGGAAATTTCTTCCCTAACTTAGTAATTTCCCCATTTAATATGATTGATTATCCCCTTTGAATGAGTATGACAGTGTTTTATCAGGGGCAAGGAAGCAGGTGAGATTAAAAGACGAAGAAGCCAAAACCCGTCGTCCACATTCATAACCTCTAATAGACTCGTTAAGCATTTTCGACCCTCCTATACCAATTTCCTCATTTTCCCTTCGGAATCTACGGTTTCAAACCCTAAAGTACCAATCACATTTTCTCAAACGCGAGATATACATCGGCATACACAAACACAAAAAAAAAAATCCTTCATTTAATCCGATTGCGGAAGGATTGATCTTAAAGTGAGATACATTCAATTCTCTCTTCATGCTTAATGGCTATGAGAATGTGATTGCAACAATATGCTTAGTGTCCTGTCAGTCAGTCAGCTCTCAGACAACACTCAACACTCACAAAGGGGTAGTTTAGAACTCTTTTGAATTCAATTCAATATGTCATCCCTCCCATTCTCCTTGGCCTGAACGACTACTCGTACACTAGAAATTCAATAGGACATGAATAGCTGTCGCCGAAAATTGCAATCCTTTTTTTCCAAAGAAGATGAAGTGTCGGACGAAAATGTTTCGACGCAGATAATAAAATAGAAAGATGTTTGGTCTTTGATAAATAAAAATGGCGGGGTTTGGATCTTTATAGAGACAAAAATCGAGTGTTGAAAAGTAATTCATTTGACTAATTGAAAAAGGTGTCATCTTTTAAGTGCAAAAACTGGATAAAGATGGCGTCCTCGTAGAATATCTATATCGCAGGATCTTTATCCACTTTTGTGCATTAGTTAATGACTTGTCAGGTTGTTTTGTTTTGCATTAAGTAATGAGCTTCTGGGTCTCTCTTTTGATGCATAAAGACTTTGATTTTGTTTATCAAGATGACACAAATTTAACCGTTTTTTTTTTGTATCGAAGAAGAAGTATCAGAGTTTTTTTTTTTTTTTTTGAGTAGTCATCATCTCGAAGGCCTCATTTGAATTTGTTTGCACCTTCTATGAGGTGGTCTTTGCTTTTCATTGCATATTTATGGGATTTAAAAAAATGTACACAAAACTGACTACAAAACGGGGTTAACCAACCCCTGCTAGGTGTAGACACTCATCAGTCAGTCATGTATATTTTAAACAAAACAAAAAATGGACGTTTACCTAGACGGAAGAAGAAAAGTGTCCCTATATTATACATACATAATAATACAGACTAAAAGCCCAGATGGCTTATACATCATATATCGGTATTATCTTTGATCGCTCATCTACAATTCAACAGACAAAAAAATCTTAGAGGGTTAAAACGGGAGGGGACTTAAAAAATGCATGTTAAACATAACACCCATCACATAAGGCAGCTGCCAATTTTTTTTTTAGTTCCACATCGAGCAAACAAAAGTTTGACACATTCTCGAGAATTTTATATAAAGAGATGGCGTTTACACGGTGAAAAAATCTTTATAAAATAGTTACCGTTATAAAAACGCCTTGAGATAGGTTTACAATCTATACCACCAGAAGCCAATTAATTATGTAGATCACGTACATATATACCTATGCATTGATTTTCTCTTAAAACAATGGTCAATATAGCGTACAGGTTATTTTTTTTTCATGAGGTATACTCAGGGGCGTATTTACCCTAGGGCTAAAAGGGCTACAGCCCGGGGCGGCAAGGCATCTAGGGGCGGCGCAAGGCAATTTATAATTATTTTTTTGAAGCGATTGAACTTTTAAAACATACTCGTACAAGCAAAAGGGCGCAAGCCGCCTATAGCAATTGGCCAATTTATAATATTTTTTTGAAGGGATTGAACGTTCAAAACATTCAAGCAGAAGGACGTAATATTTTTTTGAAGCGATTGGACTTTCAAAACATACAAGCAAAAGGCCGCAAGCCACCCCTAGCAATGGCCCAATTTATAATATTTTTTTGAAGCGATTGAAGCAATTGGCCAATTTATAATTTCTGAAACGATTGAGCTTTTAAAACATACAAGTAAAAGGGGCAAGCCGCCCCTAACAATTGTCTAATTTACCATATTTTTTAAGGATACACAAAATTTACAAAGATTTAAAAAGATGCGATTTTTTCAGTTTTTCAAGCATGCCAATTTTTTCAGTGCCGTGAGTGTCCGGCTGTGTTTTTGCCTATCAAAGTGTGCAAAAGGTTTGCTTATTAGATTGTGGAAAGTGTTATTAAACAAGTGTGATTTAAATTTGAATAAAAGTATTTGAGTTGACTATAAATTGAGATTTATTGTTTTGATTTGGACAGTGTAAATAAAGAAGAAATATTAGAAACAGTAATAAGTTTTATTTAAAGAACCTAGTAAAAATATTACACTATTCTTTGGAACTAATTCCAAAATTTTAGTCGAATTTGTACGATGTTTAAACTATTTTAGTATAATACTAATTTAAAAAGACGATTTTGTTAATTTTAATAAAATTTAACATCATGCTATCTCTAACATTTTACTAAAGTTAAAATCGTCGAATACCTATTTTATCTTTTTAGTATCGTGCTAACTTCATATGCCTCTTGCATACTTCCAGATGTCAAAAAAGGTCTGTTTACTTAGTTTTTTGCACGAACTGTCATTGTTTTAGGTGTGTTCAGAAGCAGAAAACAGTTTAAACAAACTGTAAATGTGCACACATCGACAAACCGGCCGACACCAAAAATCAAAACATTTTAATTTTGCTCGCACCGTCACTAACACGAGAAATCGGTGCAAATGCACACACCAGCCCATACAGCACACATTTCAATACACCATCACTGGTGCGTGCGCATCTGTGGTGCTAATGAGCGGCTTAAGGGTTGTTGATTTTGAAATAAAGGGTGATACGTTGCCAAAGCGATTAATTGAAAACAAAGGATGTAGTTAGATATTAATGTCATTTTTCATTGGAGCGTATGTTATGTTCTAGACAGGCTGAATGATCAAAAAACGTTCCATTGGCTGTCTGAAATTGGTTCGGTACACACATTTGGTTTAGACCAGTTTTTCTGTTCCAAAATTTATCCGAAGAATATCCAAGTTATTGTCATATCACTCCTAAAAATCATTTGTAAGCAGTGTGAAAAAAGGAAAATAATTCGACCCCTACGTTTCAATAGGAATTTTATATATTACCTACAATTTGTTTTTGGTGGACACCCTGTTCCTCGTTTTAAAAAGGTCTTCTTTTCTTTACATGTTTTTAGTGTAGAGTGACAACGGTATCCTCAAATTATAAATTCTGCTGGTGTGCAAAGGAGTATTATGGTATTGGTAATTAATATAAATGTTAACTCATTTTACCGTAAGTTACTGAAGCGTGTAAATACTTAGGTATTTCTCAAAATCGATGCCAAAGAACAAATAGCTACGGGTGTTAAGAAATTGTAGTTGTCAGCAAGGGAATTCCTAATCACTCCGATTTATAAATTGTGCAAACTAGAAGCGTTTTCTTTTTTTTTTTTATAAAATCTAAATTTTGTTTTCCATCGTGTTGTCCCAAACTTATGTGGCTTATGCTCTTTTGATTTATTTAAATAACGGATCCAGTTAGAAAAAAACTGAGCGGCAGCGCTTACAGAAAAAAAGCCTCAGAAAAAAGGGCGGCAAAATTTTTCAGCCCGGGGCGCCAAATCCTTAAATACGCCTCTGGGTATACTAATGGTCAATGTTATGCGCATGTGCAAGTAGCTTGTCATATTGCTAGAAGCCCGCAATGCACCATATTCACAGACAATATTATAGCCAAGCCGGTAATAATAATGTTTTACTATAAAATTGTATCGGCAAACTGTTTGATCTCCTGTAAGTAATACGCCGTATAATCTATTGTTTCAAATGTATGTTAGGTCCGCAGCGAAAGGCAAAAACGTCTTACCGTCCGTCGCCGTCGTCGGTCGGTCGGTTGTTGGTGGGTAATTGTTTGCAATTAACACGACAATGTCAGGAGATGCAAATTTTGTTAGATACTTTTTTTTTTGTTTTTTGTTGATTCAACTTGGTAATGGCTGATGGGGGAATTTTATGATTTTTTTTATTGGTATCGAGGGAAAGAAAATTGCATAAGAGAACGTGCTTAGCTACCGGATTGTCAACTGTTTAGTTCTTATACTGATTGCATTAGTTTAAGGTATTGAAATATGCAGTGGGAACTCTGCAAAAAGTTGAAATTAGTTTTAACTAAAGAGTGTTGAGGCACAACATAATTTTAAAAAAGTCTTTCGATTTTTTCGAAATTTAATTTAAGACTTCGACGACCATATTGGTGCAGAAATTGTCAAACTATAGAAGAGCTGACATTTTGATTTCGAAGAGTGAGAGACACGTAGTGAAGTATATGACTGGTCATTGGAAAGGATACTTTGTGGAGACTTCAAAAAGAAATAAATTGCACGCAAAAAATAAGCGACTTGCTTCTTGGCGAATGAGAATTAAGCAGTCAGAAAAAGTCATATTGCGCGAAAGCTACACCAACGAAAGAAATTTACAAAAATGTATCATCATCATCGGCTCGACAACCGGGTTCCGGTCCTGGCCTCTTTCAACAAGTCTCTCCACCTATCCACCGACGCCAACCAGTTGCGCACCCCAAGGCTTCGGGCGTCCTGGTCTACGCCATCTCTCCAGCGCAAGCATGGTCTACCACGCTGTCGTCTACCATAGAATGTAGCACAAAGAACTTTCCGAGCAGGTTCCTCTTCGCTCATGCGAGCTAGGTGCCCTGCCCACCGGAGTCTACCGAGCTTAATTTTTGTCAGGATATCTGCTTCTAGGTAGATTGCGTACAGTTCATGATTGTACCGTCTTCGGAATCGTCCTTCCTCATATATGGGGCCAACAATTATCCTTAAGACTTTTCTCTCGAACGCAGCTAAGAGGTCGGAGTGCCTTTTGCTAAGCACCCAAGTCTCGGATCCATATGTGAGTACTGGCACGACCATGGTCCTGTACAGCAGCAGTTTTGAAGTTATGGTGAGATTTCTGGATTTGAAGAGCTTTGACAGACTATAGTAGGCTCTGTTGGATTTGAGAAGCCGCCCGCGTATTTTTTCTTCTATATTGTTATCGGCTGCTACTATTGACCCCAAGGTATTTAAAGGATTGCACCACTTCAAATTCGTGCTCCGCTACCTTGATTGTTTGACCAACTGTTCCTCTCGCATTCGACGCCACCATGTACTTTGTTTTACCTTCACTAATGTGCAGCCCCAGATTTTGTGCCGCCTGCTCGATCTGGATGAAGGAATCGTGTACAGCTTGTTCGGTTCTTCCGATGATGTCGATGTCGTCTGCGTAAGCCAGTAACTGGCTGGACCTGTTGACGATGGTCCCTCTTGTTGCCGTGCCAGAGTCACAGATTGCTTTCTCCAACGCCAGGTTGAAGAGGAGGCAGGCCAGACCGTCCCCTTGTCGGAGTCCGTTAAAGATGTTGATTGGTCTAGATAGCAAACCGGCTATTTTTACTTGGCTTGTTACGTTGGTCATGGTCAACCTACATAGTCGTGTCAATTTATTTGGGATGCCGAATTCTCTCATGGCTTTGTAAAGTTCTACCCTGGCTATGCTATCATAGGCGGCCTTAAAGTCTATAAACAGATGGTATGTTTGGATGTTAAATTCTAGACATATTTCCATCGTCTTCCTAAGGGTAAAGATGAAACCACACTGATATTGTCCGATGACGGTTTTAGCGTATGGGGTTATCCGGTCTTGTAGGATAGAGGAGAGTATTTTATAGGCGGTACTCAACAACGTGATACCTCTATAATTGCTGCACGTTGTGACATCTCCCTTCTTATGTATGGGGCATATTAAACCTTTTGGCCAGTCTTCTGGCATTTCTTCCTGCTCCCATACCTGTACTATAATATCATGAATTGCTTGACGTAAGGCTGGCCCGCCGTGATAGAATAATTCGGCTGGTATGCCATCGGCTCCGGGGCTTTGTTCTGTTTAAGCCGGCCTATAGCCTTCTCAACCTCTTCTATGCTTGGTGGCGGCAACATAGGGTATTCTTCTTGAAGTAGTGTAGCCTCCACTTCTGCAGTGAGCTGACCATTTAGCAATTCATTAAAGTACACTTCCCATCGCTTCAGTATGCTTTCAGGATCGGTGATCAGATTTCCCTCTCCGTCCTTGCAGTATGTGCAGCGTGGTGTGTACTGCGTCATGTTTCGGACGGATTGGTAGAACTTCCGCGACTGGTGCGGACCTCGCTCTCGGCTGTTTTCTATTTCACAGATTAGGTTCTTCTCCCAGGCTGATTTTTTTGTCAGTTTAGCCGTTTTTCTATTCTTCTGAGCTCTTTATATTCCTCTTCGCATGCCCGCGTTCTATGAGATTGTTGCATTGCTCGGTACGCAATATTCTTACGTTCAGTCGCTAGCTTGCATTCATCATCAAACCAGTCGTTCCGATTTCAATGACTAGATAGTTTAAACTGCTCTTGCAATTCAAGGTTACTATGTGGACAAGCATTGAAAATGTCAATAGTAACTTCCAAATAAAAATCTTCTCTGATTTTGTGTTCATAAAAAATATTTTTTTGTTAAAAAATTTTACAGTTCAAAAATAAAATAAAAATAAAATTGGGCAAGTCATTAAAGAAATATACAGAAATCCAAAAGTTAGAAAATTTTATCAGAAGACTTGAAAATCCTATTAACGTTGCATGCAGTTTCATAAAAATCTTTAGAGCCGTTTTCGAGAATATTAGAAAAAACCAAAACATTTGGTTAGGTTAGGTTGGTGGGCTGAGAGTTCATCTTTTTACCGTCACACTTAGATCAATGTAGATCCATTGTGATACCCTAGGGTTTGTGACCCGTTGTATTGAAACCTATGATAATACTATGTCGATAAAGCCCGTTAAGGGTGTGTAGATGGGTGACAGCAAGCTATGGCCTGAAATGTCGAAGGGTATTTCTAAAGTATTGAAATTTCTATCTTCACATAATAACCTGGCTAGCGAGAGGTATACGCTTTCTCAGGGGGTGTTCCTTTCCTTTACATCCACTTGAGCAATCATCCCCCAACCAGGCCCATAGGAGCATGTGGCTCCTTGCAGCGTCTGGTAGATGAGTTTGATATGTCAGTGTTTGGTGTATATGTTCGTTTGTTTGGTCGTTAGTTAAGTCGAAGAGGCTGTTTCCATACCAAAGAGGATTTTACCAATCTTAGGTAGAGGTGGCCCGATCATCCCACTGATACTCGTGTTCAACGTAGGAGTGGCAATCGCAGGTGTATAGGCGAGGTGCCCATTCTCTGTTGGTGCTGCTCCTACAAGGAATAGGTCATTTTCGTTCATACTACACTATCGTACTGTAGTTGAAGGCGGTTTTCAGAGCTTAGGAATCATCAAGCCATTTGGTATCGTTAGCAAATTTTAACAAAATTTTTCTTGAAATGTCACAGAGCTCCTCCAAGTCGCTGAAGAAGTGTCTCCCTAGATGCGTCTATTTCTTAGATGATATAGCGCAGGACCGTAACAAAGGTAGTGAGAAGTGTCCTCATGTATCTCCTCGTCACCGCATCCTCTGCATAAGTCGTCCATACTGAGTTTCATTTTTTTCTTGTGGTATAATCGAGTTGGTTGTGACCTGTGATGATGCTCACGAGAAGAGAAAGAGACTTTTTATTCGGCTGGATGATAACATCGGTCTTTTGTTTACTGAAACTAGGCCATAATTTTCTGGTTGTAAGACAGGAATCGAGAGAGTACCATGGGACTTGAACTGTTGTGTCTGCTTGATTAGGATCAAGTGTTGATCGTATTCTTGCTAGCTCATCAGCGCTTTCATTTCCTGGGACACCACTGTGACCAGGAACCCAGCAGAGTCTAATGTAATGCTGTGTACCAAGAACCCTGATGAGCTCAAGTTACAAGCTTCGATTTGATTTCAATGACAAAAATCGCTTTTATTGGCGCTTGGCTATCAATGAAAAATGTGATATCAGCTTGTGGTATTGGCATCATTGAGACTTGTCTAGCACCTTCCGTCACTGCCAGAACCTCGGCTTGAAGTACACTGCCTTAAACAGGAAATCTGAATGAGCTCGATAGTCCAAGGGTTTCTTAAAAGAATCCTGCACCAACACCAGTTTCCATCTTGGAACCGTCGGTATATATTTGGTTGGTAGATACTTAGCTCTTAGCTTTAAAAAAAAATTAAAAATTTTTGCTTCAGGCGCTCTGTACCGAATTTCGGCAGACCAATCCACCTGTTCTTCCTCCAGGTCAATCATTGTATTGTGGATGTTTATATACTCTTGGCTGGACGGGACTGAATGATAAAGTCCACTTTGATGGATTTCACTAGGATTTGATGTTAAATTCATTATTAATTCAGGAATCTAAGCAGACCATCTGAAAGTGGCGTCTGTTCATCAATTCGATGCAGATCACTGATACAAAATTAGAGACTTAACTGCATGTGGAAAAATGATCGTTTATAATGGGCGATTTTTTTCTTTTTGGCAACACTGACATTTCACGCAGGTTTCGTGTTCTGTGTCACTGTCAAACATCTCCAGTTTGGTCTATAATTTCATTATGAATCGTCTTACAAACGAACAACGCTGCATTTTTCAAAGATGATGCGAAACGTTACTGTGAACGGTGAGCGCTACCGTGCGATGATAACAAACTTTTTTTTTGCGCAAAATGAAAGAGCTTGACTTTCATGACATGTGGTTTCAACAAGACGGTGCCACATGCCACACAGAATGCGTAACAATGGACCAATTGAGAGGCGAGTTCGGTGAACAGTTTATTTCACGTTTGTGGTCGGTCAATTGGCCGTATAGATCGTGCGATTTAACGCTTCTAAATTCTTTTTTGTGGGGCTATGTTAAGGCTCATGTCTATAGCGACAAGCCCGCTTCGATTGACGCACTGGAAGCCAACATTGAAGCATTTATTTGTGATTAAATTTATCCGGTTAAAATTAAACGAGTCAAATTGGTAAATTAATTAAAGAAATCTGATTTATTGTTTTCACCAAATTGGTTTACAATTTTACTAGTAATCAGTCAGCTAAAATAAGGAATCGGATGTGATTTTATGAATTTCCCCATTCGGTTCAATCAAACCAGAAGATTATTTAGTTTTACGATTTTAACCCATTGACTTTGTAGTTTAAATAAATCAGTTTAATTATTCCAACAACGATACTGAACAACATAACCATCAGTTTAATTTAACCAAGAAGATTGTTAAATTTATAAATATGATGTGTGGTAAATTAATTAAATAAAGTTATTTATTACTATGTTGTTTTTAACACATTTTTTTAACCAAACACGGTTACAAATTATATTTCTGCCTCATTGAACTTTTCAGTATACCTAACTGTTTGAAAATATTAATGAAAGCACATACTACCATAAAAACCTTGTTCGAAAATTCTTTCAAGATGTCTACAACAATTGAAAGTGAGAAGTTTAGAGGATGACTCTCCTCAAGGTGATTGCGGTGTTGCGAATTCATTCACACTCTCAATCTTCCTTTCCCTAGAGTCAACTCCGGCAATTACGATTTGGGTAGAAAGGCAGAAATTTCAGAAAAACCAAAGAATCCGACTCACATATTTCATAAAAATTCCTGTGACACATCACCAAACACTTGAAGTCAAATAACCGCCCAATGCATTTTTTTTTTTTTTGCTGCGACTCTTAGATGAATGGCCTCCTTCGTTCATGCTGCAACAACATCTTCAGCCACCTCGGCCGCCGCCGCCGTCGCCGGCATAGACTTCTCTCCTGTCACTTCTGTCACTAGCAAGAAGTCATATTTTTCTCCAATTGATAGTCCATCATTGGGATGCGCGATTATAAATTCAAATGTGTCATGTTAGTCTGACAGCTTTTTTCGTGCAATTTAATTTGTTCGTCTCCTTGCCATCATCTCTTGGGCAAGTCCTAAACTTAACTTACCTTCTATATATATTTCCCATGAGAGTGAGTGAGTAAAAATGAGCAAAAATTGAAGAAAAAAAAGTAAAACTAAAAATGAAATAAAACTGACAGTTGTGTGCGCGCGGTGAGCTCGAGAAAAGCATTCAAAGAAACTGCAAACCCTGACAGAAACAGAAGGATGCGCATTCACTCATATTTTTTCAAAAAAAAAAAAAATTAAAAAAAATACTTCGTTGTATCTGTTCTGGTGACTTGAAAAAAAAAAACATGGAAGAAGACTCCACTAGCACCACCAACATCACCTTCACCACCCAACTTGTGACGTTCATTGTCGTTTGCGGTTGCGCAAGCGCACTAGCCGCCCCATCATCACGATGATAAATTGACTAGTGATGGCTATCGCGGCGCAGGAGAGAATATGCTGCGCGCGAAGATGCCGCAGTGGCTGCTCCTGGTGGGGCATACTGCTGTGCGCCTCGCCATTTCCCGTGTTCCACGGTATTCGCAGAATCCGTTCTTCTTCTCGATATGCTCATGCCGCTGCCACCGCTGCGCTGGGCTGTCTTGAGTCCTCGCAGACAATCAGGCTGCATTTATGATTGTGGATGTTGTTCTGGCTGTAACGCGCATGGGGAATCATATTTACTACACAGAGGACTAAAGCCTAATCAAATATTCAACGTTTTGGGGGCCAAATGTGTCGTCGATAGTGTCCAAAAAGCCGCCTGATCACAGATGATCACACAGCCCTCCAATACTTTATACAATTTGGCAAAAAGGACCTCCTTGGTGACCATGCTGTTTGAATCTGAGGTCTGAGCATCCTTTTGCTGTCTCTCGACGACCACAACGACGACGACGTCGACCGGCCGACGGACGGATTCAAGAAATTGTCCGCGCGCCGTGATGTGCATAATTTAATAAATAAATTATGATTGTTGCCCTTTTTGGTTGTATCAGAGACTATATGAGCAGGTATCCCTTTCCATCGGGAAGGACGCGGTCGGTTTCTCATGTATTTATGGATTTATTCCAATCGATCGCGCCCCAGCATCGATCGTCGTCATCGTCATCGTCAACCAAACAAAAGACATCGCACGTCGCGTGTTTTGTGATAAATGTGCCAGGATACGCGTTTATTTTATTATAACGCGCCGCATACAACACATTCCCCGATTTGGCCCATTATACAATAAATGTCAACAGAATCATTGGTGGTCCTGGTCCAGAGTGGTCCAGGTCCAACCGAGACACAAGGCGTCTCTTGAGAAATTCCAAAATTTGACGATCATCACACGCATCTATCTATATCGCGGGCAGACAAGTTATAAAGAGTTGCACATCCATGAGATACATAATAAAGGAATAGGCATACTCAAGGAGAGGCGCTTTCTGCGCTTTGTTTGTTTAGCCTGTTTGTTTTCTGTCATATCTTTTTGAAGAGAAGGACAATTTTTTTGTGGCAGAAGGAAAGGGGACTCTCGCAGCGGTAAAAGCAACCGCATAAGTCGAGAAACGCGCAGACGTAAAAATTCGACATAAATGAAGCAAAAACAAGTTGTACGACGAGTGAAGATACAATGTGCTCGATGTTTTATATCTCTAAGTTAAGTGTTTGTGGATTTTGGTCTCGTCTTGGAGGTGGTAGATACTTTTTTTTTCTTGGCTTAGGTACTCTGATTCTTGTGTTGTTGTTGTTGTTGTAGGTTATGTTGCACTGCGAGAGAAAAGAGTAATCGCACGCGCAAGCATCCAACTCAAATTTAGCGTGTAAACGCGATTAACAACGCCTTGGATCGTCGCTCGATCGAAATGGCACAAACGATTTTATTTTTTTATTTTAACTTCTTCTTTATCTGATCATACAGTGTGGTTCACTTGATTAGACGCATTTCAGAAATTCTTTATCAAAGTTTTTTTTTTTACTTTTTTTTCTAAAACCGGTGAATTATATTCAACGATCTGTAATTTTTTTAATCAATTTAAAATTCAAGTCTAGATTAGATGAGACTTATGGAAGGGAGGTATTAAACTTTGATAGTTTTATTGTGTAATAGCAGATAATGGGTTCCACAGCTACTCTTTCGTTTCTGAAAGTCTTCGATCTTTTTGGCGAAATCTGTAGACAGAATTTAATTTTGTAAAAGTGTTGTTTTAGATAAAGCGACTGGTTACTGATCCGTCATTGCTTTTTAAGGCCTTTTATAGCACAAAATATTTTTCTTTCAGGCAGAAACCAACACCAATTCCATCAATTTTTAAGCGAGACAATGCACCTATCCTGCCAATTTAACTCAGCCCATTTCCTTGAGGCACCTCTCTTATTCAAATTCCAGAAATCTCGCAGGGCCGAAACAAATCTTTGAGAGAGTCAGAAGATGTAGTGTCTAGGCAGCCCAACTCAAGGAGATCGAAGAACATTGATATCGAAGACCCGGAGATATTAAAAGGGAAGTTAAGCAATTGACTGCTAATTTTAAACTGGAACACAGGCTCTTCGAAATAAAAATACGTAGATCTATTTATGAAACATTCCCAGAAGCTTCTACAAAAACATTATGTGGAACATGTTAAAGGACAAGATAATCTACTTCCACTCAATGAAGACCCACTCCCACGTTAGACTTATCTACTAAAATAGTTTAAGAATAGCAAGATTATGGAATCTTACAAGTACAGTTATTCAAATAAGCATTGCTGATCGACTATAGACCAAATCTTCACACTAAATAAAGGGTGGTTAAATTTTAAGGGCCGATGTTGAATGTGAACCACACACACCTAAACGTCAAGTTTTTTTCTGCATTTCATTTGACATTTCTCAATTTCAGGCTAACTCAATTTGAACCATGGAAAGATACACAATCGAGCAACGCGTTCAGGCTTATTATGAAAATGGGCGTTCAGATCAAAATGCATATCGTGCACTTCGTGATTTTTCCGGTCAATTTAATCGTCCAAGTGTGCGTTAAATCGGAAAAATCGTGCAAACATTTGAGCAAACCGGGTCTGTAGGAGATGTGAAAACACCAGTGCATGCTCGTTGCTCGTACAGCTCGTACTACAGAAAATATTGCTGCTGTTCGCGATAGTGTGGCTGAAGAGTCGTCCACCTCGATTCGTCGTCAGTCGTGCCCAACAATTGCACCTATCACCCTCGTCGTTGATGAACATTATGCATAAAGACTTTGCATTTACACTCCTACAAGGTGCAATTGACTCAATAACTAAAGCCTCTTGACCATTTTAAGCGTGCGTCGTCAATGGTAAGAATGGTGGCAAGAAATGGCAACAGTGGATGATTAATTTTCGAAGAAAATCATCTTCAGTGATGAGGCACATTTTCACCTCAGTGGATTCGTCAATAAGCAGAATTGCCGCATTTGGGCGAATGATAATCCAAGAGTGATTGTCGAAAAACAAATGCACCCACAAAGAGTGACTGTTTGGTGCGGTTTATTGGCTGGCGGCATCATCGGGCCGTATTTTTTCCAAAATGAGGCCGATCAGGCAGTTACTGTGAAAAGTTGTCGCTATCGTGAGATGATAACGAACTTTTTATAGCCCGAATTGGAAGATATGGATATGGACGATATGTGGTTTCAACAGCACGGTGCCACTTGCCACACAGCTAACGAAACAATGGCTCTTTTGCGCGACAAATTCAATGGCCGTGTTATAAAGAAGACGAATACCCTATGTTGCCGCCACCAAGCATAGAAGAGTTTGAGAAGGCTATAGGCCGGCTTAAACAGAACAAAGTCCCGGGAGCCGATGGCATACCAGCCGAATTATTCCATCACGGCGGGCCAGCCTTACGTCAAGCAATTCATGATACTCGTATTATAGTACAGGTATGGGAGCAGGAAGAAATGCCAGAAGACTGGCGAAAAGGTTTAATATGCCCCATACATAAGAAGGGAGATGTCACAACGTGCAGCAATTATAGAGGTATCACGTTGTTGAGTACCGCCTATAAGATACTCTCCTCTATTCTACAAGACCGGATAACCCCATACGCTAAAACCGTCATCGGACAATATCAGTGTGGTTTCATTCCAGGCAAATCAACAACTGATCAGATCTTTACCCTTAGGCAGGCGATGGAAAAATGTCTAGCATTTAACATCCCAACATACCATATGTTTATAGACTTTAAGGCCGCCTATGATAGCATAGCCAGGGTAGAACTTTACAAAGCCATGAGAGAATTCGGCATCCCAAATAAATTGACACGACTATGTAGGTTGACCATGACCAACGTAACCAGCCAAGTCAAAATAGCCGGATTGCTATCCAGACCAATCAACATCTTTAACGGACTCCAACAAGTGGACGGTTTGGCCTGCCTCCTCTCCAACCTGGCGTTGGAGAAAGCAATCCGTGACTCTGGCACGGCAACAAGAGGAACCATCGTCAACAGGTCCAGCCAGTTACTGGCTTACGCAGACGACATCGACATCATCGGAAGAACCGAACAAGCTGTACACGATTCCTTCATCCAGATCGAGCAGGCGGCACAAAATCTGAGGCTGCACATTAGTGAAGGTAAAACAAAGTACATGGTGGCGTCGAATGCGAGAGGAACAGTTGGTCAAACAATCAAGGTTGCGGAGCACGAATTTGAAGTGGTGCAATCCTTTAAATACCTTGGGTCAATAGTAGCAGCCGATAACAATATAGGAGAAGAAATACGTGGGTGCCTTCTCAAATCCAACAGAGCCTACTATAGTCTGTCAAAGCTCTTCAAATCCAGAAATCTCACCATAACTTCAAAATTGCTGCTGTACGGAGTACAGGACCATGGTCCTGCCAGTACTCACATATGGATCCGAGACTTGGGTGCTTAGCAAAAGGCACTCCGACCTCTTAGCTGCGTTCGAGAGAAAAGTCTTAAGGAGAATTGTTGGCCCCATATGTGAGGAAGGAAACGGTACAATCATGAACTGTACGCAATCTACCTAGAAGCAGATATCGTGACAAAAATTAAGCTCGGTAGACTCCGGTGGGCAGGGCACCTAGCTCGCATGAGCGAAGAGGAACCTGCTCGGAAAGTTGTTTGTGGTACATTCTATGGTAGACGACAGCGTGGTAGACCATGCTTGCACTGGAGAGATGGCGTAGACCAGGACGCCGAAAGCCTTGGGGTGCGCAACTGGATGGAGTCGTGTTTTATTCAAAATCAACATCGGCCCTTAAAATTTAACCACCCTTAAAATTTCGGAAAAGACGAACGAATTTCAATGCTTTTTAGTCTTTTCATCGTCTTCGAACCCCCATATTCTAAAATTTATCATCAGGAGCTCTATATGTTCATGCACGAACTCGAGATCCCTGGATCCACTTGTGTAACATTACATAAAATAAGTAGTGCAATTTTAAACCAAAAGAATCCATTTGATTTCTTCAATTTCGATTTGGACTTTCTTCAATAAGTGCAAGGGTTTATTCGAACGATACCAACGAACAAAACTTCACTATTGGATGCAGATAGAATAATTCAAGGTTGTAAAAGAGTTCATCTTAGATTATCGGATTACACATTACCTCCTTGAAAAACGTACCTTACTAGATATTTGACGAAAAATTTTCTATTAAACCACTGCTACTTCGAGTTGTCGAAAAAACGTTTAAAACTGCACGAAAACGATCAAAACCTTGCCAATCCTCCTCTTTGACGTGTTTCTTTCGAAAAAAAATTCTTTGACAATTTTTTTTGTGAAAAGCCAAGCCAAACAACCGCGAACTCCTATGATCTATACCATTTAGCAGTATTAGTTTTATTGCAAAAAGTCGCAAATAATCGTCGTCGTCAGCACATTGAGCTGAGAGAGTCTTCGATTTAAAGCATAATTCATATCGATACCAGAGTGCTTGGTAAGGATGACTGTTATCAGAATCTTCGTGTTTTTGAGCATAGAAACTCACCGCCAAGGTCAAGCACACTTCCTTCACGGTTCGGAATTCCATTAAAAAACATTGTGAAACGCAAAAATGTAAAAAATATCAATAAAACCCTTTTAATTACAAAAATTTGTTTTTTTTTCCAGCACCGAATCTAAGCAAGTGTACCGCACTGTTTCCATATTCTGATCTGCAAGAGGAGGTGAAGAATAAGAGTTCGAGCGCATTGCAAGAACGCGAGACTCTTATGCGGATTGGTTAACAAGCTGTGACGCGCAATATTTAACGCCATGAAAAATTATGATCGCGACGATCGATTACGTTTTTGAAATATGATCACGAACTTATTCCCCGCCAAAAAGTTCGTCCTTTTATCTGGCTGTTATACTGGACACGTTATATATTGAAGGAAAAAGACACCTCCTTCTCCGGCGGCGGCTGGAGTGTCCATGGAATTAGGATCAAAATATGCTTAACGATGAAATGACCAAACGAATACATGATGTATTCGGTGTGATCTTACATCAGTTTTTGAGGGATGAAGTGTATAGGCATCATAAATGGCGCGCAGCACATCAGGCGCGAATACGGTACGCGTTGCTGATTAAGTATGTTGAGCAGGCAACTTATCAATAGTGTGGAAATAGCAATAAAATTATTAAAAAGAAATAACTCACTATGGGGACACAAAGACAAAGAATAATATAAACATACTCAAAGGAGCTTTTCGACTGTAAGACAAGGGCGAGAGATATAAATCGGGAGTCTGATGAGTCTCCGACATATTCCCATCATATGATGGGATGTTGTATCCTCATCAGGAATTCCATACTGTCCCTGCAATCAAATTGACTTTCAAAAGGGGATCGCGGGGAGGGGGTTTCCTTTTGAATACATATATATCTCGATTCCTTTTGTATCTTTTTTTTTCGAGTTATGACTCGATGATGCGAAATCGACGATTGAACCATTCTAATAGATTTTCGATTCAAAAAAACTTCAGCTTGGAATATGAATGAATGCGGGTTAAGTGGAATTTTAGGCCGTTGCTGATTTAAAATGAAATACAAAAAAAAACTCGCACCACCTACGGATCCTATCGTCAAACGGAAGAACGATATAAATCAACCAGTCCGTTGTTTTTTAACCTTTTTAAGACTCAGACTGTTTTTTTTGCGATGTTTTTTTGTGAAAAACCATCCAACCGACATGATAAACTTTCGTACAGACAATAAAAATGCAATTGCTGCTTTTTGCAAGTATTGGTGTGAATGTAAGTAAAGTATCTGCAATGACAAAATGGAAAACCTCAAGCTATATAGAAGCTGAAAGTTTCGTAGCTGATGAGGATGACGATGACGATGGAGCACAGAAACCTGTTTCCTCTGAAGTTTCGTTGCAATCGGTATTTCTATACCTATCTGTGTGGGGACACATACAGTTTTTTTTTTCCTGCTTGTATTTTTACCTTGTTCAACTGGAATCGTTGTCTATTTTGAGTTCAGATCTTGAATTGCACACAAGAGAGTACTGCACTGATTTTGGATCGCGATAGTTGGATTATAGATTTGGTCGTATGTATCAATTTACAAAATGACTTTTTTCGGTAAGCAAAATGATTTACTTCAAATTTGGACTGATGGCGGTATTGGATTTCGTCTACTTGCAATGCCATAAAGGGTTGCCTTAATTCTTTGTTCCTTATTTTGATTGCGAGAATAAGGTTGACTTAATGTTTGAGGATGGTAATTGGTAAGGTGATAACAGGTTGTCAACTTACTGAATATATTTTTAGTTGGATAATTTGAGTGGTCTTCGATTTTTCGTTTAGTTAAATCAGTTTGAAGCCGAACCGCGAAATTTGTGTCTCAATTCCACGGATTCTATTTTTGATCAACATAAGTTGAGGGAGGTTTGATGGCTCAAAGATGGGTTGTTGTGTCGGTTCGGGAGTTTTCTCTCAGTGTTTTTTAAGATGAATTCATCATCATCATCATCGGCTCGACAACCGGGTTCCGGTCCTGGCCTCTTTCAACAAGTCTCTCCACCTACCCCGGTCTCTAGCCGACGCCATCCAGTTGCGCACCCCAAGGCTTCGGGCGTCCTGGTCTACGCCATCTCTCCAGCGCAAGCATGGTCTACCACGCTGTTGTCTACCATAGAATGTACCACAAAGAACTTTCCGAGCAGGTTCCTCTTCGCTCATGCGAGCTAGGTGCCCTGCCCACCGGAGTCTACCGAGCTTAATTTTTGTCACGATATCTGCTTCAAGGTTTAAAAAAAAAAGAAAGAAACTTGGACAAATATTTAAGATGTGTCTGCTGTTTTTGTTTTGCAGGTGGGTATAAAATAAACTATCCTGTCTGAAGATTGCGTACAGTTCATGATTGTACCGTCTCCGGAATCGTCCTTCCTTACATATGGGGCCAACAATTCTCCTTAAGACTTTTTCCTCGAACGCAGCTAAGAGGTCGGAGTGCCTTTTGCTAAGCACCCAAGTCTCGGATCCATATGTGAGTACTGGCAGGACCCTGGTCCGGAACAGCAGCAGTTTTGAAGTTATGGTGAGATTTCTCAATGTCAATATCATCTGAGCTCCGGGTCACAGTGGAATTGAGGAAAACAAAGGCGTTGACTATCTGGTCAGGAAAGGATTAGCTCTTTATCGGAAAGAGTTAACATTCCTCTTAGTGTATAGTGTATAAGTGTATAGATGGCCAACGTATAATAATTCCCGAACAAATGACCGAATAAGAAGAACCAGGCAAGACATAACCAGGGTAGTTGCAACATGCCCTGGACACTGTCCAATGGGAGAACATGCTGTGAAGCTGGACATTTTTTACAATACTCACTGTCGTAGATTTGGAGCTCAAGCAGGAACAGAAAACAGCAAATATCCTGCTCTGGTCAAAATGAGACCCAAACTAAAAGTTTTTCTTCGATGACCTCAAGAAACTGTCTGAAGATCAAATACTTGGTCTCTTTTTTCAACCTGACAAAGTGGTTCTAAAACGAACCTCGACGATTTCTGTATCGTTTTCGGTTTTAAGCGAATCCCGTCATCCCATTAAATCCGCAGGTCAAACGAGCATATCATGGTGTCAAAACGGTACATTTCAGCGGTAATTAGCTCACTGAGCAAGTGTGCACGAGGCCGCCATTTTTATATATCTACCTAAGGGACGTCACAGAGGAAAACTAGAATTTCTTCGTCGTATACGGTCTTCGTATATCCCGGTTCCGCTATCACGTTAAAAGACTAAATTCGGTTCAGAAAAAAAGGAAAGATTTTTTCTTGTCCATCTCTTCGGGCTGAGAAGTTGATTCAGAATTGAAGTCTTATCCCAAACAACTAAGACTTTATATAAGACCTTGATAATTCTAGTTGAGCTTTATGCAGAATGGGCTTAATTAAGGGAATATTTGGTGAAAAATTCATAAAAAGTTGTTCGATACCGTTTGAGTTGGCGTGTTCTGGGTTCAACATGTTCAACATGATTCTACAGCTGCATTGCTCTCATTTCTAAGACTTGAGCAGGCAACTCGTAGATCCTTTGAACCTAACTCGGAGGGAAAACGCAGTAGTGGAAGGATCACTCTAATGACTGTTCAACATAAGTAGAAGATGACTGGAGTGTTTAAACTGAAGGTAGTTAAATATGAATAGGCGGGCTAGCTTGGTTTTTAAGGTATCTAAGTAACTTCCAAGTAAGTAACCATTAGTTAAGCATAATAAGTCCTATTGTCATAAGAATTACCGCAAATCCAACCTTAAAAACGATTGAACAGAACATAAACCTATCCTAGGAGCGTATACTGCCAAAAAAAAAAAAAATACAATATGTGCTAGCGGGACACATTGGAAGGTAGGAAATAGGCCTTAGTAACTTTAAACTTGCATAAATAGCTGCGAGTTTATGAATGAGTGTTGAGTGTTGTCAGCAGGAATGGATGGAATCTACAAAATTTCAGCCGAGTCAGACCGGTTAAGATGACATTTTTCTCAAGACAGAATCTACTCTTACGGGATTTGTCACTTGTCAGCTTGTCACGCGAACAAATTTATGGGTGATCGCTGGACTCTGATTCTAACATAACTTCCAGTCTAATAGTCCAATGCTCTAACTATATTATGCCAAAAGGGATAAAAGAAATGTTTTAGATTTAAAAATGCCATTAATTGAAATAAATTACCTTTCAAAGCTACTATCTAATTTGATGTCATTTATTCAAAACATCAATGCAGCCAGCTATGCGAGTCTTCCTCAAAATGGTTTACCTTTCACAAACTCTCTATTTAAAGTCACAATTCAAGGAAGTCAAAATTGCTGAATCGAATTCGCTGGGTGACATTTTCCTAGAATTCAAAACAAAAACCACCAGAGTTTTCATATTACTGAGCATCCTCGCATTCAAGAACTACTGGCGACCGGACTATACCAACCAACCGTTTGTATGGATGCGCAGGTAGGTATCAGACATAATATAACAAACTCTTTCGAATTTCTCGAATACAATATTAATTCGATGTCTCAGGACAAAGCTAAGGACACATTAATAACGCATAATGCTGCGCACAGCCAATTGAACATGACTTTTTGCATCGAGCAACAAACCACATGGGCTGCCGCCGCGCCACACCGGCCGCTCGCCTACCAACCAGCTATAACCGAACAGGTAGATCCGAATAAAAAGTTCAAAAATTACTTGACACTGTGCGTCCACTGTTGTGATTTGTCATTTTAATATTACGTTCTTAATTTTATTGTAGCCCTCGTGGCACAAAACAGCATCACACACTGCTGCCACCACCACGCTAGCTGGGCCGACCGCCACCGCCGCCGCAGGGGTACCAAACAACTAACAATATCAAATGTGGCAGCATTCATTAATTTTATACGCGCGTACTGCATGCACAATCCCGTCACCAGCAGCAGCAACAGCAGCATGCAACTTGGTGCGTATATGTACTCTAATGAAGTCACAGTGGCACAAAGTGTACAATAAATTGACAAATCGTCAGTAATTTCTTTTGCATTCGCTGCTTGCACCCTCGAAAAGCTATTTAACGCAAACAGCAACAAAATCATTCTGCATCCTTCTATAGCTGAATCCCCACCATACAGAATGGTGCGTTCGATGCATGTTGTTGGATCCTTTTGCTGGTCAGGACGCTGCGCTGTGGAGTTGCATAGAAACGTGGCAGTGGCGATGCAAACAAATTTTAACAAGAAATTTGCTTAGAAATGATTTTCATTTCGATATATCAATCGGATTGGTCAATTTTGCTGTCGAATTTATAAAGTCGTTGTCGTGTTGTGCTATGCACCCGCACATTTATAAATCTGTCCACCATTATTGGTGCTATCATGGACATATCGTACATATATACGATACTCGGCGATGACGATGGCGATGGTGTTTAATTTTCAATTGATGGTGATTTGATATTAATTCGGTTTGCACGATGTTCATCGCTATCGATGGGGAAAATTAGTAAAATTAGACAAAACTGTTGGAAGTGAATAAAATATTGACGAAACAGAGAACTTAATGTATAATCACATACATATGCTAGGAAAATGACGTCTAGATTTGGTGATAGAAAATGTTTGTTAGCTTTTTGATTGCCAAATTGGTTTGATTACAAAATCGGTAAAATGTGTATTGTGTACTCTTATTCTTTTAGAATTCCATCTACTAGAATTTAGTCTTAGAACATTCGACACAGTTTTATTTCGAATTTTGAAAAATAAAGCTAAGATGGACAAAAAAAACTGTTAACGTAGCTTAAAATTTGTCAAGCGTACCTGCTTTTGTAGCAAGGACTCCATCGGGACTTTGATGGCAGCCCACAACTCATCGAATTAGGCACGACACTCTCTTAACGAATACATATTATATCTACATATACATGTATGTACATTTGAAAGCGCTGATAAACCTATGATGATGTTCAAATTTAGCACTTGTTCGAAGTAAAGTTTTTCGTAAAAACAAGGTCGACAGTCTTTAAATTTGTTCCGAACAAGATCTTGAGAACTTCATTCACAGACAAAAGTACACAAAAGAAAAAAGAAATATGATATTTTCGTAAAGTTACGAAATTTCTAACTGAGTTAGTAAATAATTCGTGAGCGTAATAGAAATGTTCACTTAAAATGTTCGTCCTTTGAGGATTGAATGCCTCGAACACCGCCGCAATTTTTCTTGTCTTTAGTTATTATTTTTATAAACATTTTTATAAACAGTCTTCTAGTGAAAAAGCGTCTTAATACTCGCGCTTCAGGAAATGCCCAGTTGCCACTTTCTTTTAAGGTAACACGCGTATAATATTGGTCTCATTTTAACAGATTTAAAATATTAAAGTTCCTCACTTTCCTCACATCGTTAAATCATAAAAAAAAAGTTTTACTTTTCATTTTTAACCTCACTTTTTTTAAGTGTTTTTTAACTTACAAAACTGAACGCAAGCACATACATATATCTACAGTTTTTTAACTTAACAATACTGGGTGGCGCGCTTCGGGGGTTCTCAGAATTGTAACTCCTTTTTCGGGGGCCAATCCCGCTCACACAACTTCGTTGCTCCGCTTAGGCTATGTAGGTAAATTCGCAAAGGCAGGCGCCTATGTCAACAGATTTTTAACTTAAAAGTACAGTGGGTTCAGAAACTTCCCTGTAATCAACAAACAATTTCTTTACAAAATCAACAACAAAGCAAAAATTCCCAATAATGTCTCAAAATTATCCCCACTCTGGTAATACTTAAAAAAAAAAGAATTTCGTACGCAAATTGAGGAACTTAAAAATAGCTATAAATGTTTCCTCACTTTAAAATTGCAATATTTGCTATTAAAAAGTGATTATCTATCGAATAAAACTATCCGCGTGTGAAAATTGTTGCCACCTTAAAGGAAAGTTGAGCAACTGCTTATCATTTTACCGAGCCCTCCTTCGGATCTACTTTTAAGCTCAGAGATTCTTCCTTTAGCCGCACTACATGAATGTGTAATGCTTTACCCGGATCGATGTTTCCTCCCATTACGAATGTCGGAATTTTCAAAACCAATCTGCATCGGTGTCTCCTTTTAAATCCCATCCAACTTTCCTAAACTCTCGCACTGTTCTCAAACATTTTAAGGGTAATCATAATCCCTTTAGTGCGCGTAAAATGTAAAAGAAAAATAGGTTAACCTAACCTCAACGAACGAGCGTTCTTAAACTTTTTTCTCGTTCGTGTCACCGTCGGATGCTTTCTGGATGTCAAGAAAACATTCGATAGCATGTGGATAGACGGCCTAATCCACAAACTTCATCTTATGCAAATATACCTCCGCCATTAATAAAAATTCTCTTTTCTTTTCTATCTTTCAGGAAATTTTTCGTTAAAGTAGATAGCTGCAAGTCAAACATGAAGACCATCAGAGCTGGAGTCGCCCAAGGCTCAAAACTAGGCCCCTTCCTCTACAACTTGATGACTTCAGACCAACCTTCTCCAATTGGATGCGGGAACCTTCTATATCCTAATGACTCGCTTACATACGCCACATCAATGTCACCACTAATCGCTGTCCAAAAAGTAGAAACTCACATCAACAGACTCTTTCAATTCTAACAGAAATGGGGCATCCGAATCAACACTTCCAAATCGGAACTTATCTGCTTCAGGAGACCTTCAACTATGGTAGAGGCATTCGCACCGCAAAAATTTGCAGAAGTGCTGAGGCTCCCTGACGGATCCACCATAGTGGCAAAGCCAAATGTCAAGTACCTGGGAGTGCACTTCAACGAGTTGCTAAGGTTTAACCTGAAAATGGCCAGCTGGGCCTTCAGCCGTTTGCACCCATTGCTGAAAAGAAGATCAGGTCTTAGCCAACCGACAAAGATATTGATCTATAAGAAACTCCTGAGACCAGTGATCAGCTATTCCTTCCCAGTATGGTTTTCCATCTCGAAGACAGCTATGAAGGAACTGCACTCTGCTTCGACTGTCAACGACAGAAACACTACAGGAACCAGCATCTCTACACAGAAGCGAACTTAATCCCACTGGACAAATATCTAGTTCATTCAATGAAGAAACCAATGGGGAATATCATCGACCACCCGAATCAGCTTATGAGAAGGATGACCACAGAACAACGGCATCCCGAACCGAGGTACCTCAGTGTGATGGAAACTCTGGATGACAACGTAATCATGGACAACAAAGACGTAGTCTCGTTCTACGCTGACATTGGGTCAGCCTACCACCGCGGCTAAAACGCCATCCCTGCCCACAATCACCACTGAAAACCGGGAATGAGCACCCTGAGGACAATACAGTCAACCGACCTGTTAAATTTTATTTTTTCGTCATGTAAATTTTATATAAAAATAATTAAACTTAAGTCACTGTATGTAGTTAGGCCCCTATGAGCCACGATGTAAATTTTCACACTGATGTAGTATCTTATTAGTTGTAAGCCAAATTGTAAATAGTATGATCAATAAAAAAACACTTTTTTCTCGTTCTCTCAAGCTTTTTGTTTACTTTAAAAATTGGCTGTTGCATTACGTTGACGGTACGAAAAGCTTCATTATCAAAGTGAACTTTTCTCTTTGTTCATAAATGAATGAAATTCGAATTTAGATCTGCTTAGTTTTACTTCAGTCTTTATTTTTCAAAAAACTAAATTTAAAAGGGCGAATTAAAAATTTAAATTACAAAATATTAAACAAGTCACCTAATTATCATTCCTTTTAAATTTAAAATTTTTTGTATTTTGGTAAATTTATTGAAAAGCATCAACGTGTGAACTTAGAGTAAAAACATAAAAAGACAAAAAGAAATATTTGTCTGATTTTGAGGTATTTAAAGAGTAATTTCGAATTAATGAAGTGAGTTCATTCACTCAACAAAAATTCGTAAAAACTTCATAAACGTACCAACGCACGAATGCATATTCACTACTTTACGAACAAAGTTCAACATTATCTAAATTTTAATGAAATAAATGTACGAGGGTCGCAGGAACTTGCTCCTATGTAATAGACTAGGAATTTTAGTGGTTTCTTAAGAAAAAAGCTTTCATATACTAAATTTCTAAAAGATTTTTAAGAAAAAATTTTGGTACGCCAATTTAAAAATTTTATTATTGTTCGAATAAAAATTAAATTTACAAAAAAATATATTGAGCCGTTGCACAGTGGGTACCTCCATAGGCCAAAAATAAAAAAAATGAATGTGAGCAATCAAGAATTCAAAGAGTCAATAACGTTCTTCAAACTCCCGTTAAACCAAAACTAAAAAAAATTTCACGCGTTACTTTTTCTTCATTCTTTTATAGACATTCAAAGTTAACATATATAAAAACATACAATTTGCTTATCGGTGCAATTTTTTGATAGTGAACTTTTAAAAGTGATAACTTGTATTAAAAGAGTTTGAACAATATTTTATTGTAATGGATATTAAACGACAAGGTAAGTACTTTCTAAAAACCATACATTTTATTGTTAAATACCTTCAAGTCCAATTGTATGGGTCTCTGAAGCAGAGCATTTTTTTAGTATTTTTTATAGATTTATTTACGGTAAATTAGAGATTTAGTAGGTTTCCCTTCGAGCTCCTTCTATGAATTTGGTATTCAAGTGTAGAATATTGTCCTACCTTTCGAAATAATTTTGTGATTTTTTCCCCTTTTTTCCCCTTTAGAAGTTATAACAGTTTTAGTAGACATCATTACGATAAAATTACTGAAACAAAAAATAACAAAATATTTTGTATGTATGAACTATTTTATCTTTGGTAGGTAATGATTATGAATGCTGTTTCTCACGGCGTTTCTTATTTGGCAAATGGCTAGAAATCCGTGAAAATAACTCTACGTGTGTAACCCAAGCCAACCAAATACTTGAAGGCATCAAATGCAGTTGGTTTGATGAAGGCGAAGAAGACGTGAAATTTGAACCTCTCTATTACCGAATTCTTATGGTTTGCAATAAGTTAACGGAATTTTGGAAAAAAAGTAAAGCCAGAAAAAATTGTTTGATAAGATCTCATTCCGCATGGCTCGATAAATCTGAGATCGTTTCACTAAGCGTTGCTGAAGAAAATAATGCAAGTACGAGTGCGAGTGCGTCACAGCAACGAGGTCGTCCCAGGAAAACTTTTCAGGAATGTTCTGCTCGTACTAAGCGAAGACGTTTGGCAGAATTATCAATGACTGATGATTCTATAGCCACAGCTTTACGTGAAACATCAACAAATTCGGATATAGAAGATGAAAATCTTTGCCTGTAACTTGTTCTGAAGTATTATCTCTTTTCGTTGAAGCGAAGTTAACAAAAAATCAATACTTACTTATTCAAAACTTTGTCAACACAAAAATTAAAAAAAAATGGGTTGCCCAGCTACAAAGCTATTCAGAAGGAAAAGGAGAGCTGTTATCCAGAAGCCGACAAACTAACAGTAACGGAAACAAGTGCTGAAGTAGATTTACAAGCTTTACTTGACCACACAGCAACTAGATTATTAATTTCTGAGAAAGATGTTCTAAAAACACTCAGCAAAGAATCCTCTAAAAGTCTTCATTTAGAAGGTAAATGGGGATTTGATGGAAGTACTGGGCAAAGCGTGTACAAGCAGAATTTTCGTGAATCTGACGCGAAAGACTGTGACTTATTTGTCACATCTTACGTGCCATTGCAGCTTCAGTTAAAAAAGGATACGGAAGAGATAATTATTTGGAAAAATCCTCGATCGGCTTCAACACGATACTGTCGTCCAATGAGGTTTCAGTTTAAAAAAGAAACTGCTGCTGTATCTGTGTCTGAAGAACAGTACTTTTTAGAAAAAATTAATTCGTTGCAACCCTTAACTGTAATGATCGCTGATGTTGAATGGTCAGTCAACTACAGTTTACATTTAACTATGGTGGACGGTAAAGTTTGTAACGCGCTGAACGACTCCACATCATTGAAATGTTACATATGTGGAGCTACACCCAAGGAAATGAATAACATTGATCTGTGCCTTCAAAAGGTGGTCAATACAAATAGTTTTTCTTTTGGCTTGTCTCCACTTCACGCATGGATAAGGTTTTTCGAGTTTTTTGTACACATTTCGTACAGACTTACATTTAAGAAATGGCAGGTAAGAGGTGACGATAAATTTGAATTCGAAAATAAAAAGAAAAGTGTTCAAGCTCAGTTCCGAGAAAAACTAGGATTAATTGTGGACAGACCGAAACCAGGCGGAAGTGGTTCCTCAAATGATGGCAATACAGCTAGAATATTTTTTAAAAATCCTAAAATTGCGGCTGAAATAACCGGAATCGACCAAACGTTAATAGACAGATGTGCCACAATTTTACAAGTGTTAAACTCTGGGTTTAACATCGAAGCCGATAAATTCAAAGCTTTTGCTTTGGAGACAGCTGAGCAGATAATAAAAACCTATCCATGGTATTATTTACCCGCTTCGGTTCACAAGGTGTTGTTACATGGTGCATCGGTCATTGAACATCATGGCCTTATTTCTATAGGCGAATTGAGTGAGGAAGCCGCAGAGTCCCGAAACAAGGATATAAAAAATTACAGACTCCATCACACGAGAAAAATGTCTCGCATTGTCACAAATAACGACCTTTTCAAAAGACTTCTATTAACTTCCGATCCATTAATATCAAATTTAAGAAAATTACCTAATAAAAAAAAATCATTATTATCTAAATCTGCATTAGAGCTAATAAAAATTTAATTTTATTAATATTTTATGTTTTTTTTTCTATAATTATGCACAAATAAACAAATTAAAAGAATAACATCAGCGTTTCTTAAGAAAAAAAACAAGCAAATATTTTTGGCCGCACTTTGTATGGGCGGGTACCCACTGTGCGTTGATTTGATTGATATTGATATTGATTTTAAAGTTTTGAAATGCAATGTGTTTTACACTTTTTAGAAGCTTCTCTATAAAAAATTTCATAAAGATCCGTTGTGTGGATAATGAAAAATTCAAAATTCGAAAAAATGGTTCTATGGTAAATACAAGCTGTAATATCTCAATTTCAATTTTTTTATTAAATTAAAGATCTTAAAAATTAATTGAAAGAAAAAAAATTTAATCAAAATTCTAGGTGCCATTTTCGAGAAAAATACGATTTTTGAAAACAATTTTTTTCAAATTTTTTAACATTTGTATAGTGAGTACATTTATTTTTAGGTAAAATAAAATTTTTTTCTCACATCATGTAAATTATATTAAGAAACTTTTATTCATCAAGTTTAAAAAAAATCTAGAATGGGGTTTTCGAAATATTGAGTTTTGAAAAAAAAAAAAAAATTAAGTTTTTTTTTAAAATCCAAAAAAATTTTTTTTGAAAATTTGAATACACAATTCTATTTAAGTTTTTGGGGAGCCTTAGCAAAAAAAAAATTATCAAAATCGGATGTACCGTTTTTGAGAAAATCAAAAACAAACAAAAATGGTTCCATAGGGGGTATATGTTTTTTCAACTATTACCTAGCTTTAACTAAATGAAATTTTTTTGTGTTTTTATTTTTTAAATCTGTCGAACAGGTTTTGAAAGAAAAAAAATATTTATAAAATTTCGAAAAAAAATTCGTATGGCAGGTACCGTTACTTTTGGTCTTAAAAAAAAAGAAAAAAACGTGTGGGGTGAAAAAATCAAAACACATATCTACCAAGTTTGAAGAAAATTGGCCGAGCCGCTTAGGCTGTAGTCGAACCGACAGACAGACAGATGGACAGAATTGCGAGACTCACTTTTCTATTCTCGCTATCATCTTAATGTCAATGTCAACTTTGATCAAAATCTCAAGTTCTATTTTTTTACGAATGCATAACTTGCCTTATAGTACCTATAAGTCGCAAGTAAAAATTGTTGAACAAAAGGCTTTGGTTCAGAGAGTTACATTTAACTTTTTACTTCTAAGCCATCTGACTTTATTTAAAAAAAAAATATAATTTCAAAATTTATTAAAATTATTTAAACAAAAAATTAAATTAAACTTTTTGTCGGTTCTACTCGTATTTCTGTTCCATACCAACGAATACTCACTCACTTAAAAATCACAAACCTAATTTCTTAATCGTGCTTTTATTGTCTATCATAAAATTCCCAGAAGCGTAAGTGATTCTTTTCTTTTCTTAAACTTAAAAAGTATTTGTATGTTAATTTCTCCAACAACCGAACATACAAACGAATCTAAACCAATTAATTAAATTTATTTAAATAAATCATTTCAAATGAATTGCCCGAAAAACCGACCTAAATTGCTTAACACAATAACAGCACACCTTTATTTGTATACATTACACGTCGAAGAATCATCACACCGACATTGACCATTACTCTCACGTGATGGCTTGTACCCTCTATGGAGGGTTTGCCAAAAAGCTTTTTTTTATTTATTTGCTCCTGATGGTCATAAAAATAAAAGGAGTTGAATAAATGGGCAAATATGCATAGACATTCGGGCTTCGGGGACACAAAACCGAAGGAAATTAGTGGTAGTTGTTTTTTTTTTACTTCTATTTTTTGTTGGGGTAATTAAATCTATAGAGAAGTGTGCGTGTGTGTGTAGACAGGAGAAACAATAGTAGGTTTAAGTTTTGGCTTCAATTGTGAGATGGTTTATCTTTATGCGATTTTGACCATCACGCAGTGATTTTTTTCCTTTCTGTAGGATATTTTTTTTTGTTTATTTTGATTGCTTATTTTATTTGTGTTTTCAATTCGGTTTTATTGCCTTAATGATGTGTTTTATTGGTATTCTACAAATGAATCTCCAGAATACAAATGAAAGATGAAGGGAATGGATTTTTTTCGTTTCTATTTCGGCGCATCACAATACCTAAAAGGAGGATGGAGAAAGTCTTTCCTATACAAATGCTTCAAAGAAATTTTTTATCGAAGAGGGACAGACAAAAAAAGAAACAATAAATCTAAGTGAAGAGATACAATAAAACTACTCTCGCATCGTTAAAAGCGAAGGTAGTAAAAGTCGCGTATATAGATACCACGAATTGGTTTTTAAGTACAGGTGATCGGTTTGATACGATATAGAGTGTAATTACACTTTGATATTAAACTCCCCCCACTACCCGTCGTTCCCCCCTGAATAGGTCCGATGTGGTTTATTTGTTTTTAATTGCTAGCAACACAAAGTTGACCTCCGTCTGTCAGAGAAAAAGATGTGATTCGTTGATAGTTGTTAAGCACATTTGGGCTGCAGCAGACACCACCGTCAGCAATTGAATTTTTTTTTCAAATCGATTCGGCAGCCAACGACGACAACCGGACTACTGACTGCGGCCGAATTATTTTGTTTAACAAATAACAATTTAATCCGACAGATGGATCTCGCAGGCAGAACAATTAACATGTCAACCGAAAAGTATGTATGCTTGTGTCATAAGGGCGTATTGAGACAGTTTGGATGTCGAAGCTTCCGAAATGCATACACATGATGTGTTTAAGATCTGCAGTAGGAAGGAAATGCAATTAAGGGATAGAAGTGGCACAAATTGTTTAAAAAAAAAAAATGTTTAAAATATGAGTCAAGTTTTAATGTTTATTTTTTTTGCTAAGCAAACACAATTGATGACAATACTCTTCAAAACAGCACACTTCAGTGCGTGCTTATTGGGTCACAGTGTCGCGATTTCTACCTAATAACATACTGCTAGAATACCTTTTCATCCGGAGTTTTGAAGAAATGCGAGCTCAGTTCACATCTTAGGCATATGAATAAAATTACGAACAATCATCAAATTGAATCTCAGTTGAAAAGCAATTCTTTATAAACTAAGTGTCTGAACCAAGCTGCTCGAAAGGTCAATTTCCTACGAAGGTCATGCAGGTTTCGGTTGCCTGCGAAGATCACCAAAAATACAGAAATGAGGTGATAATGAATTGCCTCCAATTTTTTGAGAACCAGTCTTGATCAGTGACCCAATTACCGCTGCCGTTTTGATACCATAAACTCGTTTGGGACACAATAGATCTCCATCAGGTCGCAGTGCAATACCTCCAATACATAAATCATTCATCATAAGCTCCTTTGAGCTGGGAATTTAATGGAATATGTTAAGGGATTCATGAGCTTTCCTCTAACTGAACTTCGCTAGCTCGCGGTCTTCAGGTCTGTTTTGGTACATCTCAGAGTTATTTCGTCTGAAAAGTTACCAAGTCTTTAATCAGTTCAGATAGTTCGTTAAGGTTGTCGAGGAATAACTTTCAATTTGATCTCATTTTGACCAAAAAAAGGACATTTAAAGAGGAAATGAATGACGGTTTCTTTTTCTTGCTGATCCCTATAACTATACACGATAATAAATATTGTAAGGAATGTCTATATCGATCAAATATTCACATTACTGCAGATCTTGGAAAAACCCCAGGAGCTACAAATCGACACATACCACCTTTTCATCCCTGGCAAACTTGTCCATTTGTGCAGGATGACCATGGAGAATGCACGCTGCTCCATCAAGGTTGGAAAAGATTTCTCCGATGCATTTGATGTCAAAAAAGGTTTTAGGCAAGGTGTTGCTCTATCGTGCGACTTCTTCAACATAGTTCTTGGAAGAATAGTGCAAAACTCACGCGTCAACACAAGAGGCACAATTTTTCAAAAGTCCGTCCAATTACTCGGATACGCCGATGACATTGACATTATTGGAAGAACAAAGCGTGATGTCAGCGGCGCATTTATGAACATTGAGGCGGAAGCGAAGAAGAAGGTTTTAGATGTAAATGAGGGCAATACCAAGTATATGCTGTCATCAAGAAAGGATACACAACACCGCCGTCTTGGACAGAACGTCATTATAGACAGCTATAACTTTGAGGTAGTGAAGGACTTCAACAACACCAGTGCTGAAATCAAACGGAGAATAACTCTTGCCAATCACTGCTTCTTTGTACTAAGAAGGCAATTGAGTAGCAAAGTCCTTTCTCGAGCAACTAAAGTGTCCCTCTATAAGACCCTCATCATCCCGGTCCTTATCTATGGTGCAGAGAATTCGACTTTGTCGAAAGTAGATGAGAGTGATTTAGGCTGTTTTGAGAGGAAAATTCTTCGTGTGATCTTTGGTCCCGTCTGCAAAGAGGGGGAGTGGAGGAGAAGACTTAATCACGAACTGTAAGGGCTGTACAGCGAAGCTGACCTAGTCAAACGTATAAAAGTCCAGCGACTGAGATGGCTGGGTCATGTAGAGCGAATGGACTCGAATGCTCCGGCGGCCCGGAAAGTCTTCGAATCAAACCCCGAGGGACGGCGAAGTAGAGGAAGACCGCGACTCAGGTGGCGCACACAAGTGGGAGAGGACCTCAACCAACTAGGGACTGAGCTAGCTGGAGAAGCTTGTCGATTGAGGCCCTGGTCCACCCCGGACTGTAGCGCCACCTTTAAGTAAGTAAGGTAAGTAAGGAATGTCTAGCTTTGCCGAATTTTCCCCTAGTGGCCAGTTTCATGTCTTGCATGCGTCTGCATATTAGGAAATTTCTTCAACACTTGTTATAGATAAGCCATATCTTTATAGATAAATGCAGTTAGTAAAGCTGCTTCGCTGACGGTTTGATTCTGTGAGAAATTTTGAGAACATTTTGTTCCTCATAACACCAAGAGGCATGCTAACTCTTTCCGCAAGTGAGCTGATCCTTGACTAGCTAGGCTGTCAGCTCGTTCATTTCTCTTTATTCCAATGTGACCGGCACCCAGATAAGAGTGACATTTAGGTTTATGTTCAGGCTCTCAAGCTAATTCCGGCATTGCTGGACCAATTTAGATGGTGAAAAGGCCGAATTAATGGCTAACTGTAAAAATGGCCGTATTCCGTTTCTGATTTGGATCTAGTTTAAATATTTTGCATACTTCCCTTATTGCTAGTAATTCGTCTTGGAAGACATTGTCAAAAGCAGGTAGCCAAAAAAAGGTAGAGACAGTTTAGGATTCAGAGAAAGTTCCCGAACCGAGACCAAACTCCAAATTTGAGCCATCAGTAAATGTAGCTGTCAAACTTATGGGCAAAGAACTAATTTTTCGATATGGCACCTCCACATGATCCATAACTGTGTTTCAAGATAAAGAAGTTGGGAGCTTAAAGTTGAGGTTTATCTTTTTGAAGACAACTTGAGTAGACTTACCATTTTATGTCAAATTACAAGAATTTTTATGGGATTCAGATTTTAAGATGTATTGTCAAGGTACGTATTGCAGGACTTAACTAATACCCAACTATCTCCTAGAATTAATAGATTGTCATCTCGACAGACCAGCTGAATTTTATACAGTTGTAGACCTTTTCCACATGAATTAATCACACTTTCAAAACCATAACATTCCAAGTCTCAGAGATGAAAATACTGAACAATATGTTCATGATCATTTTTTCATCATCGTATTGTCGTAGTAAAAGAGTCAAGTACATTCCAGCTCCCAAAAAATTTAACCGCAATACTCACGCTTAAGGAATTGCCCATCAGTTAACCTTAGATCACAATTTGGGACGTTATTTTCATTAGATATTCTTTTTTAGACCCACTACACGAATGTGGAATACTTTATCCGGTCCTTTATTTCTCTACAATTGCACAGTTTAATCAAAAGCAATAAGCACAGGTAAGAGTTGTGCAGATATCATGTGCATATAGTTTAGAAAGTCAAAATAAATTTGCTCGACCATATGAACCGTTTCGCAATGTTCAAGTTGAAAAGGAAGACTTAACAACAACTGGATGACAGTAAGCAGCCTGGCCGGCAGCGGGAAAAATGGAAAATTGGCTTGCTTCGGACTAAAAACGTTTGGCGGAAAACTGCCAAATCCCATACAGAAGCGATTTTAGATATAAAAAATGTTTGAATTGCAATGTAAATGCGAAAAATTTCGTTGCTCGCTTAAATTTGACCATTTCAAATTCTTTTCTTAGCCGTTTGAACTCGGCAGAAAATTGTAGTTGCCTTCCATTACTGCTAACACATACACACCAATGGTTGAGTCACTAATTTTAGACTCTCTACAAACGTTAGCCCCTAATTTATTTATCTATTTGTCCAAAAATTAACAAAACTTTAAATCATCCATGTTCTTGTAAATCAATTAATTTCTTTAATTTTTGATCACTCGACACCTATTCAACTAATTTCGGTGGAGAAAGTGTTAAATTAAAAAAAACTATCAAATCACGTATTTGATCAAATTGCACAACAAATTACACAATCTCTTTGACTCTGACAATCGTAATTTGTCAAACTTGAACAAAGACAACATCACTTCTGTTCTGAGCTCAAGCAACACCAGCAAAAGAGCAACTGCTTTCATGTAGCTTCTCAATTACAAAACCGCAAGAAGCCGCCTCAAACGAAATTAACATTTTATTAATTACATTTTTAATCAGCACTAATTAAAACGAGAAACAAAAGCTTTATTTGACATAGGCTTCACTTTTTAATTTTTTTGTATTTTTTGTTGTTGCCAAAATCTAATGTCCATCTGTGTTTCTTGAATTTCAATCACCACCAATTAATCATGGGTTCGTACATGCTCCGTGGTAATTATCTCTCTTGAATAAGGAACCCAACAACAACAACGCAATCATACCTGCCTACTGCAAAAAAAAAATCAAATTTGGCACGCATTTCTAATGAGACACGAATGAGTGTATTCAGCTCGAAATAGTCATGCAAATTAGTCGTTTTACGTTTGATTCAAAAAGCCGCAAAGTATCTATAGATATATGCGAATAGACAGTGCGTTGACAGGCAGGCACACTGTAAATAGCTATGGACTCAGCCAGCACCAGCAGTGATTTCAACTCGATCAAAGTGATTTCGCATCGAACGAGGAGGAGGGTGTCAGTAAATATAGAGATGATGATAACGCTCCGGAGAGCTTGGATTTAGAAAAGTTAAAAAAAAAACAAAAGGTTTATAAAACGCGCGGGAAACACTCCTCAAAAACCGCCCACTTTGTGCGCGGATAGGTATTTTTATAGAAGTGTCAGTTGATGACGGCGAATTTGATGACAGCCATTGCGAGATGTCACTGATTGTCGTTGTCGGTGTTGCCGCCGCTGCCTGCGGATGGCTTCAACTTCGACTTGGTCTCCCTGCGCCTATGGGCCACCTCTCTATATTGATGGCAAAATTAGAATTCACAAGTTGTTGCGCAGTCGGTGCTATTAAGGTGACACCTTATTCGTCGTTGAATTCAACCATCGTACACAGAACCACAACCAACCTGCCTGCCTGCCTGCCTGCTGCTTCTGATGAGCTGTGCTAGTGAGAGATTGCCTGATGCGTGATGTGGTCATTGCGAAATTCAACAAACGTTCTACGTGTCACTGCGACGCGCTGGTGAGTCTGGGCTCTGAGTTTAGCTTTGACTTTTTGTATATCGCGCCATGCACAACATGCGGACAAGTTTATTTTGTCCCAGAGCATATAGCAGCTGTACACACTTGAGGGACTTAATTGGTTGGCATGATGTTGATGAGCCCGAAGAGAAGAATAACGTGCAATGTAGGCGCGCTTGCTGCAGTAGAAGATTCAACACAGCAGCGCCACAGATTCCCCTTTTGGGGATATAAATTGAACGAGGCAAACTAATAATTATGTCATTTAGTGAAACAATGAATACACAACGCGCGAGCGGTCTTTGCAAAAATATAAAAGCCGGCGCGGCGCGGCGCATCAGACCACCACCGTATAACGTATAGTACAACATGTGCAGCTGTGGTTGCAGTGATGGCACACAGCTCATCAGGCCCCCTGGCCCAAACACAACAAAAATTTCTAATTAAATCGTCTTGAATGCGTCGCGTCGGACTTCAGTATGGGTTTGTGAAGGATTCGCATTGTTTGCTTATTAGATTCTGCGAGGGGGTGAAATGGTCCAGCAATTAGGCGTGGCACCATCAGCATTATATTGCAACAAAACAACATCAACAAGTGGTGTTGAAAGTGACCGACACCGCCACCGCCGACGTACGCATAAATGTCTCGTCAGACACAAGTCATGTCTAAGCTGATGATGCTCCATCTATCTGTATACCATCATCATCAGCAGTGCGCGCACTTTGTCAATCTAAAGTGAGGATCGTCTCTTCCAGGAATTTGGGTCATAATTAATGTAGCATGCTGCTTGCAGCGATAAATGAATTGGAATGTGCTGCTGGTATGTTTTGGTATGAATGCAGCGCACAAAATCCTTTCTTTACAGCCATGATATATAGAATTTTTTGAGCAACCGTGTCAGTGTTGTTATACTCGTACATGCATCGTAGATTTCTTAGATTAAAGATGCTAAGGTAAGATAGTCGGTAATCAAGTCAAGTCATAGTAGACATATTTGTGAACTTAGGCAATGTGAGGTTTAAGACTCTTGAGTTAGAATGGAAGTTTGTAAAGCTAAGTAGCTCTTATCTTAAATAGACTTGAAAGAGAGGGCCCTGTATAGCTTCATCTTTTTAGAGTATAGGTTCCGCCATTTTCTAGAAATAAAGGAATATTTCCCGAGCGAGATACAGTCCATATTTGTTAAATAGCCGCCACGGAAAAAGCAGTTCAATGTCTTTGTTAATTATTTTCGTAATTTTCATCATCATCATCATCATCGGCTCGACAACCGGGTTCCGGTCCTGGCCTCTTTCAACAAGTCTCTCCACCTATCCCGGTCTCTAGCCGATGCCATCCAGTTGCGCACCCCAAGGTTTCGGGCGTCCTGGTCTACGCCATCTCTCCAGGGCAAGCATGGTCTACCACGCTGTCGTCTACCATAGAATGTACCACAAAGAACTTTCCGAGCAGGTTCCTCTTCGCTCATGCGAGCTAGGTGCCCTGCCCACCGGAGTCTACCGAGCTTAATTTTTGTCACGATATCTGCTTCTAGGTAGATTGCGTACAGTTCATGATTGTACCGTCTCCGGAATCGTCCTTCCTCACATACGGGGCCAACAATTCTCCCTAACACTTTTCTCTCGAACGCAGCTAAGAGGTCGGAGTGCCTTTTGCTAAGCACCCAAGTCTCGGATCCATATGTGAGTACTGGCAGGACCATGGTCCTGTACAGCAGGTGAGATTTCTGGATTTGAAGAGCTTTGACAGACTGTAGTAGGCTCTGTTGGATTTGAGAAGCCGCCCGCGTATTTCTTCTTCTATATTGTTATCGGCTGCTACTGATTTTGTGCCGCCTGCTCGATCTGGATGAAGGAATCGTGTACAGCTTGTTCGGTTCTTCCGATGATGTCAATGTCGTCTTCGTAAGCTAGTAACCGGCTGGACCTGTTGACGATGGTCCCTCTTGTTGCCGTGCCAGAGTCACGGATTGCTTTCTCCAACGCCAGGATGAAGAGGAGGCAGGCCAAACCGTCCCCTTGTCGGAGTCCATTAAAGATGTTGATTGGTCTGGATAGCAATCCGGCTATTTTTACTTGGCTTGTTACGTTGGTCATGGTCAACCTACATAGTCGTGTCAATTTATTTGGGATGCCGAATTCTCTCATGGCTTTGTAAAGTTCTACCCTGGCTATGCTATCATAGGCGGCCTTAAAGTCTATAAACAGATGGTATGTTGGGATGTTAAATTCTATACATTTTTCCATCACCTGCCTAAGGGTAAAGATCTGATCAGTTGTTGAATTGCCTGGAATGAAACCACACTGATATTGTCCGATGACGGTCTTAGCGTATGGGGTTATCCGGTCTTGTAGAATAGAGGAGAGTATCTTATAGGCGGTACTCAAAAACGTGATACTTCTATAATTGCTGCACGTTGTGACATCTCCCTTCTTATGTATGGGGCATATTAAACCTTTTCGCCAGTCTTCTGGCATTTCTTCCTGCTCCCATACCTGTACTATAATATCATGAATTGCTTGACGTAAGGCTGGCCCGCCGTGATGAAATAATTCGGCTGGTATGCCATCGGCTCCCGGGGATTTGTTCTGTTAAGCCGGCCTATAGCCTTCTCAACCTCTTCTATGCTTGGTGGCGGCAACATAGGGTATTCTTCTTGAAGTAGGGGAGCCTCCACTTCTGCAGTGAGCTGACCATTTAGCAATTCATTGAAGTACACTTACCATCGCTCCAGTATGCTTTCAGGATCGGTGATCAGATTTCCCTCTCCGTCCTTGCAGTATGTGCAGCGTGGTGTGTACTGCGTCTAGTTTGATTTAATACCGAATCGTAAAGTTCTCTATGCTTCCATCAGGTTCCTGAGAATTTCAAACCTATAACAACCCTGTGTTGAATCAAAGATTTCATCAATCATTACAATAAAACGCCGCAATCGTTATTCTTTTGGCCAGGTGTTTTGAATATATAAGTTTCCTTTTCTTTTTGGGGAGGTTTAACTTACGCATAGGCCTATATATATGTAGTTTGTCACATCGATCTGGGCGCGCATCGACGACAACGGCCGAGAACCGAATAGTTTTTTTTTTCAGAAAATTCCATCGACCCCATGCCGAGTGGCTTTCGATGGGTTTGCTCGTTCGTCGATGGTTCGCCAAGGTGTGCACATTCGTAACCTCTGTAGCCCCATCAGCCGCTCAAGCGCGCTCTCCATGATTTGTATGCGTCCATTCTGTTCCGTCCGTCCGTTTGCGATACCGTTGTTGTTGTGGTGGGCTGTGTTTCACGTGAATTACCCAACTATTACACATACGTTATTGTGTCTCGACAACAACGACGACGGCTGTTTTTCCAGTGATTTCTCAGAGTCTAACATATATGTATGTTATGGGTAATAAAAACATTTCATTTTTCCCCAAGACCCCAAAAATAAAAATAAAAAATAACAACAACAACAACAACGCGAGTGCGGAACAAGAGTAGAGTATACCATAGATATTTATATACACTATGTACTAGAGGTTTTCCACAGAAATTGTGCCTCTCCACAAGCTATTTTGCTCCACTCGTCTATGGAAATTTATTACCAGAGGCTTCAGCAGCTCTATAAACCAGCTTCACCTGGCTTGGCCCACTATAAACTTGATGTTGCTTTCTGCTGCTGCTTTCCTCTTGCACTCAAACACAATTGTGGTGATGGTGCGTTGGGGACTAATGTTGTCTTTTGTCAGGCCAGTTGAAAGCTTAAGAGTAAAATAGTATAAGACTTGGAAGATGGAAACTTCTTCACATGACCAGACCATGGAACAAGGAACACTTTACAATGTATAGGTACCTTCTTCTAGTAAACAGATTTTTTTTTTTTATTAATTTCGAGAACGTTTGCAAAATCAGTTCCGTTGCATGGTACATGCACATAACGCAGAGGGTCGTCCTTCAGCGATCTGCTCTCTCGCTTTTCTGTTCCCCGGAGCATGTGCCCGTGCATGCGTGATATTAACTCGTTCATTGCCACTACATTTTCGTTTGTAGTTGTTGTCGTCCAACTGGAGGTAAGCGGTTTTAGGGTGACAATTTTTAATTGTTGAGAGATTGGGACAGGTTACCTTAATTAAGAATATTTTTCTTGTCTCATGCATATTTCTGGACACTTTAATATGAAGATAATGCATCTGTTCCGGATGCTTGATATTCTTTTAATTCGATTGGGTGGTTCATTGGCCTTTTTCGTTACAGTTTTAGTTTCAATATCCGCTTGTTTTCAACATCTCTGATGGGTTGCAGGTCACAATTCGACACAGATAATAATTTAAATCGATAGCATCTACTTTAAAAGCCTCGTTAAACAACATTTTCTGGTTGAAAACTTTACATAAATACCAACATTGACTAACAATCGCTTTTAATCCATATGATGGGTAATATGGGTGAATACATCACGAAACTACATTCGATTGGTCATTTATTTGACATTAATCGTAATTATACACACAAATAGAATTGTGTGTTCTGGACAGCGAACACAACAATTTAGTCAGTCATGCGTGTCACGTGGTTAAGCAGGAACATTTTATGTACAGTCGACGTCACTTATAACGACGTTGCTTATAACGACCAGCCGCTTTTAACGACCACTTTTCCTTCATTTGGTTGGTTTTCATACAATTTGTACTAGTGTGACGTCGGATATAACGTCGCCGGCTATAACGACTCGTTGGATATAACGACGAATTTATAACAAAAAATAATTTTTGATCGCCGCTCATAACGACCAAAAAAAAAAATCACTTTGGAGGAGAACGCTGTAGTGATGTGAAACTATCCAAAGATCACAGTAAAAAAGAAAAAACTTTTAATAATCGGCGAAATCACCCCGTTTCTTTAAAAATGTCAAATATTTGCCCATTTTTTGTCAAAACAACAAAACTGCATGGATGACATCAGATATTTTTATTGATTACATTCGTCAATGGAACAGTGTTAAAAAAAAAAACAAAGCAACCAAATTTTGACGATAGATAATTGTTCCTTGCACCCGCGTATTACAAATTTGACTGACTTGAATCCGAGATGTCATTTAATCCGTCAGTACTAGGGGCAGCACTTATGGTTGCAAAATCTTGGAATGAAGTCACTCTTAAATTGCTTTAGACATGCTGGGTTATATTCTACCGTACCTCTGATTAGAGACACTTTATATGACAAGTTCAGCGAGGGGGATGATATTCTTTTAAATGAATTATTCTATGAAATAATCCATAGAGTCGTACCAGCTGAAGAATGGGAACAATTTATAACAAAAGACGATAATGTTGCTACATACAAGATTCAAACTGATGAGGATATAACTCCTCCTTCGGCCATAGAAGCTATTGAATTACTGCGCAATTTTGTATATTATAATGATTACAACGAAAATGTATATTGTATCTATTATTTTTGTTTTAATTTTTTTTGCTACGTTGGCGTCGGATAAAGCGACCGCCGGCTATAGCGACCAGTTTTGGTTGGTCCCTTGGTGGTCGTTATAAACGGCGTCGACTGTACCTACCTGCCTACTACTGTTTTGTAACAAACGCACACAGGAATTGGATAGTTCTTACAGTTTTTTGTATGGCTTACTGGTTGCAACTGTCAATGGCCGGTTAAGGTCTGCCAGCTAATGGCTTTAAAATTGTAAAACATTTGAATGAATCTTAACTTGAAATAGGACTTGAACGAATAAGTATCTACCTCAGCAAAAAAGGATTTCAGGTCGCACCAAATCCACAAGCCAGCATTGCCAGTTTTGTATCCAAATATGTTCAGAAAAAGAGAAAAGTGGCGCCCAACATTGGTTATGTTGAAGCTTTCACCGGGTAATGGTACAAATTATGGATTTTGATTTCACTGCCAAATATATAAACAAAAATTTGTCCAAAACCGGTCCAACTTCGAATAGTTGAGAAGTTCATCTACGAGAACCTCGGATTAGACATTAACTTATCGAATGAAACCTTAGTGGAGAACAGACGAAGAAGTATCCAAGGAAATTGCTATTACTTCCATACAGCGAAACAAATGGGTTTAAAACTCTTCACGAAATAAAATGAAGTACATGCTCTACAAAAAACCTTATACCGCAGGTAACGCCTTACAGTACCGCCGAGTATTAAAAGACTAGCCGAAAGGGAGTTCTGACACTTAGTTCTTTTTAAAAAAAGAAATTCTTGTATTGGTATTTGGTATTTCTTGTTTAGGAGTAGGGTGAATGGTGAAAAGATATAACAGCGAACTCTACAAGTTCCACCAAGATGTGTATGTAGTCCAAAATGTCAAAACATATCGACAAAAGTTCAGTCACATCCAGGTGAATATACAGCAATGCTCTAGCCAATAAGTTCTACAAATCAAAGCACAACAGTTTTGAGGCAAACAGGAAGACCAACACTCTAGTTTAAGAATCAAGTCATCGCGGATGTCGAAGCAGTATGCTCGGGATCATTGAGAAAATCACAGTTCCTCAGTCAGTTTTCCTTCTTTCACCAGGACTTAGTTAAATAGAAGATGGAACTGTTCTCAATTCTTCAATTACAAATATAATCTATTATATACCTTTAACTGAACTATCGGCGAAAAGTTGACTTTTAAAACGTTTCCCAGTACGTTTTAGAAATTCAATCTCTTTATCGAAGAGACTAGTAACTGGCGCCCAGTGTGGAGAATAACATAGTAGTTTCCAATGAATTTAAACATTTTTTTTGTTAAATATTTGACACAGCGAGGAAATTTTTTGGCCCGGAAATGGTCATTCTAATTCCAATATTTTCAATGCTCTAAGGTATTGTTGGAAGTGTTTTGCGTCAGATTTTTCCCGACAGTGACTTTCTTCAAAATCCTTTTTTGGAACAGCATTATTTTGGATTGTTTATTGTTTATTTCAAGCAGAAGCAACTCTTTTTAAGTGGCGCCCAACATGAGATCTTTTTTTTATTATACGCGCACTCAAGGGGTTATGATCTCTTTTTAAGTGGCGTCCAATATGAGATCTTTTTTTTTTTATTATACGCGCACTCAAGGGGTTATGAATACCCTTATAATCTTAAACACAGTGCGAGCAATTAGCAATTGCAATGAGTGGGGAATATTGAGCCGGATAAAGCATTCCACATTCGTGTAGTGCGGCTAAAACTAGAATCTCTGCACTTGACAGTACGTCCAAAATTGGGATCAACTAAGGAGTTTTCCTAGAAGTACGGCTATTACGGTTGAATTAATTGAGGGGACGAAAGAAACATTTTTACTAATTAAAAGTGTAATGTTCAAAAAATTCTTTTGTTTAACTAAAAAATAAAAAGAAACATAAAATGGCGCCCAACAACAGTCATTGTGTCTTCGAATTTTATTTAATTGATATTTTCACAGAAGCTCAAAAGAACGTGTTTCAGTAAAATAATAAAAGCTTCAGTTTTAAGACGTGAGAAATGAAATTATATACTCCTCTTAAAACAAAAAAGAACTTGTTTGAAAATTGACGAGTTTTAGTTCAAATTTTCTATCAACCTTTTCTTGCAAGGTACTTAATAATATCTAAATAAATCATATAACACAAAGTGACAAGTTCAACTCAAAAAAGGACACACTCATAAAAACACCATCGATAGATGCTCAATTTTTGTATTTTGCCTGTCGAATTAAATTCGAATAATACGAACCTATGTACCTACATATATACTGAGAAAGGCTGACTGGCGCTTTGCATGTCGGCCATGGGGGAGAAAAGAAAAAACTTCTAAAATGACGAATCCACAATAGAGAAACGAAACACTATGTGATTGTGCTTTTTTGCAGAATTTTGTTTTTTGTTTGATTTAAGAGCTCAATCCTTCGGAAACAAACAAAAAAGTACAAAAGAAAAGGTATAACTACTTTTCATTCCTTATGCTGACGTTTCATATTGAACACACCTTATCCCCTACCGAGAGAGAAATCTGGGAACACACAAAATATAAAAGGAACTTGCAATAACTCCTCGAAAAGTAAATTCTTCCATCTTTTCGATGTCGATTTTGTGTGTTTATATGGAATGGTGTGTTCTACAAATGAAGGCAGGATAGAAACAAGCACAACTTAAAGGTAAGAACAAAAAAAAATCACTTTGATGAAATATATTTAAAATGGCGGGAAGGTTTAATTTTTGTATTTTATTGATATTTTATTATATTTGTCTAAAAAATCTCTGTGTGATGTATAGACAAAAATTAAGTTGCTAAAAAACTAATATCATACAGAATATATTATTATACTGATTATTATACTGATTTGCGGGTGTTTTTTTTTTTTCTGGTTTAGAATAAAAGCCAAACCCAATATGTCAAAAGAATCAATTTTACATATATTTGATCCCAGATTTTTGTGAAAAATCTTTTAAAAACCTTGCACAACTTTTTCAAGGGATTTTAACAACTATAATGTTAGAGCATTATGCGAGCGTTTTAGGAAAGTTGGAAAGAATTTAAAAGGAGATACCGATACCGATGATTTTGAATTTCGGAATATCGTAGTGGCATTCCACATTCGTGTAGTGCGACTAAATAAAGAATCTCTGAATTTAACAGTACGTCAGAAGTTGGCCTCAATAGTTAACTGATTGGCATTCCCTTAAGCGCGAGTATTAAATTTGTATTGTTTAAAGGGAAGAATGTTGCTGGCTATTTCACTCGAGCACTGCTTATAAAAATAACTGTTATGTAATGATTCTATTCAAGAGACTTTCGTGGGTTATTGGAGCAACTGCCCAAATATTGGAATTATATTCAAAGCTTTGTAAGAATTTAGGTTTTGAAGATTACAGCCAGATCAGAAGGGGTGAATTTCTTCCATCTTCGAAGGAAATCTAAGCACTTAGCAGCGTTCTTGGCGACGCCGTGGTCATTATACACAAGGTTGTGCATGTGCATATACCGAGAACTGAAAGCTGTTCGGTTTCGTCAATGCAAGTAATAGGTTGTTCCTGCGGCACTTGAAGTTACAAAAATTAGTACCTTTTAAAATCACCTTTATAACTCAATTAATGAAAAGACGAAATCTAATTTCCCACTGAGAACAACTTTCATGAAAAAATCGATCACGTCTGAAGCCTACCACCATATCATCGATTTCGAAGCCGCGTACGATAGCATCTATAGGAACGAACTATATAGAGCAATGTCTAGTTTTAGCATCCCTGACAAACTTGTCCGTTTTTCAAAAATCCAATTCAACATTTTTTTTTCAAATTTAAAGTATAGATAGGTAGTTCGATTTTGAAAACCCAAATAGTGTAAATTATTAAAAGGCGCCCAACATAGATCACTTGAAATCTTTCTGTGATTTCTTTTGTATACTATTTTATTAGAGGCCTGAAAAAATTGTGCGGTTTTAAATCAATATAAATGTCATGATTTATTTTAACTTTCAACTCAAGTTTAATGCTATTATCAAGTGGCAAAACCTAAACAGCTGACAAACTAGAAGAACTTAAACATGCTAACTGATACACGGATGTTTCCTTTATATTTAAAGGCACAGAAAAAATTTTAAAAACATGTAACATATGTACCACATACAAGTACCGAGAAATAAAATGAAAAATTGCATTAGTAAACGGTTCTACCTAATAGCTGCGGTTGTACGTTAAGGAGTTATCCATTCATCGTACACAAAATTTGTCAATTTCTTTTTAATAGAAAATTAAATATTCTTTCTTTGTTATAAGGAATGGATCGATATAATAAATTTGACCGTTCAACCATTTTGATTACACTGTCCCAAAACAGCAAAAACTTCCAAGTAACCATTCTTATATACCGACGGATTGAAAACTGATAAAAGTGATTAGATAGACCAAAATTATGTCTCTTTTTTCTTCTTAATCATTGTAGCTTATTCCAGGCAGAACTTATGGCGATTAAAGGAGTCCTGTCTTGGCTCAAGGAAATGTGTTGCAAGCTACTAATATCCGCATCTTCTCGGACAGTCAAGCAGCTATTGAATTCCTGGACTCCATCTCTACTAGCGGCAGTTCCATATTCACCACTGTTGTGTGTCAGGTCATCAGGACATTCCAGGGAACTGTAAGGCTGACGAGCTCACCAAAAGTGGTACAACATAACGTATATTACCTTATACGGTAAATATAGATATACCCATCGCTACATGTAAACTTATGCTGAAATAAAATGATATAAATGAGTAAATCTACGATCAAACAAATTGACGAAATGTCTGATAACAAAACAGATCAGGCCAGAGCTAGGCTCTTTTTTTTTTTTTTTTTTTGAGGAACCTAGCGATCTAAGCCTTGTCGACTTTAAATGGAGGAATTCAGTGGAATCTGCTATCATACCTGAAACATTTAGACTACGCGGATGACGTGTGCTTACTCTCTCATAGGATCATGGATCTCCATCAAATGACAACAAGGGTGGAGAGAGAAGCTGAAACCGTCGGGCTTAAGATCAATACTGCAAAAACTAAAAGGATTAGCCTTGGAACTTCCTCATCTACTCAAATAGATATTTCTGGACAAACAGTAGTAGAGACGTTAGAGAGTTTTCAATACCTTGGGAGTATTGTCTCTACTGATGGCGGGACCGAACTAGATATTACCAGCTGAACCGGGAAAGCAAAGGCTGCATTCAGAATGCTGTGCAAAATATGAAGAAACAACTCTATAAGCCTTAAGACCAAGCTACGACTGTTCCGCTCCAATGTAGAATCCGTGCTTCTTTATGGATGCAGTAAATGGAAAGTAACACCCACTGTCACAAGAAAGCTGCAAACGTTCGTAAATAGATGTCTGCGAAACATCTTGCGGATTTTCTGGCCTAACCGTATCTCCAATGATGAACTTCATGCGAGGACAGGTCAGGAACCCATCGACTCTATAATACGAAAACGTAAGTGGGAGTGGATTGGACATACGCTTCGAAAAGGCCACGAGTGCATTGCGAGTCAAGCGATGCAATGGAACCCTCTCACGCAGCGTGGCAGAGGAGTGGGCCGACCCAGAAGTACTTGGCGAAGAACGGTCGAAGAGGAATCAGCACAACTGGGGAAGAGTTGGAGAGAGCTGAGGTACATCTCCAGAAACCGTACACGATGACGCGTAGGACTAGTGGAGGCTCTATGCCCCGCAAGGGGAACCACACGGACGTAACAGGTCCGAGGACCTAAGTAAGTAAGTAGTGATCTAAGTGATAAAGATATTTGCAATCTCTCTCGCTTCATAAGGAGCTCGAAATGGTTGAACGAGAAGGAAGGAACATCAGTAGATTCATTTGGTATCATAATGTGTGTCAATTGCGACACTGGCAGCTACTTCAACTTGGCCTTACCTAACCTACAAAACACTGAAAGCATAAGCTTTAACTCTGAAATTATAAACCCTATAAGATACGTTGCTTGAAAGAAATGATCATCTAATATTGTCCATCAAACAAAAACTCCCAATCTTGTACGATGAAACGTTCTCAAAATATTGGTTGAAATACGTAAAATTTGACCGGTATAGTCTTGCAACAAAATACCTAAGCCGACTGGTCTTGTACGTATGTGGTTAGTTCGAATTGATTGTATCCAATTTTTGACATATTTTATTGTAGTTTGTCAGTAACATACAAATCGTGTATATACAAATTGACAATAAGGCAATTTTTGTATCTAAAGTGCTAAAACAAAAAACGAGTTATTTTTTACAGCCGCAAAAAAAAATATTTCTTCATATGCCTTTAACAACATTGTGTAAAAGCGCGTGTCAAACGTGCCCCAAATAAGATACATCCGCGCGCGTAGGTTGTAGCGTTGTACATTTTTATGACTTTTTCGCAGTCCATTCCACTTCTGAAAAGTTATTACTTTTCTTTTACAGACATTATTATTGTGGGCTTTAAAAATATAAAAACAAAATAAAGAACTTTTAACGATGAACTGACAGGTCATACACAAAAAATAGAACAATAAAGCACACAACCAGCACATTTTACATATAAATGTACAGTACATGCATATGTATGGCTACGTAGGTACCTTACCTACGCCTTGATATAATAAAGTACAAAAAAGTAGTAGAACAAAAAAAATTACTACTCTGAGGTTGAATGATTATTTACCCAATGGAACGACACTTTCTGCCCACCCACCCACAAAATGTTATTTTGCTGCAAACCTGTAATTTAACGTGTTGTTCATTTTCTTTTGTTTTTTTTTTTTTAGTTTCATTTCGAAACGCCTTGAGCCATCTCATAAATCTTTCAATAGACATGAAAATTACAAATGACAAAGTGAATAGAAAATGAAAATTGTCGGCATTTTCTAGCCAGATACATATAGAACCATTTATATATAGATACTCCACCCCCAATATTGAGTTGCGATCCTATTTTCGTGTTGTTGGCGTTAGGGAAAATAAGGGGCATTTTTTGTTGTGGGTGTATATTTATTTGTAGCTTAGGGTGTCCTTGCAGAACCAGGGACGATGGAATATAGGCTTTCAAACGCAAAACTCAATACACAGACACGTAATATTGTATCGATTTTATTTACCTATACCTACCATATTGGGTATGTACAAATATATATTCGTATAAAGGGTGTGAGCCTCGAGTAAGAATGCCATTAAAATCGCATTAGGCTTGAGCACAGAAAAAAAAATAACAAATAAATAAATAAAATGGGAAATCGAAAACAAATGCACGACCAACGGTCGGTGCTGACGGCCGGTTTTAGTATACGAGTAATATTTTCTGGGTAGGTTTTTCTTGCCTAAAAACTGCGCTGCACACCCTTAAAGCGCACCCTTGAATAAGTTATAGGCGATACATTTTATTTTTGTTTGAATAGGGAAGAATATCGTCCGCCTTTTTGGGTATAAATGGTGTCTGTGGTTTGGAAAAAACAAACTGTACCTATTTGACATGTTTAAAACTTGTTTTTGTTTGTCAAAATGGAAATATTTAATGCATTCGCCATTATTCTCATATTATTTATCGAAAAATGCAACAAAAATTGCTTGGGTCTTATTACTTTTTATTTTTGAAGCTCTTAAAAATTTCCTTTCGTCTAATTTTATCGACAAAAGTTCGGCTTTTCATTAAAAGTACCTAAGTTTTCAGAAAAAGGAACACAGTTTTCACATAATTTTATGTTTTGGTATTGATGACTGAAATCATTTGTCCTGATTTTCTAAGAACTTCTCGATGAATGAAATTAACTACAAGTTTTAACATTCGTGCTCTGAAAGAAAGAATGCAATTCAGAGAACAGATTTAAAATAACTCATTTCAATCCTAAAAATAGTTCGGATTCGTCATTATTTGGACAAACACCTTTATTATGTAACCTATCAATCAGATTTTTTGCAGTAAAAGTTACAAATTTAATAAATTAGACGCCATAACGGCTCGTAGAGAAGCTAAATCTAGTGACTTATAATTCTCAACCATGTGTATGTGTTAACATGAAATAAGGAAACCCACAATTTTCTGCTGATTCCGAATGAGCAGCACTTTTCATGACAATAGATATTCTTAGCGGATTTGTCAGTCTCTCGCAAGAGGCAGAACACCCCTGAAGCATATTTTTCAGCAGCTGAGAATCGAACCTAATACACTCTGTTTGACAGTCACTAACACTTACGCTTATGCCAAGGAGTACAAGGTCATGAAAATTTGGTAACAAAAATTTTAAAAACACAGATTCATAATATGAAAAATCTAAGAAACATAGATACTCGTATATTAAACTTATGACTTTTTATGAACTTATATACTTTGTTCGCAATGACAAAAACTCATTAACAACTAGAGCTTTATTCAAGAGAGACAACAAAGTATAGTATTTAAAAATTTTAAAAAACGAGCGCTGTTAAGGACTTTGAAGCTAATGTTTCTGTATAGTCCTCATGAAATGAAATTCAAGATCAAATATGATTAAAACTACAGGTTTTTCTCATTTGAATTCTATCAAAAAGTTTGTAGTTCAGCTAAAGTTTATAGATCAACTCTAACATAATAAAGATTCTAAATACTTTTTCCTGCTAATGCCACCATCAAAATGTCGACTGAACTACTTCTGGATAGAATTCATATAAGTCGTGTTTTATTGGTAATCTATAGCTAGCGCAGTAATGCAAGCACCAAAAAAAAACGCTTTATTCACTCTTTTACTCACTCTTAATAAACTCCCAAAGTAGGTATCAGTGTATATTATGTGTCAAAACTTTCTTACTTTTTAAATTAACTTACACGGATTTTTTCAAAAGATTTGTATCTTGTTTTTAAGCTAAAGTTGACATACTCATGAAAATCCAGATCGAGTTGAAATATTCATGAAAATCCAGATCGAGTTGATTTAGAATTTTTCTCACTATTAAATTTGTACACTTTGGAACTGATTATGCTTACAAAAGTACGAAAATATATATTTTTTCCTACAATCTTCTCAAAATGTTCTCCTAATCCCTAATTTTACTTTTGCATTTCTTGAACTGTATACATTTATACTGAATTCTTTTGAGTGTTGGAAAAAGAAAAAAAACACAATATTCAATATAAGCCCATTGGCGCAAAATTTTAAACAGCATATTATTAAGGTAATAGTATAATAATTCTAATATATTTCCTAACTTTAAAGTAGTTTTCTAACTTATTCTTAACTTTAAACATTTCCTAACTAATATCATACTAAGGCAATTTTTTTAATAAATTGCTTCTGAGCACACCTAAGACAATGACAGTTCGTGCAAAAAACTAAGTAAACAGACCTATTTTGACGTTTGTAAATGTCAAAGAGTCATATGAAGTTAGCACGATACTAAAAAATATAAAATACGTATTCGATGAGCTTAACTTTAATAAAAGGATAGAGAAAGGACGATGCTGTATTCTATTAAAATTTTGCAAAATCATTGTCTTAATCTAGTTTTTTACTGAAATAGCCTTAACATCATAATAATTCAACTAAATTTTTGTGCAAATTTTGTCAGTTATCATAAATTCAGGATAATGCAGCAGTTACACGAAATTTCTGAACAAATACCAGTGTACTGATAAAGCATACCAATCGATTCTTTTCGCCTTCGTGTAAATTGATTTAATATTTTATGACAAAGTTAATGGCAGTAGTGTAAAACCGGAATTATGGTATGAATTAAAATTTGGCATTTGAAAAAAATATTTGTTCTGTAAATTGCGGAGCGATTTGGTTTTGGACTAGTAAAGGTAAAGTATAGCAAAATAAATACCAACGAACACAACCCTCAAGCATGCCATTAACCAATAAAACACGGTTCTTGCTAAGGTTAAATGCTAGAAACGCATATTTTCGACACTTAACTTCAATAAGCTTTGAATGTTCACATCGGATTGGTAGAAAACTTTTTGCAGATGATTCGTTTTCATATGCTTTGATGTGTCTGTTTCGACTAGATAATAATTATAAGATTTACGTAAATTGTTGTATTTTATGAACGAGTTGGGTTATTGAGTTTATGAATAAATATCCCCGAATTCTTCCAAATATAATGTATCAAGGACGAATTATCATAAAATATATGAGATTTGTTGAGAAACTTCATTCGAGAGTCCTAATATTCAGTCTTAGCCAAACCTATTGGATTATGTAAGTTTTTGAAGAGAAATCTTTCGTGGAGCGTGCAAGATTTTTAAATTGACCATTCGATTAGAATAACGTTCAATTAGGTTTTGGGTTTTTCAAATCAAAAAAACATCTAGAATAGTATTTTTTTTTCGTTTTCTTAATTCAACATTTGTAGATTATTATTGCATTTGAGGACCAATTCCAACCAATTTTAGCAGCCATACAACAATTCAGTTTTTTTTTTTAATTTCCTTGAGAAAACTGCTCCAACGATTTTGATAAAAGTTCGTATCTATGACGTCTTAACTGATTTTAATAGAACTGTATTTTTATTTTTTGACGAACAATGTACATAGAACGGAAATAGGACTTTCACGATTTTTGAGGAAATTGTCTTATTAACTTCAATAGGGAGTTATTGTAATCGGTCCGATTTGTCAAATTGGAATTTTTGACATTTCTCGACGTTTCAAGGTCCCTAGAGGCTATATCAATCATTGTTAGAGTGATGTCTGTGTGTGTGTGTACGCACGTTCGTACGTTCGTATACGTCCGTACGTTCTGGTACCATTTTTCGTCGTCGATATCTCAAGAACGAGTAAAGATATCGACTTCAAATAAATTTTGTTTAATAGATAATAACTTCGAAAGAGGCTGAAAGGGCGTTTATTAAAATTCAGTGAGTAGTTTTTTCACTACAACGGTTTACAAAAAAAATTAAAAATTTTGGTTAGTTTCAAATATCTCACAAAAAAATATGCTATTGATTTCAAATAAAATTTAATGTACTCATTATAAGGTCATACAGATTTGGTATGAATTTGGAAAACAATGAACATACCGTTATTTTTTTAAATAAAAAAAAAACTGAAAAAAAAAATTTCATAACCCAGATATTCTAAGAACAGAAAACAATTTGAAAATCAAAATAACTTTATTTTAAGAAAAATAATGCGTTTGACAACTGGTGAAAATTTAAAAAAAAAATCAGTTTACAGTTTTTTTTACAAAAAATAAAAAATTATATAAAATTCTATTGAAAATTGGTAAAAATTGTTTTTCGACTCAAATTTCTCGAGAAGTAGTAGTGATATTGACTTCTAATTTAGTTTATTTTATACATAGTATAATTTTGTACAATTGGTAAAATGTTTACAAATATTGAATTAATAGTTTTTTTTTTAACAACTTATACATCAACAATCTCAATTTCAAATCTCTTTAAATAATTAAAATGCTTTTCAATCTTTAAATAATGTTTGTTTGAATTTTACAGTTAAAGTTTGTTTCGCTGAAAATTTGATTATTTGAAAAAAAAACTAAATATAAAGTTTTCAAGACCACAAATGGGAAGTTATCAGTGTCGGTCGCACCCAGCCTCTTTTTTCTGTTTATTTTAATCCTGGAATTATTTTCGAACTCTACCGGCTTCAAACGGTTTTCACACAATATTTAACTGACGTTTCTTTGTACATTAAAACATATTGTCTAATCAATGGGTTGGATGAGCCTGATTTAATAATGAACGTTGCTGCTAGTTCAGAATCAGAATCTGCAGCACTCCTTAATTCTGTAATTTTCTTCCTAGGGTATCACAACGGATCTACATTGATCTAAGTGTGACGGTCAGCCCATTAACCTTACCGTACCTAACCTAGAAACCAAACTAATAATTCATTTGATTTATTAGGTTTTGCGAGCTGCGAATATTTGAGAAGTAGTAAAGATTCACCTGCTCCAAATTCCACCTTTAAGGAAGCAGGCAATTGATTCAAAGTTTGAGCTGAAGTGGTTTTAGCCACATCTACGGAGAAAACCATTACAATTCCAGTATAGCTATTTTGTAAAAATTTTGTGGCACAAAACAAATTTTAAATGACAAAAAAAGCTCTGGTAGATTTTGTTTTTTTTTTTTATAAGCAAAACGTTTCTAAAAATAAGCTTTTGAAGTGACAAATTAAAAGAAATCAATCTGTTATCCATTATAAGACTTTAGATGGGTAGGTATAACACCCCTGAGCTAGGATATCAAATTTCCACACACAAACATCAGACAATATTATATATTGGTCGTTGGCGACCAATGACAGAAAATCTTGACAGGTAGGTACACTAAAATATTGAGAAGATTTGTGTTTTCTGGACTTTAAGGTGTTGGAAAGTTGATAGGTAAATACAGTTTGATGGGTTTTTGTTTATTTGATTTCATTATTATTTTTCACTAACCCGAACTAAAAAACGAGATAAATCAAGTCTAGGGTTTCATTTTCATTCAATCATAAAAATTATGGAAAAAAAGATTCAAATCTATTACAACCCATTAATCAATAGTTTGAGGTCTTTTTTGAGAAAAAAAAATACAAGAATCATGATCTTGAAGTATAATTTCAACAGATAAACTCTTAAAAAATATTGTTTATGAACAATCTTATGAAAATGGAAGAAAGATATTATTATGAAGTGACAAAAGAGCCAAGTAACTTATACAACTCTAAACCATTCTTGTGTGTGTGTTAATAGGAATGAAGGGTTAGCTATAATTTTTTGCCGATTCCGAACCGCTTATAAGCAGCAATTATCACGACAAGAGATATGTACTCTTGAAGGATTTGGCAATTTCTCGGAAGAGGTGATACACCCCTGAAAAACTTTTTTGCAGGGGCTATGACCCTCTGCATGAGAGTCTAACGCCCTAACCATTATGCCAAGGCGTAATACGATGGGGTTGGTGGAGGTGGACCGTATCGGTCTCTTATAGAGATGACGCAGCAGTTTATTATTCACCTCTGCTGGTTGTCAGGTCACAGGGACATTTGAGGAAATAGTAAAACTCACAAACTCGCCAAAAATAAGGCAAATATCGCTACGTGTAAACTTATAAAGCAAGATGCTATACATAGAAACAACAAAATGATGGACAACTTGGCGACAAAACATATTTGGCCAATTCTCGATCTGAATTGCTCCAAATGTTTAACATCTTCAAGCAGATCGCACATCGGCACTACAATAGGTGTTTTAACAGAACACTGTTTGATAGGCAATTTATTTTAACAATTTCTGCAGAAGTTGCATGGACGAAGAAAAGGCGAGGAATCGATTCCTCAACTCCCGTAGACTCCATTTAGCAGATGTCTACCACAATGATTCTGTCAATTATATGTTATGTATAAACATATATGTATATATGTATAAATAAACATGCTCACTTAATAAGGAGCTTCCGTTGGTTTAGGGTGATACAATGCGGAATCACAATGGAGCACCTCATGGTTTAAATGTGTCGACAATCCTACTGAGTACTGATAGCCACGTTGGCCTAACATCAACCTAACCTATCTCCGAGGTACTACTATCTCAAGGGGTACTACTATTATTTTCGTAGAATGTAAGAGTGACAAACCTTCTATAAATACGTCGTCAATCGACACTGTCGCAAATTTAATTAAAATAAATTATTTTTAAAAATAAAAACTTACCATGTGTTGGATGGTAGCCAGTTGAATAATATCTTCTATGATGTCCGCTACTTTCTAATGCATAAAATGCTCCCATATCAGATGCATCAAGGCCGCCCGAGGTACCACTTGATAAACCCTGATGGCCACTACCGCCCACCCCTAGTCCATTTACATTTGGTGAACCACCTAGCCGCGGACTCTCGTACCAACTGCGAGCAGCTTCCGCTGTTGAAGTCATATCCATTTCGAGAATAATTTTGAAGGTTTTTTATTTAAACCACTTGCAACACGAAAAAAATTGATTTATAGTAAAAAAGAAAAATTGTTTATTTTTTAAACAAAAAACACTTAAATGTGTTTTTTGTTATTAATGTTTTAATTTTTTTATTTTGTCACAGTTTGTTTTTTTTATTAATGTGTTCACTATCATTAGGATATTTTCTTTGTATATTTAATATTATCTAGACGTAGATAGTGTTTGTCCAATTGTTACCTGAAAATGTAAAAAAATACATTAATTAGTTTAAATGTTAGTATATTAGATACTATATTATTTTGTTCTTTTTTTTTTTGTTTTTACTGTGCACAGATTAAATATAATTATAATAAATGTAGTATTTAAAATGTGTTTATCATATTTGAAAGATCACATAGACGCTTACAATAATTACGTATATAGACCCGAATAACAATCAGCCTATATTTAAAACTTCTGAAAAGTAAAAATTTAATACGTGGCTTGCTAAATTTATAAGCTACACTTTTCCCTTGTAAACATATTAGATGCATAAAATTCAGAAACTTACACCATTTCAATAGAGTCACACTTGATATATACATATACAGACAAGTACTGACACTTTAATAGAATAACACATTCATGTACTTAGATTGTCATGCTGATTGAACATGAATATTTATTTAAAGTAGTAATAATTATTGAAATAATAATGTGTCGTGTAGATTTTTAATGCTGTTTGCGTTGATTCAACACGGGCATCGTGGAGTTAAGACCTTGTACCTTTAAGCCTAGTACGCAGATCGCGCTAAATTTTATCTCCCATACAAAATTCTCTCCAAAATTTAGCCAAGCTAAAATTATGTCAAGCATTTTAGCCAGCTAAAAAATCCAAATTTCTTTTCGAACTTATCTGTCAAAATTTAGCGACGAAATAATTGTCTGGCACATTTATTTTCGAGCTAAATTTCAATTTCAATTTGAGATGGAATAATATTAGAATAATATTTAGAAGAATATTTGGTGATAGGAGTCTTCAAAAGATTTTCGACAGCAAAAATCACTCATAATTCTCATTCGTTCTCATTCGTTCTCATTCATAATTCTTAAAAAATCATACTTTAAAACAAATTCTTTTAAATCTTTGAAAAAAATTCATTTAGAGAACAGCTGTTTTCTGTGACATATTCTCCACAAAGTTTTTATGTCAAAATTTAGCTTGAAATTTAGCTGATGTTTGGAGAAAAATATGGGAGATATAATTTAGCACGATCTTCGTACTAGGCTTTAGTTGAAAAATAACAACGTGGTAATTGGTTTATATTAGTTAATATTTTAGCTATGAGTGTACTTTAGTACTGTTGCCTTTTTATTTTGATTTTTGAGTCCCAAAATAGGTGAAAAAGTCGCTAAAATGAAAACAAATGGCGTCCGTCGCCACCACAAATTCAAATTTATATTGAACGCATCTAAATTTTCAGACAGATCTGTCATATATGTAGTTTTGCTGTGGCAGCCATTTTATATAGACGCCTAGGTGCATTTTTGTTAAAATGGAAACTATTGTTTTACGAGAAAAAACAATCACACAAAGCAAACAAAAGCTAAACAGATATAATGGGGACTCTTCACCATCAATTGGAATTGAAACCATTCACTACTGGTTTACATAATGTTGGTGGGGTCTTTCGGGTTAAAGTGACACGAAACATTCTGATGGTCGTAACAAAGGTTCTATGATTTCGATTTTACATGAATATATTTGGACATGAAAAAGATTTTCAAAATCGACAACAAACACAATTGTTTGACAAGTTCGACAGAGTTTTTGTGCCGTTTCATAACAGTGGATTGAACATGTCTTCACCACAACACCCGGGGGTCAAGGAACAGTCTCTGGTTAATCGAAGCCGAAGAAGGCTAATGTTGGTTTTCAGAAAAAAATGTTATGCCGATAGTTTTTTACCTTGAAAGGACACTCAACGGAGCATATAACGCAGACCTGTTGGTTCGATTTCAGGCAAAAACGGGCTATTTGGCGAAGGAAAAACTTCTTTTTCACCAGGACAACGCACCGGTGCACAGTCGAAATTGGAGAATTGTATGAATTATGCGACGAACTCCTCCTTCATCTAGCATATTCCTTAGATTTAGCTCCCTGACACTATTCCTGGTTTGCAAACATGTAGAAATGTCTCAGAGGTAGGAGATTCGAGTCAACACGAAATCGTATTATTTTGAGGGCATCACAAAATTGGAGAAATCTTTCATGAAGTTTATCGAGATAAAAAGAGACCATGTGCTTCTTATTTTATTTTTAAGGTAATCATTGCTCCACCCTTACATCTGTAAGGATTCACTAGCTTGTTGGTTTCGGTACAAATTGAGCAATGAATTTTAAATGAACTTCCCCATAAACACTTATGGCGCATACAATATAAAGGTTCGTTAAATTTTAAGGGCCGATGTTGAATGTGAACCACACCTAAACGTCAAATTTTGTCGACATTTCATTTGACATTTCTCAATTTCAGACTAACTCAATTTAAAAATGGGCGTTCAGATCAAAATGCATATCGTGCACTTCGTGATTTTTTCGGTCAATTTAATCGTCCAAATGTGCGTACAATCGGAAAAATCGTGCAAAAATTTGAGCAAACCGGGTCTGTAGGAAATGTGAAAACACCAGTGCATGCTCGTTGCTTGTACTGCAGAAAATATTGCTGCTGTTCGCGATAGTGTGGCTGAAGAGCCGTCCACCTCAACTCGTTGTCGTGCCCAACAATTGCAACTCTCACGCTCGTCGTTGATTAACATTATGCATAAAGACTTACATTTACACACTTACAATGTGCAATTGACTCAAGAACTAAAGCCTCTTGATCATTTCAAGCGTCGTCAATGGTCAGAATGGTGGCAAGAAATGGCAACAGTGGATGATCAATTTTCGAAGAAAATCATCTTCAGTGATGAGGCACATTTTCAACTCAGTGGATTCGTCAATAAGCAGAATTGCCGCATTTGGGCGAATAATAATCCAAGAGTGATTGTCGAAAAACAAATGCACCCACAAAAAGTGACTGTTTGGTGCGGTTAATGGGCTGGCGGCATCATCGGGTCGTATTTTTTCCAAAATGAGGCCGGTCAGGCAGTTACTGTGAATGGTGTTCGCTATCGTGAGATGATAATGAACTTTTTATGGCCCGAATTGGAAGATATGAATGTGGACGATATGTGGTTTCAACAGGACGGTGCCACTTGCCACACAGCTAACGAAACAATGGCTCTTTTGCGCGACAAATTCAATGGCCGTATTATCTCACATGGTGGCGATGTCAATTGACCGTCAAGATCATGTGATTTGACACCGTTGGACTTCTTTCTTTAGGGTTATTTGAAAGAAAAGGTGTACGTTGATAAGCCAGCAAAAATTCAAGAGCTAAAGGATGAGATAACTCGGCACATTGACGTCATAGAACCTCAATTATGCCTCAGCGTCATCGAAAATTTGGACCTTTGGATGGAGGTGTGCCGTGGACGGCGGCCATTTGGCCGATATTTTGTTCCATACATAATTGAACCATACACTGAGCCAAAAAACATTGTAGAATCAAAAAAAAATACCTTGAATCAAAGTAAAATGGAAACAATTTGGGACCGAACACGGAATTTTTAAAATCAAAGTCGTGCATCTTTGATAGAATACTTAATCAAAAGTCTCTTTAAAACAAATGCTTTACGAACTTAAATCAAATTGAAAGACATTATATTTTCATTAAAATGTTCCCTTTATTTTAAACACATTTAGCTTTGGTTTAAGTAATGCCAGAATTAATTTCAAATATTTGTTCAACGTAAATTAAAGTCAATATTTATTATATCTAAATAATTTTCTACTTTGAATAAAACAAATTAGTACTTTGAATACAAACCAAATGTTTTCAAATTAAAGGGGTTTCGACCTAAGATTAAAGCCAATAAGCAATATATTTTAATAAGATTCTACTTTTAAAGAAACAAATTAGAAGTTTAAATGTAAAGCGATACCGCTTTCATTCAAATGCAAGCGTTTTTCAATCAATTGTTTGTCGACTTTGAATTAAAGCCAATAAGCAATACATTTTAATATGATCCTACTTTAAAATAAACAAATAAGTAGTTTAAATAGAAAGCAATAATGCTTTGATTTAAATGTCAGCGGTTTCAAATCAATGACTTAAGTGAACAAGCATTTGATTGAAATCAGATTCATCCATTAAATAACATAAATAAATTATTTATTTTAAATGCATTTAAACATAAGAATTGACAAAAATTTATTTAGATATGATGTTTATTTATCTATATAAACTAACATAAATATTATATTAATAATTAACCATTTGATTAAATGTTTTTTAGTTCTTATGTAGATGCATTTAAATAATTTATTTATGTAATTTATTGGGTAAATCTGATTTCAATCAAATGCTTGCTTTTCTACTTAAGTATGTACATTGTACATACATAGATTATTGTGTACATAAATAAGTTGCACCCACGATTCTTAATATTGGGATCGCGGGTGCAACCAATTAAAATCAACGTGTATGTATTTATGGTATACTATTTACTTGCCTATGTATGTATATAATGTATACAAACCATTTTTATGCAAATAGATAATTCATATACTTTAGATGATGTAATGTTTTAAAAAAAACTTAAATTTAAATTTTTTTAACCGATGTCATCTTCGGTCAGCAAAAGTGTAAAATTATAATATTTTGCATAAATCTTATTTGAGTAAATGTTCCTATTTAGCTTGCAGATACAAAGATAAATAAAAAAACGATTTTGCAGTAAAAATATAATAATTTCATTTATTTATAATTAAGCAAAACAAGTTAATTAAATATAACTTAAATAGATTTTTTTCATTGACATGTGATTATTTAATTTATTAAAAAAAAAAACTTAAATATATTTGTTTCGAGAACTTGAAAAGTTTTAAAGCAAATATCAAGTGCTTCAATAAATGAATTAAATTTATACAATGTTTTATCGAAATATATATAAAAAGAATTTAAATTATTCTCGTCCACCCCAGTAACTATTATAAATGGCTGAATAGTCAACCCTACATTATAATATTTGCTTACAAGCTCTTCAATTTTTTCGTTAAAGTTGTTAATTTGGGGCAGCCATAACATGAAAGTTTGTTGTGCATCACTTATAGTTACTTTTTTTTTATTACTACCTGTCTTGTCTTTAAATCTTGCAACTGGCGGAATCACGGAGTTTAAAAGGGTTGTCAATAGATAGTCTTCGGAATCTGAAAAAAAAAATAATATTGTCTATGTCTTGCATTTTTTTTTTTAAATTTTAATTCATACCTTTTCCAACCGTTACAGTTGTTTGTAAAAGCGTGAACCTTCTTTTACAATTGAAGGGTTGTAAGTCTAAAGGGTCTAAGTGCCAAAAAATCAAAAATCAATATTTTTATCAAAATACAATCTAAGGGCCAAGCCTTATAATATCAAAATGGATTCAAGTGCCTATTTCTTTTAAAACTGTACACACACACAAATAAAGTTGTGGTATAGCATAAGTGCCAAAGGGCTTTTGCTTATGTTTTTCTCGTTTATCTCTAAATTATAAAAATGGCACTTAGACCCTTTAGACTTACAACCCTTCAATTTTCGTTGTGTACATATATTCGCTTCGAAATATTTTTTTATATTTATTTTGAAGTTTTCCCACTTGGCAAATAAAAGATGTTTCCTTAATACAACAACTCAAAATCTATGTTTATCTGCAAAAATAGTTATACAAAATTAGTTTCCTATCAAAATATAAAATTATATGAGGAACAAGTAAAAATTTAAAATCGATTGCAAAATTTGAACCGAATTAAAAAAAATAAAAGAGACAACAGACCCAACCGAGCTTACAAAAATACTTAATAAAATTATTTAATTACTTCTTTTGCATTAATCAATACTGTTCTTAAAAACTATAATTTATTTGAAGTTGACAGATTGTTAAATTTCATTTTTATACCAGATTTACCTGAAATAAAATGCACGACTGGGTCGCACGAACATGCTCCTATATAATAGACTAGGAATTTTAAAACGAATGTTATTAGAGAAAACTGTTTGTAAGGATAAATTTAATTTATTAAACTCTTTTAGTAGTAAGAGAAAGAAACAGAATGCTATGCAAATATGAATTTATGCCAGAACAAAAATTATAAGTCGTTGTAGTGATTTTTAAAAAATGAGCTTTTATATAAAAAAATTTTAAAACATTTTAAAGAAAAAAATTTGGTACGCCAATTTAAAGTTTTTATTATTGACCGAATAAAAATTAAATTAACAAACAAAAATATTGAGATATTTTCGAGATATTGAATTTTCCAAAAAAAATTTTCAAAATTCAAAAAAAAATATTTTTCTTCAAGTTTTGAAATTCAATGTTTTTTAAAATTTCTAGAAGCTTCTCTATAAAAATTTCATTAAAATCCGTTATGCCAATAATAAGAAATTCAAAATTCGGAAAAATCGTTCTATTGTTGGTACAGTCAGTAATATCTAGTTTTCAATTTTTTTTTATTAAATTATAGATCGTAAAAATTAATCGAAGCAAAAATTTTTTTAGCAAAATTCTCGGAACTGTTTTCGAGCAAAATACGATTTTCATAAGCCATTTTTTAACATATGTATGGAAGTTATTTTTAAGTAAAATTTTATTTTTGGTCTTAAAAAGAAAGAAAAAAACGTGTGTGGGGAGAAAATTTAAAACCATTAAGTTTGAAGAAAATCGGCCGAGCCGCTAAGGCTGTAGTCGAACAGACAGATAGACAGAATTGTGAGACCCACTTTTTTCGTCCTCGCTATCATCGTAATGTCTACTTTGATAAAAATCTCGAGTTCGATTTGTTTTTACTAAATAAAATAAAAAGAACTTACCAACAAATATTTACGCTTTTCTTGCACTCACTTTAATATTAACTTATTGCCAAATTGTTTGCAATTTCCAAAATAAGCTTTAATGTACAAACACTCACTCTTAATTGACTTAATATCTTTACATAACCAACGCGACTGAAATAAAATTAAAAAATGTAACCTAGTACCTTCTTTTATGGAAAACACAGTTATCTTGCATTTTTTGAATATTTTTCTTGTTTGTTTTAAATACGTACTTATATTGATCTTAATAACTTAATAATAATAAGCATAAACAACGAATATGGGAACGATGTTCACTTGGGATAAGTGAAGCCCGTTCTTATTTGATGTAAATACGTTTTAACTTTGATCTTATAACCAAACTACAATACGCCGTTAGTTTCATTTAACTAAATCGCATTCTTATTTATTTTTAATACGCTTTCCCTTTAATATAAATATATAATGTACTTACATGTAAACTATTAAACAACAAACATTTTTAAACAGTTAGCTTCCACACAAGGAATAACATTATGGTTTACTTTAAATACGTTTTCTCAATGATTTTAATATGCTCACACTTTGAATAAAAATAAGTTTAAACATATCGAAAAGTTAATATTAGGAGTATGTTTTAACTTTGCTTTAAACATTGAGGCCTATAATTTCATTACGTTTCTACTTTGATTTAAGATATTTTGATTTTGTGTGTTTATCGTTTGAATTTCATGTTTGAATTTAATATAATTCATTTTAAATGTATCAAAAGAATAGAGGGTATTCAAATCAATGATGACATTTTTTCAATACAAAAGTCTAAGTTACTTAACTAATTATGTAAAAGCTTTTCGTATTTGAAGCAAATCATTTTTAAATAAATTCAAATGTGTCTTTCAAAAATGAATAAATTTTAAATTTTAATACGAGGGTATTAAAATCTAGGTCGCAGTTTTTTTCTGGGTGTACCAATATTATCAAAATAAAAAGAAATGACAATAATTTCCTAAATAATTTGTGTTTTATTCAAAATCAACATCGGTCCTTAAAATTTAACCACCCTTTATAAGGAACAAATAATAATTGATCCATGAATAGTTTCACTTAATCCACTATTAACTGTTATGGTATGAATTAAGTTCAACAAGAGTTACTATCTACATTTCTTAGTCATTACTATTTGTATTATATTTCGTGTTCCTCACGATTTTAGTTTGAAATGTATTTTGTATAATTATAAGAAATTAATTTTTAAATTTATAAATTTATTTTAAACCAGATTTATTTTTTATAAAAATAATTAAATTCAAAATATTGAAAACTAAGGCAATTTCGGAAGAAAGTAAAATTTTAGTGTCAATTACCTTACAAAAACAAAAAATTATATTCCACACACAGTTAAAAAATTATAATTACAATTTGAAGATCCAAATGACAACTGATTGACTAAAAATTACAAAAAAATCAAGGGACCCACGAAATGATTTATCAGTAGAAAAAAAAATAAATATCAAAAATCGTTATCAGTAGGTATCTACCAAGTGCTCAAATTTATATTTCTTCAGAGTGATAACGCTCCGAAAGAAATCTAAGTCAGTAATGAAATGGTTTATTACATACAAGCAGGTGTCTTGATATGTATATGTTTAGGTTAATGTTATATAAAAACAAACACATATATCTTATAGTCTTATTTTTTTTTGTCACTCGATCTATTGATCGTCAGGTACAACATCTAGAAATTGATTTCCCACACACCACACGATAATAATTGTTAATCAAGGACTCACAAAATCACAAGTCTCCATCAGTGAAAAACTACAAACACAAACAAAAAAATCCAAATTGCTTTATTTTGGAAACAGAGGTACCTGTGGTTTTTCACACTAAACACTGACATTTATCTTAACCATATTGCTGTGTTGATGTAGTGTTGCAAGGAACCAAACGAAAAAAAAGGATATACCTACTGAATGTGTGCGGTAGGTTGGTGTCTCGAATAAGATAGTTGGCGCCCGCAGAGGTGTTTCGCCCGCATTGTTCACTATTGGTGACACTGTTTTTGTTTTTTTTTTAGTTTTATATTTCTCATTGTTTGTATAGTTTGCTGATTGAGTTTTGATGGGAGAAATGATTAATGAAATGATGATTAGTGTATTCGAGTGCGAGTGGGTATGGTATAAATATATTTACCAACTCTGAGCTGACATCACCGAAACGACCGACGACCGAAGAATAAATACAAAAGATTTATTGAGGTTTACCACTGACATTGCAAAATTAAAAAAAAAAAAAAACAGACAAAAACAAGTTAAGGACCCATGCAAGCTGCAAATTGGGCCTTGTTATATTTAACAATGGCTTGTTGACTTTGGTTTATTTGTATTCTAAAGGTATAGTAGGCTGGCACATTTATGTGTCCTTTTTGTCATAACAAATATTTTAATTATTTTCAATTTTTTTGTAAGATTAATTGAATTTTAATCATTTATACATACACGAGTATGTTCGTATGTTGGTGTGTAATTTTAACAATCTTTAATCCAGTTAAAATAAGGAACTGGATGCGTTACTTTACAATAACCCTTCGGTTCAATCAAACGAGAAGAATTTTAACCCATTTACTTAGTTAGATAAAATAAATCTGGTTAATTGTTTTAATTTTAACATAACCATCAAATTAATTTAACTAAGAAGGTTATTTAATATTAAATATAAGAAATATGTTCAATGAAACAAACTTGGGAATTGCGAATTTTAGCCTAGTTCCTCGATTAATATAACTAAGTTTTTCTATCAAACCATTATTCTTAGTTGAATTTTTTAAACAATTTAATTTAATCTATCTTATCTTTTGTCTTAAAACTACGTTACTTTTAGCAACATACACTAGGTAGATGCTACACGAGAATACATTGTTTTCAGCCTAATTTTGTATAACCCACTGAAAAATAGTCTCGGTTATAGATATTATTTTTTTGATTGTATGCACCAATTTAGATAATTCGATATCGTTATGAAAATTTAAACGGTTATAGTCCACATTCATTAAAAAAGTACGAAAATTAAAGAACACTCGTTACATCATTTACGAAAAATTGGAACAAAACTGTTCTTTAAACTATATAGATATCGTGATTCCAGCTTAATAAAAATGTATGTATACAATTATCAATCTGAACGGCTTGTTTTTGGTTTGACAAGTAGGTCTTCATTACAAATTTGTACTAATAATGCATTGTGACTTCTGTCAAAGATTTAAACAAAATATAGGGTTTACAAAGAATTTGAACCGATCTGGAAAAATAGGAACAAGTAAGTCACACCTTTGTTTATATAACCTTTAGTATTATCTTTGTATATATCGGGTTTTTCAATAAGAGCGCTACAAAAGTTTTTTTTTAAATAAAACAAAAACGGTTTTGGATATCAATGAAATTCTTTATTCCTGTGAAAGTACGTTCGATGCCATTATGTATGGAACTCGATTTCTTTTGCATGGCCGCCACGGGCACGCTTGCAGAAGTCCAGACGCTGAACCCAATTTTCGACGGTTTTCAAGAATAAATCGGCCGATACTGCTGATGCAATTTCACGTTCGATATTCGTACGAAGTTCATCAATCGTCGCTTGCTTGTTGGCATAGACCATAGACTTGACGTAGCCCCACAGGAAATAGTCTAACGGCGTCAAATCGCACGACCGAGGCGGCCAAGCGACTGGACCATTTCGTGCGATAACACGTTCTCCAAACTTGGTTTCCAATAAATTGATTGTGACATTCGCTGTGTGGCTTGTGGCGCCGCCGTCCTGTTGGAACCACATGTCCTCCAAGTCCATATCATCTAATTGGGGCCAAAAATATTCGGTTATCATTGAACGGTAGCGATCCCCATTCACAGTAACGTGCCGGTTTTGATCATCACGGAAGAAGTACGGCTACGGCCCAATGACGCCGCCGGCCCATAAACCACACCAAACCGTTTTTTTATTTTGGGATGCAATGATGACTCATGGAGTACGTGTGGATTGCTGCCTGACCAATACCACATATTTTGTTTATGGACGAAGCCATTCAGCCAGAAATGAGCCTCATCGCTGCAGATGATTTTTCGGTGAAAATCCGAATCATTTTCAAGTTGTTGTTCAGCCCAATTCACGAACATTCAACGCTTCTGGTGGTCAAGCGGCTTCAGTTCTTGCGTCAATTTAATCTTGTAAGGATGTAGGCCAAGATCTTTTCGCAAAATTCGCCACAACGACGCACGTCACAGAGATGCCCAACGCTTGAGAACGACGTGTGAAAGACACATTTGGATTTTCTGCAACTGAAGCCTCAGCGGCAGCAATATTCTCGACACTACGGGCACTTCTTTGTCTCACTGGCACGGGAACATTTTGTACTGTGCCTGTGGATTCAAATTTTTCTACTAGACGCTCAGTTGTTGATCTGATAGGATGATTACGAAGACCATAAATTGGACGTAGCGCTCTTAACGTTGAGGCCACTGATTCCGAATTTCGGTAGTAAATTTTAATAATTTCGACTCGTTGTTGGCTCGTTTATCTTTCCATCATGAAATGGCAATTGGCAAACCTTACTGAAGAGAAATGTCAAAAGAGCGGCAAGAAATATGGTGTCGTTTGCTATCCCTGTCGCTCTACTTTTGTAGCGTCCCTGTTGAAAAACACTTTATAACCTATAGTATTATCATGAACGCTAGCCTTGTGGTGGCGCTTTTACAGTGGAGAGTAGGATAACATATAAAACAAGTAGTAAAAATGAGAATTTTTTATTATTAATTTTAGCAAAGACAAATCTAGCAATTTCAGTCCATAGCCTTAAGATGTCGCCACAATCTTTCGTCTTCATGAGAGTTTTATATACAAAGGTCGTGCTATTTTAATCAGCTAATAGAGTTGTCCGGATTATAACAAGATAACTTAGTAATATGTTGATAAATAAATTGATCACAAGTCTTAAGAGCACTTACGAGTATATTTCAAATTAATTCTCTTGCCCAAAATTTCAGACAGTGAAATGGAGAAATGTTAGCATGTTACTAAAGTACTTAACAATTTTCTAAAAATTAAACATATTTGGTAAAGGCATCGTATTAAAAACATTTGTTTAATATTGCACCTAGAAACATTCTGAAATAATCACAGTTAGGTTTAAACATAACTAATCGTTAAATGCTAAAGTTTATCGTTGAGTTAATCCGATACTAAAATTATAAAATATGCATTTGATGATTTTAATTTGGATATAATATCAGAGATAGTATGATACTTAACTGCAGAACAACTTAGTGTACTGGTTACTCCGTTTGCGGAAGCCTATGGTTCGATTCACTTACGCATAAAAATAAAACTGAATCTGCCTATTGCGATGAATTTATTTGGCCTCTTAACAGTATATCTTGTAATGAAAAAGAGCTTCATTGTAAGCCTTTCGGAAACGACTGAAAATTGTGCTTCCCTTTTGTGACAATACGCACACTAGAATGATTGAGAGTTGCAAGCCACTAGGATCTAGGTATTATTTGTCACCATTTAATATGCTACTACGACCAGACAAATGGAAACTTTCAAGCCCCGTTTTACGTTAAAGCTTCTCCTTTCAATTACCTATAGGGGGTGATATTATAAATATAAATATAATACATTTTTAAAGAAGTGGTTGCTCAGGTTCCCTATAAATACATACATTTATATTTTTGTGAAAGATGGACCTCTTTAGTTGTAGTCTTATTTTATTTTAGTTTTAGTTTTAAGCTTAGTTATAATTTTAGTTATAAGTTACTTTTGCCAAACAAGAGCAGAAAAGTTATTGTTCGCCGGGAGCAAGCGAAAAAAAATTAAAAATATTTGTATTATTGATTTATTTCTACTCTGCGAATATTTTGAATATTTTGTAATTTCTTATAGAGTCAGGCATATCTTTAAGTCGACCAAAAAAAAGCTAAAAAAAAAAGATTATAATTGAAATTAAAGCGAGTTTATTTGCCTCAATAAAATTAACTTGAACTTGAACTTAAATATAAAATTTACTAAATCCCTTTTTTCAACAAAGTGTTTTTAACATTTTACTTATAAATCGACTTGTAAATTACGTGTTTTTAATTAAATAAAATTTAAACATTTAAGTTTGGAATTGTGGTGTGGTGGGCGATTTATGGCACCAACTGTGCCACTCCACTCAAGCTTAATGTTTTGCAAATTGTCATCCTTTTTCACCACAGTTCTTTCTCTTTTCACAAACTACGTGTTCTCTAAGGCTAGTCGCGCACATTCAATTTTTAGTTGCACAACTGTTTGGCTGCTTATAGAAAACAGATGAACTATTTGGTTGAATGTCCGCGCAGGTGCATATAATTATACATATGTTACACCAAATAGCGAACTCATTTTAGGCAATTGTTTAGTTTGTGTCAAAACACAAACTTTTTAGTTGCTCGAACCAAGCAGTTGGGAAACTAAAAATTGAATGTGCGCGCCTAGCCTAAACAGAACAAAATGTTGGCACAACAGAGTATGGTGCAATTGGAACAAAAGAAATTTCGTCACAAATACAAAACTCAACAACAAATCACATCGGACAAATATGTTCTACGCAAACATATGGAATGCATTGTATAATAGCGACACATCGTTTCAGAACATACCACACAAAGCAAGTGTAATTCCGAACTTAGGTTATTTGTATAACCGAGTTAAAAAACATTAATTTGTTTGTTTTTTTATAAATATTTTTTTTTTTTTTTGAAAAATTCTTATCTTTTGTAATTAGTGGAAATTAAAAATAAAAACATCTTGAGCAAGGATCAAATTTGTGTAACTGTTTAGACATTATTACGTTCAATTTTATTTTTGAGACTAGGTACAACTTTAATTTCATTTATAGTAATTGATAACAATTCAAAATAATATAACCTTAATCTTTGTTGATTACAAAAAAAAAAATCAATCAGCCAAATTTATCAAGATTATGAATATATACCATATATAATTATATACTATAAGATAAGAAAAGTTAATTAAAATAAATAAATTAGATTTGTTCTACTGAAAAGTTTTCAGATTGTTATCGTTATCATTGATAGGTATAAGTTTAATTTTTTTCAACAAAATGTTTTAGGAAATACCAACATTTGATAGATATTGTAGTTCAATTCAATTGAAAACTCAAATGATAATAATTTTTTTATTTCACAATTCTTCATTGATACTGTAGTTCTATCGTTGATATAAGAATATTCATAAAAATATTTTAAACTTTTTTTATTTATAACAACACATTGTTTATTTTATAAGAATAAAGACGGGTTTGTAGTCAATTTCGTCAAACGGCTTTTAAAGATTTCATTATCACGACGACCGACGCACGGGTGCACTATGGGACCAAATGATGAAATCCATCTCAAAAATGGTTTTGGTGAATTTCCTAATTTGAAAAATCTAATTGTGGGATTATATACTAGAAATGGGGTTCTTCCAAACACAGTAAATTTTTTATATCTTACTTTTGTTCTAGGTACCTAAAATCACCGTTAAAAATGACATTTCGATATTTTTATTTTTAGAATTATTAGAAGTGAGAGTTTGAAGTCAATTATTTCGTATTTTTCTGGACAGAATGTATAAGTATTATACTTTTTTGAAAAGCCCAAGTCATCTTCTTTACAAAACAGTTATATTTTTTTTTAATTAAGTTCACCAGTAAATTAATAAAAATAAATGAGTAAGGTGCAGTATCTTTTAAATTTGTTTGTTTTCAATTGAAGTTTTCTCTGTTAGCTCTGGGTGCCTCCGTTTAGTTAATGACCGTTATTTATTATAAAAATATTCTAAATTTGGAAGAAAAAATAAAACTCGCATTTTCATGCATTTTTGTTTAAGAAGAAAAAACGTATGATGAGAAAGAAAAATAAGTTTTTAGACTAAAACTTCGTATTTTTATAACTTTAGTGTTAATTGATGAAAAAAATTAAAATTTGGCGAAAATGTGGTACATTTATTGATGCACATAAAAGTGTATTCCAAAAAGTTTTAGACCGCTATTTTATTATTTTATTATTTAAGCTAAACATTTGAAAAATTATGTTATTTTTGTCAAAAGATCAAAAAAAAATAACTGTTAAAGCATTTCCAACACATTTTCGTAAACATCATATAAGTGACTATGTTTCCACAAAATTTTATAAGTTTTTATCAGTTGTTTCCAATATTATTAAAATTCAAAATTTTATTTTTGGAATACAATATTTGTTTTCCAATTTTAAACTTCCTTACTTATATTTATATTAAAAAAAAATCATAATTAAATAAAAATAAATGCCAAGCATTTGAGGGTGGGAGGGGGTGTGTGGGGTATGTTGCATATAATACAAATAGAAAACTGCATACAATATGGAAACTGAATCGTAAACAATACCAAAAGCAACAACAAAAGCATGCGAAAAGAGTCTAAAAGGTGATAGAGTTGGCATGGGACCGCCAAATTGTTGTTGTAACATTAAGCAATCAAGAGGCAAAATTCATACATAATGTAATGAGACGATTACTAAGCTTATTCTCAATAAAACGTTTGAAGGATTTGGATTAAATTAAAAAAAAAATCAAAATGAGAGAATTTATTTGCAAAGGAAATGTTCAGAATCAGCTACGAACGAAGATGTTCTACACACTTTATTATATACATCTGATCCGTACATATCTAGTCTGCGAAAACCAAGAACAAAAAATGATACCAAAGAATTGTTTGACGAGGCTAAAGAACTTTTAGACAATAATTAATATACATAGTAATAAGGTGTACACCAGTTATTCCTTTTTTGTTTTTGTTAGTCTTAAAGGCGAAAAACTTTCATATATCAAAAAGGAGCGTGGCAGTACACGGATTTTACTAAAAAAATAACAATTTTCATAAATTCACTTCTACATATAAAACTTAATTTAAGAAATGCCTGCTTTTAATGAACTTTAAGCTGAAAATAAAAAAAAGGGGAGTGAAAGTAGGCGGGAAAGTGGGAAGAAAAAATATACATGCGATGTCTTAAGTTTAAAAAACCTCAAATACAAATTTTCGGCTTCCTGTTCACTAACAATAAGAAAATAACAAAATTCAAAAAAAAATATGGGCGTGGTAGTGGGCGAATTTTACAAAAAACTACTTTCAAATATTTTCACCGGTAAAAGAAAAAAAACTGTACAAATTTCATCCAAATTGTTGCAATAATTCTAGCTCCAACAAATTTTGCCCAGATAAATTAAACGAAATCTACAAATTTATTTCTATTTAAAACATTTTAATATTTTAAATTCTTGGTTATAAAGTGTTTTTCAACAGGGACGTTACAAAAGTAGAGCGACAGGGACAGCGAACGCCATATTTCTTGCCGCTCTTTTGACATTTCTCTTCAGTGAGGTTTGCCATTTCATGATGGAAAGATATACGAGCCAACAACGAGTCGAAATTATTAAAATTTACTACCGAAATTCGTCCTAGCAGATCAACAATTGAGCGTCTAGTGGAAAAATTTGAATCCATAGGCCTCGGTCGTGCGATTTGACGACGATAGACTATTTCCTATGGGGCTACGTCAAGTCTATGGTCTATGCCAACAAGCCAGCGACGATTGATGAACTTCGTACGAATATCGAACGTGAAATTGCAGCAGTATCAGCCGATTTATGCTTGAAAACCGTCGAAAATTGCGTTCAGCGTCTGGACTTCTGCAAGCGTGCCCGTGGCGGCCATGCAAAAGAAATCGAGTTCCATACATAATGGCATCGAACGTACTTTCACAGGAATAAAGAATTTCATTGATATCCAAAACCGTTTTTGTTTTATTTAAAAAAAACTTTTGTAGTGCTCTTATTGAAAAACCCGATACAAGTATAAGTGTGCAAAATTTCAACAAAAAAAAAAAACAATTGAGAAACGAAAAAGTTATGGATTTTTGAGATGGTTTGCACCATTTGGTCCCATATTGGGACGGTCCAAATAACTTTGATCATTATTATTATTTATTCATAAAGATTCCAATACAATTTTAGATTTCAGATATATTAGGCGTGTTTTTTGCAAGTCCATAAGGAATTGTAGAAAAACACAAGTATTTACATGTAAATACATACAACAACTACTTAAGTCTATACGGACTCAGCTAAGTCCAGATAATTTTCGAGACTAAACCTAAATCGTGATAAAAACGGTGATGCCAAAATGCTATTATCTATAATTATATGTTATCGATAATTTGTTCAGAGAAGTCAAAAGTGACGTTTTTGAATGCTTGTTGATGTTAGTCTTAATACAGCTGACAAATGCCATGGCGTGCACAGTGCTTCCAACTTTTTGCAAAAAAAGTTTCTAAGTCCCGATGTCGTTCTACAAAGTTCTACAATTCTATATGAACTTACAAAAAAAAACACAGCTATTATCAGCTTATCGTCATAAATCTAATTTCCATACTGAAGCTCTAAGGAAGTTTTTAGGAAGATATAACTTCCCAGAATTGAAAAATTCAACACTCTAAAACATAAAGTATATTTTCAATTTTTATATCTGCATATATAATTCTTAAGTATCTCTTTCTTTCTTTTATTCCTCGTTATTAACATTTTAATTGGTTTTAATGCAGACACAACAAAAGTTAAATTCACTCTCTGTCTAAGTATTTAAACGAGTATGGATAGGTTAAGCTTCAGTAAACATCAAAATTCATGTAAATGCCTTAATTAATAGACAACTCATTCACTTTTAATATCAAATATAAGAATAAATAAATTAAAGACAAAACCAATATAAATTAATTTGAATAAATTACAATACTGAACAAAAACTATGTTATGGTTATACCTGCATTAGGGGTATACCTACATAAATGGTATACCGAAGTAGCTCAGAAAAATAGTGTAATGATACAATTAAATTCTAGCAAAACTGGAATTCTAGCCATAGGTGGTGTGTGGAGGTAAAGTTATTATTCTCATTATTATAGCAAGCTGTTCATATTTTTTAAGATCAAAAACTTTATTAGAAAATAAGTTTTGAATATTTTCATATTCAATTTACGATAATGATTTAATTATGTTTTTTTTTTATAACTTTTTTATTAATAAAGACGAATGCAATAAAAAAATATTGACATGAAACCAATGTTAGATATTTGGGCATTGCGACTTTCTGGAAAAGAAGCTTGTTTCTATTTATTCCTATCTGAGTAGGCTTAAATGTGGAATGTTCAAAAAAGAAGAAGTGATTTTAATATTTGATGAAATCAGATAAAAGAAACTTAAAGTTTAAAGTAGAATAATGATTAAGATAATCACATTTAGGGATGCTATAAGGCCTTGATTGAACTAGAAGTTAAATAAAATCGCCAGTTAAATGATTTGAATGTTTCTTGTATGACATTTTCAAGAAGTAGATGATAGATAAAGTACTTTGGAAGGTAATTATAGATACCTTTTAAATTTAAACACGACGCTCATAACTGAAATATTTGTTGTCTTATATCCAACTATTTTTTATATCGAAAGATCGAGCAAGGTTTTCAGGTGAGCACTATCATAATTCAAGATAAAGAGTTCTTAAAATACTTATGAATGCTCATAAATATTGTATTTTATTTTTAAGCCACTAGGTATATGGATTATGAACTTCTTAAGTTTGGTAAAGGCTCAATAATTACATCCCTCTGTCTTGATTCTATACGGGGAATAGCTCATTGGAAAGAGTGCTACCTTGTGGGTGTTAGCTCTTGTGAACAAATAAAAGAAAACTCTTGCGAAACCAAAAATTAATACATAGATACGTTTCACAAGTATTCTTATTTGATAAGAAGCTAAATGATGACATTTCTTGTTGAAGTTTGACATTTTCGTCAATAAAATTATTTTTATATCAAAAAAAGTTAAATAAAACAACAATAGATCTGGCTTCGAAAAGTTTAGTACACAAAAAAATTTCATAGGATGTCGGTTTAGAAAAATCCATTTCATTATGTTTGATTAAAAAAATAAAAACCTTTTTGTTTATCGCCGAAATATTTTACCTATTTTAATTTTTCGTCTTTTTCGTTTTGAATTTTAAAAACTCTTGCTATGATGTTTAACGTTCCTGACTTTGACCTAAGTTTGACAGGTGCTTCTTTTGATCTCTCAATATCTACAAGTATCACAAAAATAAATTTCACAAAATATAGAATGCAGATATGAAGTATTTGTTTAATTATAACGTTTTCCTTTGGTCTCTGCTTAAACTCCTTTTGCACTATACGCACTTTCTAAAACCCGGTCATTGGCTGTTCGGAGTGATATTTTTTGTGTGTTTTTTTCCTTTTTCTATTTTTTTAGGAGAGCAATCTAAACATACAGCCCTATTAATAAGCACAAAATAAAGACGAAACAACTTTAACACGAATTTTAACTTATAATTTTTACTAATAAATGTGTGTTAGTCTTAAATGACGTTTAACAATGAGAGGATAACTTATCGGTTTTGGTGATTAACGAGCGGCTATCTTTAAGTTGCTCGTCAAATTTGCCAGAAACATTTTATTTAATAATACACATTCCACCAAGTGTCCAAGTAATGGCTGCCATACGCTATTGTGTTAACTAACCTTGTCGCCAGAACTCTATTTTCAGTCTTTTTTTTTCTGGTATGCATTTTTTTAAAATTTTATTTGAACTTTATTACAAAAATTAAATAACCATTTCGAACATCAAAAATTATTTTCTATGACTGCGATGACATGTCGACTTTCAATAATGAAAAAAGTACTAGAATATTTAGTAGAATTTAAGGAAGTGCTGCCAATTTTTCCTCGTTATTCAGTGAATAGATAAAATGAAGAAACGATAGTTTTATTAATATTTTAATTTATCAAAGGGATAATTTCATTATCCGTGTGTTGGAAAAAAACGTGTGTTAACGAGCAAATTGTGTGTTTTTATCAATATGGCTGATAATGTACATACTTTCTTGAAGGTTGACTTTTCAAAGTTACATAAATAATAATTGAAGGAACCATTTTTTCAGTTAGCAAAGTTTGATAATATTTGTGCGAATTTAGTAAGACGTATTTTATATTCAATTGGAATAGAAAAGCTATAAAACACTTCGAAAAACACAAAAGAAAAACAACATTACTCTACTGGTACAAATAAGGTAGGTAGTTACAAGACTTTGGGCAATTTGATTGAACTTGTATCTTTTGCGGTAACGAGGTAACGTCAAATCGATTAATGTCTAAAACTAACAATATCTAGTATTTCAAAAGGACTATTTACAAATCTTTTAAAATAAAGTGGCAAACATTTTTAAGAACTCTATTTCAAAACCATTGCTAGTTCGACGGTCCGAGAAAGATCGGTAGATATTAATCGATCATATTTTTGATTTAAATGTAAAACTCAATACTTAAAAAGCACTCTTCAAGGGGAGGTTCTCCTTTTTCGGCGACCAAAAATGCATTTTTTTCCGTTTTTTCTAGTAAAATATGTGTAGAATATGTAGCTAAAACCGTTTGTCCGAATACTTTTTTTTTAATTTATGTAGAACAAAAACGAGACCTACCTTTTTGTCTCGAAAATTGACATTTAGCGGTATTTTGAGCGTAGCATGTTTTACATAAATATTTTTTTATTTGGCGTCTATATATCCATAACATAATAAGCAAAGGTACTATATGGACCACCAGGTGTCGCCACATGTCGACACTTAGACACATGAGACATGAACCACCAGGTGTCGAGTTGTCGACACATGAGCCATGACTCGAAAAAAAAACTTTAAACGCGTTTTTCCAACTGTTGGCCACGATTTCTTTAAAACTACTTGACGGATCGTCATAATTTTTTTTTGTTTTAAAGCTTATTAAATTTATTGGAGTGTGAACCAAAATCAGGCTGATATATCAAAAACTTTTTTTTGTACAGCGCTCAGAAGAGCGAAAAAAAAAGTGGAAAAAACGAACACTAAAATTCAAGCGTCCGCCATTTTTTTAAATTTTTGACTTTGAGCAATTATTTTAGTCCAGACTCCAACTGTAAAAAAATTGATTTTTTAATTTTCGATCATTTTTGCAGGAGCTAGAGTGGCCAACAGCGAACAACTTTTTTTGGAGGTGGTCTCGTTCCGAGGCGTATTGTTTTTTAACGGCCCGGTATTTTTGGATGAAAAAATTATTTTTTGTACTATATACATATGTATGATAGTAAATAAGTAAAAAAAAATTGAATTGATTATATCATTCCTTCCATGAAAAAAATATCATAAAAAAGTTTCATTTTTCACACTGAAAAAGAAGAACCTCCAACCTTTTGAAGTCATTTTCGACTTAAATAATATGGTTCAATTTCGTTGGTTGACTGGTATAAATAAAACGAAGCATCTTTTCCAAATTCGAGTAGTTTCCGGAGTATTGAAATCATATATGTATCTATACAGTTTTAGATCACTTGCAATATCTGCCAAATTTCTTTCATATTATACAATGAGTACCCTTGAGTGGAATGCTGACTGCGTTGGACTATTAAGCAGGATATCTGGAGATCTTATAAACCACCGAAAAACTAAAATTTTTGTTTCGGGGGTACAGCATCTTGCGAGAACCTGAAAAGTCCTGGATCAATCACTCATATTACTCGAATCTGTTCGGATTCAGCAGAAAATTAATCGATTCCTGACAGCTATTTAAATACACACGCCTATTTGTTGAAAAGGTTTTGAATTTCAATTCACTAGGCCACATATTTTACTAAGTAGTTTTAATTCCTCTTGAAATGGTATACTCGTTGTAGATCTTTTCATTCTACGAAGTGCTTACATCCACCTGACCTTAGCTTCGGGCTTATGTTCGGGTTTAAAAGAATGAGATTTAGAAAACTTTTAGGGTTTTCGATTTTTTTAGACAATTTCTTCTGCGCAGGCAAACAAAAAGTTTACAAATAAAATGCTGCCCAAGGAAATCATAGGAACCGACTTAGAAGTAAATTTAAAGATGAATATTATGGCACAGACTATCCGAAGCGAGCGCGTTGGGAATAGTGGCGTGGCGATAGTAATAATCGCGGAATATTGAAAGGTGTAAATGTCTGCACACTTTCATGCGATACATTTCTATGGCAGAGGGTTTCCCGAAAAATCACTTCTGAATTCATTCCCACGCACTCGGTTTGCACACAGCTTTAAAATTCACTAAGGCCTATTTGTTGAAACGAAGCCTAAATATTGAAGTTCAATACAAGGACAGTATGTGACAGTTTAAAAAGACTTTAAAAAAGAACTTGCATTTCTTTATTAGCTCAGAGCTCGAACGGGGCTCGCTCGATGAGCTCGATAATAAATGACCGAGCAGACCGAGCAAAAAGCTGAGAGCGGCTTACTTCATTAAATTTGTTGGAAGAGATGATAGTAAAAGAAATAAAAAAATCAAAACAATGGAAATGGCGGGCGAGGCTGGTTGCTCTCCCAGTGAAGGTACAGAAAAATAAATATAATTATATGAGCAGAGTATAATATTTTTTTTCAAAGGGGTGAAGTGGACGAAACAGATAACGTTGTTCTTGATAGAATCTTTAAAAAGATTAAAAAAATGTCTGGGTGCACACGAAAATGTTGCTTAAAAGTTCTGTCGCTAAATCGGGGTACAATTTTCTCGGCATAATTTTCGTTTTTTTTGGATTCTTCGCGAGTTTTGCTCAAAGTTTTGCTCATCATCAAAATCAAAAAAACAAATTGAACGCTTCCCTTAAAATAATTGCTTTTTCCATTTTCATTAATCAGAAATTAATTAAAAACAAGTTTTCAAGAATATGAAAACACAAATTTCACAAAGCTGAGAATTTTGACAGTTTATTTGAAAAATGATTACAATGACAATTCAGTGCTTAGATGTGTATCTTAAATAGCTCAGAGCGCTCAGGTCACGCTCGGTTCGGAGCAAGCTCTTAGCGCTCAGGCCCCGCTATGTGCCCTGCTCGGGGCTAAAAAAGAAAAACGCCTATTGAAACATAGATTTATCGATTTTTTCCATTAAAAATCGACCCTAAGCTTCATTTGTTTTGCTGGTTAGTTTAACTTAAAAAGCCTTTCCAATAATCATATTTGGAGACAACTTTAATATTACAGAACGGTTCAAGTCGTCTCTAAACTCGATTATTTTCAATGCCCAAAAACCTTTAAGTCACAAACACAAACGTTAATTTTCCAGTGAGAAGTCTGTTACCCACTCGAAAAGGCTTGTCGGGTCGGTTACTGATTTCGTACAGTTTACAGTCCGTTTATTGTTTGTTGGTCTGTATGTATATTGTATATGTATACTTTGTCTGATAACCTAATCTGCAGAATTACAGAAACAGAATAATAGAATGACTTCTGTTAAAAAAAAAAGTTATTTCTACGGTCAATCTTATTATTATTTTTTTTTTTAATTAATTTCTAATCTTTCGGGTAAAAGTTTTATCAAACGAATCATCTTGTAGGGTTCAAATTAATTTATTTACGATGTTAAGTTAACAAATTTAAGTTATCAATCTACAACCTAATACCCCCCTTCGTTCAAAGAATGAATTTCTAAGAACTATGAAGTTTAGGTGCTTTTAAGTATTGGGTTAAGATAATTCTATGTTAATTAAAATACGCATTTTGTATAGGTATAATCTTGTTTGATAGGTACCTATATACCTTAACAGATTAGTTAGCTTTTAAAGAAATCACAAACAAGTACGCTATGTCGTTTGTCAGCTGTATTGACGACTAGCATCATCCAGCATCCAAAAACGTCACTCTTGACTTCTCTGAACAAATTATCGTTAACATATTTTGGCATCACCGTTTTCATCGGGTCTTAGATTAAGTCTCGAAAATTATTTGGTCTTAGCTTACTCTGTATAGATTTAAGTAGTTGTGGCATTTGCCTGTAAAGCGCTTAGTCCCGATGTCGTTTTTTTCTACAATTCCTTTTGGACTTGCAAAAAAAAACACGCCTATTGTTATCCCGACGGAAGTTTAAAATTATGAAAGTAAGCTTTTCGCATGACGGTACCTACCAATAGAGTTTTTAAAGATTTAAAAACCGAATTACCGCTTCAGTGACGAGTGAGTGAGTCCCATCAGTGATCGAATGAAAATGTCAAATTGGAGTAATTTATTGCTCGATAACGTAAGCGGTAATGCTAAACTCACATAATTCAGTCACGTATTACTCGATAACTGATGCGGTAATTTGGCCTCAGGTTTAGATATTACTGTTATTTTGCACGAAAGTTAAAGTTTTGCAGAATCATAGATGTAATCCGTCTTTAAACGAACGCTTTCTGCTTGATTCTCATCAGCATTACTTTGCTATCCATGGTTAAAATGTTATCTATGTAATCATCACCTAGGTAGAAAAAAGCTTGTTAATATTTCCCAAATTTTCATTCCTAGTTGCTTTCTTGTTTAGGTCTAATAAGTTCTAGGTCTAGAGCGAGATTCTTATTCGCTTAGTCTGAATATTCTTCATTGGGCTTATTTGCCGCCAAAACGAAAATCGTTCATTTATTTAACCAAATACATAGATATTAAGAAACGACTAAACTCAGAACTTTCAACAATCGTGAAATAGGTACTTAGGTAGTTTCATTTGTCATTAGTGTTGGGTCGAAAGAACTTTAAATTTGATCAAAAATTGTTTCCGTATAGTTTTCGATGTCTTGTCTTTGCGTCGATATCGATAATTATGTCCTTTAAAATGTGTTTATTATCTACATTTTTCCTCTTCTGAAGAAGGTACGTACCCATGTCGTTCGTACATACTTAATTGGTATGAGATTTTAAAACTACTTTGAATCAAAGAAATCTATTCACAACATTAGCACCACAAATCGACTTTCAATCTATCGAAAAAGAGTTAAAATAAGAATATTTCAAGATGAATCGATAATCCCTAGTAAGTTTTTCCATTTGAACTTCAACGACTAGGTACTATATACCTCAGTAACCTAAGTGTAAAATTACATACATAGGTAGGTAGGTATTCACTCAAAAAAAAGTAAATTGTTTATGAAAAAAAAGCACAAAAATGAAGGTATATCCTTACTCTTGTTATAGTTTATCGTTTTTTATCGTTTGTTAATCCACTCGATATATTCAATCACAAAAACTCAACGACACAAGGTAATTTAGGTTGAAAATAAAAACATCCTTGCGTGGTCATAAATTAAAACAAACAAGAAAAAAACCAATCCGCATTGTAGGTGTATAAATATTTGTATCTTTCACCAAGCGCACCTTATCCACAACTAGAATCGAAATCGAATCAATCCAACAATCATCACACACGATCCTGTCGATCAATTTTAAATTTTTTTTTTTTTAGATTTTGACAGGTAGTCGTGGTTCTAATGTTCGAGTTATGACACTGTTTTCTTATCAATTTTTTTTTCTTGGTTCATACTTAGAGATAAAAACCCAAAATAAATAATCGAAAAAATCACTCGGCAAGTTAGTGGGGAACAAGAAGTTTAAAATTTTAAATTAACGAACAAGTTACAAAAAAAAAAGAAAAACATGGAAGAAACCGATAACGGCACATCAGTGATAAAGCAAAGCACTTCACGGTGATATGTTTGGGTGTTTGGTGATAAGCAGAGATAAAGGTACAATTTATGGATCGATTGATCCATCAGGTAAACTACTAGTGATGCGGCGAATTAATTGAATTCGAAGGCGAAACAAAATTGATTAATATGATAAACACACTCTTTACAAATAACTGGAAAAATTGGGCAAATTCGATTCGACGGCAGCGATGATGGTGGGAAGGAACAATAGCCGGTTGTTGTCTATGGTATGATCCACATAACTGTGCACAGTATGGTTCGATAAATTTAGATTAAAAATGGCTTACATAATTTTTGTTGTTGTGTGTTTTTTTGTTTTGTTTTATTATTATGGGCAATCTGATCAGATCGATTGATATCGTCGGATATCGATATCTATCATCGTCGGTGATGATTCAAATGAGATTAAGAAGGTTTCTCCACGCGACAAGATTAAATCAAAATAATCCAATTCGAATCTTTGATGTGATGGAGAGAAAATCTTTGTTTGGTTGAAAAGGGCGCGCGCGAGATTAACCGCAATTAAACGCCGAGAAATAACCGTAAAAACCGTGTGCGGGAGATCTTATTGTCAAATCAGAGAAAGATTACACACAAAAACGACGTCGCACACTCAAACACGTCAACGGTCGCAGACCAACTGAAGAACACGTATAGACGAACATTGAAAAACCGCACGGTTGCGGGAACGACAACGATGACGGACAATAGCAACAACAACAACAACACCATAAGCCCAGCAACCAGCACAAAACAGGGAAAACGAGAATAGCAGGCTGCCACCGCCACTGCCAGCCGGTCGGCTTTGGCCAATCCCACTGGGAATTGATGGTGGCAATGGTGGTGGTAGAGAACAGGCCTCTGCCCTGTTGGCTGACACAGCCATGCGCTCGAAGGGGTTGGAATGAGTGTTTCAGTGTTCTTATCTCTCCGAGCAATGGGCGTATCGATAGCAGTCTTTCCCGCTCTTCCTTATTGTACAAAAAGAGATAGTTGTGATGGAAATTTGAGCTTGGCAATGCCTGTCAACCACCTCGTACAGGGACAGTTGTCTCACTTTCTTGCGCTCTCGCTCTTTGTTGTATGAGCGCCCATTTGTATCTCGCACTCGAATATTTTGATTTATCAAAAAGTGAGAGAAAGAGGTTTGATTGCTTATGTTCTTCTTCTTCTCACTCCCGCGGGGACTTAGATTGTTGTTTGTCATCCATCTGGTCTCGGAGTCGGAAAATGTTGGAAAAATAAAAATACGGTTGCTGGTTTTTTTTTGTTTGCGTAAAATCAGATTTTTTGCATTTTCTATTGGAATTTTCTTGTTCGGTTGTAGGCAGTTAGCTTGCACTAAACTCTAGCAGTGGGTACACTTAAGAGGGCTGAGAGAGAAGTTGAGATGGTCGTGGCGAGTTGTTGTTAGTGGTTTCATTTTGACGTAGGTGCTAGTAGCAGTAGGTTCTTCCTTGTTCATAGAGTGCATCGGAGGGGATACGCGTTTTTATTCTTATGTTGTGCTACCGCCCCCCCTTTTCGTCTAGGAATAAAGAGAAAAATGCTCATTTGGAGTACCTATGTGTTTTTTTATTTATTATTATTGTGGTGGACAACCCGCTGCTGGTGGTTCGGAAGGACTCCATTAGGAGCGAGTTTCTTATGTGTTTGTGTGGTTGTCCTACGTCCGAATCATGATTTTTGTGCTCCCCGTTTTCCGATTCCTTCGGTTGTTTTTTGTTTTTGATTTTGTTTTCGTTTTTTAGTATTATGGGGGTTTTGAGAAATTCTTGGAAAATTGGATGTCAGTTGTTTGTGCATACACTGGGGGTGGACATGAAGCACACACAGCATCTTAAAGTTTTTTTTTTGTCCCTGCTTATAGATACGAGTATGTAGGTAGGTAAGTACCTACCAATACCTATACCTTCAAACATATCTAGGTACGTATAGGTAAATATTGGTATAGATATAGGTACCTACCTACTATGTATGGAATATTGTAGAATTATTTTATTCTGTCAGATTAGTACGTGATAGTGATATGAAAGAGTTTGGTGAATATCATTTTTCCAAATGCCATATTTGTCAATGGAGAATCGATGTTTTGCGGAGATGTATAGCTATCTGATTATTGTAAAATTGTAACTACCTACTAGACACATTTTGAGAGATGTTTTTATTTTTGTTTTTACTAACGGGTAGGTAGGTATAATACCCTCCAATTCCAATCATAATAAAGGTGGTACCTTTTAGACTTATACTACATTCATATGTCTATGTAGGCAGATAAGCCATAAAGCACGCACCGTGTACGTACATTTGTACGTAGGTATCTACATATATAGATTTTTGGACGCATGTCATTTTATCTGATTGTATCAAGGATGTTCTCGACTATTTTAACATGCTTCAAAATAAAAAAAAATCAACAACGTACCTAGGTAGGTATATGGATGCAACAACGAATTTGTTTGGCTCCAACATGGATGTTTACTAGGTAGGTACCTACCTACCATTTTTTATAAAATTTAGATTAGCAGAAATCATCGTACCTATTGCACTTTGATTAAATATCAAATTGTTTAACTTGCGTTTTAGCTTCAAATTGTATATCCCCCATATAAGTGGAGAAGCTCTTTTTTATTATCAAGAAAGTAGGTAGGTATAGTTAAGAAGATTTACATCTTATCCTGCTTTTATCATGACAACAAGTAGGTATGACAACAATTTTGCTACTGGCAAAATAAATAGGTAGGTGGGTAGGTACCTACCAGTGGCGTGGCGTGGATAATTTTAAATGGGAAGACGTTATAAGATTTTGTCACCTGTAAAAATGAAAATAAAATATCTTAGAACCTTAAAAACAACATTTCTAGTAGTGATATGGTATCTACAAATGCATTCCACATTGACTTAGCAAAAAATGTGTAGCTATATTTTTTATACTTCAAGACATTAATATTTCAATCAATAATGAGCTTGAAACATAAGAAAAAAGGACCTCCTTTTAGACACCACAATACCCACATGCCATATTTATATTTACATACATATATGACATATTATGTATGTATTAAAGAAAAAAAACAACAAATAAGTCGAAGAACACAGTCTTATTTCTCACGCAAGGTTGAAAAAAGGCGAGCACCTGAACTCCTGCAATGTATTATCTTCCTACTGAAATGCAATGCTAATTACTAAAGGGAGAATAAAATACAAATAATTCCAACTCCTACTGGTATACATCGAAAATTTTATAAGACGGAATGTAGCGTCTTATTTTTCGCGGATTTTGAACAAAGAGGATCCGAAACACAATGATTGGGGAAGAAAGGGATATAAAACAAATAAATAAGACGGTGATTGAAAAGTTTATGTCAGGGTATTTTTGTGACTCTCTTGGTTAATGTTGGTTGTGGATTGTGGAATGTGGAATGTGTTCGGATAAAGTAGTATAAGATACAAACGAGAAGCAGAATGGAAAACTTAATTATTCGATGTTTATTTGTTAGATTGTGTTATATGTGGATTTTATAAAAGGGAAGACGATAGGAATCGTGTTATATGGACGCCACGCCACTGGTACCTACCTACCTCTAGGTAAAGATAGGCGTTCATAATCTTAACAAGCCGAGGAGCTTTGAAGTCAACGTCAAAGGTAACTAAATAAATTTTATGGAAAGACGCATATCTACATAGGTATCTACACATGCATAAAATCTTGTAGATACTGGAAAAATTTGTTTTTTTAGCATAAAATAATTGTACACATGTATTATATTTAGCACGTATGGGTACGTAGGTACACAAAATTTCAAGAAAATTGCGTTATACTTATGTATAAACTCGTGATGGTGGCTTGAATCTGAAATCGCAAGAATTTTCTGCTAAGGAACAAGGAACAACACACATAAAATTCCTATCAGTATTTGGTACATATTTATTTTTAAAGTGATAAGTAGTTTCATGCTTAAAAGTATAAATAAAAATGATTTGCAATTTATTGCCGATATTTACTAAACTAGACTAAACTGTAACGAGTTTTGAGACTTTCTCAGCTTCATACTGGGTACTTTGGCGATTATTTTACACAGTATAAAAATTTAAAAAAAATAATGGAAGAGCTAGATATATTGGAATTGCTTTTAATCTTCGGTTTATGTGAGTTTATAACTAAACTCTTCACATGAGCTTACTTAATCACAGAAAACCAAGATTGAGCGTAGCCTTTGGCAATAAGGGAGTTAATAATTTGACAAAGTTCTTTGTCTTTGTCGTTCAGCTTAATTTGTTCCTTTAATAAAATTATTTTAGGAGAATTTAGGTAGGTATATTGGCGCTAAATTTTAAACGATTAAGCAATATGTTAAAATCGTTTTAATAAATTACTAAGGATTTTGCTAATTTTAAACGATTTTAACATACCTATTACTATTTTTTAACATTTTACTAAAGTTGAAATCACAAACTGGCTACTTTAACTTTTAGTACCTAATTTGCCAAATTCATATGACTTCTGTCATTTTCCTAGTACAAAATTTCTTGGCAATTTTACTTGAAAGAGTTTATTTATTTGTTTATTTGTTTGGAAATCGTTAAATTCTAACGTTACATAAAAACTTAAATCTAATTATAAATCTATTGTTCTAAAAAACATAGTCTTGAATTTTACAGTTTTCAAATTGTCATTTACAGATATCGTCACCTGAGTTCTATCTTGTTCAAAGTCCATTTTGGAAAATGTTGGGAAAACGATTTTTTAACTTCAGAAGCAAAATTTTTACTTAAATTTGAAAGGAAATACTGTGGAGTTTTTTTCTCCATTAAACTCAATAATTTTTGTTTGCAAAATGATTTATAAATCTAGGTTTTATTAAATCCTGAAATTGTTAAAAAATAAAATCAAGTGGGATGTCATTTTGAATATTGAACAACGTTGTATGGGCTGTAAACAAGTTGATTAAATTGGTGGATTGGATATTGAACAAAAAAGCTAAATATTGAACAAAATAGAAGCACTTAATAATTAAATCATTGAAACTACGAAAATACTATGAAAATAGAACAAAAAATTCTAACTCATTCTTTGAGTTAAGCACTAGAACATAATGGGTGATCAGAAAAAATATTGCTGCTGCTCGGTAGGTAATGAAATTCAAAATTTGTTAAACATTTTTTTGAATTCACTTTTTACCCTTCTTTTTTCAAATAAATACATTATTTATTTTACATACAATTTTTAATTTAAATTTTGTTATTGTTTTAAACAAACTGGCGCAAAATTTTTATTAAATTAATACGATGCTAAAGCTGTTTTAGTATGATAATAAAATCGTCGAATACCTACATATATTCTTTTTTTAGTATCGTGCTATTTACAAACGCCACACAAGGACTTAGTTCTTTGCACGAACTTTCATTGTTTTAGGTGCAATTTATTAAGAAAATTGCCTTAGCACGATAATAGTTAGAAAATTGTAAGAATTAAGAATGAGTTAGTAAACTACTTTAAAGATAGCAAATCGTTAAGAATTATCATACTAATACCTTAATAAAAGGCTGTTTAAAATTTTGCGCCACTGTGTTTTATTGTAATTGGTTTCTTATTATTTTTTCATAAAAATCGTTGTTTAAACCTAGTTTCATACTAAACAGATTTAACATCGTAATAATTCAACTAAAATTTTGTGTCATTATGATTTTATTTGTAATGCATTGAAAGAAGATCAGGGGCCTGTTTCTCAGATCATACACATTATACAGCATACACATCATGCTGTTTCTCAGATTTCATTGGAAGTGTTGTATGACATTTGTTTTGTTGTATGATGTGTATGATTCTGACATTTCATTATTATTTGATTGTGAGGTTAATATAAATCTCAATTTTTGGTGAAGACGCGTTGGAACTAGTTGATGAATGATGAATTGATTAATTGTGCGTTCAACTAATTGCAACGAAACCTTGTCACCTTTGCAACAAATATTGTTAACCCTTCATTAGCTTGGAATGAAATCGGCATAATGCAAGCCCATAAGACAACCCCAATGAAACTACCTCTCTCTATGCCCTACAGGCTCTACCATGTTTTGTGAATGTCGAGCCAGAGAACTTCTCAAATAAATTTTGTTTCCCCAGCTTTGACTGATGAAAACAATGTTGCTACATGTTACATGCAGCAGCCACTTTACAACAGAATTTTGTGCTGTATTAAATGTATGATCATTTATAGGTAAATTTGCAGTATGATGTAAAGGACACATTTCTGAGAAACAGAATCATAAAACATTCCAATATTTCCAGTGTGATCTTCAGTCATACATTGTTGTATGACGGTGGATCATACAACAAAATTGAAAAACAGAAATCATACAGCTGGACTGTCAATATCATACAATGTATGATGTGTATAATCTGAGAAACAGGCCCCAGATTGTCGATATTGTATTTGTCTACATTGAAAGTAAACTTTTTTCTTGAAATTACTTTAGCTACTTTCTTTCACTTTGGTTCCGATCTTATCACAAATTTGGAATAAAACTGTCCTTTTTCAGAATCTTTTAAGCTAGGCGCGCAAATTCAATTTTTAGTTTCGCAACTGCTTGGGTCGAGCAACTAAACAGTTTGTGTTTTGACACAAACTAAACGATTGCCTAAAATGAGTTCGCTATTAATTATATGTTTTCTATAAGCAACCAAAGAGTTGTGCAACTAAAAATTGAATGTGCGCGCCTTGCCTTAAGGTCCAAAATGAATCAAATATTTTCACACGTTCATCATAAGAAAATTTGGTGAAACAATTATGACCGCAACTAACGTTGCAAGCGGATGTCATTTGAATATTGCTTACCACCTTGACCCATCCGTTTTTATATATTTTGTTTCCACAAAAATGGTTTTCGATTTTTTTTTTACTCGATCCAGGGCTTCTCTTGGTGTAAAGCATGTAGTTTGTTTAGATGAAACGGAACCTTCTGCTGGTACTACATTTTCCAATTAAGGTACTGAAATGACTTCTTCAGATAAAGGAGCTATATTAGAATTCTGAATAATAGAATTCTGAAATATCAGATCCTGTATGAATTGGATTTATCATATTGTAAGCGACAAATATTGTATTCAAAAACTGTCTAAAGATAAAAGGGTTTCTCAAAATACCTTAAAAGCGTTTGAAGATTACGTTCCAACTTTTCGCTTACATCACATTGTGCTTACAGCTTCCAATGTTATATCATCAGTATTAATTTTGTGTGGTACATTACAGTGCAGTGATATTGAACAAAAATGCGGTTTTCCGTCCGCATAACTTTTTTAATAGGATTTTGTTCAATAACATACAAAACTTAATGGATTAAATATGGATATTGAACAATAAAGAAATACATGGTAGTTTTTTTTAAAGTTAATATAAAATTGTTCAATTTCATATAAAAACAAAAAGCAGTGGTTGATTGAATAAAAAAGACACTCAAAATATTTAATAAAGTGGTTTATTGAACAAAATAGTTCTTCATAACTTTAAAACTAAAAGAGATAAAAAAAAATGGAGTACGCCATTCGAAAGAGCATGTTCGATTTATAAAAACTGCATTTCTAACTCAATTTCGCCAAAAATGGTCTTTTGAACAAGATAGAACTCAGGCGACGATATGTTTTAGAAGAAAATATAATTTATTATATGTAGGGCTCACAGCTGTACCGAACCAAGTCATTTTAAAGAAATCCAAAACTAACGCCAGGATTTCCGTAAAATTGACCTCTATTTATAGATGTAATGAACTACATATTCAGCGGCGGCGGCGGAGCAAGACCTAAACTTAATGTGGGCAAAATACATTTCGCGAGGCCCTCTGATGGTGCAAGTATAAGAAGGCAATATAAAATAGAAAATCACTTAATTAAACAGTTTTTTTATTTATTAAGAAACAAACCTAAATTTATACTCATACTTCTTTGGAACATTAAACAAAAACTCCTTATACAACTCATAAGGTTGAAAGTCACTGCTCTTACCTTCTTGCAGGACTGTATGTGTGTAAATCCTGACAGTTTTTCAATATTTGCTCTTTTGGAAGTTTTTTTAACTTGTTTAAGTCATAGAGAAAACCAAAATTTTCAAAATGTTGATTTAAATATATGTATCTACATAAATCTCGATTCTATGTAACTTATCGCAGAATCAATCATGGTATTAAAAAAATCTGTTTCATACCGGCTTTAAGCAGACTTTGCAGGTTGATCGCTACCTTCATAATCAAACATCCTTACCTTTTTGGCTACAAAATGTAGATACGCAAATGTTCAAGAGTAATGCTTAAATATAACCGAATGATCAGAAACGACAGAGATGAGATTTTTTAATTAAGGGGAGGTTATCCTTTGGGTGCGACCAAAAATGCATTTTTTTCCATTTTTGTATTTTATAGAAGAGAAACGAGACCTACCTTTTTGTCTCGAAAATTGACATTTACGCGGCATTTTGGCACCTATATATCCATAACATGGTAAGCAGAGATACAATATGGGCCACCAGGTGTCGACACATGAGACATGAACCACCAGGTGTCGACACATGAGCCATGATTCGAAAAAAAAAACTTTAAACACGTTTTTCTCGAAACCACGTTTTTCAAACTGTTGGCCACGATTATTTTAAAACTATCTGACGGATCGTCATATTTTTTTTTGTTTTAAAGCTTATTAAATTCATTGGAGTCTGGACCAAAATCAGGCTGATATATTAAAAACTTTTTTTTTGTACAGCGCTCAAAAGAGCGAAAAAAAGTGGAAAAACGAACACTAAAATTCAAGCGTCCGCCATTTTTTTAATTTTTGACTTTGGCAACTATTTTCGTCCATACTCCACATATATTGCAATCAATTGATTGAAAGGACTATTTGCACCATAGTTTGACCTGCTAAAAATTTTGCATAAGGGTTGCCGTAGTCTAATGCTTGATTGGCTAAAGTTAAATTTCAGTCTGCAAAGAACAGACGAAGCCAATATCTTTCCATTTATTATACCGGTAATGAAACAGAATTGGATAAATTTTCGATGGTTTTCAAGAGAAGGTAGATTAATTATTAAAGCCAGCCTTTGCGAATACAAGGCAATAACTGATCCCTGAGACCAAGGGAGAAAGCGAAGACAGAATTTTAAAAACCTACGCTGAACTGCTTCAAGTCTCAATATGTGAACCGAGTAGTAAGGTGCCCAGACCACACAGCCGTACTTAAGGATGGGTCTTACAAACGAAATATACAGAGTTTTAAGAACATAAGAATCCTTAAAATCCCGTGAAAATCGCTTGATAAATCCAAGTGTTTTATTGGCTCTTTTAATTATGTAATCTACATTATGTGATCGGTAAAAGTCAATTTAGAGTCTAAATTGTTAAATTGTGCTTTTTTCGTGAGCTAACTGGCTAAAAGTAAACAAAATAATATAAAATGTTTTCGGAAGACGAAGATTTCGATATGTTTGAAGACTCAGCTTTGTGCAGAAAAATGCGATGTTTTAAGTCCCCAGCAAATCCTTTTGAAGAGCTGTATGATGGAGAATTTTACTCCAGGAATAAGTTTGACAAGACAACAGTTCAGTTCTTGGTTGAAAACCTAAAAATCCAAGACCGAATTACATGCCGTGTGGGACTCCAATTTCATCAGAACTAGATACAAGTATACCTACTAGTTTCATTACACTTCTTTGGGAGAAATAAATTGTGGTTGTCACTTTGACTTTTGACAAATCAAATTATTAGGTCCCTTCCTCAGATTTAGTTTTGTTTGCTTTGTATTTTTTCACGAACTGTCATTGTTTGGACGTGTTCAAATGCACCATTTTAAATGAAAGGCAATTAGTAATTTACTAGTTAGTAAAACGAAAGAAAAGGTTTAAAATTTTCGAAGAGTTAGTAAATTACTAAAAGTTTAACAAATTGCTAACTAGTAAATTGCTAAGCCCTTAATAATGGGTTGTTTAAAATGTTGCCTCATTCTCTTTTTGCATCCAGCGACCCAAACTGAATGCTCTCCTGGAGGAGTTACTCCCAAACAAATTACTATATTAGCTCTAGGAACTTTTTATAGTCATATCGAGAAATTCTTTCTTCCAGCACCCTCGTACCAAACAGCAGATATTTTTTCCGTAGTTAGCAACTGTTAACAGTGGGTGCCGTGAAATAAGGCCAAGTGAAATAAGGCCAACTTTCAAAAATTGGCCTTATTGCACTTTGTCAAAGTGAAATAAGGCCAAATGATTTTGAGAAATAAGACCAAATTGGTGAAATCACTTTTTGAAAGCGTAATAAGAGCAACTGAATGTGGTGCCTTTACAAAAGCGACATTAGACCAAATTTTAAGAGTTGGCCTTGAGTCACTTTAGCCAAGTGACATTAGGCCAATTTTTCCTGGGTCGACGTTCTGGATTTTCTTGGGCAACAGAACCTTGGGTGGCCCGCTTCGCAGGTTTTGAGAATCCCTTTTCGGGGCTTACCACCGCTCACGCAACTCCGTTGCTCCGCTTAGGGTATGTTCAGTCGCCAGGCAGGGGCCTGTAGCAACAGTACATAACTGTTAGTTGTTTACTCCAATTAATGTAAAATACAAAACTGTTGCTACAGGCACCTGCCTGGCGACTGAACATACCCTAATCGGAGCAACGGAGTTGCGTGAGCGGGTGTGAGCCCCGAAAAGGGAATGCCGGCCTTATTTCGCTTTGTCAAAGTGCAATAAAACCAACTGTTGAAAGGGAAATAACATCAATTTGGTCTTACTTCACTTTGTATAAGTGCTATAAGATCAACTGCTAAAAATTGGCATAATTTCACTTTATAAAAGTGCAATAAGGCCAATTTTTGAAAGTTGGCCTTATTTCACTTGGCCTTATTTCACGGCACCCTTAACAGTGATTTTAAATCTTCTAAGCAAAGGTATTTCAGGGTAACCTCTTTTCCCTAAGTTGATTGCGGTATTTAAGAGAAAATATATTTTTCTTAAATCTTAGTTTTATTTAGTATATATATTATATAACATGTATCTATGCAGTTTCATTTCTTAAATATAAGATATACCAATATTTCATTAATAAAAATAATTTTTAATAAATTGCTAAAAAATGAATTATTGTGCTTTTTGAACGAATATTTTCTGTCCGACAAAATTTATTTTATTATTTTCATTTTTAAAATGAAATCTTTATAGGTATTGTACCTTACGTATAAAAGGGGTTACAAAGTTCAAATGATCAACTGGCTTTTATCAATTTCAATATCAATTTATTTATTAGATATTGAACCAAAACATTAAATTGAAAAATAAATTCAAAGGAATGAAGTCAAAAGTAGACTATACAAAAATGTCTTATGTTATACCTGTCTTAAAATACCTCTTTTTATTATTTTGAATCATTATATGTGACCCGGTCTATGGTGGCTTATGACTCAAAAAATTATTTTTCACTTTTCATGGTGAAAACCAGAAAGTCCTAACTTGCTTAGAAGTATACTAAAAATGAAAAAAGAAGAGCACAATTGAAAGAAAAACAGAATTTTATTGAAAATCCAGAATCTAGATAAAACATGGAATTGAATTAACTAACATAATATTTGGAGCAAAAGCAACACTGCATCTCACTTGGTCACTTGGTGCCCTTGAACAATGAGAGACGTTGGGCAATGGGAAGGAAGGAGAACAACTACCGAGAAACTGACGAAATGTATTGTTTATCTTTAACAGCTGATTTATCGAAATTTTATTTTTGAGTCATAAGCCACCTTTTCAAAGACCGGGTCACATATTATTATTAGCACAAAAGTCATTTTTAACATCATTCTATCCGATCTTATTTGTATTAAGCTATTAGTACTATAAAAGACTATTTCTTATTGTATACCATATTTACTATTGAAAATTCTGAACCTAATGCTTTTTAAATTGAATTGTTCCTATTATTTGTCTTACAATACCTGTAAGCTCAAAAATCTAATGCCATTAAAAAAAAAAAGTTTCGAAGAATTTAAATAATTTGATTAATGTGTTGTAAGATTGAAGGTTTGGGTAGATTACGCGAAGCGGAGCTTATCAAATAGATATGACGGTGCTTTTTTTGAATTATTTTATGCATAAACATGCAATATCTTGAATCAAGAAATTGCATAAGCAAGCATCCTAGGACATGTTGATGACATGGTTCGCAAACCATAAGCATGCCTTACCTCATTATATCATTAAAAGCAACAACTTGTTTTGGTATTGAGTGGAAATCTGGCTTACAGTATACTACTCCAGCATAATCAATGCTAAGCAGTATTAAAGTTTTAATCAGTCTCAGGTTGAGGTTAGTATCAATTGAAAGTTTTATGCGACCTCAACTCCATAGTGCGTTTCGCCCAGGTACGACAGTGGGCTCATCAGTTAGATGCTGTCGTACCCTTCTAAGACGCAATTATTATATGTCGATGTTTAGCGACGCTTATAAATATCACAGCAGTAATATACTCTGAATTTTATTTTTCCAGGGGAATTTGAACAAATTCTGACACCTATACTCTGTCCAACAAAAATTGTCAGTACAGGCCTTATGGGAGAGCTTTTTCTAAAGCAGTGGCGCCTGATGCACCCTCACTACAATGCGTTAGGAAAAATGCCACTAAAAAAAGAGCAAGCAACTGACTTTTCTTAAGGAATTGTTGTTGTAATTCTTTGCAAAAAGTTGTACACCCCAACACGACCGTCGTATCCCACTGCTGATGAGATACTAACAAGAGTGTCAAGCAGCGTTGTGCTAAAGTGCCCAATTGGGCCATTTGGCCCCAAGATTCTTATTTTGGCCCGGTGCCCCGGGCCATCACGAAAATTTTATTTTAGAAATCGATAATATCCAAGTATTCGATATTTACTCTCATCTAATTGTTATATGCTAATTTGGCTGAACGCATTCATTGAAAAATTCAACACATCACATCGACTGACAGTAGCACATACCGGCTGTCTTTCTCTTTTTCTCTGTCACATATTTAAGTTCTTCACTTTTTCAGAATCAAATTCGTTACAGTGCCTGTGCAGAACGTGTTTTTTCAGCTCTTAATACGAGTAATAGGTGCAGCATATCCATATTATGTCAATTTCAATTTATATTTCAATGTTGCCCATTATTATAGAAAATATCAAAATCTGATGTCAAAACATGTATGTATGTATGTACATATCAATAATTTAAAGTTCTATCACCAGCACAACTGTCACTTTTTTTACTGGCTTCTTTTTCTCCAGCAATCAAATTGTTGTTGTTTGTCGAGGGAAATTTTGCTGCGCTAGCTATGCAGCAGTGAATAAAACACACCTAATATTAAAACCGAAAATCGCAATAGACTTAGCTATGAAGTTATAAATTCGCTTATGAGCTTTAAGGGGTTTCTGAAAAATAATACTTGTGGTAATTTTATTCCGCCTCCAAAATCGATAAAAAAATGTCTAACATAGATTTTAAGTTATTTAAAAAAATTGAATAAAATGCAAAAATACAAATAAAATTATATCATCTGTTTTATTATTTAATTATTTTATCGAATATGGAAAAACGAAGTGGCCCCAAAAAAGTTGAAATGGCCCCAACATTTTGCTTCCCAGGAACAACGCTGGTGTCAAGTCAAGTGTCACTCAATACGATCGTGCGCTCTTTATCTATGTACATCAAAACAGAGTTACCATTATCATTCTCAATTGCAAGCAAGGAGCTTTTTCAGTGGTTTTTATTAAGGAGCTTTTGGGATTTGAAGCTTTTGAGAACACATTTTAAGAAGATGAGTACGAGCAGCGTTGCTCCCCTACTACAATTGTAGTGTTTTTACTACAATTTTTTTTCAAAAGCACACACTACGCACGCTCCTCAAAACACTACACTTTTTTCAAAGCACATAAAACAGTTTGTTTGTTTGTTTGTTTAGAGGTTACGAAAAATGTTTGAAAACGTGACCTTATATCAATCAATTTAGATTTCAAAAACAAAGATCATCACGTTGCGCATATGTCATGTGATTTGGATTTAAATTCGAAGAATTTTGTTGTAGAAACGACATTGAAAATAATATTTTAGAAAATGTGAAAACGAAGTCATGCCAATTTTATGTATGTAGCTTTATGCGAAAAACTTTTAGACAGATTTGATTTAATTGATAATGAAAAAACAAGTCATTTAACTCTTCTTGACCCTATCGAAATTTCAAAAGGAGACATTCCGACTATAATGCCCCTTTTGAAAAAATTTCCATTTCATATACAAGAAAATGAAACCATAATAAATGACGTATAGGTTCACAAGAAACGTTAAAAGAATATTTAAATGAAGACATTGTTTAATTTTCGGTTAATTTATTGAGTGCCAAAAATTTTCTTGGAAATCCGGCTTTTGAAAATTTATGCAGAGAGGTTTTTCTCAAGTTTAAATATAATAAAGAACGATTTAAGAAATATTTTAAATATTTTAACAGTTTATGCAATTATTCAATCAAAAGAACACTTGAAAGGCGTAGAGAGAATTTTTGAGCCCCTCGCAAAATTAATAAATTTTGCACACAAATTTAATTACCACAATGCAAGTCATTATAAAAAAAATTAATCCTTAAATGTATATTTTTGATTTGTAAAGATAATTATAAATAAACTATTAATTAATTAATTATTATCATATAATAAGTTTTTATGAGTTGTGTATATCTACTCATAGTTTATTATACCTATATATACGTATATTTAAAAGTGAATTAAAGGATTAAAAAATTTGAAAATTTTTTTTTTACTACGTTCCTACTACACTTTTTTCTCCTAAACACTACACTTTCAATCAGTTGGGGGGGCAACACTGAGTACGAGTATGTTGAGTGTGGTCGTATTGCTTTACAACTTAAAAAAAAAACGCGCCTATTACGAGTATCTTACCGCTTGGTGTTGTGGGAAAAGGTAAATTGAATATTGTTTTCAGTCGTTTTGAATCAGCAGACGGTAGCCCTACGCGTTTTTTACTATCATTTGCGGCGATTTATAATGTAAACTACGGAATCCCTGTGAGAGCCTTAAAAAGCGACACACTTATGCATGGCAATGCAACCAGAATGAGAGACAAACGTCCTATCTTCCCTGTACTGACAATTTTTGTTGGACAGAGAATAGAATGTTAATGTCCGTGGTCAGACTGTTTATCAACGAAGTTTATAATGAAATAAGAAAATTAGTTCAATTGAATTTAATTCAATCACTCCGCTTAAAATTGAAATAATTTTCTTATTTCATTATAATCTTCGTTCAGGTTAGTATCTATAGGAGTTAGTTTAGAAAAGGGGTTTAATATTCGGAGACCACCATAGATTCGGCCGACAGAGAGATTAGCAGAAAGGGTCCAATTAATTGAAAATAAAACACGATTTAAAGAAAGGTGGAAGGAAGGAACATCAACTTTCTTTTTAGATATTGCAATTTCTTGTGATTTAAAATGATTTAGAGTTAAACCATTGCATAAGGTCAAATTGTAGATCCTTAAAAGATCTTATTAAATCTACAAATTAGATCCTTCAACAAATTTTTTTTTTTTTTAACAACTTTATTTCATTTAACAAACTTAAAGCTAATATTCTTATAAAACAATAATATTTCAATATAAAAACAAAGAATAGCCTAAGTTCATTATATAAAATAGTTAGGAACATTCAATTACCAAATGGTAAGAGACGAATGCACCATTAAATTAACAATTTATTTTGAAAATTAAATTGATGGGGATCAATTGTTATAAATTCAATTTTTGTTTGTATTCTATTTCAATTAAAAAATAATAAGTAGGAAAAATATAAAGCAAGATAAAAAGTAATATTCGTTCAATAAAGCTATTCAAAAAGATGACAATAAAGTATAATAGATTATGTATATTAAGTATGTACATGTACATGTTTATTAATAATATATTAATTCAAACTGTTATATTAACTAACAAATTTATATCATTATGATCAAATGTGAAGAGCCAGTTTTTAATATTTGTCAAAAACACCGATTTAACTCTCTCGCATCTTAGATTTTCAGGAAGATTATTAAATAGGCGAGCAGAAGTTATTCTATAGAAAAGCGTATAGTGCGATTTTTTAATAGCAGGCACAGTTACCAGATTACGATTATTCACACGTAAATTATAAAACCCATATAGTCTTGAAGCGGAATAACCAGAATTTTCAAAAAATGTTTTAAGAACTTTGTAAAAATATAGATGCTTTATAGGCAAAATTTCTAGGTTTCTAAACAAATCAAAGCTATGAGTTCTCCGGTTAACTTTACATAGAATGCGAATGACATGCTTTTGCTTAGTAAGAAGAGGATCGATTTTATTACGGTGAGTGCCACCCCAGCAGGTTAACCCATACTGGAGTTTTGATTTAAATAGGCCATTATAAACTAATTTTAGAACGGATTGGCTACAATAAAGGCTAAGATGGTAAAAATGTCTCAAAACTGTATTAAAGTATTTAGTAAGGCTTGAAGTGTGTTCTTTCCAACTCAATCTACGGTCTAAAATAACTCCCAAATATTTAAAACTTTCAACTTGTTCAATAGTAAAGCATTCAACACTACAAGATTCACTATGATTAAAAGTATAGGAATCTGAATAATGCTGACAGGAGTTTCGCAGGACATATTTAAGACAGCTTGGAGAATGAAATTTGAAACGCAAATCGTTATAAGTGGCACCGGAAAGGCTGTATAACATGAATTTTGTTTTTTCGCTAATACAGAGTTTATAACGAAAAAACCAATGGCGGAGAGTTTCCAAATCGCTATTTACAGAAACGTTTAAATCAAAAAATGTTTTTGTAGAGTACGTTAATGCTGTGTCGTCCGCAAATGCCGTTATTTTGCCCTTAAAGTTTTGAATAAAAAGCGAATTGACATATATTAAAAACAAAATTGGACCCAATACAGATCCCTGTGGGACACCTAAATTTAAAAATTTTTCATCACTATACATATTTTGAATTCTTACTTTTTGTCTGCGATTATTAAGATAAGAGCTAAACCAGTTATAGACGAACCCACGAAAGCCAATCTTATATAATTTATCCAGCAACAGTGCATGGTCCACCGTATCAAACGCCTTAGTAATGTCAATGAATAGGGCGGCCGAAACCTCAGATTCATTTAGGCTAGTATATTCTTCATCACAAAGCTTCAGAACAGCATTTTCTGTACACCTTCCTTTCCTGAACCCAAACTGAGAATTACTGAAAAAACTATTTTTATCTAAAAACGAAAGCATCCTTGATTTCATACCCTTTTCAAAGACTTTAGAAAAAACCGATAAAAGCGAAATGGGCCTATAATTGTTTATGCAAGTATTAACTCCTTTCTTATATAACGGAATCACAATCGCCAACTTTAAAGAATCAGGAAAAATGCCCTTGGTTATACTTTGGTTAAATATATAACTCAACACATCAGATACAAGATAAGAAATATTTTTCAAGATCTTAGCCGATACCAAATCGTCAGATGTGGAATTAGACATTTTGAGAGACATAATAATTTTATGAATTTCAATAGCAGAAAAGTTCTCAAAGAAAAACGTTTCTGTACAAAAGTTTTCAGTAACAATAGGGCTATCACATTGACAATTATTCGTAAAATTGGGGAGATTAGTGTTTTGGCTTAAATTACAAAAGAAATCATTAAATAAATTAGCAACAGAGGAAGGATTTTTGATAATAGTGCCCCCGCTTTCTACAGATAAATCAACTATTGGTTTATTTTTATTTAAGATTTCATTTACAACCTCCCATTCTTTTTTGGAGTTACCTATGTTTTCGAAAAGCTTTTTCATAAAATAGTTATGTCTACAAAGTGGAATTTCAGTTTTTAATTCTTTGCAAATGTTATCAAAATACCTTTTCAGTCTAATATTATTAGGATGTTTTTTAAGTTTTACAAAGAGTTCATTCTTTATGTTTATTTTTTTCAGCAGTCTAGTATTCATCCACTGCTTACGACTAGTTAGCGTCTTTTTATTATTTACAACTTCTTGGCTGCATTTAGAAATTAAATATTGGAGCTTACTAAGAAATAAATCGAAAGCAATTGATGGGTTACAAGCACTATAGACTTCATTCCAAAACTCAAATGTCAAAGCTGTTTTCAAAGCAGAAAATTTTATTTTTGGAAAAGTTTTTACTGATGCATTTATTTTTCTATTTTGACTACAATCAAATTGAATACTTGTTAAACAATGATCAGTAATCCCAAGTTCAAAAACTTCTGTTTGAAATCCCACGTTATTATTTTTATGAAGTCTTAAAAAGATATGGTCCAAGCAAGATGGTCCTCTAGTAGGTGTGTTTACCAAAGAAGTAAATCCAAAGGAAGAAATGGTAGCAAGAAAATTATCAGCATCAGGTGAGGAGGACAATAAATCGATGTTAAAGTCACCTAAAAGAAGCATATTTTTACCACAATGATTGTCCAAAAATCCAGAAAATTCATCTATAAACGCATTAATTGTAAAAGAATGCAATCTGTACACTCCGACAAAATTAAATGGTCGCAAGAGATAAATTTGGACATCGTCTGCATAAAGATGCAATAAACAATGTGGGATGTGGCACACTTTGGGGAGGTCGTTGATGAACATACACAACAACAAAGGCCCAAAATTTAACCTTGTGGCACACCTAGCTGCAAACGAATTCTTTGATTCAGAAAAAATATCACCAACTTTAACTGTTTGACTACGTTGTTGTAAGGTAGTTTTTAATCAAACGGATAGTTCTTCCACTAAAACTAAAGTACAAACTCAGCTTTTTACACAAGAATTCGTGATTAACCATGTCAAACGCCTTTAAGAAGTCCAGCAAACACAATATAGACAATTTATCTCGATCATACTGAATTCTAATATCGTACCTTCACCATTGCTGTAGAGCATCTATGATTTGGGCGAAACCCCGACTGAACAGAAGAAAACAAACTATGTTGACTGACGAGGTTAGATATTTGATTTGTTATAATCTTCTCAAAGACCATTTATATAGGTGAACGATTTTTAGTAAATGAATGGTTTGTTTTTAAAATTGTTAAAAACATTCCAAGCATCGATGGTCGGCAGCAACGCTGTGTTCTTCCCATGTTTGAATCTGTTCAACATATTTTTTTCAAAAAGGTAAATTGGTCGAAGAACTCAGTATCGCACGAATTGAAATCAACGCAATTCTTCCATACAATGAACTTTGCGGAAGCTTCTAGATATTCCCATTTTTGCGGTTGACCGAGTACGGGCCAAACTTGGATCAAAAGATGTTCAAAATGAATAGTCCATTTTCGAAAGTATCTGGTCACAACCTTTTTAGAGTGTTATGTTAAATGTGAGCTGAAAATTCAGATCCAATGATCTGTGGAAAGAACTGATTAAATTAAAGAAAGTATTTTTCTTTTAATTTTTTATTGAACATATTTATTCCATGCCTTCTTATCATTGTTCCATTCAGTTTAATTTTTGTAAGCAAACAAATAAAAACACTCGGGAATACCGTAAGAAACGATTCGGAACTAACAATGGTTGCAATACAGACAAACACAAAACAAATCATAGCCAAAGGATGATGAGATGTCAAACACTAAAAATGTGTTCATGATGTTGATGCATAAAGTCGCAAACGCAAAAAAAAGTTTAAAGGAGGTGCTTTCACCGGATTTTATATCAATTTTTATATTTCGGCACGTGAATTTAATGTCGGTATGTTTGTGTTTACCGTTACGACGGCGTTAAATGTTGGTACTGTACTGGTAATATTGGTACAGGTGGTCAACTTATGTATACCTTATCAAGGTTACAAGATTAATGAACAACCTTCTGATGCTGCAAACACTGTAGACAATACTTCAGAACTCATGGTTTTAACTGAAAGTACCGATACTCCATCTAGGTAATGTTTAGTTTTTAAATGAGCTGCAATAATTGCAAGTCGGTCAATTTTAGCTTAGTCAGTTATATCGGGAAGAAGTTTGGAATGGGAGCGTACCGGAATCCCGCTTTTTAAAATCCCGTTTTTCAAAAATCCCGAAAAAATATTTGGTGACGGAAGTCTTACAAGATTTTCTACAGAAAAAATTACTCATAATTCATTATTTATTCTAATTCATAATTCTCAAAAAATCAAACTTTAAATAAATTCTTTTGAGTTTTTGAAAAAGTTTCATTTAGAGAACAGCTGTTTCTGTGACACATTCTCCACACTCCACAAGGTTCTTATGTTAAAATTTAGCTTGGATTTTAGCTGATGTTTGGAGAAAAATGAAGGAGATAAAATTTAGCGCTATCTCGCTATCTGCGTAAAATAATGAGAAAGAAGAGAGTAAATATGTTTTTTTTTGCGACACATCGCTCACAATATACAGTTCAATTAAAATGTGAACATACTCCTAAGCTAAGTTTATGAAAAAAAAAATCTTTTGCTTATGTATTCTTAACTATTTTCTTACAATTTTAATTTTATATTTGTTATAATAAAATGCTATTCAAAATAACTCTTTTTTTTTTCATTTCTCAAAGTTTTTTTTTTACTATCCCGTTTTTGCAATCAAAACGTAATCGTGCTGAACCATTACTGAATATAATTTTTATTTATTTTTACCTTATTAATAATAAAATGTTGAAATAATTGGAATCTAGAGTTTTTAGATTTATTTGCACCTGGATCAAACTGTATCGGATTTTAAGTCAACGCGGATTTTGAAGTTCACCAACTTCGAAATCAACAGCAGATTCAACGCTTTTTTTACCAAATTACGAGTACTTCAAATTTAGAATCTAGAGAAGGCCTTCAAAATGTTAATAACTATTGCAAACTTTTTATAAGACTTTATAAAAAGTGATTTCATTTTGAGGTTTATGAGTTTCCAATATAGATATTATTTACTAACGCAACCCGGCGAACTTATTACCGACTTCAAATTCAGTTGATTTGATATTTCGTTAGGTATACCTAAATTGTGAAGTTCGCTTAACGGTCTAACTGCATTACATTGTCATGCTGGAGGGTTCTGGGTTCGATTCACAGCCATTGTCACCTTAAAATTCAGGGGTAATGCCTTTTGCGAAACTTTTTTAAAGACATTTTTCTATACCTCTAGATTTAAAATACAAAAATATATAGGTAATGTATTTTATACCATTATAAAATCCATTTCAGTATTTATTAGAAATGAGTCAAGCCTCTTCTAAGCTGACATTCTTAATATAAGATAATATTATAAGCTAAGTTTTAAGTCAGTTGAAATTAAATTTAGCTGAATAAACAAAAGTTTTAATCGTATCGGTGGAGAGAGAAAAGCTATCCAAAATCCTAAAATGCAACCAATTGAATTATTTTTCATCACGAATTGTCATGAGAAATGATATTTGCCAACAAAATCCAATAATGGTTCACTGTATGCCGTCACTACTCCGATCAAAAACTGTCAAATACCCTGGCGTCATGAAGGTCAAATATTACACTTCGCTTGAAAAATAAGCTAATAATTTATAAAATATTATTTTCAACTTAATATTCACACCTTTAGATGATAATTGATCAATTTACCCTTAAGCTCAACTTTGCGCGTATAGTATCAAGAACATACCTACACTTTTTAATGGCTTCCACCGTTCTTCCACTTTCAATATTCAAACTTTAATACATAGATACTAATGTTCATTTATAACTCCTCTTAAATCCGTCCCTAGTTTTTTAAAGCTCTCGCTGTGTTAAGAGTATCTTTGAGGTAATGTGAAATCCCTTATGAAAAAAAGTTCTTAAATTATTGAAATGAAAATCATGCGAAATAAGATTCTCTTACAGGTGATTCTTTAATTCCGGGGCACTTCACCATCTTCGACTTACATGTAACATAATTATAGTCAAATCGTAGATATTATGGCAACAAGTTTTTTGACATGAAAATCCTTTGGAGATTTTTATTAAAAGATGAAATGCTAAATGCATTTAGGCGGGCCAAATTTAGTAAGAATTATATTACTCAATAGCGCTTAAACAAGGAGAAAAACATAGGACCAAGTAAAGACTCTTGTGGAACTCCATTTTGTATGTTTAAGAGAAGCGATCGTGTTCAGTTGTGATGTGACACATCTTACTGTCTTTGATATTAGATAAGAAGTAAGTCGGAATTGTGACAACTGAACTGCTAAACAAAAAATCGAGAAGCTTTAGACAATATGGCGATTTTTGTTAAAAAAAAACAACATTAATGCCAGTATTGTTTTGAAAAAAAAAAGAACTATTATTTCTGCTGTACTAAAGCAGTCCAACTACGTTTCGATATCGCACAAATGTTTAACAATCTGGGCATTGGTTTTGAATTGTTTATACTTAGATACAGCTTACAGCAGAAACAAAAACATTTAGTTTTCTCGCCATAGTGCACTCACCCTAATGGAAAAGTATTCAACTCGAAATTTTGAATTTTTTTTAGGTGCAACAGTGAGAAGTTAGAGGGCGACGAAGCTGTATTGACATCAACAAACATCAACACCTTTTTTTCTCCGACTTAAATAATACTAATAGTCATAAAATGGTATAGCTCTGCTAATTTAACCTATAATCAAGTTGAGATTATCCATCTATAAGAAAACCCCATTAGTGTCAATCTGACACATTGGGTGGTATATTTGCAAGAACATTAAACTCTGTTAATGCATTCAAGAAAAAAAATCTCTTTTACGACTTAAAAGTGAGAAAGGAAAAATAAGATAAGTTTCTTTCTATGATTTCTCGGCCAGCTACTAGCTATAATTAAAATGACAAATCTTCAAATACATCCATACACATGTACATACATATATCAATAGGTAAAAGTAAATAAATATTAATGAATGATTAAGCATTATTTAGATTCGACTTTATTTTATTTTTCAAACTGACACCTATTAGTGTTAAGTCACAACTAATCTCAATTAAAGAAACTCATAAAACTGTTTTACTATTCCACATTGAATTGATAAAAAATAAATCAAATTAACTCAAAAGAAGACCATTAAAATCTACATTAATCAACGATTTTATTAAACTATTCCCAACTAGAACATCAAATGCAAATAAATGTGTGATCATTTTTAACTAATTAGGCTCCTAGACAAGTTAATATTATATTAAGCCCAAAGTATACCTATAGAGGTTTGTGTGTACATATGTATATATCTGCAAACACAACACATTCCAGATCGATATCGGTGACACTTATAAAACATCTGATTTCCGATAAAACCACACAAGAGAGTTCTCATAAATTAAAAAAATAGACATTGAATTGGTGAAACTAACACTTTTAAATAATTTTTTTTTCTCTAACGTATACTTATGTAGAAGCTAACGCTTCAACTTTGGAGTTCAGATGTTTGAGTCCGATAAGAGGAAGAGAAATAAATAAGTAATCTTGTTTTAAAAAGACTCAGGTGCCCTGATATCGATAGCATTATTATTGCGTTTAAATAAGGCAAACTCTCGTATAGACTTGGCTTGTACGAAAGGTATTTATAGAAAGTGGGGTTTTAATGCATCAGGCGAGCCAATTAAAATAAAATATTTAAACGATAATTATGGAAGCGCATACAATAAAATGCACGACTGAATCATACGAACTTGCTCATATGGTTCAATTCAAAGTTCTAACATGAATAATTTCCTAAAAAATATGGCAACTTTTTATTAACATAATGACAATATTAAATAAAATGATTGGATAAAGTCAGCCGTAATAAAAAAAAATTAATTTGTAATTTTTTAATCTGTATCTGTTAACCAAATCAGATAGTTAGAATGCTTTAATTATTAGAATAATATTATTAATTAAAATACTTATATAAAGTGAATATCTTATAGACTTTTTTGACAAAAACTGTAAAGGTTTTTCAATTGGTGCGAATAGATTTTGGCAGCCTGTGTCGGCCATGTTCTTTTGATGACATCTGTTAAATCTATTGTTTATTATTATGTTACTTATCCCAAATTATTATGGCAAGTTACATATTTGAATAGCACGGCAAAATGATAAAACTTTATTATCAAATTGAGTGTTCGTTAGTACAAACGTTACACGTGTTGGACCCAGTTAAGGGTTGACTTGCTGAACCTTTACATTAGAATCATCAACGTTTGGTGGTCAAATTTGCGACGACCAGCTCGGTTATCAATCAGCCAACATTCATACGTCAAAAGAACGCAAGTTCATGCGAGAAAGTGTAGAGCAGAACCCGAGGCAGTTAAATCCTCGCCGTGATGCACAAGAACTTGGCCTTTCGCAGACTTCAACCTGGCAAATTTTGCATCGGGAACTGAGCCTACACCCGTACAAGATCCAACTGGCTCTAGAGCTCAAAGTTCATGACCATTGACAACGACGACGTTTGTTCGCTGACTGGGCTTCGGGGCGGTTGAAAGAGAGCCCCAATTTTTGGATAAAGGTTGGGATGTCAAACCACACCAGGCTCACCAGGTTGTCACATGCATCCTCAAAATGTTACCGTTTGGAGTGGATTTTGGGTCGGCGGCTTCGTCATTGGTTCGAACTTTTTCGAATACGACGTTGATGAGAGGGTCAACTTCATTAATGGGAGCTACAAAACAATAATTACCAGTTTCTTATGGGTCAAATTGAACCATATGTACCTAGACGACATGTGATTCCAGCAGGACGGCCGGCGGCGCTAGGTGCCACACAGCGAACGGCACGATTGGCATTCTTCATGAACGATTTGAGGCTAAGGTTACCCTCGCAGACGTGAGCTTGGCAACAGAGGTCATGTGGTTTGAACCCGCTAGACTTTTTTCTTGTTGGGTTTTTTGAAGTCCTATACGTGTATATATACTATGCGAATATACCAGAATCACCCTTTAGGTGAACATACAACAGGCCATCACTCAAATTCAGCCGGGTCTAGCGTTGCCAGACGTCCCGGTTTACCCGGGACATCCCGGATTTCAGACATAAATTCATCTGTCCCGCCGGGACAGCTTTTTTCCCGGGTTGGGACTCAAACTAAAAAAATAATTTCTAATGTATCTAAATGTCTTTCAGTGATAAGGAACAACAACTACATTGCGATTTAACCTTAAGAAATTACTTTTAAAATTTCAATCAAACAAACCTAACTTAAGGAAAAATTTATTTTTGTAAACCGAAATCTGTCATTAAAACTGAGAAAAGAAAAATATTTGCAAATGAAAAATGACAAAAAAGTCATTTAATTAGTAATTAATAAAAGAATTTTTTATTTTGATCTACACCCATTAAGTATATGATTTTTACTTGCGTCTTATAGGTACTATAAGGCAATTTATGCATTCGTAGAAAAATCAAACTCGGGATTTTGATCAAAGTTGACATTGCGATCATAGCAAAGACGAAAAAGTGGGTCTCACAATTCTGTGTGCCTGCCTGTCTACAGCCTACACGGCTCGGCCGATTTTCGTTAAACTAGCGATATCTACCAAGTTTAACCAAAAATTTTTTCCCCCAATTGTTTTTTTTTTTAAACCAAAAATAACAGTACCTGCCATACGATTTTTTTCGAAATATTATATTTTTTTTTTCTTCAAATTTCATTTAGTTAAAGCCGATTTTGATCATTTTATTTTAATGTTACAGCTCCCCAGCAGTTAAGATATTATTGTGTATTCAAATTCTTTAATTTATATAAGAATTCTATAATTTAATAAAAAAAAAATTGAAATCAAGATATTACCAACTGTACCTACCACAGAACGATTTATTCTAATTTTGAATTTCTCATTATCGGAATAACGGATTTTAATAAATTTTTGTAAAGAGAAGCTTCTAAAAAGTTTAGAAAACATTGCATTTCAAAACTCTAAAAAAAATATTTTTTTAAATTTTGAAAAAAATCATTTTTTTTTTTGAAAATACGATACCTTAAAAACGGCTCAAAATCTTTTCTTGTAAATTTAATTTTTATTCGAACAAAATCAGAAACTTCAAATTGACGTACGTACTAATATTTTATCCTAAAAATGATTTAAAAATTTTGTATATAAAAGCTTATATTTTTAAGAAACCACTACAACGAAGTATAATTTTGTTCTTGCATTGATCAATATTTGTTTGAATCACATGGCATCCTGTGTGGAGCTTGTTTTAGGAGTTGTTTTAATCATTTACAAAATTAATTTTTCTCTAATAACATTCATTTTTAAAATTCTTAGTCTTTTACGTAACAGCAAGTTCGTGCGACCCAGTCGTGCATTTTATTTATTTTGTCCCGGGCAATATGATGAAATCCCGGGATTTTTCATTATTTAAGCCACTTGTCCCGCCGAGGTGCAAGAAAAATCTGGCAACCCTAGCCGGGTCTATGCGGAAAAGCCATTAAAAAGTTGGACCACTCGGGTCCGTGCCACCGTATGAAGCCGAGGCGGGTACATGAGCGATGTCATATTTCATACATAAATGGCACATATGAGCCTTTTAAATAAATTTTGTTAATACCTTACACATAGCATGTATTATTCCCTTTCAATATCTATCCGCCCTTATTAAAAAACCCTTTATACTCTGCACAATTTATGCTATTATGGATTTCAAGAAGAATTCTCCATTTTAAAGCTCTTAAAGTGTTGCCGTAGTGCGCATTATAGATTGAAGAAAATCTAGAACAAATAAATATGAGAAGGGTTACCAACTGTTGATTAAGATTTTCATGTTAACCGAAATAATTTTCTCTCTTTTCAAACTACCAAGCGCTAAGATAACCGGCCTTCTATCTTATTTTTAAGAAGGAAGAAAATTTATTGGCTTGCGTCTTTTCTACTTTTTCTTTGCTCCTGTTCCCTTCGAAGGACTTGAAGCTATTTTTAATGATTATATATGATAATTTTAATTTTGATAATTTTTGTATAATAAAGTTCCTCAAAAGTTTGTATGGTTTTGTGTATTTTGAAAATTCAATATTTCAAAAACCACATGCTCGATATTTTTGTAAGACTTGACAATTAACGGTTTTGTATTACTATCTACAAGATGTATAATTTTTTTGTATCCACAAATTACGGTACGGTATATTGTTAATGAATGATTTTTAAAAATAGTATTTTTCTCGAAAACGACACCTAGTATTTTCATAAATATTTTTCTCTTTCGCTTAACTATTACGAGCTATGATTGAATATAAAAATTGTAAAGTAAGACATTACTGACAAAACCTAGCATATGTAAAAAAAAACTTTGTTTTTTTAACAACACTAAAGCAAGGGACTAGAGGTAACAGCTCAAAAAATTGGGTTTTTCAAAAATAAAGAATCACATACAAGAGAAAAATGTTTACCTTCTCACTATAGCTACGGAAATTATATTCTTCAGTTCTTTATTGGAAGCCATTGTCTTATTCGTTTAACTGATCTTTGTGAACAAGGGTACGAAATTAAGATTAAAATAAAAGAAAAGCGCAAAGTCCAAATTAAGAAACTGAACGTGACTCATTAATGTCTTCTTTTTTTCGAGTCGAAATGAAATTATTTCGTTAGGATCACACGAAGCAACAAGCCTTAGCAGTGCTACTTCATTCAATCAAAACTATTTATTTCTAAAAAATAAACTGTTATTGATAAATGGAAGTTTTCTTTATCGCTCATCTTTAACTGTAATGAAACATGGGTATTTGCAGTTATAGAAATTCGATACCACCTATATGTAGCATATTTTTTTGCCCAAGATTGAAATGTATAGAGAATATTTTGTTATACACTGTTCAACATTGGCTTGCATAAGTGTGTCGCCTTTTAAAGCTCTGACAGGGTTTCCCTAGTTTATACATTATAAATCGCCAACACTCAATATACTCAACTTCATTAAACTTGTTCTCAAAAGTTTCAAATCCCAAAAGCTCCTTAATTAAATGCACTGAATAAGCTCCTTGATTGTAATTTAGGTTGATAATGGTAACTCTGTTTTGATGTATAGGTATAACAAGTGCACGATCGTATTTACTTGACAGTATCGGTATCCCTTCAGCAGTGGGATTCAATGGTCGCGTTGGGGTGTACAACTTCAACTTTCCCAACGTAGTGTAGTGAGGGTGCATCAGGCGCCACTGCTTTGGAAAAAGCACTCCCATAAGGCCTGTACTGACAATTTTTGTTGAACAGAGTATAGTGATGGTGCCATGGTGGACCTTCAGAGTGTAAAGTAACTGGAAACGACCGTAGAATTGAATATTTTCGGAGATAACTTTATTCTACACACAAGGCCTTTCCGATATGATCCTATATTCTTTTGTTACACGATAATTACAGCTCGCACTGATAGCAATTGAAAAGGCTAATGAAAATAGCTTTATAATATTGTCCTCAACACTATTCCCACAAACTTCAGCCATTGTATGTAAGAGTATATGGAGGGCTCACAGCTGTACCGAACCAAGTCATTTTAAAGAAATCCAAAACTAACGCCAGGATTTCCGCAAAATTGACCTCTATTTAGAGCTGTAATGAACTACATAGTTCATTTAGAGCTACATAGTTCTATTTAGAGCTGTAATGAACTATACATACATAGTTCATTACAGCTCTAAATAGAGGTCAATTTTGGGGAAATTTTGGCGTTGGTTTTGAATTTTTTTAAAATGACTTGGTTCGGTACAGCTGTGAGCCCTCCATATGGACTTTTAAGGGCTTACTATGCTTAAAATGCCTTGTTGCGAAACAACCCAGTAAAGACAATGACAGTCCATGTCCATGACATTGAGTGTAAGTAAAGCTCTGCCTAAAGCCCTTAATTCTACAATTATAGTCAATGTATTTAAAGCAACTGGATTCGTTCCGCGAAAATATTTTTCAAGAATACAATTTCTTTGTTTGTAACTGATCGTCCAAAATGTTTGCTATAATTATTTTTACTAGCCGACCCAGCTCTCGAAATTCGAATGCCAATTTATTTATTATTTATTATTTATATTATTGGCAGTGTTTTCAAGCAAATTTATTAAATTAAATTTTATTTTATGTAATATGCAAAGTGTTCGACAGTGCAAAAACAAAAATGACCCACAGTGTGTAAATGCGTGTCTCAAGTATATTCTGCACATCTCCGTAACTGTGGCTTTCCAGCCATATAAAATTTATCGAAATCGGTTAAATACTTTTGGAGAAAAGTGTACCACAAAAAACATGTTTACCGTTTTATTATATTTTTATTATATGATGATGATTATATTAAAATTAAAATTATGTTTTTTTGTTAAAAATAAATTGATAATTTTCTTAACCCTAGAAAGGTAATCATATTTTTTAGTACGTTAAAGGTAATCATTCGTCGAATCGACGAAATAAAATTTAAATGCAATTTTTTCGAAAAGTTATTAACAAATTCTTGTAGATGTTAATAATTTATTTTTATCAAGCCTTTCTTTTAATAAAAACACACTTTTCATTTTATTTTTTTAGATTTGTGACTTTTTATTCTCTTTAAAGATCTATGAAGAATCTATGAGAAATTTTAAAAAGAAAAAATGATGTTCGTCTAATCGACGAAGATTACCTTTCTAGGGTTAAGAAAATATTACTCATTTTTTTATAATTCTTGTTACAATTTAATCCGGCCTATGTTAAAAATATTCGGTGTTATACTTCATCCAACAAAAATATGCAGTAGACGTCTTATGGGAGAGCTTTTTCAAAATCAGTAGCGTGCTATATTTTTGCACCATACTAAATTGAAAGAGAACTCCTCCATAAAAAAGTGTTTGTGCGCCCGTTAAATTTCGATTGCATCTGACGCAGACCCGACGTCCTATTGACCGCACATCAACCCCATTAAATACTGATGTGCATTCGGAGTTACCCTTGTTCATTAAGTGACTTGTTCATTTTTTTCCTTGGGTTTCTGTTGAGGAGCTTTTGATTTTAGAGCTTTAAAAAAAGGGTCCATTTAAAATCAACACTACTGCAACCCTGTGAGAGCTTTAATGAAGGACAGATTTATGCAATCCACTTTAGCCAGAATGCGAGGTAAACGTCTTATCTTGCCCACACTGCATATTTTTTGTTGGACAGAGTTAGTCGAAACAACTCGACTTTTTTAAATAGTATAAGTACCTTCACATCTCAGCCAGTTTCACTGCACTTTTTCAGGGGATTGCGAAACTCAAACTAGTGCCAATTTAACACTGCTCTCCCCTATATACTCGTACATACCTTCTTTTTTTTAAGAATGTTTTTAAAGAATTCAAGAATGAATTTTCTTATATGCTTAGATTTATTAAGGAAATAAGATAATATGCATTGATTTGGTATTAAAGTATTAAAACAGTTTTAAAATTGTATTATAAATTAAAAAAACTAACCTCGGTACTATTTTTCTGTTTTCTTATATTTAGTGTAACTTATTTTTATACAGGATGTTTGCTAATTGATAAAAAAAATTCTTGACTGTTCTAGAAAAATAGTTTAACAACAAAGGTCTATCTTCAATGTCGAGCGTGGAGAGTACAGAATTAGAAATTGGATATCTGAAGACCGAAACAAGATATTATTTTATGTTTAAGCGTACTTAGTTAAAAAGACTAATATGTATTTTTTTAAAACGAAACCTCTAAGCTAGCTCCAACCGTTTTTAGTATTACAAGAGCTATGTGCGTTAACATCGGTGAGGGTGCACCTAAAGTAAGTTTTTTTCTTAAATCCTCGGGAAATGATGTCCGGAATAGAGATAACTTTTACTGTTGAACATTTTTTTTTCCTCATAACACGATCAAAAATCGTTAATTAATTTAGAAACACCCTGTATAGTTATCCACCTAACAATATTCTCCTTAACATCAGCTTACATAGTCTGATATCTTCTGATTTCAAACACTTTATATCCCATTATTATATTAGCCAAGTTATTTCGCGTTTGTTTGAAGTCATTAAGCCTATTTGCTACGCTAAGAGTTCATGAATAACTTATTTAACTTTATTGGAATAATTAAATAAGCCCAAACGTATTCAATTATTTTTAACGTGACAACATTTTATATAATTAGGCCACTCATAGCTGGAACCGGAAGCAGACAATGATTTTTGTTTTTTTTTTTTTGTAAATTCTTCCTAGGAGCCCACAACAATTATGGTTACGACAACTACGTGCATCGATGTCAGGCTAAATTGAGACCGCTTTCATATTGAAATCAAGTTTCGCATTTAAATGTGGGCGTTTAAGCTGGAGTCCATTAACATTGCTGTTGTCATGGATGAAAGGCGTGGCATAATAGAAAAACTTATAACCACCAATTTTCGATTAAAAAACCAACAAATTCAGAATGACTGCCATTTTTTTTTTTTTTTGATTTTGCAAATCAATTAAGTGAGCAACTCTGATCATGTATCTCTTCTCCTGGGCCTGGCGAACCAAAGACAATTTAACTTCAAATTTTCCAGTCGTTGTCGTCGTCCACAAGTGGAAATTTGTATCTAGATGAAGTAATTGTACCACAAACGTGATCAGAGCAAAGGCCAACCGCAAACACTGAGGCTTCAAATTCTACACAAAAATTCTTCTTTTCTTTGGGGTTTTATTTGCTTTTGCAACACACAAGCAGTGCTTCTACCATAAAGCACTTTTTAATCAGGCCATTTGCATTCGAGGAAATCGTAAAATTATCCTGGTAGACACGTCGTAACTTTTATAGCTATACCTACACACACAAATAGACGAATGTAAATTGCCTTTAACCTTGACGGCGGAAGCTGAAAGCTAGGTAAAGAAAGAAGAGAGAATACTCGTACATTCAGAAAAAAAAAAACTGAAACAAAAAAATATCCTTTCACATTGGATATAACTTTCACCCTCAGACCGAAATGAATTGCTAACTAAGGGGGTTGTTAACTGATGTAGGATTGTGCACAATGAACATGTACAGAAAGAAGGTTCCTTTACCTATAGCAGACTGTTGGCAAACAACCCCCAACAGCCCCATTATATCCATCTAACTTTAACTGTACCGTGTCATGAGCTTTATTTTTGCTCATTCCACAGCCATCAAAGAGTTAAAGGCAGGTGAATTTCAAAAAAATTCTAGGTTGGTAGATTCTGTTAGTCTTTCGACCTACAAGTGTTAAGAATGAAAATATCTATCAAAATACCCCTTAGTTAGAGAGGCGCTCGTAAAAATATCATACGAGAATTACAATTCAGCTGACGAATGATTTCATTGAGACAAGGAATAGTCGTTCCTATGCGGTAATCTATTTCATTAAGCAACGAATTTTTCATTAGATCATGAAATAAATTCATTGAACCAATGTAAAATATGTTGTTTGATAAACAGCTTCATTAACTTAGGATCGAATATTCACTGACCCAAAATCATCGTCTGGATTTAAGTTTATGAAAGAATTTAGTCCAGCGTTTCTACAAATATATACATTTTTTTGTTGCAAGAATAAAATATAAGGCGGAGGAAATAGTTAGAACTTGACAACACTGTTGCTGCCAAAATTCCCCTTAACTATAGTATACCCTTACAAAATCCAAGCAGAAGCTAACATTAATGTGCGCAAAATGGAAGAAGGTTTAACGGCCCTTTAGTGAGTACCCTTGTAAAGCATATAGCTACTTTCAACTTTTAGACAATGAACTTTTGGATGGTGATGGTGTTACTTGCTACTAAAAGTACAGGCTGTGTATACGTGTGCGTGTGTAAATCACGTACCTATAATATCCACCGTAAATTTAACAACTCGACTACCTATAAGATGTCTCTCTTGTTCTTTCGGATATTTTTTGGGGGTGTTAAAGCCATCATTGCGGTGCGGGCAAGGGACGAAGCCATGACGACGAACCAGCGGCGACGCGTGCCTAAAAAATGTAGTCGTTCAGTTTCAAAATTCTTATTTGCAATGCCAAGAAGTCAAACAAGTCTTTTTTTATATGGAGGGCTCACAGCTGAACCGAAGCAAGTCATTTTAAAAAAATCCAAAACCAACGCCAAAATTTCCGCAAAATTGACATCTATTTAGAGCTGTAATGAACTATTTATAGTTCATTACAGCTCTAAATAGAACTACATATGTAGCTCTAAATGAACTATGTAGTTCATTACAGCTCCAAATAATAAAAAAAAATAATAATTTTGCGGAAATCCTGGCGTTAGTTTTGGATTTCTTTAAAATGACTTGGTTCGGTACAGCTGTGAGCCCTCCATATAAAGGTACATTATAATGTTTTTATTTTTATGTCAATAATAAATAGTTATGTGTTGATTAAGTACCAGCTAGTCGTTTTCCTCATTTCCTTCATTCCACAGTAAAAAAAAGCTTTCCTCGTTCAAAACTGATTTGAACGAAACCGTCCCTATGAAGGACGCGCGGCTCATTTCTCATATTGGAAAAAATAAAAAAAATAAATATTGGAATATGTACCGAAATAAATAAATAAACTATTTACCTACGCCCTAGCTACCCGTTTTCCTCATTTCCATCATTCTATATATTAAAAAAAAGCTCTACTCGTTTAAAACAGATTTGCACGAAATGCTCCCTACAACGAGCGAATTGTTTTTTTTTTTTCTTGTATGCTTTCTATGGGTTCATTTCGTTGCCAAATCGTATGAACGACTTGGGTAGATACTCATCGGTTGAGTGAGTGAAAACAAAAGAGTAGCAGGTAGCTAGTTCGTTTTTTTTTTATTTGGGTAGTTCACAGAAGGAATGCACGAGTTGGAAAATGGAAAATATGTACCTATACATTAGATATAACTATAAGGAATGAACGAACCGTATGAGTATGAGGTGTCGGTTAATTAGATAGAAATTAAAATAATGCCGCCTGTAAGCTAGTCGTTCATGCACGACTTGAACAATATGACGCCTCGCCACTGCGACGAACCCTGCCTGCATGTCCGACATCAATTCATCGCGATGTAGCTCAGCGCCATTTGCATAATTGACCCATTCAGGACTGTGCACGGATGAATTTGAGCTTAATGCCTGAACGAGCTTTCGTCCGAATTTGCATTTCCATGCGAGTAAACAGTCGAGTCACAGAGTGTTTTCTTTATGAACGAGTCCGAGTTTCAAGGCTTGATGAAGTGGCCGGGTCAATATGTGCCTGCCTATAGTCCTATTACTTGGAGACGAGTAACTTGTCAGAGAATCGGGACATAGATGTATAGTTGTATAAAAGCAAACCGAATGAAAGACGATTTATGGGACTTCAACTACAAGAAATTGTGTAAGCTCAAAACGAGCATATTTTTTGGTATTGATTGGCAACATATGGAGGAGGATTATTGTGATATGAATAAAAATATCAGTTTATTTTTACGACAACTTGGGTCTCGGGGGGAGATAGAAACTAAAATAGATGAAGAAAAAAAACAGATAACTTACCTTTTTAAAGCTCGCCTTGTACTATGTGTTAGGAAAAAGTTTGTGTTTTTAGTTTGTACTGTGATGAATAATGACATTTTTAATTTTTCTGTTCCCAAATCAAGGGTAGAATGACGAAGATCAATACAAATTGGAAGTAATCCGTGGTGTAGTGCGTTGGAATATCACGTTAAAAGTTTGGCTGAAATGAATTGTTTTTTTTTTTTTTTAAATAACAAATTAAAGATAAATTAATTTTTTTACTATTTACTGTTCTTTTTTGTTAATAAAAATAAAATTCCAGAGCAGGGCTAAAGAGGCTAAAACCACCAATCAGCAAATTCCTAAAATAAATTTAATATACTATAGATACATATATTTCGACACCATGTATAGAGTTGTACATACATACTTTTTCAGACCTAACATATCAAAAAATAAAATGCACGACTGGGTCGCTAGGAATTTTAAAAACGAAAGTTATTAAAGAAAACTGTTCATAAGGATAAAATGAAGTAGTAAGAGATAAAAACAGAATGCTATGCAAATATGAATTTATGCAAGAACAAAAATTATAAGTCGTTTTAGTGGTTCCTTAAAAAAATAAGCTTTTATTTAAAAAAAATTTCAAACATTTTTAAGAAAAAATTTGGGTACGCCAACTTTAAGTTTTTATTATTGTACGAATAAGAGTTAAATTTTCAAGAAAAATACTGAGCCGTTCTTGAGATATCGAATTTTCCAAAAAAAAAACGACTTTTTTCTAAAAATTGAAAAAGTATTTTTTTTTTAAGTTTTGAAATGAAAAGTTTTTTAAACTTTTTAGGAGCTTCTTTATAAAAAATTTCATTAAAATCCGTTATGTCGATAATGAGAAATACAAAATTCGAAAAAATGGTTCTATGGTAGGTATAAAGTCAGTAATATATAGATTTAATTTTTTTTTATTAAATTATAGATCGTAAGAATTAATTAAAAGAAAAAAATTTTAGCAAAATTCTCGGAACCGTTTTCGAGAAAAATACGATTTTCGAAAACCATTTTTTAACATTTGTATGGAAGGCAGTGGCGGATTTACACATTTCCCAAGTATAGGCTGTTGAGTTGTTGCCGCCCTTACCTATACAATTGTGAATTGTCAGTTCCAAGACTGTCTTTACAATCCAACAATTCGGTTCAAATTGCACAAGCAATAGTTTTTGAGTATATTTCTGAGGTAATCAAAGTTCAATAAGGCGGGGTGTGCCACTCACACAATAATGTACATTCGGTAAACGTAGTTATATAATCTTTATTGCGCTTACAAACAGTTAAAAATAATAATATCAATTAACTTTTTGCGCGATTTTTTGTTGGCAAAATCATCGATAATGTCGTCGTAAGTGATCTTGTTCTTTAATTCAGACTCTATACACAAAAGACCTAAAGCCTTAATTTTTCTTGAATTAAGGTCGATCTCAGATAATTTTTTACCCTTTTAAGATAAGAAAAGCTTCTCTCACCTGAACAATTCGTCGCTGCAGTACATAATGCCCTACAAAGAGCTATGTCCACGTTAGTATAAACGTTCTGCAAATTCTGTTTTCGCAGAAACGAAGATAGAATTTCCAATGATTCAGAATTTGGTTTCATCTTTTCAAGATCTATTCTCCATTCGTTCGGAAAAAACGATTTGAGGAATCGAAGGAACCCAAACCTTCGAAAGGAAGATACTGAGGATCGGCACTGGACTTTACTTCGACCGTCAACGACAAAAACACTACAGGAACGAGCTTCTCTACACAGAAGCGAATTTAATCCCACTGGACAAATATCTAGTTCATTCAACGAAGAAACTAATGGGGAACATCATCGACCACCCGAATCAGCTTAAGAGAAGGATGACCAGGACCACAGAACAACGACATCCCGAACCGAGGTATCTACCTCAGTGTGATGGAAACTCTGGATGACAACTTAATCATGGACAACGAGGAAGTAGTGTCGTTCTACGCTGACATTGGATCAGCCTACCACAGCGGCTAAAACGCCATCCCTGCCCACAACCCACAAAAATCACCACTGATAACCGGTAATGAACACCCTGAGGAAAATACAGTCAACCGACCTTTTAAATTTTATTTTTTTCGTCATGCAAATTTTATATAAAAATAATTAAACTTAGGTCACTGTTAAAGGTAGGCCCCTTATGAGCCAACAAATGCAAATTTGTGTATACATATGTAGTAATGTAGTATCTTATTAGTTGTAAGCCAAATTGTAAATAGTATGTTCAAAAAAACAAAAAAAAAGGAACCCAAACCTTTATTGGAATGGGAATGGGCCCGGCAAAGTGCACGTGGAACATTGATAAAATTGTAGCGTAAAAAAAAGACTACCTATTTAATTGAATATAATCAATATTGATAATTATGCTATTTGTAATTTCCATATCAAAACAATTTGAAAAAATAACAACGAGATTCCAGATGAACTCACACGTACGAATATTCAACGTCGCGTCGTCGATTGTATCTAGTTTTTAATCTGAAAAGTATTTGAGTTTTTTTAGCAGTCAAATAAAATTTTCTGAAGTTAGCACCTGTTCAACAAACAGTATAGTCAACACATAAGATTAAAATTGATAAAATTCGATTATTATTTTCAGATCTTTTTATATATTAAAAACGAAGAATATCTCCAACAAAACATTTTTCTTTGCAACAATTTTTTATTCAGATCGACCAAACCAATACCGCAATCACCAATACGTACGGACTTGTATGAGTACGTAGTTTGAGTGGGAAGAACGTGAAATATATTTTCCGCAATTTCGCTCTCATTTCACACATAGAAAGTGTGGGCACTGGGCAACGGCCGATTTGTGGTTGGGGCCGTGAACTGGGTGTCTTACCGTAAAATATAGAAGTTTGCGGTACCGTTGAATGTACAATGAAAGAAAAGAGGGAAAAGTCATCGGAAAGGTGTCTTGCGGACTTCTAGAGAGATATTAGATAACCGTCTAGGAAAAAAACATCGGTGTTCAAATTTGCCGCCCTAAAATCTGCCGCCCTAGGCTCAAGCCTACTTAGCCTGGTGCTGCTGGTAAATCCGCCACTGATGGAAGGTATCATTAGTTTTAAATTAAAAAATCATTTTTTTTCTCAAATCTTGTAGATTATGTTAAGAAACTTTTATTTGTCAAGTTTGAAAAAAATCGAGCATGGGGTTTTCGAAATATTGAGTTTCCAAAAAAAATTTTGAATTTTTTTCTTAAATCCAAAAAATAAAAAATTGAAAATTTGAATATGTAATAATATTTAAACTTTGGAGGAGCTTTAGCTTAAAAAAAAATGATTTAAATCTTCGTTTTCGAGAAAATCAAAAACAAAAAAATGGACCTAGGGGGGCTACCAAAAATAACATTTTTTTGTGAAATTTTTTTCAACCATTACCTAGTTTTAACTAAATGAAATTTTTTGATTTTTTTTCAAATCTGTGGGACAGTTTTTGAGAAAAAAAAATATTTATAAAATTTCGAAAAAAATCGTATGGTAGGTAAAGTTATTTTTGGTCTTAAAAAAAAGAAAAAAACGTGTGGGGGGAAAATCAAAACCCATATCAACCAAGTTTAAGGAAAATCGGCCGAGCCGTTTAGGCTGTAGTCGAACCAACAGACAGACAGACAGAATTGCGAGACCCACTTTTTTGGTCTTCGCTATCATCGTAATGTCAACTTTGATCAAAATCTCGAGTTCGGTTTTTTTTCCGAATGCATAATTTGCCTTATACATATAGTACCTATAATTCGCAAGTAAAAATCAAACTAGATGAACCACATAACTTTTTTGTTCCTAATAGGTATAATCCCATTTTTTAATATTCCGTTTTTACTATCGTGTTTCTTATTATACTGCTTTTTCAATCAAATCTAGTTGTTTAATATTAAAAATTCGTTCAATCGTATTGATATTTTTAATATTATTGCTTAGTTGTTTATAAAGTTTTCCTATCTTTAAATTTGTATAATATAAATGAGAAGGCCCATGTATGCCAAACAACATCATTCAAATTTCCACCGCGGCTTCGCTGGGGACACGCATCCGAAATGACCAATTTTCCATAACTCTAGCGTATAAATCAGGCTTAATTTGACCAATGGCATATACTATGGTATTTTCCAGAGTAGTGATGGTTTATTGGCATAGACCTCACCGCTCAAGAAGAAGTCTAATGGAGTCAAATCGCATGAATTTGGTGGCCAATTCACATCGCCTCTCCGTGAGTTTATCATGTTCGGATATCGCTCTGCGACACGGGCATATAGCACGGTCATGTGGAAACCACATGTGGTCAAAGTTCATATCATCCAATTATGTCTAAAAGATATTGGTTATCATGGAACAATAGAAAGTCGTTCTCAAAGAAGTGTGCACCGATGATGCTGTCAACCCAAAATCTACACAAAATTGCAATACATCTAAACCGTGAATGTATTGCAATTTGGTGGATCTTGTGTTGACAGTGATGGTACCAAATTCGACAGTTTTGGTTGTTGACCTATTCATCCAGAAATTGGCCTCTTCGCTCAGTGTGATTGGTCGACCGAAGTGCGCGAAATATTGCTCAAACAGAAGACTCTTTTTTTAAGAAAATATAAGCATTTGCACGAAAAACCCTTTAGTAGCAAAATAACTCTATTGGGAAGAGTAAAAGATTTTATTCTTACCCTCGTTAAAATTTACCAGTCCCTAGATAAAAGCTTAAAAACTGAGGAAATTTTTTTTGATTTGACTAAACTTTAACTTACTTAACCATGAAATATTACTTGAAAAAAATGATTTCAAATTGGGTTAAGGGTATCTTCATGTCGGTGATTGACTAGTTATTTAAGTGTCAATGATGTTCTTAGTGAAATAGCAAGTTGTGCAAACGGGAGTTCCGCGGGGATCTGTGGTTCGATCTTTGTTCATTCCTCATTCCTTATTTACATTAACTCGATTTTTCAAGTTAAACTTTCTTTTCACAAGATGTTTTGATTGGCCTAGTAAAAAATGATTTAATATCCCTTAGAAACTGGTCAACTTATCACAAAATTCAAGTCTTGATAATGGGCTGGTATGCTTGGGTAGTGCTAACAAAACTAATCTTCATGTCTATTGTAATAGTTCAGAAAAAAATAATCAGGTTGATCACATACAGTCGAAGGTTAGATCATGCTCTTCATCTATTTCAGTCACTAACAATGCTTCCCTTTCGCCTGAATTGAAAATATTAGAAGTGAAAATGAGTGAGAAAGAGCCGCTTTGCAAAAATTACAGTATCCATATACCAGCAGTTTCAAAAGAACAGTGTAGACGATTTTTGAATGTTATCGCAACTAATTTAGATAATAATTTTTATAGATTAAATTTTTTTATTATCTAATAATTTATTGTAGAATCACAAAGTATGATTTATGGAGATTTGTTTGGGCTAAGTATGGAATATAATGTCCTTTAAATGAACAGCAGCTTCATGCTCACAGAGACGGTCGCTTTCTAGAACGTTTTTCATAACACTTCGTAGGACATCTGAGCTTAGCGCTTGTTTTTTAGCACGAATGTTCTCCTTCAGCTGCAAGATAGTGGTGGGTTTATTTACGTACACTTTCTCCGTCAAATAAGCCCACAGAAAAAAGTCTGATGCAGTTAAATCCCGAGAAGGTGGAAGCCAATTAAAAAAATCATTATGCTGCCTTGCCATTTCTTGTAAACGAACTGCATAAACAACACGTTCTTGAGGATCTCCTGGCTTTAATTCTTGCCCAAATTGGATTTTGTATGGAAACAGTTGCAATTCGGTTCCTACAACTATTCGCAATGATGTTTCTGTACTTTCCACAACACTTGCAAGAAAGCGTTCCACATTCGCTTCAGTTCCGGCAGTGCCAGGTCTTCCAGCTCGAGGAAGATCAACTACAGCTCTTTGTTCACGAAATCTTGCCACCAGTGCCGTAATCATGTGCGCAGAGGGTGGATTTCGCACATTAAAATGACGACGATAAGCTATTTGGGTTAAAATACTCGAGTGATTATTTTCAAAATAAAATTCAATTAGTTTGGTCCTCTCCAAAGCGCTGTAGTTCATTTTAGTAAATTTCCCAAGTACCTTGAAAAAGAAAAGAAAAAAATATTAAAAACAGACAAGTTATGATTTTTTCAAATTAGGAAGAAACTTTTGACCCACACTGTACATAAACAAACCTCCGATTGAGTTACATAACTTCGTTTCTAATAAGTTTATACTCCTAAAAAAACTAGGAGCTGGGCTCAGGGGCCTATTGCACCATCTTACAAAATTGTGATTACAAGCATTTTTTTTAACAAATTTGTAAAAAATGGAGATTTTTTCATTTGTATTTCTTTTTAAACACAAATTTGTACTTGTGAATTACAAGTAACAAATTTGCGCTTGTAATTTGTAGTTGGTGCAATAGGCCCCAGAAGTTGAGACTCTTTTCGAAGTCATGTCGTTAATTATTTCATATTACTAAAAAAAACCCTTGAGACATTTCATTGTATATAATACTACTATTTATTCAAAACTTACTCTTAGTAAATTATTAAATTAAAATTAAAGTAAAACTTTAAACACGCCCGCTACTCGCAAATTTTGCCACAGAGTGTGTATAAATTAAATAATTTTGAAAGTTATTTATGCACAGACTGTACAAATTAGTTAATTTTAAAAGTTATTTAATCAAAAATTATAAGTTCTCTTCAAGATGCTTTTAAAGTTAAATTTAAGATTAATTTTAAATATTCACTTAATAAATCCTATAATAATAAAAAAAAATTAATTTAAGTATAAAAAATGTCCATACAAGCAATTTATTTTATTTTGTAAAATTTAGCGGATCTTCAAAATATTGGTTATAAATTAATATAATTCGTGATTGTTATAATAAATTTCTTAAAAGAGTCCAAGGTTTAGTTTAGTCACGATGACGATGACCTATGCGGGCTTGTAAAAAAATACAGCTACTAGTATTACAATGTGAAGGATTTGTGAAATGAAGATTAAAGAAAAATAAAAGAGCGTTCTGTTCCTTCTTGTTCAAAATTTTTCTTTCCAAATTTGTACATTAGTTCTTAAAAATGTATTTCCCTAGAAGTTTTTGTTTCCGTAGTCAAGAGTAGAGAAGGTCTCTCCCACTGTAGCTACACTTACGGAAATGTCCAAGAATTTTTCAATGTCGTAGTTTTTCGGTGCTTTTATTATTTCCTTCATTTCCTCAAAAATGTTGGTTTGACAATGTTATAATTTTTGTGCTATTTTAATGCTAGGTAATAATACTTTTTTTTTCAAATCGACCAATAGTTCTTTGATACTTAAAATAATTGATAGGGTTATAAAAGTGTGTATGTCGGGCCAAATGCCAGCCTCCCATAGGTTTTTTTTCAGAATCGAACCAAGCTACACGCTCTTGCTTTTTGCCGCATATAAATGGGAATTGCATTTTTTAAGGTAATACTAGTAGTCATGATCTAGCGTAAAGATGTAGCCGGGTTAATTAAATTTTTCGTAAACGTAGTTCACCGGGTGGCGCTCTGCCAGTGGCGGCATATTGAGCGAAAAGAAATTAAAAATAGATTTTTATGTACGATGATAGAATAAACGAAAAAAGTGGATTTTATTATACCTATATCTATAAAATTTCAAAGTAGTTGTACATGAAAGTAATCACGTGCATATTAAATTAGAGTGATTTTAACCCATAGCGCAAATTTGTAAAGCCGAAAGGGGGCGAAGAGCGTGGTCACCCTAGGCGCCTATCACTTAACTACATAGCTTAAAAAAATAGTTTTCAAAAAAGTGCTTGATAATGGTTAGACCGAAGGGGCGTAAAATTATTTTTTTGTCCCGGGCGATTTTTTAGTAAACTAAATCAACATTTCGAATGTTTAACAGCTAAGAAAATAAGATACTCCGTTTACTCACGTTACACAATCCATTCCAAAGATGCTAAAATTAGCTCAAAAATGGAAACACTTATAAGCTTTTTTTGGTTAGGCTTCTCTTAACATTTTGAAAAAAGATGTCCGTCAAGTTAGCACTACCACTTCAAAATTTAAAAAATATAATAATTGGATTAATTGTCGTGAATTTGTCGTAAATATATCTTAAAAGAAAAAAATGTTCGCATCATTTTTTCTCAAAAAAATGCTATGAAAATGCAAAAGTCCTTAAAATTGCATTTTTTCTCAAATTGCATAGTAGAAAATTAGTAATAAGAGAAAGTTTTGGTATGGTAATACTATGGTTTAGGAAAAAAAGCTATTTTATGAACTCTTGCATTTTCATGGCTTTTTTTGAGAAAAAATGATGCGAACATTTTTTTCTTTTAGGATATATTTACGACAAATTTACGACAATTATTTAGACTGTCCTTTTTTTTTCGTGTTTATTTCACCTTATTTTGAGGGGTGGAAGTGCTAACTTGACTGTCAAGTTAGCATTACCAGGGGTTATTTAAAAAAAAAAAAACAAGCGCGACAAATTTTTTCGTTTCACGACAAATTTACGACAAATTCACGACAATTAATCCAATTATTACATTTTTTAAATTTTGAAGTGGTAGTACTAACTTGACGGACATTGAAAAAAGCATTGGACTAAGCGGGAACCGATTTCTTAGTAATTTTAAATGACATATTGGAATACTTTAGCGTTAAAGTGCCCGTATAACTTTAACAGCAGCTATTTATATTTTTTTTTTGAAACTATTAATACTGTACCCAGATTGACTCATGTTTACTTATATTTAATTTCCCATATGACAATGCTTCAAGATCAGAATTTAATGAGCTTTTCACAAGAAGAACAAGAAGGTTAAAGTTAATCAGGAAAGGAATATTAGATGCTGAGAGTACTGTCGTCAGAAAAACAAATTAATTTGTTAGAAGATTAAGACAAAAGATCATTGATTAATATGAGAAAGAAAGTCGTAGGCAAAATGGAACCCTGTGGCAGACCAGCACTTATTTTATCAATATTAGACTTGAATATTTGAAATTTTTATATAGAATATTATGTGATACAGTAGTGTCTTTTGTCTTAGGATAAAATACCAACACAATCATCCAATAATTCCAGTTGTTTTAACAAATTTTTAAGAAGCTCGGGTACCATTGGTTAAACAATAACTAAGTTATTGTAGGTATATGGACAAAGAGTAGTTAATTTTCGAGGCTGGACTGGAATCCATTATATGGCCTTGCAAACACGGTTATTTTGAATTATTGCAAACGAAACAAAATTGTTTTTAAAATATTTAAGGTTTGAACGCGAATAAAAAACTCTACACATTGGTTGTAGAGGGGTCTTAGACCATTAGATGCGCTGCTGGTACTTGAGTTTAACGTAAAGAATTTCAATGTGTTGGATCCATTTAATATTTAATTTATGATATGATATGACAAACTTAGCTATTTTCCAACGCCCACAATACGTGTTCAATATTTCAAGGGTATTCGAAACCTTTTAACTCTTAAGTACCTACCATAAAAATTAATACATAAACGAACATCATAAAATCTTCTAAAGTTAATATTTGTATAAGTTTAAAATTGGAATAAGGAATTTTAATAATAAGTAGCAAGAAGGGAAAATGTTTTTTTTACTCAAAAACGTTATTTAAATTATAAAAACTTTGACTGAACCAAACAAAATCTTATATAAAGACTACTTAAAACAATCTAAAATAAGAAAAGATTTATGAGCTCAATTTTACAGACTTCATATATCATCGTTTTAAATACGTATTTAAAATTAAAACGCACAACTAAAACATTATTTTCGCTACCGATTGAAAACAATAACACCCAAATTAATAAAGGGGATTATGTGGTGACTTATATCAATTAAGTCCTCGATTAAGTGCAAAATTTCGTCAACTAACCAAAATTTCAGCTAAGTGACGTTTATTAACTGCATTTTAGCTAACCCACCCAAGGAATAAGAAATAGAAAAATGTCAACCGTATTTTTTTGTATTGCTCTGTTAAAAATAACATAATTTATCACTTAATTTCAAGTTTCCACTCTTTTTTTTTACTTTTTTTGCGATATTGTTTATTATTTTGCATTATTTACGAAACACAAGTTAGAAACGGACAAGGCCAATGAAACATAATTTAGGTAGACACTGAATATAAACCAGAGACTTCTTATATGGGCTTATCCGTGCAAATTTTAACTTTTGCCATGCGTCGAAATATATACATAGACATTATTATTAAATATTCAGGTTTTGGAACTTATAATATTATATATATCATTGAGTTTTAACTATTCAATTTATAAAATGAACCATCGAGATAGTGCGAAAGTGTTTGAAATCGAAAAAATCATCGAATATTGAGACTTTTGGCTGCGTGCGTGGATAATTAACGTTTTGTATTATTGCAAATATAATGTTTAACATAAGATTACTTAGCACAATTTTTGTTTTTTTCAGATAAATGAAGGTCAAAATTAATTGAAATCATTCATTTTGAGTGCGTGCCTTCCTTATAAATAATCCTATATGATATACATTTTAGAAAAAACTGCCATGCGTGGTTTTTCGTAAATCTTTAATTGTCACAAATTTTCGTGTCTATTTTTTTAACATTGATCATGGGGCATTTTTTTATGGTCTGCATCATTATTTAAGCTATCTAGAGTAAAAAAAACTTTGGCTTCAACGCGTGCTTCATTATGTACAAATTTTATGAAGTTAACAAAACGAACGTAAAAAACGTAACTGTTTCAAAAAAGGCACATTTTTTTTTACTAGCACACCAAAGCATTGTTTGATTATAACCTTACAATGAGTGTAATTTAAACTGTAGAAACTATAAAAAAAAATGGTAAAAGTGTTAAACAAATAAGTTTGAAAACAGAAGCTGTGAAGATTAAAAATAAAAACTAAATCAATTAACTCGGTGCTTAAAATAAATTATTTTAAATTCATTTTTCTATACTTTATACTTTTATATTCTTTAACAAACAATACATATGAGTTATTTTGAAGTTTTTTATTTATTCGTGGTCTATAATTGAAGAAAAACTCAAATTAACATGCGTGCCCTAATTTTTTTTTGTTTTTTTTTTTAAACTCAAGAAGTTAAAATTTACAGGGATAAGCCCATATATTGTAGTAGATATAAAATAAATAAATAAATAAATAAATATTATTTTATATTGTAGTAGATTTTTGATAAACGTCACTTTTATATTCCGCAAAGATTTAGTTCCTGTTTGTAAAAGTATTTTGTTTGTTCGATTATTGTAAATGAAGGATATATATGAGTAAATTGTTGTAGGTTATGATTTCAAGACTCGTAGACATTTAGATGTGATGCGTCAATGGTGTCAAGAGGCCCCTTGAAGAACGAGGCCGTGTACGGTGGGACAGTTCGCACACGCCTTGCACTGCCATGCACATAAGTGCTTGTTATGAACTTTAAGGAGGGGTTTATATTCTTCTCTCCACCCTTTTATGGGAAAGAGAATTTTCTTAACACTTTAAGTTTCAAAAAAAAAATGTAATTAACAAATAGATATTTTTACTATCTAACATGTTTTCTAAAATTAGCATACCCATTATTTCAACTCTCTAGTTGAAAATTGTAATTCAAATCTCAAATCACGTTCAATGCAATTCCTGTTTTTTTTTTTTTTTTTGTACCCAAGGATCTCTACTGTGGCAGCTTGGGCATGTAGCAGAAGTTAGAAGTTAACTATTACAAAGTTAGATAGGTATATCCCGATGAAATTAAAATTAAAATTGGCAAGAGTACGATAACTTAGGCGCCAAGAAATTATAACGGTTTTTTGTAGAACAGTTCAATACAAGCATTTTTTACTACGAGAGGGGGGGATCTATCTCCCCCCGTTTGGGCGGGAGGGGCAATTTTATAAAAAAGGTACTAAAATGGAAACAAAAATATTAAAAAATAACGGTAATACTTACAATTAAGTATTATACCTCTTTTTAAAGCCAATACTCTGATCTATTAGATAATTTTTAAATCAAGTAGAATCTATGCACAGTTTTTGAAAAAAAACGAGTTTTAAACTCAAATTTTGGTGAAAAAAAAACATAAAAAAAAAGTTTAAAGTTTAATTTTTCGAAACCGCAAAGTTATATATTATTATTTTTCCTAAAATTCGTTGCTCTAATTTATTCTTATTCAAAAACTGAAAACTAGATGATTTTATGTTGTCTAGTTTTTGAGAAAATTGAAAATAACTAAAACTACTTTTTTATGGGATATTTGCTTTTTTTGCTTGCTTACGCATTACGGCGTAAACAGTGAGATATGTATGGGGGGGCATGCTTTGAATTTACCCTATGGTATATATCCAATGTCTACTAAATACATATATGTATGTACGCAGCCCAAAGTTGCACATTTAAATGGTAAAAGTGTTAAACAAATAAGTTTGAAAACAGAAGCTGTGAAGATTAAAAATAAAAACTAAATCAATTAACTCGGTGCTTAAAATAAATTATTTTAAATTCATTTTTCTATACTTTATACTTTTATATTCTTTAACAAACAATACATATGAGTTATTTTGAAGTTTTTTATTTATTCGTGGTCTATAATTGAAGAAAAACTCAAATTAACATGCGTGCCCTAATTTTTTTTTGTTTTTTTTTTTAAACTCAAGAAGTTAAAATTTACAGGGATAAGCCCATATATTGTAGTAGATATAAAATAAATAAATAAATAAATAAATATTATTTTATATTGTAGTAGATTTTTGATAAACGTCACTTTTATATTCCGCAAAGATTTAGTTCCTGTTTGTAAAAGTATTTTGTTTGTTCGATTATTGTAAATGAAGGATATATATGAGTAAATTGTTGTAGGTTATGATTTCAAGACTCGTAGACATTTAGATGTGATGCGTCAATGGTGTCAAGAGGCCCCTTGAAGAACGAGGCCGTGTACGGTGGGACAGTTCGCACACGCCTTGCACTGCCATGCACATAAGTGCTTGTTATGAACTTTAAGGAGGGGTTTATATTCTTCTCTCCACCCTTTTATGGGAAAGAGAATTTTCTTAACACTTTAAGTTTCAAAAAAAAAATGTAATTAACAAATAGATATTTTTACTATCTAACATGTTTTCTAAAATTAGCATACCCATTATTTCAACTCTCTAGTTGAAAATTGTAATTCAAATCTCAAATCACGTTCAATGCAATTCCTGTTTTTTTTTTTTTTTTTGTACCCAAGGATCTCTACTGTGGCAGCTTGGGCATGTAGCAGAAGTTAGAAGTTAACTATTACAAAGTTAGATAGGTATATCCCGATGAAATTAAAATTAAAATTGGCAAGAGTACGATAACTTAGGCGCCAAGAAATTATAACGGTTTTTTGTAGAACAGTTCATACAAGCATTTTTTACTACGAGAGGGGGGGATCTATCTCCCCCCGTTTGGGCGGGAGGGGCAATTTTATAAAAAAGGTACTAAAATGGAAACAAAAATATTAAAAAATAACGGTAATACTTACAATTAAGTATTATACCTCTTTTTAAAGCCAATACTCTGATCTATTAGATAATTTTTAAATCAAGTAGAATCTATGCACAGTTTTTGAAAAAAAACGAGTTTTAAACTCAAATTTTGGTGAAAAAAAAACATAAAAAAAAAGTTTAAAGTTTAATTTTTCGAAACCCGCAAAGTTATATATTATTATTTTTCCTAAAATTCGTTGCTCTAATTTATTCTTATTCAAAAACTGAAAACTAGATGATTTTATGTTGTCTAGTTTTTGAGAAAATTGAAAATAACTAAAACTACTTTTTTATGGGATATTTGCTTTTTTTGCTTGCTTACGCATTACGGCGTAAACAGTGAGATATGTATGGGGGGGCATGCTTTGAATTTACCCTATGGTATATATCCAATGTCTACTAAATACATATATGTATGTACGCAGCCCAAAGTTGCACATTTAAAAGTTCAGACATGAAAATTTAATACATTATGAAAAATTCACATTACCTAGGTACTACTGTACGAATGCAGCAAATTTATATTATTCCTTAATTAATATGTACTTATGTTTATTGTTTGTGTCTAACATTTTTAATGCTAATATGGTACAGGTTATTGTTTACCAAGGTCATTCGTTATTCAACCTTTGTAAGAGTGAAGTATTTTTTTCTTTGAATAAAGAATGGCGACTAAGCATCCACTACTTCATCCTAAATTAAATAACTTTTCAATATTCAAAAAAATATTTCAAAAGCATCGCGTTCTTAGAAGAAATTGGTCTAATTCCAACTAAAGCGTCAACTCCCTTCAACTCCAACTCAAAAAGGTGACAAAAATTGTAAGAATACAATATTATTATTATTATTTATTCATCAACCAGAGCATATTATACTCTTACAGACTAAGATACATAAGTAAATATATAGTTACAAATTTGTAGGTGCGTATATAAAATTCAAATTACATTTAAATGATTTACATATAGTTAATCTTTTATTTTAATAAATAACGTTACTTAAATTTTGCTTAAAACTAATGATTTAAAAGTTTCTCTGGTGCAATCCATATAAAAGTTAATCTCAGAGCAATAAACCCATCTATCGGCACATTTTTCCATGGGCCTCAATATTGGCTAGAGATTCGGGAGGTGCTTGCTATAATTTTTTTTTTGTGATCAAAATGCCTGTAAACACGGTTTTAATACATTGAACATTGAAAAATTGACTTGACTATTTTTAAGTAGCACCTGACTTACTCACAAACTGACTGACTGAGACGCGAAATGCCATGCAATTCTACCTCCTCGTGGTGCATTCTTGGTAACCCTTAATGATTGGCTGTACTTTACTTACAAATGAACCACATTAACATTAATCCTCAAAATGAAATCACCGTAGTTAAATACCAAAAATCAAAAATTTCATAAAAAGTAGTTTTAGTAATTTTCGATTTTCTCAAAAACTAGAAGGAACAAAACCATTCGGTTTTTTGTGTTCGATTCAGAATTAATAGTAGCATTGACCACAAAAAGCCAATTAAGCACTTCATTTTACAATTTTGAAAAAAAAATGGTCTAAACTTGTTTTTTTCATTTTTTTTAACAAAATTTTGAGTTTGCATGCAAATTTTTCAAAAACTATTGAAATAAATAATTTAATTTAAATTTACGATTATAGAACAGACTTCTGGCTTTCAAAACCGGTATAGTATTTTATTGTAAGTGTTGCCGTTGTTTTTTAATATTTTTTTTTTTCAATTTAAGTCATTTTTTCTAAAATCGCCCCTACCTCCTAAACGGGGCGAGATAGACCCCCCCTTCCATAGTAAAAAATGCTTGTATTTGACCCTTCTACAAAAATCCGTTATCAATTTTTGGCGCCTAAGTTATCGTACTCTCCCCTTAAAATTGAAATTGGTCGATGGTTCTTACATAAGTGATGCTGTTCAGAAACCATTAAAAAAAAAAACTAGATTAAGCTTTTTCGAGTATGACACTTCGTACAAATTTGTGCTAGGTATATATCAAATTTAATTAAATTTCTTTTTTTCCGATCAACATTTCCTTGTAGAATTTATTTTGAGAAGTAGTAAAGTGAATATATACATATCTACCTAGGTACCTACCTATTACATTGTAATAATTTTGTGTAACGAAACATTATTGAACATTGTTGAGAACCCATTTTTATAAAAACAGCAGGGACAACATAAAATTAAAGTTTTTCACTTTTTATTAAGTATCTATACTCCTAATGTTTATCTAATTCACCACCTTTCTGATACGTCAACAAAATTATGTCAAATATGGTCCTATTGCTACCTATCCATATCGATTTTACGGTTTTATGAAAATACTTCAAACAAAAAATTCTTCATACCTACGTAAGAGCTTTAAAAACTGCTTAACAATGTCTGTCGATAAATATTCAATCAATTTCCAAAAAAAGTTTCACTTCCAAATAATAATTATAACATCAATTGAAACAACACCATTCCCCGATCATCAGTAGCAGGCAGGCCCAGCCCTAGCACCAAATTGATGCAAATCTTGAAATAATCACAACCGGCGAGGAAAGTATTCCATAGTGTTACACCGTTACTACATCCTCCCAGTCCCAATATCTCAAATCGAAAACCAAAACACTCAGCTCAGCGTTCAGTGAACTTTGCTTCTGCTACTGTTTCAATAGGGGTGGTGGATTTTCTTCGTTTCAACTCACCACGAAGGAGAAAAACCCCAACACACTCAAAAACTAATTAAATTAAAACACATCAACTGCGCCTTCTGGTATCGTGTGGATGAGAGTGGGGAACGAATGAGCAGGTACGCAGAATCGAGACCAACCACATGGCGCAGTTATTTCGTTGGCTCCGCCCGGAAATAAAATGGCGTGTGATGCCATATGCAAGAACAACACCTTTTCACTGTTCTCAACAGCGAAATGAGGTAGGAATGTGTAGAAGCGAGTCGGATAGAGAACACATTGAGGGCCTAGGTAAAAATGAACGGAGATAAAATTATTACAGTGGCGTAGAACTGCATCGATTTAAAAGGATTTTCCGGGTCTTGAGAGTTGTTTTCCTCTTTCTGTGTTTTTTTTGTGCTTGCTCGATTTTTGCTGCGCTGGCTCGTTATCCTTTGTGGAAATCGCTATCGAGCTTCAATGAAGGAATTTTCATCCAAAGAGATTTCCATACGGCTCCAGATTCAGGAGCCGAAGTCCGATGCAGATGCTGAGTGGGGGTGTACGTTCGATTCTATAGAGTTGCGAGTTCATCTGTTTTTTTTTTTTTTTAGTTGAACGCTATTTACTTTGACTATCAATGCGAAAACAACGACAATGGATGCGATAATTGCATTCTGTTCGATAATCTAGTTGCCCACAGCACTCTCACCCTCGCCGTCACCATCGACTTTCCCAACGCCCACACACGGCACACGGATATTTAAGGCATCAGTTGGCTGATTGATTGAATTGTTTGTTGTGAAACAAAGGATTTTAATGGAAATATCGTCTCCTGATGCGAGAGCAAGGCCCTTGGGCTTGGATGGTTGAAAATAAATGAAATGTTGGATGTGGAGCTTCTGGTTCTGGAATATTGAATATTTCGAACATGGCCAACTTAATTTCGTGTTCAATGTAGGCATATGTACCTAGGTAGGTAGCTTGCTGAAGCATAAACTTTGTACAGAGATTGGTATAGTATACCTACAGATGAAACATGAAAGTCCTTGTGGTTGCGATTTGCGATGTAAATAGTTTCTGTTGCTGTTAGGAGAGAATAGAGAATGATTATTTGAGATAGCCATCTGCGACTGGTGTGTGTGTGTTTTGATTAAGGTCATAGGTATCTATCTACATATTGATACATAGAGGAACATAAGTTATATAAGCAAGTACACTATCTCCCTATAGGATTGTCGTGGGTGCATTTAGAAACATAAATAGCTTCTTCTCTTTCGATGGATGATGAAGGCTGGATAGGTAGTTGGGTATTTCGAACTAATCAAAGGGGTCTATATTGCTGATTATTGACAGTTGTTATAAACAGACAGGCTTATATACCTGCACACCTATAGATCAATTAACAGATTCAATTACCATGAATATGAATAGTTTGAGATATCTTGATGACATTTAGTTTTTGTTTGAAAAATAACAGTAAGTTTTCTATTTGAGCTTGAATAAGAAAATATAAATTAGAAATATCGATTATGGGTATTGAATGAATATCGAAGTAGGTACATATCTGTCCCAAAAATAGACGAAGGAAACTTGTATGCAATAGAAAGGTCATTTACTGTATCTGTATAACAGAATCAGGTTAATACCTGTATATTTTTTTAATAAAACCTATATACATATTGTACAATTGATGGAGACTTGGTATAAAACTGCATTATACAATGAAAAAATTTACAAAAATGTATGTCATGCATATAGCATATAACTTTTTAGGTGCCGTGAAATAAGGCCAACTTTCAAAAATTGGCCTTATTGCACTTTGATAAAGTGAAATAAGGCCAATTTTCAGCAGTTGGTCTTATTTCACTTTGACAAAGTGAAATAAGGCCAAATTATTTTGAGAAATAAAACCAAATTAGTCTTATTTCACTTTTTGAAAGCGTAATAAGAGCAACTGAATTTGATGCCGTTACATTAGGCCAAGTGACATAAGACCAAATTTGAATACTTGGCCTAATGTCACTTTACAAAAGCGACATTAGACCAAATATTTGTTTATCGGGGGCCGACGTTCTGAGTTTTCTTGGGCAACAGTACCTTGGGTGGCTCGCTTCGCGTATTTTCGGGATTTTAACTCCCTTTTCGGTGCTCACACCCACTCACGCAACTCCGTTGCTCCGCTTAGGGTATGTTCAGTCGCCAGGCAGGCGCCTGTAGCAACAGTTTTTCTTGGGCAACACTACATAACTGATAGTTGCTTACTATAATTAATGAAAAATACAAAACGAATTATGTAGGTATTATACAAATCTAACGACAAAAACTGCTTTTTTTATTTTTAACGAAACATTTTATGCTTGGCCTTAAGTCACATTTATGTCACTTTTGTAAGTGACATAAGGCCAAATTTTTTTATGAAATAAATAGAAAAATGGAGTTCGGCCTTATTTCGCTTTGTCAAAGTGCAATATAACCAACTGTTACCAATTTGGCCTTTCTTCACTTTATAAAAGTGCAATAAGGCCAATTTTTGAAAGTTGGCCTTATTTCACTTGGCCTTATTTCACAGCACCAATTTTTTATTATACTCTGTTCAATTTATATTTTCAGTACAGGCCTTATGGGAGAGCTTTTTCAGAAACACTGGTGCCTGCTGCTGTTTGCACGGTACCTTAACTTAAGAAATTGCCACTGAAATAGGAAAGAGAATCACTGAGTTACATTAAAATTGTTTGTGTAATTTTCTTTGAGATCACGTACAGCCCACCATGACCTATCTGCTCCATGGCCATGGGTGAAAGGAGTAAGGGGACTGATCGCCAATTTGCAACCAACCCTTATTGTGTTTATTAAAAAAAAAAACACTGAATCAGAGTTACCATTGCCAAGTTCATAGAAATTCATATGGCATTTTATTTGGTTTGTGCTATGTAACTTCCAGGATTGAAGCTTTTTCGAGCTTTTGCGGTAATTTTTAATGCTCCTACGGCAATCCTGTAAGAGCTTTAAATTAAAGATAGCTTATTGAAATCCATAATGGTCAGACTGAAAGGCAAATATCCTATCTTCCCTGTACTGCAATCTGCTAATATAAATTGAACAGAGTATAGGTATATGTGCCAATTAAAGGGTTTTTCGCTAAGCGAACCTATAAGTAATTACTATATGTAGTCAACAAGCTTGCAGCAGATTGTTGGTGCGAAAAGGAAACTTAAAGATACATAAAGAAAGCGTTCAGCTCTATATTTTAAACTTAGCCAAATTTCTTGCTGACCACATGCACTGTTAAGTACAGACTATTTTGGAACTGAGTGAATGTTTCTCAAAACTTCAAGTTAACCTTACAGGTTTATAAATTACTTTTTTTTCTCTCACCATAGTCCATTCGTAACATTTGTAATGTTGGACCTTTTCCACTTCAATCCTACTAGGGCCACTAATCTAATGAGAATCTTAATTTAATTTGGCTTAAAATTACTGTCAGTAGGGTACATCATCCATGATTGTTTCATTTATAGCAGAATTTAATGCGATTTCTGAATGTTCCCACTACTAGAATTACGGACGATTTCAATGTTCATAATTCTTCGTGGCTTCGATATTCTGGGACTGACTAAACCCGAAAGTATGTATTAAGACATATTTACTGAGTATGAGCTTAGCCGGTTAACTCAGCTTGGGAACGAACCATTCGAGTTAGACTACGGCTACGCACTGAGCGACGAGCGATTGAGCGACGAATCACTGAGCGGCAACAAACGTGAAATAAACTGTTCACCGAACTCGCAGCTTTGCAGTCGACTTTTCAACGTTTTAAGACAATCGGTTTGGTAATCAATCAGCCAATATTCTTAACGGAAAGGAACGCGGTGGAGAACATTGGCGTCGTCCGTTAAAGTGAACAGCAGAAAGCCCAAGAGCTTGGCCTTTCGAAAACTTCAACTTGGCGAATTTTGCATCGGGATTCAGGCCTAACACCCGAACAAGATTCAACAAACCCATGAGCCGGGGGTGGCGTCATTGATCCGTATTTTTTTTCGAAAACGACGGAAATGGCGAGAGCTACAGAACAATGTTAACCAAATTTTTATCACCCAAATTTAACCATATGGATCTAGTATGTAGACTACGTGTGTTCCAGCAGCTTTGGTATATGCTTTTGACTTTGACGCGATTGACTTTTTGCATGAACAATTTGAGGGTTTATTATAGAAATGACTTGAATTGGCAAGAAGGTCATGCGATTTTATCCCGCTAGACATTTTCTTGTGGGGTTTCCTGAAGTCACAAGTCTATGCGAAGTAAATCTACAATCGACCAATGATCTTAAGGTGAATACAACACAGGACATCGCTGAAATTCATGCGGATCTTTGCCGCAGATTCATTGAAAATTTGACCCTCGGATACGTGCCACCGTAAGAAGGCGAGGTGGGCATTTGAACAATGCCATATTCTCTATATAATGGGGCATTCAAATAAAAGGGAATTTTCTTTAAACATAAAAGCTCGTTTTATTCCATTTCAACATCTCCCGTGCTTATTGTAAAACTCTATATTATAATTAATTTTTTTTTTGAAGTATTCATGTAAAACTTAAGGCCTTAAAATGTCCACTAAAATGAGTTTAAATCTAATCATATATCATGAGTCTTAGGAATAAACAATACCAGGCCAAGAACACTCCATTGAGGAATACCAAGTCCTTGTTTGGGTTCTTTCTTGCAGAATATTGGATACAAGCAAATGGTCAGAAATATTCCTTTGGTCTCGTATCAATTACTTTTAAGAATATATTAAAGTTTTTTTTGCAACTAAAAATTTAAACCTTTAAAAAAGAAAATTTTCATTTTATACCATAAGGGGATATTAGCGTTATACGACTTCACAGAAATGACATATTGTTATCCGATTTCTGATTTGTCATTTGATTGGATATAAATTTTCTTAAATCCTTCACATTCATTTTTATTGCCATTTGCAGTGTTGGTATGCCATCACTTATACCTGTACTAGTATAAGAAAAAAAATGCAATTTTTCCTCGATAGCAGGGTTGAGAGTGTTGCCCACCTGCACAAATCTATAAGGTAGGACAATGACTAAAAGGAAAACATTCTCTGCAGCTGAATATGTCTCATTCACAACCCCCTCTCGTTTATGTGGAGAGCACATGTCTTATCTCCAATCACTGTCATTGCTTTCAACCGATGACACTTGCAACATCGTCTTCAGTAGCATCTTGCATTAGTAAGGGTTCAATAAAGTAAAAAAAAAAAATAATTCAAAAGTAGAATTTGCTCGCACGTAAGGTGACACACCGACAACGAGGACGAAAAGCCGACCGCGACGCGCATCCTTTGCTGAATGATGATGTATACTTTAGAAAGAGAACTTCCAGTTTCAATTCCAGCACACAGCAACATCCATAGCGTTCTGGTATAGGGTATAGTGGGTACTTTGGCCTTAATATTGCCTCATCAGAGTATTCCAATGCATGATGCACTTGAATTCAATCGATGCCTTGATGCTAGGTGCACTCAATGGCGGAACCACTTTGTCTAAAGGCTTCTTTTGTGACTATGCTGACGCTGACACTGTTACGGTGTGCTCTAGCAATACACTGGTATACTGAAACGACTGCTATTATATGGAATAGGACGGCGGACGTGCCCCACAGCCATGGACGAGTGAAAGGTGTACGTGTTAATTGGGGTTTCTTACATTCATTTCTATCAAACGTTAACTGTTGTTAATGCTCTGGACTGGATGGAGGACCGCACTGACTGCATTTCTCATTTTAATTGCCTGAGTTAGTGAATTGAGCTACCAGCCGACCGACGCTTGATGTATGTATTCAAATGATACAGATAGAAGTATGTTTTAATGAATAAGAATGCGACAACGTTTTCTTAGAAAATAAAAAAAATAATTGATCCGAAGATTTTATAATTTTGTATTCTCGACAAAAATCCAAGTTTTGTTAGATGGTAAGTGTTAATTTGTAAACAGAAACATTTAACTATACAAGTTAGTTCTAAATGCAAAATGTGATTTAAAAGTCTTCAGTGAAATTTATATTTATAGTTGGATCCAAAGGTGGAATCAGCTAAAATGATTTGTGACGGTGTTTCTATGAAAAATAAAAATATTTTTTTTTATTTTTGATGGTGTTTATATGATGTGTCACAAATGTGACGTTTATACATACTTATATTATGATCGTTGATAAATATTCGAAGTACCTCTACCCCCAAGACAACAATCTAACAAATATGCTACAATTTTGTTTCTGTCTTTTTTTAAAATTCAATTAAACCAAAAGAAACATTCTTGTGACTAAAAACGTTTACCAAAAAATGTGAGTGCCCAGACTTACGGTTATAAGATGTGTAAACATCAACGTTCGTTAGAGTGCCGATTTTTGATGTGTAAACATCTTTCCCGGCGGTAGAGTGAATCGAAAACGTGTGTAAAACTTATACGTCCCATGTAACCCGTTACGGTTACACGTTACGGTTACACGTTCTGTGTAGCAATCTACCTTACCGACGATTGCATTTAACACCATGTTTACATTGTTAATATTTCGTACTTACGACATCGTGTTTACATTGGAGACTTTGAGTACTGAAATCGCGATTTTATTACTTTCCATTACTGGCTAGAACTCAATTCAATCCCTCAACATTTCTTCACCTCTCGACCAATTAGGCATATTCTGCCCACATTTGTTATTCTGCTATAGATTTTCTGTTATGAATCATGAAAGATTTCCACCTTAAAAGATCTTTTATGATTGGTATTCAGAGGTTCGAACTTTTATAAAAGTCTGTTAGGCTAGTCGTGCACTGGCAACTGTGATCGAAATCAAATAGTTTAATCACCAGTTGAAAGAGAACCGCGCACTGGCAACTCTTTACTCACGCTCACACTCTTTTCTCTCTTGCGCTTATGGAAAACAGCTCAACTATTACGAATTAATTTTAGGCAATCGTTTAGTTTGTGTCAAATCACAAACTTTTTAGTTGCTCGAATCGAGTTGCTTTAAGTGCGCGGTGTCCCATATAAGCCCATATGTTTCATTTTCGCAACTAAACAGTTGCGAAACTAAAAATTGAATGTGCGCGCCTGGCCTTATGCCACTTCGAAAACGAGATCTGTTATGAAACTGAACTAAATCTGTTATCATAATCAGCTGTGATTATGTAAAATATTTCATCTGGCATAATTTAAATGGATGACAAACAAAAAAGTAAACTCTTAGGCTAGGCGCTCACATTCAATTTTTAGTTTCGAAACTGCTTGGTTCGAGCAACTAAAAAGTTTGTGTTTTGACACAAACTAAACGATTGCGCGCACATTCAAATTTTAGTTGCACAACTGTTTGGTTGCTTATAGAAAACAGATGAACTATTTAGTTGAATGTCCGCGCAGGTGCATATAATTATATGTTGTGTGTGTATCACAAACTAGTACGATTGCATTGTATGTTTATTGGGTACGTTCGATAACAAAAATTCGGCACTCGGACGAACGTTGATGTTTACCAGTGGCGTGGCGTCCATATAACACGATTCCTATCGTCTTCCCTTTTAGAAAATCCACAAATAACACAATCTACCAAATAAACATCGAATAAGTTTATGTTTTCCATTCCGCTTCTCGTTTGTATCTTATACTTTATCCAAACACATTCCACAATCCACAACCAACATTAACCAAGAGAGTCACAAAAATACTCTGACGTAAACTTTTCAATCACCGTCTTATTTATTTGTCTTATATCCCTTTCTTCCCCAAGCATTGTGTTTCGGATCCTCTTTGTTCAACATCCGCAAAAAATAAGACGCTACATTCCGTCTTATAAAATTTTCGATGTATACCAGTAGGAGTTGGAATTATTTGTATTTTATTCTCCCTGTAGCAATTAGCATTGCATTTCAGTAGGAAGATAATACATTGCAGGAGTTCAGGTGTTCGAATGTGTAAGAAATAAGACGGTGTTCTTCGACTTATTTGTTTTTTTTTTTCTTTAATACATACATATGTCATACTTATATGTATGTAAATATAAATATGGCATGTGGGTATTGTTGATTCTTGATTTTGAATTTGATGTTGGTTTGCATGCTAATGTAAAATGCTTTCATTTTTCTCTCTCGTGATAGTTTATAATATACACGATTGATATTTTTGCAAATTTACTGTGATAATTTTGAATTATGAAATAAATCATATATTCTGGCAATTTGTCAGCAGTGTAAATTTAGCATATCGCTGAAGAACACTTCTGGTCAAATAAAATGCATTTGTTTTTTTTTAATAGGAATTTAAATTTAGATTCAACTGGCATTCAATAAAAGACTGTGTTGCACAGGTTCAATAACTTCAAAGAAATTGAAAAGCCAATTTGAACTTAATTAAAAATAGTGAAAAGTTAGATGTTAAAGTGAAGATTTAATTTCTTTTATTATCCACTATATTGATAAAAAAAATTGGCTTCTTAATTTTAGTGCAGTTGTACTCGTAGATTTTGTTTTTTGTCTTTGATAAATGTAGATTGCTGTTTAACAGATTACCTATCGGAGAAACCAAAGAATTTTAGTAAGGATGGTTGATAGTTTATATTTTATCCTTTTTTCTTTTACACACCAAGGATTTCGATCCCAGATCGAAATTTTTTGTTTAGTGTGCGTGTTTCATGAATACATGTAAATCCCTCTTGATACATAGTATCGCGGCTATTATTAAATCTGAAATTAAAACAGAAATCATAGAAGCCCGGTTCGTGTAGATTATGATCGACGAAACATCAGATTTAAGTCATAGGGTACAACTGAGTGCCATATTTCGGTTCTTGTCAGAGAATGGAATACAAGAAATATATCTTGTATTTTTTGACGTTAGGGCGAGTCTTAATGCAGATGAGTTGTCCCATCATATATTTAATATTCTTGACACATGATTGCAAGGAAAAATTAATAGAAAATTCCTAGGAAGGTGCCGCAGTTATGTCCGACGAAAGGGGTGGTGTCTAAAAGGAGGTCCTTTTTTATTATGTTTTAAGCTCATTGTTGATTGAAATATTAATGTCTTGAAGTATAAAAAATACAGCTACACATTTTTTGCTTAGTATATATATCCCTTAGTAGATATATCCCTACTAGAAATGTTGTTTTTAAGGTTCTAAGATTTTTTTTTCATTTTTACAGGTGACAAAGTTTTATAACGTCTTCCCATTTAAAATTATCCACGCCACGCCACTGATGTTTACACATCTTAACCATGAGTCCTGGCACTCACACTTTTTTTTTTTTATCGAACGCACCCAGTGAGTATAAATAATTATGCATTCGTAATGTCAACATTGGCGCAAGATTTAAAACAGTCTTTTGTTAAGGTATTAGTATGATACTACACTTAACAATTTTCTAACTTTAAAGTAGTTTACTAACTCATTCTTAATTTTAAACATTTTCTAACTAGTATTGTACAAAAGTAATTTTCTTAATAAATTTTCTTTTGAACACACCTAAAACAATGACAGTTCGTGCAAAAAACTTAGCAAACAGAACTTTTTTGACGTTTATGAAAATCAAAGAGACAAAGAGTCATATGAAGTTAGCATGATACTAAAAAAATTAAATAGGTATTGGATGATTTTAACTATTATAAAATGGTAGAAAGTATGATGCTATATTCGATTAAAATTTTCAAAACCTTTCTTTTAACCCTAGTCTAATCTAATCTAACTATCGTCCAATTGCACTAACGTCCATTCTTTCCAAGGTCATGGAACTTCTGATAAATTATCAGCTCAAGAAAAATCTCGAAGAACGAAAGCTTCTCAATGACAGCCAGTAAGGCTTTGGTGGCAATAGTTCCACCAGTGGAACCAGTCTTTATATCGTTTTGGCGAAAGTAAAATTATTGCACTTGATGTTTCGAAAGCATTTGATAGAGTTTGGCATTAAGCTCTCTTATCGAAAATGCGTTGTTTTGATATTGATGAATCTCTTCTTCGTTGGATTATAAAAAACCCTCAGGCCGCTCAATACAAGTCGAATTAGATGATCCCAAGTCTGTACCCCAAGGCTTCGTTTTGTCTCCGACTCTCTTCCTTATATTTATCAACGATCTCCTATCTGAAACTTCTAGTCATTTAAATTATTTTGCTGATGATAGTACGCTTAGTTTGTTCCTTGTTTTCCTTGTTCTTCGGAAGTGGAACTTAAACGGCGACGGCGTTTGATAAGCTCATTCTGATCTCGACAGCTTGACCATTGGGAAATAAAAACCCGTCTAGAATTTAATGCTTCAAAAACCCAATGCTTTCTTCTATCATTAAAGCCTTATGCCACTATCCATGAGTGACACTTGCATTCAGGAAACCGAAAAGCTATTTTGGTATATGTGCATCACAGACCACCTTGTATGGAATGATCATTCGCGGTCGCCAAAAATGCTGCTAAGTGTGAAGATTTTCTCCGACTATGCAAGAAATTTTTCACTCCTTGTGACCTAGCCAGTGGCGTAGCGTAGGGGGGGCGGTGGGGGCGGTGGGGGCGGTCCGCCCCGGGCGGCAGGCCTAGGGGGGCGGCAAAATGTCGCAGGTGATGACGGTAGAGTAGAAATCAAATGTTTCATGACAGATCGTTTGACAAGTCAACAAACAACAATGATGTAAATTTGAAATTTGCCACCATATCTGTGGTTCGTCGTTGACCGCTGACCGTTGATCGTTGACCATTGAGTAGGGCCGTAAGAGTGCATTCCGTATTGTCGCGCGACTCGCGAAACTTAGACAAAACGTTCCGAAACTCTCGCGAAACTGAAAGGAAGTATTCCGAAACATATGATATGAATATGCGAGATATGATAAGATAACTAGGATTCGACGGAAACGTTATTCTAGTCTCAGCCAGCTCAATGTTTTTGCTCCTTCCCGCATCACAGAAAGTTATTTCGATTGTGTTGTTTATAGTTTAAATACTGTTGAATCTTCTAAAACTAAACACTTAGTACTTCACTCAACCTTTGAACTAGTTTTTGAATATGAAAAGAATTAAAGGAAGCGGCGCGGAATAAGCAAGAAAAAGACTAAGAAAGAAGCAGACGCGAAATATTTCAGTTCTAGTTCTGGTTCAAAAGCTACGTTGACGTCTTCGGCGGCATCCAGCAGCAGTGGAAAATATTCCAATGTAAGTAAGATTCCTCCATCTACAATCGTGAGTGGCCTAGAATTGTCCTCCGGCCAATATTCATGGGAATGCATAACTTATTTTACAGGCAGAAGAAGAAGACGGGCCTGCTGTCGAAGTTTGAAGTCGTTCTGGTCCCACCACAGAGCAGGGTCAAGACGAAGTCCACTCACCAGAAGTACCTCAAGTATCTAGTCACAAGCCTGCAGAAGAAGTGAACCTCGTGAAGCTGTAAAGCCGCTCAAAAATAAGTTTTGTGGAAGTTCTTGAGGTAGTGGAAGAATTGACGGATCGGTAGCCAGTCTTCTTCTGACAGTCATGCAGTCATTCAACTTCCTCACTTTTCTTGGCTTTTGAGCTGCAGAGCTACCTGAAGAAGATGACGCACAAATTTACCTGCAGCAACGTGGACTGAGTGTGGATAAGTGTGCTCAGAAACTCTGCGTTTTAAAAGCTCTCCTAGTGGAGAGCATAGACCGTTTCGTCCAAGCCGCAATCGAATTTTCTAAGACTCTGAAAAAAAAAACTCAGAATCGAGCTCAAAACGAAAAGAATTCGCAGGAAAAACGCATGCATGGCGATGAATCCGCAGATGCAGCTTTGTCTCACGAGCCTCATTATCGTAAGGCCCGTAGAATCCGTTTATGAAACCGCTGATCCTATATTTTACTTTCAATAAAAGATACTTCATTGCCTGTGAAATGATGTCTCGAAATTTAATTTTCATTTAGTATTGAATGGGGGCGGCAAAATGGGTCTCCCGCCCCGGGCGCCGAGATAGTACGCTACGCCACTGGACCTAGCTATAATAATCTATAAAATCTATATTCGTCCAAAGCTTAAAAACAATTCCCATATTTGAGCAGGTGCTCTAATAGTCAACTTAAGTCTCTTGGATATAATTAAAACAAGAAATTTAAAAATGATAGGTGATAGAAATATAACGAAATAGCCAGTTGCTTTCCTGCCCTTAAACATTTTAATCGTAATACTCGCGCTTTTAGGAATGCTTATCAGTTTACTCTTGAGTCCAACTTCGGACGCACAGTAAAATACGCGTAAAACACTCGTACTGTGATAATCATTTTAAGGGTAGTAATAACCCCTTCAGTGCGCGCTAATTATAAAAAAAAATCCATCCAGCATGATGGACAAGCCACTGGAAGAAGCGTTCACGTTATCAAAATCAAACCAATCATGCCGTGCTTTTAAAACATATTTGAGAATGCGAACGTCCCTAATAGATAGTGCATGAAAGTATGATACTTCAGTTGACTTTTGGAGCCTAATTACACGATTCTTTTTTTTTTTTTTTGTTCGTTTCGTCATTCGTCTTTTTGACACTTTGAGGGGTGTAGAAATGTAGAGCTTCATTCCGCTACAATTCTTCACCTCACACCAACTATTTCGAAAAAAAGAATCGTGCCTCTTGTTGTTTTTTTCTGCTATAGACGGTGTTCACACTGAATTAAATCCTCTTAATTTTTAGACGTTTCTGTTCTTTATCTCATTCCCTCTGTCAGAGATCTATATAATATGTATATAAACCGATTGACATTATTTCCATCTTATAATGAAAATTGTCAAAGTAAATATACTTAAGCGAAAAAAAAACTAAAATTTCGAATCCATTGGAGTAATGCAGTTCATAGCTTGACAGAAGGGGAACGATCTATATTTTAATACATACATAAAATATACATATAGAATATTTTATTCAAATGTTTGCATTATGTGTATGTGATTTGACAAATAATGGACGAAATAAATTTTGACTTATCGAGAATATTTCGTTGCAATTGTTAACCGATTGCTCTGAAAATGCATTTTCCGGAGCAGAAAATAAAAAAAAACAACATTTTTCGGATTTTTTAAATGTCATCTCTGAAAATGCATTTTTCGGGAGCATAAAATAAAATGGATGATTCCATCACTTTCGTGAAGGGAATTTGTTTAAAACATAAAATGAACCTTCAATTAAATTTGACACCAGTTGTTTCGTTTTTTGAGTTTTTGACATATTGGTAGATGACTTAGACAAATGTCATTGTAAAATATTCAATTGAATTGAATCGAATTGAATCATTTTACGTCAGACGCAAAATTTAGTTGCAAACGATGCACGATGCACGCAACTTTATTGTAAGAAGTCGATCCGCTTTGAAACCGTTTTCGATCTGCTTTCGCCCCGAATCTGTATCCGTTTGGGAAAGTACCTGATCCGCTTTCTATACACCTATCTCAAACTCATTCGATAAATTTTCGATTTGTATCATCCATATCTGATCCTCAAAAAACTATCTACATTTATGAAGATAATTGCCTATTGCCCGGAAGAATATTTTAACAACACTTATCTGATAAACATATAAATAACAACTTCTGTCAGTTATCACTGAGAAGCTGTGATAAATCAGGAATTAAACATGCTATTAAGAACCAGCAAACATGCAAACAGCAATCTAAGCCAGAAACATTAAATTCTGAAAACTGAAGAATTAATTAAAATACCTAAAGTCGATTTCAAGAAAACAGGAGGAGGGGGTAAGGTGATGAATGTTTATTTAACTGATATATTTGTTTTGGTTCAATCAAATCATATTAAAAAGGGTTTCAGAGTATTTTTTAATGCTTGAATAAATGAGACAATAAGTTTTATCAATATTTATTTATGCAAATATGGTCTTGTTTTAAGTACATACAAAAGATAAAATATTAATAAGAACCTTTTGAAAATGTTTGCCTTTTAATGAATCTTGAAATAAATTTTTCATTTTTCATTAGAACCGAGAATAAAAACAGTGCATACTACAAATATCTATTTTCCAAAGTTTTTTTCTTTAAAGAGGAGAGACAATATGAGAAAATTGGAACCGAGATTTTGTTAATCACTCTATAAATGTTATACGGGTCCTTTTTTATGGGACGAAGAAGTAAAAACGAAAAATAGAAAAAAAATGTATGATAACCATCGATAAATATATTGCAACTTTTTACCACAGCATCTAACTGATAAGCCCAACAGTCGTGCCAGGGCGAAAAGCATTTGAACTAGTGGTCATAAAAAGCTATAAATTGATTTATTCAATATAGTCCACAAACACAAAAGGAACAATTATAAAATGTTTGTTTTGACTTCATCTTCTTAGTCGTGTTTATAGAAAACTATTTTTCGGAATTGCGTTTTCATTTGTACGTATTTTTGGCAGAAATTTGGGGAATGTAAAATATTCTGTCGAGTTGGCTTTTGTTTAATTTTTAATGTTAAGATATGATTTTTAATAAAAAAAAAAGACTATAGCAAGGACCTCACGAGTATTTACGAGAAAATGGTAGTGACCTGACATTTTCTCCTTCTCAATATAAATAAATAAAAATTGTTATTATTAAGTATTATTAAGTATTAATAAGTATGACACTAAGTAAGAAAACATGTTTTGACGTTTGTAAATTTGAAAGAGTCAATGAAGTTAGTACGATTCTAAAAGAATAAAATAGGTATTCGATAAATTTAACTTTAATAAAATGGTAGACAAAGTATGATGCTATATTCGACTAAAATTTCTAAAATCGCCGTTTTAAACTAATTTCATACTAAAACAGCTTTGAAATCGTACTAATTCAACTAAAATTTTGCGCCTAACTTTTTATTTAAAATCTAAAAAAAGATAAAATGGTAATTAGCTACCACTTTAGTTTTACAGTTTTTGTGTTTTTTTCTTCTTTTTTTTTCATATTATACGCGCACTCAAGGGGTTATGACTACCCTTATAATGTTTAATACACAATGCGATCAATTAGGAAATTAGGATAGGATTAGAAAGAAGATACCGATGCACATTGGTTTTGAATGTCTGCACATTGAAATGAGTGTTAAATACTGAGCCAGGTAAAGCGTTCCACATTCTTGTAGTGCGACTAAAAAAAGAATCTCTGTATTTGACAGTACGTCCGAAGTTGGGCTCAAGGGTTTTTGGAGCACCTGCCCATATATGGGAATTATACTGGAGCTTCGGAAGAATAAAGGCTTTATATATAACAACCAGATCAGAAGGGGTAAAATACTTCTTGCATCGGCGGAGAAAACCTAAACACTTAGCAGCATTTTTGGCAACGTCAAATATGTGATCACTCCACAAAAGATGGTCTGTGATGCACATACCTAGAACTGAAAGCTGATCAGTCTCCTCGATGCAAGTACAGTTCATAGAAAGTGGCATTAGGGGAGGGTTGCGCTTTAACGACAGTAAACAGCATTGAGTTTTTGAAGCATTAAATTCTACACGGTTTTTGATTCCCCATTGGACAATGCTGTCAAGATCAGAATTTAATGAGCTTATCATACGGTGCTGTTGAAAGTCCACATTTGAAGGACAAGGATGTAAATCTAAAAACGAATATGAAAAGCTGAGGGTACTGTCGTCAGCGAAACAATTAAGTGGATTAAAAGTTTCAAATTGTTTTTTGTAATATATATAAAATTAAATCATCAGGTTAAACTAAGAACAAATAAGGCTCATCTCTTGATGAGTGATAAAAAACTAGCTGTTCCGATTGATGGATTGCACATAAAAGCCATTTGGGACCTCTTCGAATTACGCTGATTTTAAAATATAATAAATTCTCGAAATCATTTTCTAATTTATCTAATGAAATCGCATGACTATCCATATCGAACGTTTTTGTTACATCGACTAAAAGATCGGCCGCGGCGTTAATTTGTATCACTCAAGGCCTTATAAACCATACTCGTAGTACAAAATTTCCCGCAAGGCATTTTTATTGAGTGGAATGACAATAAGATCTAAATCCAAATAATTTAATTCAAGTAAGGCAGTATTTTTGTCTTCATGACTTTAAAACAAAAAAAAAACTTTTTAAAAGATTGTACCGACCAATGAGAAATGTTATTCGCTTCGTTTTCTAAATAAGGGACACATTTAAGCTTTTAATTCTCTGAAAATATCCACATTTAAATATACAGTGTTGGACAAAACTAAAGCACTAAAAAATATCACATTGGAAACACACGAATAAAAAGTGAAAACACTCGTGATACTTTTATATTTTTTGTTTTTTATTTTCTTAATCACAACATATTATTCTATATTTTACAGCTTTTAATTTCATTTTAAATCTTAACATATTTCTAAAAAATAAAAATAGTTAAAAACTCACTGAAAAGTAGCTGGACAAAACTTAAGCACGTGTACCCTATTTCTGTTTACAGTTATCGAATTTTACCACTTACTTCTTAAATGCTACTACGCCTTCACTTGTTATTTTGTCATGTTCTAGGCAAAATAAAAAAAAGTTAATTGCGGATCTTTGCACCATGCTTACGGTCAAAGCTAATGAATAATTTAAAATTTAAATAAAAATTGTTAAAATGGCGCGGAATAAATATTTCAATAAATTAAAATAAAAAATAGTGTCCGACTTTCAAAGCGGTGAATCAATTACATTTATTGGCAATAAATATGGTATAAGTCATATGGTTATATCTTGGATAATAGCTCGATTTCGTTCTCGGGGTACTGTTCAAACAGTGCACAATGGTGGTGTAATCAGAAAGGATCCTTATACATATTACCTCTAAAAACATAAAAAAAGAACTAGACTTATAAATCTCTTGCAGAACGCTCCGGCGAAGAGCGATTGATAGCGGCTGGAAAGCTCGTCGTGCTGTAAAAAAAGCCATTTATTTCCCTTAAAAATAGACGTGCAAAATAAAATTTTCAAAAACGCACCTTATCTAGACTAGGGAAAAAATGGAAGACGGTTCTATTCTCGGATGAATCGAAATCTAATTTAAAAGGATTGGAAAGATTTCGTACGGTACGAAGCCCGAAAGGTGAACGCCTCAATCTTCGATTCACCAAGGCAACTGTGAAGCACTGTGGGGGGAACATTATTGTCTGGGGATGTTTTTCCAGTCAAGGGATCGGGCCACTTTATTAGATAAGTGGTATAATAGGTGTGTTTTTTTGCAAATCCAAATAGAATTGTAGAAAAAAAACGACAACGAGAATAAGCGTTTAACATGTAAATACAACAACTACTTAACTCTATACGGATTTAGCTAAGGCCAGATAAGCTTCGAGACTTAACTTAAATCCCGATAAAAACGGAGATGCTAATATAATATTGTCTACACGTAATCGATAATTTGTTCAGAGAAGTCAAAAGTGACGTTTTTGGATCCTTGTTGATGCTATTCTCAATACAGCTGCAGCTCAATACAATGCCATAGCGTACAAAGTGCTTCCAACTTTAAGGAAAGAAGTTGCTAACTCCCGATGCCATTTTTTTTCAACAATTCTATATAGATTTGCGAAAAAACACAGCTAATGGATCGTTTCATGAAGGAAAGCCTTCAAAACGTCATGCTTCCGTATGCGGAGGAGAATATGCCTTTGCGATAGATCTTCCAACATGACAACGATCCGAAACATACCGCTAAATTGGTGAAAGATTGGCTTAATGAAGGTAATATTACGGTTATAAAGCGGCCAGCGCAATCCCCTGATCCCAACCCCACAGAAAATCTATGGGAAATTGTAGATCAGAGGATCGATCGAACAAAATGTAACAATTTTGACTCGCTACTTGACAACAAGTACAAACTGCCTGAGAAAACATCCCCATAGAAATAATTGACAATCTCATTGCCTCCATGCCTCGTCGATGTGATGCAATCATCAAAAATAATGTTTACGCCACTAAATACCTACTAACATTTAAACTTTTTTTTATTTATTTCGTTTTGAATATGAAATCAAAAATGTGCTTTAGTTTTGTCCACCTACTTTTTAATGAGTTTTGAACTATTTTTATTTTTTAGAAATTTAAGATTTGAAATCAAATTAAAAGCTGTAAAATATAGAATAATATGTTGTGATTGAAAAAAATTAAAAAATATAAAAGTATCACGAGTGTTTTCACTTTTTATTCGCGTGTTTCCAATGTGATATTTTTTAGTGCTTTATTTTTTCCAACACTGTAATGTACTTTTTTTTAAATAAAAGTCAGAACACTTACGAAGATGGAAGCTACCTACTTGTTTGTTTTTTCAAAGCATTTACATACATAGGTATATAGCCTTGAACTACAAGCGATATATTATTCCTGCGATCTAGTTTATATGGAATACAACCATGTATATATTATTGTGCTCAGGTTGTAATTTACCTTAATCATCTTTATTAGGTTTTACACGTTCCTATAATATTATAACTTCCAACCAAATACATTCAAGCATGTGGCTTAATAATTTATATAATTTATCAAACATTGTGGGCTAGACCAAAAAAAAAAAAATTAACAGAATTCCATGCACATCTATGTTTTTACCTATATTCTATTCGAGATCAATATAAAGACACCAAAAACAAAACCAATATCTGACATTATGTTGAGAAACTTACATCGCATCTTACCATCCCTTCGCCTTTTCTCCCCAGTCTCTTGGAAACGACGACAACGTCTCATCCAAATAGATACAACTCACACAGAGATCTAAGATAGCCAACAAGAAAGATACACAAGCAACACATAAATCTCCGTCTGATTTATCTCTCAAGGAGAAAACCCAATTCCTTTTTCTTCTTGCTTCTTGCTCCTCGGTGTACCCGCGCTATACCTACCTATCCGCCAAAAATTCCAAATAAATTAAAGGAAAAACGAAAAACCGTCAACAATATACTTTGGCCCCAAATCTAACTTGTAACTTGTATAAGTATATCTAATGTTCCAGATTGTCCTTCCGAAATGGAGAACGAGGAAAGCGAAATTTCGACTGTCTTCTTCGCGTCAAGAGAAACTCCTCCTTGAACTGTTTTCTATTACCTTCCCTTGCTATAGAGATATGGAATGAGAGACTTCTTATAGAAGAAAGTTCAGCAACGTCAATAATGTAGGTCCCGCTCCCGTGTACTCGTATAGCGCTGTCGTTTCTGTCCCAAAATGGTAAGACAAATCCAAATAAAAATGGCGAATAAGAAAAATTCAAGTCAAACATTAAGCATTACAAATGTCCTGTACATACATAATATACACACCAATGCATCTACGTGTTTAAAGAAGCTATATTGGCACACATAACAACCCAAAATACTCCCCAATCACCCATATTGCCTGCCCCATTCCTCACCATACCTCAACTGAAAAGCGCGCTAGAATATATCTCTTCCAGTATCTGTATCTATGCTCGGTTTGGGAGATAAATTTTCGTAGATACTTTTGTATATTGTGTGTGTGTATATCTATACCTACATACATATTTGTAAGATACACATTTTGTGGAGAAAGCTCGTATATTATCATAAAACGAGGGATGTGAAAAGTCGGATCGTAAATCTTCTAGATAACAGTTTATGTGAAACTAAGAAGCGAAGAGACAAGGGTAGTGGGAGGAAGGGGGATGGTAGTAAAACGAGGGTGGATGTTGTATAAGAAAGCGTTCCAAATCAACATTACAGATAAAATATATAAGACAAGCGAAAGCGATTCTGCCAAGAAAAAGGACACCAACGATTCTGATGTGATTCTTGTATAACAAAGGCTACTTATACTCTCCCGCTCTCATTCTCTTTGGAAGCAATGATTAAAAACCTCAGCCAGCAACCAGTATCCAGAATCCAGGTCCAGTTTATGTGTGTGCACTTGAATAAATTTAATATTCGCCTTTGCTCCTCCGCATCCAGGAGTAAACGCTATTTAGCCATAATTACCTTGTCATTAAGTTCTTCCTTTGGTTTGATTGACGCATGCACCATCACGGATGGCAGAACTCAGGACCACCCCAAATCTTTATTCACAGAAGACGACCCTTCAACACAAAAATCCACCCTCTTCTCGAAATGTCACATGCGATTGTCCTCTATTAAATCAAAAGACGTAAAAACTGCACAATTGAGATAAGACGAGATACCCCACGAACCATCGCATCGCCACCGTACCGCTTCGTGTGTTTGCGGCCCAAAACCTGCACTCTCGGTATTGACTTTGAGATTCAGATTACTATCGCCAGTCACAATCTTGTTCAATTTAATCTGTAACCACCACCAGGACACACCATCGTTGGATCTGGATCTGGATGATACGACCGACGTCGTCGTCCTAATCGAATTATATTTCGACTTGTTTTCGGAAGAGGTTTAGCAGGAAGGTTTTGTGCTTTCAGCTTCTATTCTGAGTTCTGAATGTCGACGTCGAGTGTCGACTGACTCAGGGTGACGTGGTAAATCCGCCGTTGTCGTCGTGCGTTTCTTACCATAAGAATAGTTATTTCCCCTCAGACAAGTGCGTTGCTCTTTTCATTCACTAAACATAAAATAAAGGAAATGAGGGAGTTTTGACTGAGAGGTAAGGGTGGCAGTGGGCTGGGTGAGTATCATGTTCCAAAGACGCACTCTGATTCTATTGATTGTGTTGATAGTGCTGCATCACAGGGAAAGATAGACGTGAGGCTGAATGTTTTGTTATGGGTTCTTTTTGATTTTTTGGTGTTTTAATCGCTTTGACCTTAAGGCAATTTGATTTTGATTGTTTAAGGGGAGATTGGTTAAATTCGGTTTAGGTTTATGTAAAGGGGGCTTATAGGATTTGGGCTAGATAATTACATGTAGAGAGCTATCACAAATCTAATTAATATATATTTAGCGCTTATCACTTAACCAATAATAAGTCAGTTGTATTGAAAGTTGTACCACATGAAATTGTTCAGTTTTTGGCGTAATTTTTTGCTAGCCTTTCAGATCTTTACTATTCTGATCAGAATTTATGTTCTGGAATGACTAAATCTATATATATACATATATCTGTATATGTGTGTAATTGTGTATGTTTACTATGGGCTCCAAAACAGCGTGACAGATTTAGATAAAATTTTCTGGAAATATTCAGATTAATTCAGCGGTGGAACCTGCGATGTTTGACAGCGATCGGATCAACATACATTTATTTTTGGATTTGTTTAGCATATTTTGTAATATTTCCCATATACATATTATGTACATATATAAAAATCGATGCCTGTATGCATTCGGTTGAGTGGCCAAAGTTATGCCCGTCACACGCCTATAGGTAAGGTGGCTAAATGAAATAAAATGCACGACTGTATCGCACGATTTTTTTTTATCAAAATCATTAGAGCCGTTTTCAAGATAAAAAGGATTTTGCATTACGGGCATATGGGGGGTACCGTTAGCTTTGGAGCTAAAAAAAATTCAATTTCCCCTCAAGGGAATCGCCAAAGACCCTTGAGTACCGAGTTTGAAGAAAATAACTCCAGTGGCTTAGGCTGTAGATCGAGGTCCAGACATACAGACAGACAGAATCGCTGGACCCACGTTATTCGTCCTCGCTATCATCGTAATGTCAACTTTGATCAAAATCTCGAGTTCGATTTTTGTTTCAAATGCAGAACTTACCGTATATAGTACCTACATACCTAAAAAGGATATAATATTGACAAAATGCCGTCTGTCGCGATTAAATTCCTTTTTAAATAGATTGTTTTGAAACGCTGGACTGTTTATAGGTATATTTATGTAAGTTTTTGGCTTAGTGTTTTTCTTTTTTAATTTAAATAATTGAACTCGCTTATCAACTGCTTTCTATATTCAAGTTCAGATTGCAGGTAATTAACATGGGGTGGCCCAACTTATTTCTGCATTTAGGAAATTGACAACCATGTTTTCGTCTGTCGAGGCTCTTCCCAGGTTTATGCGGCATATACATCTCAGGATTGGCTTTGGAACCAATATATCCACTGAAGCATTGTTATAACTAAACTGAATTGAATGTTACCTAGTTGCGGTGTGTGGGCTCTGGGGCCTGTAACACAAAACTACAAGTCTACAAGTCAAGAGCCACTTATAGGATTCTGTTAATCTTACATGTGTAGATTATTTCTGTAACACAAAATAAAACTCTACAGTTGTAGAAAACAAAAATTTCCCTACACTTGTAGGCATTCTGCTTATAAGTGCTCATTCAAAGAGAGATAAGCAACGCGGAAGCATCTTTACAAAAAATTAATAAAGAATCTGTTCAAAAAAAAAAATTGCGATGTTGGCAAAAATCTGCGAAAATAAAAACATTCTTTTTGGTGCCTTTTCGGATGTGATTACGAAGAAAATTAAATGTGAAAAATAGAAGGAAATTTTTACTTTAGGCAAAATTTTAAATTTAATTTCTCAAAATAAAGAGTGGCCATGTATCCGCGAAGTGTTTTGGCAGAATTGCCGAAAAAATGCCGTTGTAAGTTTTAATGCCGTTAATTTCCAAAACATCAACGCCAAGATCATATACATATGTATATTATATTTTTCTAGGCAAAACTAGACAACTCAAGGAAAACGGGTGCGGCCTGGGGTAAAGATTGCAAGCTGACTGCTTGCGACAATATAGTATTAGATATAAGTAGGTGCGGGTAATAAGGCCTAGCTAAGGGAGACTTGAAATTAAACAAAAACTATTTATCAGAACGGACACATTTTATTGTTAATTAATGTTTTAGATATATTTCTATAAAAAAAAAACAAAACATGGCAAATTCTGCCTTAAACAAAAACAATATTCAACATTTTTCAAAACCTTGTCAATAGGCTTTATTAAACTATAGTCGGGTAATAAGGCCTAAGTTTTTGAAATTACTCAATAAACCAAAGTTGAGATAAAAAAAATATAAATAAATTAATATTGCTTTGAGCTTTAAATACAAGACATTATTTCTTTGTCTAACAGCCATCAGGACAGTCAAAATTGTCTTTATCATCCGCTGAAAAGACAACGCACTCTTCGTGATACCACCTAGCGAATATATGTATGCATAACACTGCCTCATATCCGCAATTTGGTCTACCTCACAGCCGTAACAGTACCAACTCATCTGGAGACTTTTACCACTACTCTTAACTTTGGGGGTTACCGTAGATATATTTTATTGCATTCTTTACTTTGTCAAATAGATCTTTGGTGACTGGAGTTCCTCTGTAATTTATGGCTTTTCTTCTGATTATTGTGGGAAAGGAGGATAATAAGGCCTGCCGTCAAATTTGATAGGCCTTAATAACCCCATACACTATTTGTAATAGAAAATTAAAAAAATAAATATTAAAATTATAATACATTTTTGAAACGTACAAAATAAACAAAATATTTAATAATGGAAAACATAAGCTCAAATTTATAAACATTAGTGTAATTTTAGAAAAATTACTTACGATTCAATAATCGGATTTCTTATTATTTGGACCGTAAAATCGCCTCTGGTAATAAATGACACAACAAAGACGACGATTACCGAGCGAACACGTAGCGGCAATTCTGATGAGTCATTTACGGCTGCAAGCTACATATTAGGCTGACCGTTAGTGCCTACTACTACTATAACTTACTTTTTTTAAATTTATGCCTTATTAACCGACAGGCCTTATTACCCGCACCTACCTTAGTTGGACGAGATTCGGAAGCTATATTTGGGCTTGGAGTTGAGGAATCCCTTAATGGTAAGTGCCTTAAATAAATTGTGTTATTACATAAATTATTACATACAATATATTTATTTTTAGATCAACCATCATTTTCCGGTATTTCCAATACTGCAAACAACACCTCTAACCCAGTTTTAAAAAGAAAAAAAATAGGTACATATATGTATGTACTTTATTCACAAGATCGCTTATATACATATACATACGTAATGTACTACTCACGTAGTGAAGCGCAATGTGAATCTCCTTTTTCTCTTAAAAAGAGAAAGCTTATGGTTGAGCACATTGAGTTGCTAAACTTTAAAGTAAAGGCTGCAAATTGCTTTGCTAGAGAAGCAACTGGGATATATGTACATACCCCATCAAGGTATACAAACAATCTTGGCAATGAAAACTCTAATGATGAGCCAAAGAATGAAGAAGAAAAAGAAGGAGAAAAGTCTGATGAAGAATCGGAATTTGTTATTGACTTATCAAATTTTTAAAACTTACCTATTTTATTTATTTCAAATATAATGAATTTCATATTTAACTTTTCTTTTTATAAAAGAACAAAATAAAGTTTTGAGATTTTTCTGTGCTCATGTCTTTTATTTCAAGTTTTATCATAGTGTACTATTTTTGGTTAAAAAAAATTAAAAAGTTGTTCTCGTCTTAGTTGGGCTTCTCGGGATGGAGCTGGATAAATATTTTCAGATGAGGAATTTTCTTCTATTTCAGGATTCACTGCAGTCTGTAGATGATTCTTCGGAAGTATTAACGTCGTTTATATCAGAACGTGAAATACATAGATTAACACAACACTTAAATATATTAGCAGCAAATACCGGATTAACTCGTAAGTGATTCAAACACGGAAATTTTTCTTTCAATACTCCAAACGCACACTCCACAAAACGTCGTGTGCGCTTATGTGCTATGTTGTATCGAATTATAGATCGTTTTCGAAATTTGAAGTTGAAGGTGACATAAGCCATGTTTTCAAAGGGTAAGCGCTAGCCCCTAAAATTACTGCATTTGGAAAAGGACGCCATCCATCCTCCATTTTTCGGTACAAAGAGCTATTACGTAGAACTCGTGCATCGTGCACACTGCCTGGCCAGTTAGCGCTGACATAGTAAAAACGAAGGTCAGATCCACAAACTGCCATAATACAGTTTAGGGAGTGCTTACCATGACGGTCGACGAAAGCGGTTTCATTATTTGACGGAGCATCTATAAGGATGCCATCAATAGCCCCACAAACCTCTGGCATACCACCTTTTTCAAAAAACAATTGAACTACGGAATACACATCAGCTTGCCCACACACTTGTCTCTGGAACTCCACTTCATTTATTGCCGAAGTTTCTTCGTATGCAACGGTGGACCGTCATTTTACTGACACCATGGATGTCACCGATGGTGTGGTACTGGGATCCCGAACCGAACCAGTGCAAAGCAATTAATATTTTTTCACTAACGCTTAAAGCTTTGTTACTATTCGATGACGAATGTTACTTATGCGAAAGCTTTTCTGAGAGATATTCAATAACGGGTTTCGACACACGAAATTTTTCGCAAAATAAATGGTCGTCTATTTGAAAGTTTGTTCTTTCTTTATATATTTTAATTTAAGTAATTTCGGAATCACTATCAATATCTTCATCAGAATCGAAAAAGAATATCTTTTTTTGTTTTGAAGATTTTTGGCTAGGATATTTTTTTTAAGACTCAGGATTTCACCACTGTTGTGCAAAAATACAATCCCAATTAACCGAATAAGTCGATGCATTTTCAATTGAATTATTATGGTACATAATATTCCGTTCCGTTCCTATAGGTCATTTCTAGTTCGTTTTGGTTAGATTTCATATGTTTCCCATTGGTACTAATTTTTCTAAGTCTATCAATCAATAAAAATTCAATTATTTTTAAGTAAATCTAAGAAAAGTAAAAAAATACATTATTTTGTATTATGTTTAATTTTTTATTTAGTTTACTAATATATGAGTTTACTAAATATATGATTAATTTAAAAGATTGTTTTTTTTTTTTGGTATATTTAAATACATCCTACAAGTTTTGAATCACTTGTAAGATTTAATGGATTATTCTACAAGTTAGATCTAGCTTCTTTCTACACTTGTAGCTTTGTGTTACAGAAAGAGGGAAATCATCAAATCATACAATTCCCACTTGTAATTTTCGCCCATTACACTTGTAGAAGAGCCAGAAAACTTGTAGCTTTGTGTTACAGAAATTCGTTACACTTGTAATGATTCACTTGTATTACAAGTACTTGTAGTTTTGTGTTACAGGCCCCAGGTTTCGTCTTGGAGTGCTAGGGTGATGCTTCCGCCGTTTCCAGCTAAGCTACATACATATATGTAGTATTTGAGCGAGTCTTGAGCGAAGAAAAGCTGCTCCGTTTTGCTATAAATTGGTTAGTCGCATGTAGTCATTTTGAAGAAAAAAAGTCTCTTAAGGGCAACTCTAGCTCGGAATCTCTCCCCTGTTGGTTTGTAGTCTTCAAGTTGGTCAATGAATTTTCTGGAGGAAAGAAATAAAAAAAACAACTTTTATTAGTGCCAAAGGAAAGCATGTGAAGCTTGTGGATACATTTTCGTCTCAAAAGATAAGCGAAGAGTTTTGTAGTTTAAAGGGTCAAAAGGCAAAGGTGAATTTAGTCGTCATTATTGGAAAAGCTGATTATTAAAAACACAATAAAAGATTTTTAATTAAGTTTCAGTGTTGAAATCAATAAACAATGAAATATATATAAACAATGTAAGCCCCAGGTAACATACTATAATATACATATCTTATAGCAGAAAAGTAAAGTAATAAATACCTTTTATATATTTTAAGAAGAAAATAATTGTGTAAGTATAAGAGAACGAAGGTTGAATAATTGCAGTTTTTTGTTGCTTTTCTTTCCCGGCTTCTGGCCAACAAAAACAACCGAACAGAATTTTACAAAACACATGTTTCGAATTACCAATCTAATTGTCAAAACTCAAGCTATTTGTGAGTTGTGACCTATTCTAAGAGAAATCACAATTTCGATTGCTTTTAAGACTCTCACAAGTTGTGACTGTGGGGGAGAATTGGAAAAAAAATCAATTTCGCCTCTCCTTGTGACTTTTGAGGTATAAATGATGTTTGGGAGAATCTAGTTAAACTATTGAAGAAATTCGAAGACTAAGAGAGCTCTCATTTTTGTAATTTAAAAAAGTTTTTAAATGATTGGAAAAAACTCAACAATAATCACCTTTATGTATACCATATTTTATCTTAGTCAGCGCTGCGTTGCTGGGTCTAAAACATGGTCATAAGATCGAGGTTTGGAAGAAAACTTGTAAGAGGATTAGCAATTTTCGGAATGAAACTTTTTCCGGCATAAGACAAGTGTGTGCTCTAAGTCCCATCTTGCTTGCATTCACCATTCATGATTTCGTTGATTATTTAAATGGGCAAGTGGAGTTTGCTTATTTGGTTTTAAAAAGTCTGAAGTTCTTGGATAGTTTACAGATAACGACCTATCGATTACTAAACTACAAAACTGTATATGTTACAAGTACTATATGCAAATAAGACTATTCAAATAATCAAGTTGTATAAGTAACTTGGGTTAACATAACAAATAATAAATATGTGAGAAACTTCCAAAAATATTTTGATAAAAAGATACGTATCAATTCAGTTTGCAAAATAAACGGGGGTATCTCCTCCGTTTATGCTAAGGCTTCAGTTGTATTATGTTTTTACAATTTAAATCAATAAATATGGCAGTTGGAATACCCTTTGGAGTTAGTGCGTTGGACTATAATGCGAGATGTCGGGCTTCAATTCCCAACCGCTCAGACAAATTTAATGATTGATTGATGCTATGATTCACTGCGGATTAAATGATTTAAATATTTTATTTAAAGGAGAAAATCTCTCATAATGAGTCTGATACATAGTTTGATATAAGTATCTATTTGGGCGAATTTTTCAAGTTTTTTGGGGACAAAAGATGGAATGATTAAATTAATTTTTCAACGAAACCAGAGCATGAATAATAACATCTGTCATCAAGACTGGGTAAGTCAATAAGTTTAAGGCTGTTATTGTAAAGTTGCAGATCAACCTAGCTTTACGACAGTTGTAATGGAATAACTAAAACTGACAAGTGTATTCACAAACCGTTCGAAAAAAATAATAAAAAAGCAGTTTTGTAATAAAAGCATCAGAAATTTGTTTTGACACTCTCCTCTTTTATTGTTTAGATAAAGAGAGTATCAATATAATTAGTTATGGAGCTTATGTATGTAATGTATGAAGTCAAGTTTGGAATCAAGACACCAAGGAGAGACACGTCGCACAGTGCGGCGACTAGTGGAAAAAATAAAAAAAAAATGTGCAGCAAGTATGCCAAATTCAAGGTAATAACTCTAAATGAATGAATCGACAGTTTAATTATGATAAAGTTGAATTTTCTGTTGTCAGAGATTGTCCGAAGATCAGCAAAATAACAAATAGTAAGAGTAGGATTTGTAGTTACCGGTTGAAAGAGCGTTCACTGAAGAAAAGAAAAGAACATACGATATTTTTTTCGCTATGCTCACAATCAGGAGAGAAAATATAGTTATTCTAAATCAAAGTTTCTTTGTTCGTGTTAAGTACTGACTTTGATAAGTCATATATTTTGTGTGGTGCCATATGGGAAAAAAGTGTTTTTATTTAAAGAAAGAAAACAATCATATCTTTTAAAAAAAGTAAGTTTTTCTTGCAGCAACTTGCAATTTTTCTTGCAACAAGTGTTTGTTTACGAGCATTTTTTACAGAATGTGTTCAAACAGGGAGCTTTTTGATGTTTGGTTTTCTAATTCAACGGCCCGAGTACCTGGTGTTTTGCAGTTTATGGAGATACAATTAAATATGCAATCAAATTTAGAGCCTGAAGGTCAGGAAATCTTAGCAAGACACGCATCAACAACTTGCTCAGAAATAAATAAACGTTATCACTTCCATCGCTTATACACTCGAAGACTCGGATTGTGATCTTTTTTCGTAATTGTTTATTTTTTGGTTTTTCCTTTTGTTATTACTTTTTTTGAATAATAATTTTTGTCAAAAATAAAAACATCCATTATATTTTGCAAGATCTTTTATGCGATATATTCTGTGGTCGTTGTGTTTTGAGAAAATATATGTATACTTTCCTACTAACCTTTAAAATATTACAACTTTTGTATATCATAATCATCATTTTTTAAATGTTTGGCTTCTAACTAATCATTTTACAATTGTGGGCGTGGCAGTGGGTGGATTTTTGTTCAAATAAATTTTTCTTATGAAACACATTAATTTTGTACATTTTTTCAATATCATACGAAAAATTAAAAAAAAAATCAATTTTATAGCAAAAGTGGGCGTGTAAGTGGGCGAACTTTGCGCTATTTTTACTCATAATTTCTTCACTGACCAGAATATTAATAATTTAAATCACTATCGTACTAGAAAACTTCATGTAACCAATTTACTATCAAAAATGGGCGTGGTAGGGGGCGTGAAAATTCCTCAAATTGAGAAAAATCCCCTATTTATTACATTTAGCAACCAATTTTTGATCACAGTTATCTTGCTTTTGAAAAATAGATTTTTTTCCACTACCTGCATACAATCGACGCACTGTGCGTCGCGTCGCTCTCCTGTGATAATGATTATTAAATAATAAGTGGAAAGAAATTAAAGAAACTTATAATTTTACACCCATCGAAATAACAGCTACAACAGTCAAAAATTGAACAAAGATCACAGTGCAACTCACAATTTCAAATACTTGAAATAGTTTTGAAGATTTTAACAACCTGTGGTTTAAAAGTGGCAGTTTAAATACTTTTACACAGACGGTAAGTCATTAATAAATAAAATAAAATAAAATAAAATAAAATAAAATAAAATAAAATAAAATAAAATAAAATAAAATAAAATAAAAAAAAAATAAAATAAAATAAAAAAAATAAAATGACAGAATATTAATGCCAACCATGTGGTATTCCAAAATTAGCTTTAAATTTTTTTACTTAGTTGTAAAGTAGCGAAAAACTATGATCCATGCAATAAATAATATTAAGACCACTTAAAAAATGTTCGCTAAATCCCAATCCCAATCACAAGCCTTACTGAAGTCTATTAGGACACAAAATTAAAAATGTTAGATTAGAGCTGTTTTTTATTAAACCATGTTGATTTGGAACATACAATTATTTAACATAAAAACATTAAGATTCTAAAACTATAACCTGAACAAAAGTTCCTCACATAACCGATAATGTAGCAATTGGTCTATCATTTTAATTTCGTCAATTTTCCCTCTATTTTGTATAAGGAATATACTCGTAAAAGAAGATATTGGTAAGTTTAAAGTAAAAGAACTCGCAAGTGACTAGTGACTTTCACTGAAAATTCCGGGGTACTGCCTCTTGCAAGGACACGATAAGAGCTCAATGAGTGATTAAAAATGATTCTCATCATATCCGTTCACAATCGGAAGAAAATTGTATGTCCCTTTCATTTCCTCCGACACAGTTATGGTTGAAGGTTGTACGTTCAGGTTTTCTTATGCCTCTAATAATTTGTACGTTCAGGAATTATGCCTCTAATAATTTATTTTAAACATGCCAGTAGACCGACTACCACATAAAGTTGTTCTCTCATAGAACGCGGACATGCGAAGAGGAATATAAAGAGCTCAGAAGAATAGAAAAACGGCTTCACAGACAAAAAAAATCAGCCTGGGAGAAGAACCTAATCTGTGATATAGAAAATAGCCGAGAGTGAGGTCTGAACCAGGCTAGGAAGTTCTACCAATCCGTCCGAAACATGACGCAGTACACACCACGCTGCACATACTGCAAGGACGGAGAGGGAAATCTCATCACCGATCCTGAAAGCATACTGTAGCGATGGGAAATGTACTTTAATGAATTGCTAAATGGTCAGCTCACTGCAGAAGTTGAGGCTCCACTACTTCAAGAAGAATACCCTATGTTGCCGAAAAAAAAGCCCTAGGAGCCGATGGCATACCAGCCGAGTTATTTCATCACGGCGGGCCAGCCTTACGTCAAGCAATTCATGATATAAAATTTCAACAACTGATCAGATCTTTACCCTTAGGCAGGCGATGGAAAAATGTCTAGAATTTAACATCCCGACATACCATCTGTTTATAGACTTTAAGGCCGCCTATGATAGCAAAGCCAGGGTAGAACCTTTCAAAGCCATGAGAGAATTCGGCATCCCAAATAAATTGACACGACTATGTAGGTTGACCATGACCAACGTAACAAGCCAAGTAAAAATAGCCGGATTGCTATCCAGACCAATCAACATCTTTAATGGACTTTGACAAGGGGACGGTTTGGCCTGCCTCCTCTTCAACCTGGCGTTGGAGAAACAATCCGTGACTCTGGCACGGCAACAAGAGGGACCATCGTCAACAGGTCCAGCCAGTTACTGGCTTACGCAGACGACATCGACATCATCGGAAGAACCGAACAAGCTTTACACGACTCCTTCATCCAGATCGAGCAGGCGGCACAAAATCTGGGGCTGCACATTAATGAAGGTAAAACAAAGTACACGGTGGCGTCGAATGCGAGAGGAGCAGTTGGTCAAACAGTCAAGGTAGCGAAGCACGAATTTGAAGTGGTGCAATCCTTTAAATACCTTGGGTCAATAGTAGCAGCCGATAACAATATAGAAGAAGAAATACGCGGGCGGCTTCTCAAATCCAACAGAGCCTACTATAGTCTGTCAAAGCTCTTCAAATCCAGAAATCTCACCATAACTTCAAAACTGCTGCTGTACAGGACCATGGTCCTGCCAGTACTCACATCTGGATCCGAGACTTGGGTGCTTAGCAAAAGGCAGTCCGACCTCTTAGCTGGGTTCGAGAGAAAAGTCTTAAGGAGAATTGTTGGCCCCATATGTGAGGAAGGACGATTTCGGAGACGGTGCAATCATGAACTGTACACAATCTACCTTGAAGCAGATATCATGACAAAATTTAAGCTCTGTAGACTCCGGTGGGCAGGGCACCTAGCTCGAATGAGCGAAGAGAAACCTGCTCGGAAAGTTCTTTGTGGTACATTCTATGGTAGACTACAGCGTGGTAGACCATGCTTGCGCTGGAGAGATGGCGTAGACCAGGACGCCCGAAGCCTTGGGGTGCGCAGCTGGATGGCGTCGGCTAGAGACCGGGACAGGTGGAGAGACTTGTTGAAAGAGGCCTGGACCCGAATCCGATTGTCGAGCCGATGATGATGATTTATAATTACAACCTTATTTCAAAGTAAGATGAGGAAGTCAACCAGCGATGCTTTTCCTATGTGACAATAACTAATTCAAGGAACAAATTAAATCCACGACAAGACTAAGAATCATAAGAATTTAAAAAATGAATGTTATTAGAGAAAAATGTTCATAAACATACAATTATTTTCTGAAAGTCTTTTAGAAGTAAGAGATAAGAACAGAATGCCATGTGAACAAAAATGTAAATCGTTGTAGGGTATTCTTAAAAAAAAAGCTTTTATATACAAAATCTTAAAAATAGTTTTGGGAAAAAATTTTGGTATACAATTTTAAGTGTTTATTATTGTACGAATAAAAATTAAATTTCCAAAAAAAAATATTGACCCGGTTTTGAGATATCGAATTTAAAAAACAAATTGATTGTTTTTTATTCAAAAATTCAAAGAATATTTTTTTTTTAAGTTTTGAAATACCTACTATGTTTTCCAAACTTTTTTAGAAGCTTCTGTATAAAAAATATTATTAAGAACTTTTAAGACAATATTAATTATTAAGACAATATAGGATAACACGCCGGCTATTTTATGCTCCCATGCTTAGTCTATGCAGGAACGGCTTTGGTAACTTCTTAAGGAATAGAGACTTAGAGTAAAATAAATTCCAAACTACTTTGAGTCCAACATTGTATTATCACGTCTCAAAGCTCTGGGGTCAAACACAAGTTGTATGCTTTAAAATCGCTCAAGACATATGCCTACCATCTTCTTCAAGACTTTATTAAAAATATTAATTTTGAGAAAGAATTTTTATATTTTTTTTATTTTAAAACAACAAAATGACATCAGTTATACTTATGTATGTATTTTATCCAAAAACGTTTCAATAAGTTCACAATGTTCTGACTGAACAGAAGGAAAAATTATCAAATTCTATCAGCTCAAATTTATAAAAATTAACTTTGTGACTTTTCGCAATAAGCCGATGATATAATGTACATTGTTTTTATTGCAATAAGAGTAGCTAATTATAATACAATAATACCTGTACATCAACTATGTATATGTATAATCTCCAAGAATATGCTGATGTGATGACTACGTAATTCAATTTAACCATGCATCTCACTTCTGCATTTTATATTCGGCCAATATAGTTAATTACAGAGCCTGAAATGGATCCATTTACCCAACTCATAAGCTAATAACAAAGTAGGATCCTTTTTGGCTTAAGTTCGGTTTCGAGAGTAGCTCTATATAGCTACCTGATTGCTTTCTCGATCAGTTCAATAGGAATTCTCAATCCAGAAATTGTAAACGGCGACTGCCTGCTGCCGCCACCACCGGCCTGCCGTCTTCATCGACGCTTAAAGTCTTCAATACATTGACCAAAAGGCACTTGTCCATCCTCCTTGTGTCTTCTGGATTGGAAAGGTTCTTTTTCTTCTTGCAAGTCACTCAACGGTCTGCAAGGTAAAATGCAAGACGAAAAAACCGAACCACTTCAGATTGATGTTCAAGTGCCCGTACATTGGGCGTCTTCTGCATGTCAATAGTTTTGAATGGTTCATAAGTGTATTTTGACATGCTAATTAAAAGACCTCGAAGGCCCGCTAAAATATTACATTCGGTTGAATGGATTGAAGTTTGTGCGTATTCTGATGCATGTTGTGTGAGTGTGATGGCTGTGGTTGGTAAATAAAAACTTCACTATTACGAAATTTAGGTCAGAATATTGTATGAAGATGGAATTTCAAGAAAATAGTTGGGTGAAATGTTGAATAGTAATAAACAACGTGACAAAAAATTGAACCAATACGTTCTAGTGTAATCATTGTAGCTGCAACGTAAGCTTAATTTTGTTATTAGGAACAATTTCATCGAAATCGGTTGAATAGTTTTTGAATGCTCCAATTTTACCGATCTGAGTAAAGTCGGAAAAATATCCATCATATATGCAGAAAATTGTCATGATCAAATTTGTAGAAATTGAAATTTAAAACAACTTTTGTTTTATGTATCTATGTACGTACGTTAAATTTGGAGTTGAAAACAGGCAATCAAGTTATTAAAAAAATGTTTAGAATTTAAGTGGCGCCCAACGCAAATGGGAAAATATACTGAAAAGTATAAAAGGGGTCTACCCTTATGTCCATTCCTAACAATTGACAAATTTGCTCTTTAGCTTTCATTATTTCAACCCTTTGTAGGAAAATTCTGTAAGTTCAAGGTTTTTAAATTTTTATAAGACACCCTTAATTCTTTTGCTATGTTACATCTTAATTTATCGGTAATGTAGAATTTTTGTTGGGAGATTTTTAGTAAAATATGACGTAAATACTTCGCGTAGTGCTTAGTACTACCAAAAAAAAGTGTTTTGGTTCAAAAATTATGCATTATACACATTTATAGGGAGTTGGTTTCCAGGGTTGGAATTTTGAAAAATAATGATTTCGGTTTATGTGTCACAGTTTGAATTTCCTACTTACTTTTATGTGAAAAAAGTTACAGTCATACTTAAATTTAAAGTTCAAGAGAGCCAAACGGCAGCCCAAATTCGTGGCTAGGCTGCACGCATTTTGGGAATTCAGGTTTCTTCAACTAATTATTTATCTTCGTTATTACAGTTTAACAGGACTAAGGTATAAATGAATGGCTTTCGATTTGTTAACTAAGTCAATAAGTTAATCAATCAGTTCATCAATTTAAAATATTCAATCATCCACCATTGGCAAATTGTCAAACCTCAAAAAGCTATATCGATACAGTTGGCTTACGAAACTTCAAACTGAAGTTTTAATTGTCGGATCTTATAAAAGCCAAATATTTCATTCTCCAGTGGCTATATATCTAGTGTCAAACCTAGTGTCTAGTGCCTTCTTAAGTTCTTCGACTCATGTTCCTGTTTCACTTTACAATGAAATTCTCTGTAAAGTATCATTTAAAGATAAGAACTTATAACATATAGTTCCTGGAAGCTCACAAGTGGTTTATTCCAGAGCCTTCAAATACTTATCATATAACAACACACCGCGCGGAGATATTAAAATGGTTATAGGAGATTTGAATGCTAAAGTTGGCAGCAACAACGAACATGTGATGGGAAACCATGGAGTTGGGAATTGCAATGATAACGGTGAGCGGTTCATTGACTTTTGCAATACTAACGGACTCGTCATTGGCGGCACAATGTTTGAGCACAAGACGTGCCACAAAATGAGTTGGGTGTCGACGGACAGGCAAGCTTCTTCGAATCAAATTGATCACTTCGGGATTAGCCGGCGCTTTAGAAGCAAAGCAGTCTCCTGGATGTTCGAAATAAAAGAGGGGCCGATATGGGACTTGCTCGAGACCACCACCTTATGTTAGCTACTGTAAGACTTCGTACAGCTGCAACTCGGAGATCCAACGGCATAACCCGCTTACCCAGGTTCAACGTCGACAGACTAAAGGATTTCACTACACGCCAACAACTGAGAGACCACCTTTCAAACGGAATGATTACAATCAGCAGTACGGAACCTGAATCCATTGAAAACCACTGGAATGCTGTGAAAAATGTTCTTATATCAGGTGCTGCAAGAATAGTCGGCCGAGCGAGGGGAAACAATAACGCTTGGCTTTCTGAAGAAACCTGGATACGGATTGGCGAACGGCAAAAACTTAAGGCCCGTATTGCAGCTGCAACTGGAGTAGAAAAAAGAGTGCTGGAATCCCTGTACCGCATGAGAAAGAGAGAGGTTCACCGCAGTGTAAGACGTGATAACCGTAATCACATCAACGCTTTGGCCAAGCAAGCAGAAGATGCTGCTAACAGATGCGACAGTAGAACCGTCTACAGCATTACAAAGGAACTGGTTGGAGCTCGCAGTTCCAAACAACACCTTGTAAAAGACTTAGACGGCTCGCTACTTAGTTCGGATGAGGATCAGCTGAGAAGATGGAAGGACCATTTTGCGTCGGTATTAAACCGAGTTACCGACAGCAATGCGCAACTGATACCTGCTGAGCCGACAGGAACAACAAATTCCCGAATCCGCACTGCACCCCCCAGTAGAGATGAGATCCGCAACGCAATCAAAGCACTGAAGACCAACGAAGCGGAAGGACTTGATGGCATTCCTGCAGAGCTTCTACAAGCGGCGCCAACGACATCGAGCGAACTCCTGCATCCACTCATAAAGAAAGCTTGGGTCTCCGAAGGATTTCCGAATGAGTGGAAAAAGGGAATGATAGTCAAGCTCCCTAAAAAAGGAGACTTAACACAGTGCGAAATCTGGAGGGGGATTTGCGTCCTGCCTGCCGTTGCAAAAATATTAGTAAAAAGAGGCTGGGTGCGACCCACACTGATAACTTCCCATTTATGGTCTTGAAAGGTAGGCCTAAACACTCCTGGTACAAACAAATGCAAAAACACCAGCATTCAGTTGGCCTCAGAAATGGAACAATACAAAACCGGGAGGCTTGCCGCCGATTTCTGAGGTCAACCCGGCGAACCCCACAGGCGGATCACTAGTGTGAAGCAGATACGTGGGAGAGTTATGATCCCCTCGACATCGAGATCATAACAGCGCCGAAGCAAAGGAAGAAGAAGAAGAAGAAAGCTTTATATTTAGTTTTTTTTCTCAAATAACCAAATTTTCAGTGAAACAAACTTTAGCTGTAAAATTCAAACAAACATTATTTTAAGATTGAAAAGCATTTTAATTATTTAAAGAGATTTGAAATTGAGATTGTTGATGTTGATTGTGAGCAACAAAAAATTTTGTTAGATGTCACTTAGTTAAACCAAAATTGACTCTTAGCACACTGTGATTCAACTAGAACTTTCTTCGTTTTTTTCGTTTCCTGAATACATTCTTAGGGAAAGGAATCGATGTATAAAACAACATACTTTAGAAGGCACTATCGGTGTTCATTCCCAAGAAATTCGACTTGAAATACAATTTTAACTAGTTTATACTAGAATTCTTAATAGTTTTTTTATTTAAAAAAAAAAAAAAACTATTAATTCAATATTTGTCAACATTTTACCAATTGTACAAAATTATACTATGTATAAAATAAACTAAATTAGAAGTCAATATCACTACTAGTTCTCGAGAACATTGAGTCGAAAAACAATTTTTACCAATTTTCAATAGAATTTTATATAGTTTTTTATTTTTTGTAAAAAAACTGTAAACTGATTTTTTTTGAAATTTTCACCAGTTGTCAAACACATTATTTTTCGTAAAATAAAATTATTTTGAGTTTCAAATTGTTTTCCGTTCTTAGAATATCTGGGTTATGAAATTTTTTTTTTAGTTTTTTTTTATTTAAAAAAATAACGGTATGTGCATTTTTTTCCAAATTCATACCAAATCTATATAACCTTGTAATGAGTACATTAAATTTTATTTGAAATCAATAGCATTATTTTTTCGTGAGATATTTGAAACTAACCAAAATTTTTACTGTTTTTTTAAACCGTTATAGTGAAAAAACTGCTCACTGAATTTTAATAAACGCCCTTTCAGCCTCTTTCGAAGTTATTATCTATTAAACAAAATTTATTTGAAGTCGATATCTTTACTCGTTCTTGAGATATCGACGACGAAAAATGGTACAAGAACGTACGGACGTACGAACGTACGAACGTACGAACGTACGAACGTACGAACGTACGAACGTACGTACACACACACACACAGACATCTCTCTAAAAATGATTGATATAGCCTCTAGGGACCTTGAAACGTCGAGAAATGTCAAAAATTCCAATTTGACAAATCGGACCGATTACAATAACTCCCTATGGGAAGTTAAAAATAGTACTGGAACGCATCAGGGAACATCTAGAAGCCACACTCGATGCCGAACAAGCAGGTTTCCGCACTGGATCCTCATGCATTGATCATATCAATACTTTAAGGATCATATTTGAGCAGTGCGTCGAATATCCTGCTATTCATCGACTTTGAGAAGGCTTTCGATAGCGTCAATGGAGAATTTATTTGGCATGCTTTACGCAGGAGGGGTATCCCGGATAAATTAATAGCTATTATTAAGGCAACTTATGATGGATCCAAATGTCACGTTTTGCACGAAGGGAGGCTGTCAAAAGAGTTTGAAGTCCAAAGTGGAGTCAGACAGGGCTGCATTCTGTCACCAATATTGTTTCTGTTGGTGATAAGCGATGTCCTGCGAGCGGCCTTGACAGGAAACGGAGGAATTCGATGGACTCTGACGTCTCACCTGAAACATCTTGACTATGCGGACGACGTATGCTTGCTCTCTCATAGGATCATGGATCTCCACCAAATGACAACAGGGGTGGAGAGAGAAGCAGAAATCGTAGGGCTGAAAATCAACTCCGGCAAAACAAAGATGATCAGCCTAGGAACCACGTCATCTTCTCTCATAAATATTTCTTAACAACCGGTAGAGAAAGTACAGAGCTTCCAATACCTTGGAAGTATCATCTCTACCGAGGGTGGTACCGAACAGGACATCAGCAGTCGAATCGGGAAGGCAAAGGCTGCTTTCGGTATGCTTCGAAATATATGGAGGAATAACTCTCTTAGCTTAAGAACCAAGCTACGGCTGTTTCGATCCAACGTCGAATCCGTGTTACTTTACGGTTGCAGCACTTGGAAAGTAACAGTAGGTGTCACTAAGAAGCTGCAAACGTTCATTAATAGATGTCTACGAAACATCCTTAGGATTTTCTGGTCCAATCGTATATCAAACGAAGAGCTCCTTAGGAAAACGGGTCAGGAACCTATTGACTCTATTATACGACGTCGAAAGTGGCAGTGGATCGGACACACGCTTCGAAAAGGCGACAACTGTATTGCGGCTCATGCAATGCAGTGGAATCCGCTCACTCAAGAAGGAAGAAGAGCTGGACGACCGAGAAGCTCTTGGAGAAGGACAGTCGATGAGGAGTCAGCCCAACTAGGCAAGAGTTGGAGGGAGTTGCGATTCATATCTAGGAACCGAACACGATGGATAGCTGGCGTTGTGGACGCCCTATGCCCCACTAGGGGTCCCCCACGGACATAAAAGGTCTGAGGACCTAAGTAACTGGTAACTTCAGATCTAATGGCTCTTAACTAATTGATGATATAATATCACTTGGTCTTCTTCAATTAAACGATTTTTTAAATATTAATGGAAAACTACTGGATCTAGCGTATACTACCATTGACGACGAAATTACAATAAAAAAATCCACCGAGCCTTTAGTGCCTGAAGATAACCATCACCCATCACTGATCTGTTCCCTTTTTAAAAACTTTAATAATTTTGATAATGAAATGTGTGATTACTTTTACTCTTTTAATTTTATGAAGACAGAATATAATTCATTGTTGTCACAAGTTGATTGGTTTTGTTTGAATAGTTGTTTAAATGTTAGCTTAATGGTATTTATTTATTTTACAATATTTTGTTTGATATTTTTCTTAAATCAGTTCCTAAAGCGTACCAGTTTGGTATGATAACGATAGTGAAATAAATCAAAAGTCTAAGAAATCGAAGAAACAAGTTAAGGTCTACTTTTAAACTATCCAACAGAAACCAATTTTAAAAATTATTGGGAATCGAGAGATATTTTCAATAGAATATTTATTTTAAAGTATCTTAATTACATTCAGAAGGTGCAAAGAGATCTGAAAATGAATCCAAAGTGTTTTTGATATTTTATTTACAGAAAATCTTGTCCTTATCCATCTCAAGATAAAAGAAATTGCAAGTCATAACTCATGACGAATCTCAAGTCCAACAAAGCCACTGGAGCTGACGGCCTCGTTGCCGAACTGTTCAAAGCGGCAGGTGATGACTTGGTTGGGAGTATGCACCAGCTCATCTGCAAAATATGGTCGGAAGAAAGCATGCCCGATGAATGGAACCTCAGTACTGTCTGTCCGATCCTCAAGAAAGGAGACCCTCTGAACTGCGCCAACTACAGAGGCATAAGTCTCCTGAACATTGCGTACAAGATCCTTTCTGCCGTATTATGTGAACGTCTGAAGTCTTTCGCCGACAACCTGATAGGTCCTTATCAGTGCGACTTTAGACCAGGACCATCGATCAAATATTCACATTACTGCAGATCTTGGAAAAAACCCAGGAGCTGCAAATCGATATATACCATCTTTTCATCGATTTCAAAGCCGCGTACAATAGCATCTATAGGAACGAACTATATAGAGCAATGTCTAGTTTTGGCATCCCTGACAAACTTGTCCGCTTGTGCAGGATGACGATGGAGAATGCACGCTGCTCCATCAAGGTCGGAAAAGATCTCACCGATGCATTTGATGTCAAAAAAGGTTTTAGACAAGGCGATGCTCTATCGTGCGACTTCTGCAACATAGTTCTTGAAAGAATAGTGCAAAACTCACGCGTCAACACAAGAGGCACAATCTTTCAAAAGTCCGTCCAATTACTCGGATACGCCGACGACATTGACATTATTGGAAGAACAAAGCGTGATGTCAGTGGCGCTTTTGTGAGCATTGAGACGGAAGCGAAGAAGATGGGTTTAGCGGTAAATGAGGGCAAGACCAAGTATATGCTGTCATCAAGAAAGGACACACAACACCGACGTCTTGGATAGAACGTCATTATAGACGGCTATAACTTTGAGATAGTGAAGGACTTCATATACATAGGCGCCGCTATAAACTCTGAAAACAACACCAGTGCTGAGATCAAACGGAGAATAACTCTTGCCAATCGCTGTTTCTTTGGACTAAGAAGGCAATTGAGTAGCAAAGTCCTCTTTCGAGCAACTAAAGTGTCCCTCTATAAGACCCTTATCATCCCGGTCCTTGTCTATGGTGCAGAGACATGGACTTTGTCGAAGGTAGATGAGAGCGCTTTAGGCTGTTTCGAGAGGAAAATTCTTCGTGTGATCTTTGGTCCCGTCTGTATAGACGGGGAGTGGAGGAGAAGATTTAACCACGAACTGTACGGGCTGTATTGTGAAACTGACCTAGTCAAACGTACATATAAAAGTCCAGCGACTGAGATGGCTTGGTCATGTAGAGCGAATGGACCCGAATGCTCCGGCCCGGAAAGTCTTCGAATCAAACCCCGAGGGACAGCAAAGTAGAGGAAGACCGCGACTCAGGTGGCGCACACAAGTGGGGGAGGACCTCAACCAACTTGGCGGGCGAAACTGGAGACAGCTAGCTAGGGACCGAGCTAGCTGGAGAAGCTTGTTGGTTGAGGCTCTGGTCCATCCCGGACTGTAGCGCCACCTTAAGTAAGTAAGTAAGTAAGTAAGTAAGTCTCATGACCCACGGGCTATAACACAACTTTTCTCTGACTTCTTCAAAGTGCCTTCAACTGTGATACTTTTATCTGTGATGATATTGACAACATTGTAAAGTATACCCTCTACTTTTGAAAACTTTTTCAATGTTTTCATGTTCATTCCCATCTATTTGGAAAAGTTCTTTCATAATCCCTCTATACATTAAAAGACGAAGTCAAAAACTACAGGCCTATTGCCAGATTATCTGTGATTCGTAAACTAGAGAGGACCTAGAATTTCCTGCCGATTCTCAACGGATGACGAGAAGCACTTATTTTTGACAAAGAATATTCTTGAAGGACCAGTTTTGTGAAGGAATGCAATATCGGCCGATAACATCACCGCGGTCCGTGAAAGTGTACTCCATTCCTCGCCGTGCACAAGAACTCGAACTCGAGTTTTGCATCGGGTATTTGGTCTACGCAAGTACAAGATCCAATTGAGCTCAAATTTCATGACCATAGACTAGGCCATTTGTTCGCTAATTGTTCTTCGGAAATTTAGGAAGAGGACCCCTAATTTTTGAAAACTCATTCTTAACGACAAAGCGCATTTTTCGAAGTTGATATTTTTCTGTAGTTTAGTTGAAAGTTTAATTTTAAGAAGTTATCGAGCAAGCTCAGTAGTCTTTGGGTGTTTTCTGTCCTGAATAGCGGATCTAACTTGAATAGTGATAATGCATACAATGTTACAGAAAATATAAATTCTAATATTGTATTTCAATAAAATAGAATGCAGCCTGTGTTAAGATTGCTTAATATTATTACTCCTTATAATTGTTAATTAAATTACAACATACACACTACGCAACAAATAAACTTACTCAATTGCTTCACCATAATACAGAAGTATAATTTCTTTAAAATACTGGTACAAAAAAATATCAAAGAAAAAATATTTACTGATAGAAATGTGCAATATCAGTAATCGACCTTACGTCTCTTTTGTATTTGTATTTGTATTTTGAATAGATTCCTTATTGATGTTGGTTTTAGCCTTATTTTTAAAACTTGTATTCGAAATCAAAATTATAATTAATTTAAAGTAAATACAATTGATTTTACAAGTAATTTACATCAACCGCACCTTAAAGGCTCAAGGCATTCAAACAATTTTCTCCGAATCGATTGAAGTACATACATACATATATGTATATAATTCACCTCCTCGCAACCGCACACACCGAGCTGTCATTGTGTAGGCGGTTAGATGGATCAAAAATAATTGTCAAAGCCACACAGGACGCACTACAAACAAAACATACTCCCCGAAGGTGTAGGTACATAAGTGGATCTCTGATTTCTGATACATCGAAAACCCGCAGATACAGGCAAAAAGATTACACGCTGCTTCCGAGATCGATTGGGCTGCCACAGCCACAGCCACTGTCGCACTCGACTCGAACTTACCATTCACAGACACGGGTACGGGATGAATCCCAATCCGAATCCGACTCTCGGGCAGAAGAGTAATTACGTTATGTCATTTGGAATTTGAAGAATTAATAAATCAAAAGCCCGAGCTGTCAGGATGGTGGTCGCAATGAATTTGTCCACCAATGCGATCACTGTGTGTGCCTGCCGGCCTCTTGGTCCGATCATTATGAATAAAGAGACAAAGTTGCAACGGGGCACCAAGGCCAAAGGGGGAAATGAGTTCTTCGTTTCCCGAAAATTATAATTCATTTGTATTTGAATCAAAGGTTTTAAAGCTATGTGTTGGCGTCGTCGTCGTCATCATCATCGCTGCTGATGGTCGCTTCGAAACGGGCGAGCAATTGTATGATTGCTCGCCTTCTTCTGCCACTCCCTTGCATAAGTAACATCCAAAGGAGATCACCACAATCCGAAACTCATGTCGTCTTGTTATTGGAAACTTCTGTTTGATGGCTGGGCTCTGACTCTGAGTAGTCGTTAATTCCACACATAATGTAGTCTTACAATTAATTTTATCTCCCGATCGCAGCACATATCGGTGTTCGATGATCTGGTTTAGGATCAGCTCCGGCTTCTTGGTAAATCTGTACCTACGCGCACAGCGCACGCTAACATTATAGATTTGTATGTGGGACTTTTTATCTTTAAGAGCTCAATAATGATTTTATTTTTTAATTTGTTTGGGTTTTGGGGTTTGTTTGAGTTTATTATTTTTTTTTTTTGTATCTCAAGTGTGATTTATGGCTTTTGCAGGTGAAAAATTGTGTATTGGAACATTTGAAATATCGGTGTTATTTTGATTATTTATTTAAATTTTAATGGGGACATTTTGGAACGTTTTTTACAAACACCATTTGGTTGAACTGTGGGATGGTTTATTTGTTGAATTAAAAGTGATCAACAAAATTTGGTTTGATCTATTTATTTTAAGACCTTGATATTTATAATAAATCATAATATAATCATATGTACATAGAAACATAAGTATAGAAACATTACATATATTTGCAATTAGTGCTTACTCTCTCATAGGATCATAGATCTCCATCAAATGACAACAAGGGTGGAGAGAGAAGCCGAAACCGTCGGGCTTAAGATCAATACGGCAAAAACTAAAAGGATCAGCCTTGGAACTTCCTCATCTACTCAAATAGATATTTCTGGACAACCAGTAGATACGGTAGAGAGTTTTTAATACCTTGGGAGTATTGTCTCTACTGATGGCGGGACCATATTAGATATAACCAGCCGAATCGGGAAATCAAATTTTGCGTTCGGAATGCTGTCCAAAATATGGAGAAACATCTCTATAAGAATAAAAACCAAGCTACGACTGTTCCGCTCCAATGTAGAATCCGTGCTTCTTTATGGATGCCGCACTTGGAAAGTAACACCCACTGTCACAAGAAAGCTGCAAACGTTCGTCAATAGATGTCTGCGAAACATCTTGCGGATTTTCTGGCCTAACCATGTCTCCAATGATGAACTTCATGCGAGGACAAGTCAGGAACCCATCGACTCAAAAATTTACGGCCAAGCGAAATATACCATTCATGTCACTATCCACGAATGGCACTTGCAAAGAAATTGAGAAGCTTTCCTTAGATGGTATGTGAGTTAATAACCATCATATATTCCTCGTAGAAAAAAATGCAGTGAAATGTGTAGGTCTTCTTAAAATATACAAGAAATATTTGTCCTCTTCTGATGTGGCTTTCTTCTTTAAGGCATACATCCAACCAAAGCTTGTGTTACTCTCATATCTGGTCTGGTCTTAGCGCACCATTACCCATTTAAGCCTGTTAGATATAATCGAGAAAAAGAGTTCTAAAACTTGTATATAGGAGACACATCCATTACGGAGGCTTTTGTTTCTATTGAAACGTTTATAATAATAATAAGGGCCACCAACAAGTTTACTTTGGGTGCGAACTGAGGAAAATACATATCTCAGCTGTATCGGCCAGTGTTAGTGATGACCGTGAATTATCGATTCGGCGCCGTTCGCAGCAATTGGGCCTTGTTACTCCACTACGTGGAAAATTTTGCGGAAGGATTTAGGTATTAGGTGTGAAGCCTTTCAAAATACACCTGGTGCAAGAATTGAAGCAGAGCGACCTACCACAACCCCGAATTTTTGGTGAATGGGCTCTTGAAAAGTTATCCGAAGTTCCACTTTTTTATCGAAACATTGTGTTCAGCGACGAAGCTCATTTCTGGTTGAATGGATACGTGAACAAGAAATGCTGCCATATTTGGAGTGAAGAACAGTCAGAAGCATTGCAAGAGCTACCAATGCATCCAGAAAAAGTCACTGTTTGGTGCGGATTATGGGCTGGCGCAGCGGAATCATTGAGCCGTATTTCTACAAAGATGATGCGAATCGCAACGTTACTGTGAATGGTGGGAGCTACCGTGCGATGATAACAAACTTTTTTTTGTGCAAAATAGAAGAGCTTGACTTGCATGACATGTGGTTTCAACAAGACCGTGCCACATCCCATACAGCACGCGAATCCAACATTGAAGCATTTATTCGTGAGATACCGGCCGAAATGTTAGAAATAGTATGCCAAAATTGGACTAAGCGGATGGACTATTTGAGGCGCAGCCGCGGCCAACATTTGCATGAAATAATCTTCAAACATTAAATTATATCGACCATACTATCGATGTAAATAAAGATTTCATGAATTTTTCTGAATCTTATGTGTTTTTTTTTTTTTTTTAATATCCAATAGCTCTTAAAAAATCACTCTTATAATGCTATTTGCTTACAGTATCATAAAAATGTTTTTTCAAATTTTCTAATTCATCATTTTTTTTTAATATTAGCAGTGAATAATTTTCGATAAAAGGGCAGCTTTTTATCCCCTGTAGTGCCGATTGTTCCTCTTCTCCTAGGTGTGTTTGTCGTCGTTATGGATGATATATTCTAATTGATCGTCAATGATGGCTCGCGGCTCGGGCGTATAAATAAATACCTGTAACTAGGATCTAGTTGATGCTGGAGAAATTGTTTCACTTTTTAGTTGGGATGATCTTCCAGGTTCCTGATAATTATACCGGAAAGCGGCAGCAAATACTAATCCAGAGGTATTAAGTTTGCTTCTCGTGCAACTTCTTAGTTGGTATATATTTCTTCGACAGTGGGTTACGGTGCAGACCAGTGAGAATGCGGAGTATCTGTTTTTTTAAAATGCTTCATCTTTTTCATAGCTATAGGTGATATAGTAAATCAGATGGAATAGGCGTGGGCCAGAACGGGTTTTATATATACAAGCAGCTTGATCTTCTTACTTAGACCATTTCACCTTCTGAGTACACTGAACCAAAAAGGTACATGATTCGAAGGAAAAACTGCATGTTTTTAAAAGGCTTGTTTCTAGCGGCCGCCGCGAAGAGGCTATGATCACACTTCCACCAGTCCCGAATAGTTACGGCACGTGCATGTTTTCGTATGCTACATGTTGTTCCCCCTATTCGTCTGATGGCTGACCGCCGAAGGAACAGATCCACTGTTTTAATGTAAGAAATCATGAAAATCATGTTTATTGCTCTTAAAAAGTATGAGCGATTTCAGACGATATATGTATAAATTCATGGAATTCATGATGTTTTTTATTAATTTTATGACATCAGTCTGTGTTTTTAATGATTTTATTCATTAATTTAAAATTTCTTTTTTTTGTATTCTGTTTTTTATTTGCTAATGAATTCTGACATGAATTTTAAGAAAAGTTTCTTTTTTAATAATGAAAAAATTATTCATTTAATGCAACGTTTCTTATATTAGTATGAATCTTCTCATTACTTTTATATCAGAAATTATGGATCTAAGCTATTTTTTCATAAAACGAATGAATTATTTCTTTTTTTCCAATGATGTTTTTTTTCGTTTTGAGAAAAAAAGTCAATAAAAAGTATTATACGTTCACGTCCAACTGAAATATGAAAGCCCCGATGACAGATTATTTTCAAGAAAATGGTATACCTGAAAACTTAAGGAAAAGAAAATAAGAATTAAAAAAAAAGAACAATTATTTATTGAATATATTTTTCAATATCTAATACGTGCGTACAATATATAAATAAAATAAACAAGGTGTCCCACAGTCGAAAAACTTTGAGGTAATTTTAATATTTGAATATATACGAGTACATACATATATAGAATAGATAAATATGTATACTTTTACATGATTTGAAAAAATAGTAGGATAGTGAAAATAAATACATTTTTTTGTTCAAATTAAACAAAAACAAAACCAGAATCGGTTGTATGTAATTTGATAAAGTTAGAGCCAAAAATCATACAATTTTTATAAAACGAAAAGGAAGCTAAGACGAAGAAAATTACCTCATACATTTTTCGACTTAAAATGACATCCGGCTTTCCTCTGTGTCGGGAACTGTGGGAGATCCTGTATAAAAAAATACAATACAAATTTAAGTTTTTTATCTGCGATTACTAGGATGAACGGCTAGATGTTTTCGCACTTTTTTTTAAAAAAAATCAATGTGGTCGTCCATTTCCTGAACACTAGCAGCTATAAAAGGAAGGCCTCATGCGAACTCTTAATAGTGAATTTCCTCGCACCCCCCATGCAGGCACCTCATTAATTTCACTGCAGCATTATCTCAAACGAAAGGAAAAATACAAAGTTAAATAATAAATTGTCTCAAAAACATTAAATGTGGTTTTCTTAAAGTAATCAATAAAACAAAAACAATTTTGGCAATCAAAAATGATAAGTTTAATGTTAACGTTGAATGTATTTTGAAATAAATATACGAACTAATTAAAATACAATTACCACTATTGACATCTGCTTCATCAATTTTTTTTATGGCATTGCCCTCAGCTCCTTGTACCTTAAATGCTTTTCTTGTAGCAAAAACTGATTAAGTCAGATGGCTTGATTTGTAACACACCAACACACCAAAATCTATTTTTATCTGTAAAAATGAAATAGTATTACATAATGAATTTATGAAAAATATTCGCTCCTAACAGAGTATAAATACTTACAAATTTTATAAATCAAGTACATAGTTGAATAAATTTAACGTCGTCCACAATGCGCAACACTTTGAAAATTTGCAATTTTTAAAATAAACTTGGAAAAGAAAACTTTTTGGGAACTTTGTAATATCACATTTTAGCACTGGTAATATCAAACAAGAAATGAACTCTTGATATGATATTACAAGTATATTGCATGAAGTAACCGCAAAGTTTATGACTTAATTCCTACTTTTCAAGTGTCACTCATACAAAACATGAAAATATTCCTATTTTTTATTAATAAGTTCTTAAAACACCAGACTACAGCCATAGGTGTGTAACGGTTATATTTTGCACTTTAAAAAAATATTCCATTAAGTGCAAGTAATGAGTTTACAGTTTATGAAAAAATTCTTACGATTCAATAATAAATTCTTTTACAATAGTGAAAAATCAAACTGTTGCTAAAATTTAAGTGTAAGTCATGCAAAATATGAAAGTAATCTTATTTTTTATGAATAAGTTCTTAAATCACCAGACTTCTACAACGGCACTTTCATAGCCGCATTAAATTGGTTTTCTTTTTAAATAATTATATTATGTCTTTATTAAGGTTAATATTTTCTAATACGCATTTAATAGTATTACATTCACAAATGAAGGAAGTGATGTTTAACATCAGCATGTTTGATGAATGCGTACGCTAATTCACAATCCGTCGATTATTCATCTATAGCCATATTTGTCAAACATTTTCTTGAGAATGTTAGTCCGCCTATTTTTGCATGCATCAAATGAATGGATTCAAGCATTTTAAGTAATTTTTCTTAAGATGTCTGTTACTCATGCTCATAAATAAATATAAATATAAATATAAATAAATTCCTCATTTTCTTCACTGGCTTCATATAGGTTAATGAATTCCTTAAAGGGCCAGCAATGACTTCTTGTCTTCTTTGGGTGTATAGGTTTTGAATTCTGTGTTCTTCGTCTTCAGGAAATCTCGAATCTTCTGGTGTTAATTTTTTATCTCTGTTGTGGTGGCCGATTTTCTTTTATTAGTATTGTGTATTTTGAATGTTACACCTTGAGCTCTACAATAATTGATGGACTTTCTCCACGTTTAGTACACAATTAGTGGCATAAGTTAGATCGTAGGTTTATTATTTCTAAGTTCTGTTACCAACATACATACTTCCCTATCCATTGCATTTCCATTTTTGGGTTTTGTCGGTGAGGTAATGACTTCCTTTTTGATCTCTTTCTCTGTACCACTTCAAATACAAGGTCCAAATTCATCATTTCTTCGATTTCCACCATCTCTGCTGGTTCTTTTTCTGTAGGTTGTACGTTTAAGTTTTCCTGTCCTATATGTTCTTCTTGGAACATTTAGAGATACTCTTGTCACTTTCTCACAGGAGGCAGCACCCCTTAAAAACAATTTTTATTTTTAGTTGGCAGTTGCTGGGAATCGATTCCAAACCTTTGGTTAGACATTCCAACGCACTGAAATTTACTTAAAGGGTATTACGCCTTCAAATCCATCAACGCTTATGTCAGGTCATAAGAAAACGCCAATTCGCTTGCAGCAAATTTTGTTGCTAATTCTTCGCTGCCAGAAAGTGTCATGACTTTTCCTGTACTTGAAAGCGTAAATGATTTTTTGGGCAAATCTTCTTTCGAACGGTTACAAGAGTACTAAAAGCTCAATTAACACAAACCCGCTGGCTGAAGTGTTCTTAACCGCTGACTAAACATTGCCTGGTCTCTCACTGGTCTCGTTGAGATCAAGAAGATTGCTTAGGACAATCGTTCCTAAAATAAAGACTAATAAAAGGGTGCACACTCCTAGTGATTGGTTACAACTTCGATCGATTGCTGGGTGTGTGTATTCTAGGGTTGACAGGCCCTGAGTTTTGCAGTAACTCAGTTGCGAAGCTCCACCGGAAGCTATATTCTGGCATCACGGGAGATAGTGCCCTATAAAAAGTACTGACAATCGTCATAAGAACCAGTCTTTACTTAAGCTATTTATGAGGCAGGCCCCTAGTGGGAGTATCGTGGTGGTTGTGGTTTATTTCAAATGCGTACTTGAATTCAAGAGGTGTTAGATAGACCTCGCCTTTAAGCAAGAGGTGTGCACATGCTGCAACATGTCACAGCTTTGCTACTGGGTTGGTTTCGGCTGACTCGGGGCTAATGATCAGGACTCAATCTGACTCCGATGAGGGTAGACCCTCATTATTATTATCAGCTCAGAAAATATCTCGAAAAACAAAAGTTTCTGAATGCCCATCAGAGTGGCTATCGTAGCAATAGGTCCATTGGCGATCTGATGGAATACCGAACATTGGCACAAATCTTAACATCATTTTGGAAAAAGTAAGATTATTGGATTATAAATTAACTTTCGAACCGCTCTATACAAGTTACATTAGATGATTTCAAGTCTATTATTCATAAAATAAATACCGTGTGCCCCAGGGCTCCGTTTTTCCTCCGACACTCTTTTTCATATTCATGATCTTTTGTCTGAAACTGTTATTGCATTGCTAATAACAAAACCCTCAGATTTTCATATTCGTTTCTACATTCACGTCATTGTTCTTCGGATGTGATTCGTCCAAAGCTCCAGTACCATTCCCATATTTGCGCAAGTGCTCCAATAACCCTTTTGAGTCTCTTGGATATAATCCAAAAAAGAGCTTTAAAAATGATAGGTGATAGAACTATTAACAGAAACATTTGAATATCTAGAGCATCGCCGCAATGTTTGTTGTATTTCATTGTTTTACCGATTTCTTTATAAACAGTGTTCTTGTAAAACAGAAAGCTGATTCCTAATAATAATACTCACGATTTAATAAATGCCCATCAGCTTACCTTTGAGCCCTACTTCGGACGTATACTGTTAAACTCAGATATTCTTACTCTAGTCGCACAACAAGAATGGGGAATGCTTTACGCGGCTCAATATTTCTCCTTTTAAATCCTCTCCTCTCCACTAAGCCCTCGCACTGTGATCAAAAATTTTAAGGGTAGTCAAAAGACCTTTAGAGCTCGAAAAAATACGCTGCTTAAAAATTATATTTCAATCTTTGAATACTTACTACAGTGTACTTTCCAATGGTTAATTGAATATAAAAAGTTCCCAGCAATTATGAAATAAAATACTACTGCAGCAAGACCCCATCATTCTTGTATGGTGTGACAAATCGATTACACTTTATTGTCCGAAGCAATGATTCAATCACATTACAACACCAAACGCCCAACCAATTTAGGGGTTGTTCAGATACACCACATCAACTAACCTCAATGTATGGCGCTCGCAACACTTTATTTTGATTTGTTTTGACAGTTTTGATTGTGAGAACTGGTCCTAATTGCGATATGGCAAATTTCGTCCTGCCATTAATATCCTACTGATGTTATGCAAAAAAAGTACCGGCGTAAATTTTATTGCAATTTTATGTTCGAGGCGCAAGACTCGAACGCATCGTTCATAAGCTTGCAACCACTTTCTTTCGTCGATTCCCACACAATCTGATAGGCAATTAGAAATTTGGAGTGAAGAGCAAAAAAGTGCCCTCAATTCAGGGCGAGGAAAAAATTATTCTTATCCTTACATCTTCAAAAGGATTTCAGTCTGCGATATGAATAAAAATAATTAAATAATTCAAAATAGGATTATCTGGCTGCGATTCGGAACAATGAGCGAAACGTTTGTCATCCTTGTCACTGTGTAGTCACTTGCAGGCAAAGATTCTATATGAAGCTGTTGCTGTCATTGGAAAAAGGACCAACAGAGGACCAATTCAAAAAATTACAGAAAGTCGGTTGTTGTTTTTTTTTCTGTGTGTTTCCTTTATTTGATTCAAGAGAGTATAAATGATAAATTTCCACCCATTTGAATTTGAATGAAAATCCATTTCGTCATATATGGCAACAGCGGTATGGTATCTGTATGCGAAATAAGACCAAGAATTTTCCTATTGTCTCCAGAGATCCTAGGAGATGGATCAAACGAAACAATGCAGAATCTGTGGAGTAAAAATTAAAATATAAAAATAGAACGATGGCGGTCTTTTGTGTCTAAAGTAGATGTGATCTCGTTGGAAAGGATTTGCTTTGTTTGAAGCCCATAACACAACTATGTATTGAATAGGCATAAAAAAGGGACAAAATGCCTGTGACAATAATTATGACAACTTTTTGTGAAAGAGGCGGATCCATCTACACACAGCTTACACATAAATAGAGCATCAGGTTGATGACAAATAAATTGTAGGTGAATTTGACCAGGAGACATGTTAACTGGCGCTCGCATCTTAGCTGTAAATAAAGGAACATGGTCATGACGTCATGAGAATATATTCTTAAACTAGCCTCTAGTCTAGTCTGTCATAGTTCAAATGCAAAAATAAAAAGAAGTGGATCAGTCTGTTTGGAATGATTTTTTTTTTTCAAGAAAGAGACGTCCATGTTCGAATGCCTACAAAGTTAACTGAAGGATTCACATTTTGTTTATAAAAGTGCCTCCATTATACCTAAACTGAAGAAGATTTTCATCCTTTTTAGCAAGTATAGTAACCAGGTGAACTTCTTCTGCATCTTCGTACAATAAAATCTTCAATTTCATTTTAACATATAAAAAGGCTGTGTCAAAAAAGGTAATGCATAGATTCGCTTTGTGAAATAGGAGTCGAGATGTACCTATTCGGAGGTGAGTGAAAAACTCTTTTGGAGTTATTTTTTTTTACTTAAAAGGAGATCATTCAAGTGGTTGTCCCGAGCAAAGAAAAAAATGTCATGTCACTCTATATTCTGCGCAGGTAAGTTCTCCTATTTCAAAACACCAGAACCTTTTTTCAGAAAAAAAAACCGAAACATAAAAATGTGTTCAAGTGTCTATGTTTGTTTAGGCAAAAACACTCGACACAGTTTTTCTTTAAATTGCACCTATCTTGATGTCCTTTGCATTTGGTTTCATCATCATGCTCAAGGAAATTTGGTTTTACCTTAAGTTTTGAAAACATTTTCATTTTTATTGTTATATTCTCAAGAACATTCTCTTAAGCATGAAAAAAAAATTGGGGGACATATAATTGTGTGATGCAAACAGGTCCTATTTTCAACAACAACATACTTGAGATAAACTGCAACATTTGTATTCTCGCTTGTTAGAAAAAAAAAACACTTGAGAAATAAAATTACCTAATGTTGAAGTGAATGTTGAAGCCAATTATTCTATTAAGAAATCAGTGAAGTGATTTGCGAGAAGGGAGTTGTAAAATTTTCATTTTGGCTGTTAGATTTAAATGTTTCTTAATCTTTGGATTCTTAATCAGACAATGTCAAACTTATGGAATTATTTTTTGAAATCTAAAGGAATTAATTTTTTATTGCTTTTCCAAAAGAGAGAAATTAAAGGAAGGAAGTTTTAAGGCTAAGATGTCCCTCATCGCCTATTTTTCCAACATAAACTGCTTGGGAACAAATTTTTTGAGTTTCTTTATTCGCTACACTTTAAACCTGGAAGAAAAACGGTGAAATATTGTAAGAAATAAAATGCACGACTGGGTCGCACGAACTTGCTCCTATGTAATAGACTAGGAATTTAAAAATGAATGTTACCAGAGAAAACTGTTCATAAGGATAAATTTTATTTTTACTTGCGATATACATAGGTACTATAGGGCAAGTTCTGCATTTGGAAAAAAAATCGAACTCGAGATTTTGATCAAAGTTGACATTACGATGATAGCGAAGACGAAAAAAGTGGGTCCGACAATTCCGTCTGTCTGTCTGTATTCTGTATGTCTGTATGTCTGTACCTCGAACTGCAGCCTAAACTACCGGAGGTATTTTCTTCAAACTCGGTAGTTAAGGGTCTTCGGTCATTCCCTAGAGGAGAAATTGAAATTTTTTTTTTAGCTCCAAAACTTAGGGTACCCCCCATACACCCGTAATGCAAAATCTTATTTATCTCGAAAACGGCTCTAACGATTTTGATAAAAAAAATTAAGTGTGATATTATGGACATGGACTATATTTTGGTGAAAAAAAATTTGGGGGGAAATGTTATTAGGGGTACCTGTCAAAGAACGGTTTTTTTGATTTTCGACTTTCTCATTAACGGCTCTAAGGATTTTAACCCAAAATTTTTAGCAGGAGTCCCCTTAAGTTTAAAATAATTTTGTATATAAAAATATTCGAAAAAATATTTATTGGGTTTAAAAAAAAAAAATTTAAATCAATATCTTCAAAACCTATGAACGATTATTTTTTGAAATTATTTCCTAAAACGAATATTATTAAATACTTAAAATTCGCATCCCACATTTTTTTCTTGAAAAATTTTAGAGAAATTTCTTATATAAAAATTTTATTTAATAATAAAACGATTTTTTAAAGTTTATGTGCATAAATTCATACTTTTCCGGAAACCAGACGGCAATTTTATGCATTTGAACATTATTATCTCATTAAATCCATGGTTTATATTTATAAAATGTATCTTAAATTCTAAAGTACTTTTACATAAGAGCAAGTTCGTGCGATCCAGTCGTGCATTTTATTTAAACTCTTTTAGTAGTAAGAAATAGAAACAGAATGTTATGCAAATATGAATTTATGCAAGAACAAAAATAATAAGTCGTTGCAGTGGCTTCTTAAAAAAATAAGATTTTATATAAAAAAATTTTAAAACATTTTTAATAAAAAATTTTGGTACGCCAATTTAAAGTTTTATTTGTTCGAATAAAAATTAAATCACAGGTTCGATCCCTGCCGTCGTCTATGTCTTCTTTAATTCCATTAAAACCTTTTAAAATTGTCATCAATGGGTTTCTGTTTACTCATTACATGTTGTTTAGGCATAACACTAACAACATGTCTTTGACTTAAACTAGTATGCCCAACAAGGATGAATACGAATAAAAAAAATAATGCGAATTATAAGCGACATAGAAATAAGACACGGCAGTTCTCCGCTTTAGTTCAGCCGCCACCCCTGGAGATAAAAAATCTGAGACAACAACCTTCAGTCTCAACATCGTGCCACACATCTTTCCTATCCTTCTTTCTCTTCCGTAACTTCACGCCCGTGCTGTGTTGAAACATTTAAAGGGTAATCATAATCCCTTGAGCGCGAGTGAATTATAAAAAAAAAAAAATTACAAAAAAAATATTAAGCCGTTTTTGAAACATGCATTGAATTTTCCAAAAAAAAAAATAGGTTTTTTTTCAAAATTCAAAAAAATATTTTTTTTAAATTTTAAAATGCAATGTTTTTTAAACTTTTTGGAAGCATCTCTGTAAGAAATTTCATTAAGATCCGCCATGTTATTAATGATAAATTCAAAATGGTTCTATGGTAGGTACAAGCTGTAATATCTTAATTTTAATTTTTTTTTATTAAATTAAAGATCATAAGAATTAATTGAAAGAAAAAAAAAATTATCAAAATTCTAGGCACCGTTTTCGAGAAAAATACGATTTTTGAAAACCATTTTTAAAATTTTTTTACATTTGTATGGTGGGTACCTTTATTTTTAGGTAAAATAAATAAAAATTCTCACATCTTGTAGATTATATTAAAAAACTTTTATTTATCAAGTTTAAAAAAAATTTAGCATTGAGTTTTCAAAATATTGAGTTTTGAAAAAAAAAATTTGAAGTTTTTTTTAAAAATCCAAAAAAATTTGTTTTTGAAAATTTGAATACACAATTATATTTAAATTTTTGGGGAGCTTTAGCAAAAAAAATTATCAAAATCGGTCGTTATGTTTTTGAGAAAATGAAAAACGAGAAAAATGGTTCCATGGGGGGTACCCTCAATAACCATTTTTCGCAAATTTTTTTCCAACTACTGCCTAGCTTTAACTAAATGAAATTTTGTTGTGTTTTTATTTCTTAAATATGTCTACCAGTTTTTGAGAAAAAAAATATTTATAAAATTTCGAAAAAAAATTCGTATGGCAGGTACCGTTATTTTTGGTCTTAAAAAAAAACGTGTGGGGGGAAAAATAAAATGATATCTACCAAGTTTAAAGAAAATCAGCCGAGCCGTTTAGGCTGTAGTTGAACAGACAGACAGAGAGAATTGCGAGACCCACTTTTTTAGTCTTCGCTATCATCGTAATGTCAACTTTGATCAAAATCTCGAGTTCGATTTTTTTTACGAATGCATAACTTGCCTTATAGTACCTATAAGTCGCAAGTAAAAATTCTTTAACAGCTCTGAGAGAGTTAAATGCAAGGCTCTAGATATATTTCAGAACTGATGGCAGCTTCTGGTGAACGAATTTAAAAATTTACCCCTTGTCATAATGGTTAGTGCGTTGGACACATCATGCGGAAGGTCTCTAGTTCGATTATCAGCCGCTGAAATAAAGTTTTTTTCAGTGGTGTACTGCCTCTTGCGAGGAATTGAAAGTCATGGAAAGTGCTGCTCATTAGCCGTTCGGAATAACTCTACGTAAAAGCACGCAGCCCTATGGTACTTTTAGAGCGTACTTATATTAAAGCTTTTAGCTGGCAAAACATACTTACAAGCACTATGAAGAGCTTAAAAGTAATAAAATACACAACTGAATTGCGCTGAATTGCTCTTAATTAAGCGAAACAGACAATTTTCCAAATTCAAGAAAATTTTTAGATACAATTAAAATTTTGTTCCTACATCTTGTACTTACATTGTGTTAAGTTAGAAAAAATCAAAAAAATCGGTTTTCGAAACTGAGTTTTCAAAAAAAAATTATTTTTTAATTTAAAAACAAAAAAGAACTTGAAAATTTTGATAACAAAATTTTATTAAAACTTCCTCAAAATTAAAAAAACAGTAATAAACAATTTTTAGAAATATTTTTGCAGCAATTTTCTGACTGTTATTAAATGAAATTTAAGAATTAATTTTTTAAAAATTCCGACGAACAGTTTTTGAGAAAAAAAAATAAAAAACTTCGAAAAAAAGTTGTATGGCAGAAACTGTTGTTTTTGGTAGGAAAAAAAAAACGTGTGGGAGGAAAAACGTTAATATAATATCTGCCAAGCTGAAAAAAAATCGGCCGGTCCGATAAAGCTGCAGTGAAACGGACTAACAGAATTGCGAGACCCACTTTTTTAGTCTTCCCTATCATAGTAATGTCAAATCTAATCAAAATCTCGGGTTCGACTTTTATATTTCACAAGTAGAAAATATAAAAATCTTCGAAAGCAAGAAATATATTTTTTTTATAAATCGCATAAATAACTCCTTAAAAAAGTTTGAGCTAAAAACAAAGAATTCCATCTGATTGATTAAGGGGCCAGTTATAGCTATATCAGGGAAATCCATTATTGAAAATTTTAATTTCCATTTTTAAGACGATTAAACAAACTGTAACGGCTTTAATTGGTACCAAAACAAAGCTAATGAGTAGTAGAATTTGTTTTATTCTAAAAAATACAAGATTCTGATGTAAATTTTCTTTTAAATCCAAATACATATATTATTTCACTGATAGAATTCAATTTCAATGAACAGCAGATTTTCGTTTCTTTAGCTTGGAACACAATCGTTCCAGTGAATGTTTTTGATTCTCTTTCTATTCTCAAATGTCAGTTTAGCTTTCAATGATCAACTTTAACCTAGAATTGGTTGTTATGAGTCACTGACAGGATCAGTTTTTCAATGATTGCTATAACTGGCTTGTCGAAAAAATGAAGTCAGAATTCCACTGAATTTATTTGCTCATATGCAAGACAAACATTATTCATTTTAAAAGAACTTTTTTTAAAAATGTTAAAATAAAAATTAAATTTACAAAATTCAACAAATCGTTTTTGAAATATCAAATTATTGAATACATATGATGTGACAAAAGACTTGAGGGCGTGCGGCGTATTATGATTCAAGACAACAATAGAATCATATTGAAAGAGTTACAGAAAGAAAAAAATTAACAAACCGGGAATATTACTGTATAGCTTTAAGCCAAATATTAATCTTAATTTTAATTCCTTTCAGTTTACTACTGTTCAACTACTTTTAAGAAAACTAACTGGGGTAATTAATATTTCTAAGATAGACTTCATTAATTTAATATTTAACTGATAGATTTTCAAAAAAGTTATTTATTATTTTTTGTGGATTTGACATAAATAGGAAGATCGTAATGTGATTGGTGAGTATCAATTTTTTTTTTTTTTTTTGTAATTAAGTTATTAGGTTCCAATCGTTTTTAGTGCGAGTGTTTAATAACGTTGAATAAATAGTTTCGCTATTTTTCGACCAATCATTTTCATTCAACCTAACATGATTTTCTTACGGTTCAATTCAAAAACTAAATCGTTCCGATTTTCTCTTATAAACTCACGAAAATGTAACACATGGTTCAAATTGACCCCACACTAAGTTTAACGTCCCTAATAAACAGATGAAGTACGATTGCCATTTTGTGCTTGGTTGCTTTAAACAATATCCAAGGAGATTTCAATTAATGGTAGATGGCGCTGTGACTAGGCTTATTTCAATGGAACACTTCCAAAAAATCGATTAAAAATGGTCTGGGCTCAAAATGAAAGTGTTCCATTTAAAGGTTAAATCATTCCTTAAATCATTTTCTTATTTTCGACTTTCTTGAAAGTAGTTTTAAAAATTTAACTACTAAGTGCAGAAGTTGATAGAAAATTGTAGATATACCAAATTTTTTCAAAGTAAAAACTCAATACTTCGAAAACAACTCTCTCAATCAGAACCTTAAGTAAATATTGCTCTTAGAACAAAAAATACTGATATATTAGTTACCATATATATAACTATTAAAAACGGTTAAGGAAAACATTAATTAAACCAAACCGACTTTACGGGGTTGATAAAGACTTTTCTTTTCGGTATAATCTATCCTTGAATTTAACTGTACGTCCGAAGTTGACCTCAAGGGTAAACTGAGGGGCATTCCTTGTAGCGCGAGTATTACTGTTAAATTTTTTAAGAGAAGAAATACCATTGCCTATTTCACTAGAGCACTGTTGCTAAAAATAACGGTTAAATAATAAAAGGCAAGAAACATTGCGACCGTGCTTGAGAGATTCAAATGTTTCTGGTATACATCTATCACCTTTCGTGTTTTTTGGATTCTCTCCAAAAGACTCAAGTGTGTTTTTGGAGCACTTGATCATTCCATGCAAGGTGGTCTGTGAGGCACATACATATTCAGTTGCCTCAATGCAATTGCCGCTCATGGATAGCGACATTGGGGGTGTGTTGGGTTTTTAACGACAGAAGACAGCATTGAGTTTTTCAAGTTTTAAATTCTATGCAGACCCATTTGACAATTCTATCGAGATCAGGATTTAATGATCTTATCATACACTGCCGTTCTAGATCAACATCCGAACAAGGACATGCATCTGGAAACGAATATGAGAAGTTGAAGCTGTCGTCAGAAAAACAATTTAATGTATTAGAAGTTTCAGACAAGAGATGATTGATGAATATCGGAAAGAGAGTCGGAGACAAAACCGAGCCCTGTGGTAAACCAGCATTTATTTTATGAATTTCAGGCTAAGAACTATCCAACACAACTTGTATTGAAAGGTACTTTGAAAGGTAGTTTCTGATCCAACGAAGGACAGATTCATCAATACCAAATGCACGCATTTTCGATAAAGGACCTTGATGCCAAACTCTTTCAAATGCTTTTGGAGTATCAATTGTAATAATAAAACATATAATAAAACGATGTTAAGATTTGTACCACCGTTCGTTCAGATATACCATCAGACCACCAGTGGACCTTTTGCTATGAAAGCCGTACTGCCGATCATTAAGAACCTTTCGTTTTTCAATATACTTCTTGTGCTGATAATTAATCAGCATTTCCATGACCTTAGCAAAAAGGAATGATAGTTGGAAGGAAAAGACGATTCTCTTTTTTTAGGGACAGGCTGGACAAACGCTGTAATAGGAGAGATGGAAAAGCTTATGCAATAGGTTTGCTATGTTTATAATATGGTTTTAATGCTTTTGTTATTTTTTTTAAATTTTGATACTATACGAGTATTTTAAAAAAAACTTCTGAACCCAAAATAATTTAAATCGTTTTTGAAAACACAAAACTGGTTTTCAGGGAGATACTAGTTACATAAATTTACGTAATAGAAAACTATTCCGATCAAATTTTACAGAGATTTTCCAAATTACATTTTTCCTTACCAAAATTCTCAAAAACTTTTTCGTTTTCATAGACACTTTTGAAAAATACATTAATTTAAACCAATTCTGTAGTGGATATTAATTAATCAAAGAGTTCTTGAACATGACTGGAATTACAAAAAAGCTCCCTAAATAGTTTGAGCTTAACTTGAACAATCAGAAATGCATACAAAACTAATTTTATATATTTTTGGAGCGGGTTATTTCTTTTTATACATTAAACTTTTTTTAAAAAATATGTTCGTATAGCAATTTAAAATTTTTACAAATCTGAAGATAAATTTTAAATTGAAAAATAATTATCAAGTAACTATAATAGAACGATGATTGTATGCCAAATTCGCGTTTCATTTCTCGAGGCGAATATGGACTGCTATTAAAAGATATAATATAGTTTTAATATTTTTGAAAATATCCGTTAATGGTACATTTTTAAAATTTGTTTTTTGTTGCCTGTTTCTATCCAGCGCTAAGATAAGCAGATAACTTAAGCAATATGGTTATATCTGAACATATACTCAGAATATATACTACATAATAGTCTTAGAGCTGACAGTGAACTTTTCGTTTGGGTGTATTACCAAAATACAAGTTTGAGCGTTAATAGGTGCATGCGTCATGATATCGAATACAAATGTCTGGCAATTTCTTTTCGTCATTGGTATGGCTGAGGGATCAATAATAACGATTTTTCCTATTTTTTTTTTGTTAGGGGCTTAACGCTTTCAATTACTTTATTAAAAGCAGAAAATGATGCATTGTTAATTTCCCTATGCTTAAACACCTTCATTTTGATGATTCTACTAGATAATAGAACTAAAGATGAGTGTTTTAAGCGAGTCTTAGCATTATCAGGATAACGGATTTTTAATACATAAAATTCTAAAAAGTTTAAAAAAACGTTACTTATCAAGACTAAAAAAATACATATTTTTGGATTTTGAAAAATAAAATAATTTTTTTCTAGATCCGATGCCTCAAAAATGAGTCAATAATTTTTCGAAATTTATATTTTATTCTTACAATAATAAAATCTTAAAATTGGCATGCTAAAATTTATATTTTTATAAATACATAAAAAGTTTTTTTCTTTAAAACCTCCACACAATGGCTTAAAATTTTTGTTCCTACATAAATTCAAATTTGCTCTTGGTATTCTGTTTGCTAGACTTTTTCGACTTTTTAAGGGCCGAAGTAGAGATTTTAGTCCTAATCGAAAACATCATGAAACTGTACCTGAAAATGCTTATACACCCTCAAATTTTAAAATATTGTTAAAAGCATACTTTCGTCTGATTTGCGCTCAAAATTTGTATTTAAGATAGAAGTAGATATGCAAGTCTTTTCTTAAGACATACAATTTCTTGTTCTATTTGTCTCATTTCTTGTATTTTGTTTTCGGCTAGAATTTCAATAATTTTTTTCAGAAACATTTTAATACTGATTTAACAGTTATATTTCTTATAAATCTATTTGAAACTCTGAATTTTATACATTTTTTTAGGACCCAGCATGAACTTATACAAGTTCAATTGTATATCAATTACATTTATTACGTTAGTATTGAGGAGTTTATTTACAAGTTAAACATTTGGTGCAGAAACTAGGAAATTATTGGATTCAAAAAATAAAGAAATCCAATAGATATTCAATCATATTCCACCAACCAGAATCGACTAAGACCGAAGAATTTATCTAAGCAATTTCTTAAGACTGAAGTTTGACATCTCGAGGCGTATCCCTTCCAATTAACTCATTAGTGATGCAATCATTATAAACTCCCGCACCTATCGGCCTATTGGCTACCTTATACCTTATTTCAGGTCCAGTTTTCTTGTTTTTGTTATTCCCGTTGTTATTTTTCTTAACTAAAGCTCTCTGGCTCTTTCTTTGATAGCAATTTATTACATCCCACTGGTAGATCAAAAGATACTTGAGAAAAAATCAATCTTGGACCGGTTACAGTAGCTGGATGCTGTCTGCACGCACACGTCACACCGGGCCGGGCAATATGAAGTGGATGGAAATTGATGTCGACTGTCATGCCAACGGACCACCTACAGGAGCTGCGAGTCCTCCTGTGCGAAGTCATTTGTTAAATTCTTTGCTCTTCATGTTTGTTTTAATGTTCTGGTTGATTGATAAGCGAATTCCTTTATTGTTTTGTTTAAACAGGCAATTCTTTTAAGTTTTTTTTTTGTTTTTATTTGGGGTTTGAGTAAAATTAAAAAAATTGTTACTTTATTATGTGTTATCAGATTAGCTGGAATTTAGCAAAAGGATAACTGCGAAATAAACAAATGTTATTATAATAGATGGTGAAATGAATATTGCTTAGGCAAATACTCCTGGGAGAAACTTCAGAAAACTAAATAAATAGATATTAAATTTTGAGTCTGGTTTAAAAATTAAGTCCAAGAACTTTTCATTCAATCTTTTCACAATTTTTTTTATGTTATGTAAGACACGAAACATTTTAAAAATGAATTTTGCTAGAAAAAAAATTTTAAACATAAAATTCATTTTTTAAATGACTAACAAAAATCCCTGAATAATGGAACTTAAAACAGGATGCCATTTTCTTTATCAACAAGTATTAAGTAGTTTATGCAAGAACAAAATTATAGATCGCTGTAGCGGTTTCTTAAAAAAATAAGCTTTTATATACAAAAGTCTTAAAACATTTTTTAGAAAAAATTTTGGTACGTCAACTTTTAGATGTTTCTTAATGTTCGAATGAAAAATTAAATTTAAAACAAAATTATTGACCTGTTTTTGAGACATCGAATTTTCCAAATAAAATTATTTTCTGTTTTAAAAATTCAAAAAATGTTTTTTTTTTTTTTTTTAATTTTGAATTGCAATTATTTAAACTTTTTAGAAGCTTCTCTTTAAAAAATTTCATTAAAATAAATCCATTATGCAAAAACTGAGAAATTCGAAAAAATGTTTGGTGAGTACCATTATTTTTTTCTCACATCTTGTAGACTGTATTAAAAAATTTTGAATTGTCAAGTTTTAAGTAAATCAAGCATGAGGCATGTACATACTCAGTTTTTGGAAAAAAATTTTGATTTTTTTTTAATTTTGAAAATTTGAATACACAATCCTATCCAAACTTTTGAGGGTCCTTAGCTTAAATAAAATGATCAATATCGGTTGTACAGTTTTTGAGATACGCAAAAACAAAAAAAATGGTTCAAGGTGTGAGGGGGTACCCTTCATAACCATTTTTCAGACCATTACTGAGCTTTAACAGAATAAATTTTTTTTAAATTTTTTTAGAAAAAATTGTGGAACAGTATTTGAGAAAAACAAAATATTTTATAAAATTACGAAAAAAATTTCGCATGGTACCGATATTTTTGGTCTTAAAAATAAATTAAGTGCCTCTTTTTTTGTGCTCTTTCCACTTCAGGTTTGCATCCAAAGTCATTCGAATGTATTTTACAATATTAGCGTAAGGTCTAAGCTTACTGTTGATAAAAATAGAGACATTATTTAACTTTTGATTTATAAAGCTTAGATGCATCGATTTTATTTCGTTCAATATGATACTTCATTGTTGCGTACAATCTTGAGCCCTTGTAAAGTATTTATGAGGCACCAATATTGCAAAGGTGGTTAGGTTAGGGTGTTAGGGCTGACAATTGATATCGTTATGGTCACACTTAGATCAATGTAGATCCATTGTGCTACCCGTGAGTGTAATCACTCTTTTCTGATAAAAACCTATGTATTCTATTAACCAGTCAAGCCATTTTGAGGCATTGACGAAGTTCAATATGTGAATTCCTGAAATATTGGAAAAATCTTCTAGATTATCAAAGAAGTAACTACCAAACCATTTCCTTTTCTGGTGGCATAGTGAAGGGGAATGACAGAGAAAGTGTGATGTGTCTTCCTGCACTTCTTCGTCACCACATCCCCTGCATAGGTCATCTGTATTGAGTTTAATTTTAAATTTATGTAAATAAAATGAAAAAGGTGGCCATGATAGCGTTGATGTACACTAGAATATTCCTAAAATATTAACAAATGCAGTATTGGTCCTAGGACACTTCCTTGCGGTACACCGGCTTTCAAATTTCTTTAGTTACGAGCAATTTTTTTACACCGTATTTTAAAGAGTCGGGGAAGATGTCAGCCTTCTGTTTCGGGTTTTCAATCCAATTTCTTTCTTCTATAGCTTGGCTGCTTTCCATAAAGAGTTTTCTGTAGAAGCATATCCGTCGTCAGAAAGACGATAAATAATATTTCAAGGCTCTACGAAATGAGGAAACAACGCAATTGTGATGCCAAAGTTCTTGATGGTTATTTTCCTGTTCTTGTAAAAATAACTCAGTTTCATATTTACTGCAGCTTTTAGACTATCGTTTATACTGCTTATTCTTTGATGATTCCTAAATGCTTATGGGCTTGGTAAACGCATGGTAAAAGTGTATCAGAATAGTACAAGATAGGGTGTCACTGTCGACTATCAACATATGTTTTGCGTGTTTTACTAGAACACCGTATTTTTATAATCATTGTTTTTAACAGGATACCAGGTGGGGTGAAAAAGTCCCCACAACATCGACGTTTCGTTTATTATGTCTGCTTTTCTATAGATCTTCAAAAGAAGAATAGCTACTCTAACTATACAAAACATTGCCAGCAATTAACCTGTACGAACAATAACCATAAACGGGGAACACCCGCGTGCAATACAATGCATTTTTATACTTCGTGTAAGCGAGGTTACTTCCATGTACGAACTTTAAACCTCACATATAGGTACTTTATGTTTTAAAGTGCGTTGAGCGTTTCACCCTTGAATTTGCCCTTCTTAAACAAAAAACCAAAACATTATCAAGTGCCCTGGCTCCTGGCACTTCCACTCATCGGAATTCCGAAACAGATTGTAGGCACGCGCTACGCCACTTCAAATCAAATTTCAAGTGGCATGCCTCAAGAGTGCCACACAAGATGCTAAAATTCACCAGTTGTGCAATTTCTATAGTTATCAAGAAAATCATGTGCGCCGTGTATTGTGGTAAATTTTAGTCCTCGTACACGTTATTCTGGAATCATTCTATCAGAGCAGAGGAATGAAGTGTTCATTGTATCAAGTTACGTATATTTTTTTTCAAGTTGAAAGTAAAAAACAAACGCTGAAACCAGCATTTTTTTACACATCACAATTTAGAGAGAGCCTAAGATCTCAAAACTGAAGTTAAATGCAAATCTTAGATGAATGAATATTTTTGTCCTATAACAAAAGCCCAAAAGGATGAAAGGATGGGCAAATGAATTTTGTTTCTTAAATGATTAATGATTAATATCAAGCCAAAGATGCATGTTTTATTGGTTTATTTTTTTTTTTAAGAAAAGAAGATTCAATCGAATCGCAACGGAAGTAAGCAGCATTCTGTGGTTAGTTCAGGACAAGAGCTGACATCCATCAAACTGACAATCGGTCTTCAATCTGTCACTAACATTAATAAAATCGAATGCAAAGATAAATACACACCTTCATAGAGTCAAGGTAGGTATAGGTTTAACATGCTGATTAATAAGATTCAGATCATAAGGACAAAGTCGATTTGTTTTGATCCTTTGGAATTCCTTGAAACTATGACAAGGTGAGGTAGGTACAACAGAATAATCGATTTCAGGCAGGTAGGAACGCACTTAGAGTTGATCTAATACTGAATAAGAGGAGATAAGAATTTAAAATATTTAGGGCATTATTAATAAAAAAAACACTATCTGCTCCTTAGTGCATTTGTTAGCTAGGACTCGGATATTATTTGATATATCTTGTCAGCCTTGGAAGTATTGTAAAACTTCATCAATTGAAAAGGTTCAAATGACTAAGTGCACGTATGCAATTCATGTACCTAATGATTAATGAAACATAAACATCAAGAAAAATATAGACAAAATGTCACAAAATATAGCTACTTTCTCTAATAAGCCACTGTTTCAAAAAGCTTTGGCATAATTTTGAAGAAATGAGAAAGTGCTTTATTTTTTTTTCATCTTTTATCTGAAGCTCATCCAACTATCTTCGGCGAATTTCACTACCCATTCATTTCTGGTGACGACAGAAAAGATACCAAGTCTAAAGGTTGGGCCCTACCGACATCGATATTCATAGTGCCAAGTGTTGAAAACTTAGTCTATATAAGCAGCAATTTTTTAGTACAATTTGTTTCTAATAAGTTCCAATAAATTGTAACATCTACAGAGTCGCTACAAAATGATGTCACGATGCATGGGTATAAGCTGAATTACATAGACAAGGAATTGGTTGAAGTTCAAATGAGCTTCGCAAAATATGTAGTTATAGTTCTAACTTTAACGTGGTAGTAATACAAACTAAACTAGTTATTTGTTGTTTCCTAGACTACCTGATCTTTTCTATTACTTACTTCCTCACTTAATGTGGATAGCCAGAAAACACAACATTCGCCGTCACGCTTGAAGAGGGGGCCATCATTTGCGTTGGTATCCTTCCAGAATTTGTATCCATCTTTACAGCTGAAGCATTTGCCGTCTTACAAGCTGCAAAATAAGCACTGAACCGTCGTGGAAAACATATAATTTGCTCTGATAGCAACTCCGTCCTCAAAGCTGTGAATAACCCTAACAACAACACCGACCTTATAGTTGACATCCGAAACAAACTCATCAAATCACCAAATAAATTGAAATTAATGTGGGTCCCCGGTCACTCTTGCATCCAGGGAAATGAACACGCCGATCATGAAGCTAATCTAGGTCAAAATGCTCCAATTTTGCGATTCAACATCTACTCCAAAGCAGATATAATAAAATGCACGACTGGATCGCACGAACTTGCTCTTATGTAAAAGTACTTTGGAATTTAAGATACATTTTATAAATATAAAACATGGATTTAATGAGATAATAATGTTCAAATGCATAAAATTGCCGTCTGGTTTCCAGAAAAGTATGAATTTATGCAAATAAACTTTAAAAAATCGTTTTATTGTTAAATAAATTTTGTATATAAGAAATTTCTCTAAAATTTTTCAAGAAAAAAATGTGGGATGCGAATTTTAATTATTAAATAATATTGATTTTAGGAAATAATTTCAAAAAATAATCGTTCATAGGTTTTGAAGATATTGATTTAAAATTTTTTTTTTTTTCAAAAAAACCCAACAAATATTTTTTCGAATATTTGTATATATAATATTATTTTAAACTTAAGGGGACTCCTGCTGAAAATTTTGGGTTAAAATCCTTAGAGCCGTTAATGAGAAAGTCGATAATCAAAAAAACGGGTCTATGGCAGGTACCCCTAATAACATTTTGCCCCAAAATTTTTGTTGACCAAAATGTAGTCCATATCCATAATATCACACTTATTTTTTTTTATCAAAATCGTTAGAGCCGTTTTCGAGATAAATACGATTTTGCATTACGGGTGTATGGGGGGTACCCTTAGTTTTGGAGCTAAAAAAATTCAATTTTTCCTCTAGGGAATCACCGAAGACTCTTAACTACCGAGATTGAAAGAAATAGGTCCAGTGGTTTAGGCTGTAGTGAGAGGTACAGACATACAGACACACTGAAACATGTTTTTTGTGTACTAAATTTTCCTTAAAATTTTTATAAAAAAAATTGATATGCAAATTGTTAGTATTTAATAAAATACATTTTAAAACGTAATTTAAAAATTTAATCGTGTATCGGTTTTCAAGATATTGAATTTTCAAAAAAAAAATTGTATTATTTTTTTAAAAATCCAAAAACTATTTTTTCGAAAATTTTTTTAGTTTTTATTTTTGTAAATGCAAAGCAGCTCCTGCATAAAAATTTTGGTTAAGATCGTTAGAGCCGTTGGTGAGAAATTCGAAAATCAAAAAAACCGTTCTATGACAGGTACCCCTAATAACATTTCTCCCAAATTTTTTTGTGACCAAAATATAGTCCATGTCCATAATAAAACAGCTAATTTTTTTATCAAAATCGTTAGAGCCGTTTTCGAGATAAATAAGATTTTGTATTACGGGTGTACGGGGGGTACCCTTAGTTTTGGAGCTAAAAAAAAAATTTCAATTTCTCCTCTAAGGAATCACCGAAGACCCTTAACTACCGAGTTTGAAGAAAATACCTCCGGTAGTTTAGGCTGTAGTTCGAGGTACAGACATACAGACAGACAGATAGACAGACGGAATTGTCGGACACACTTTTTTCGTCTTCGCTATCATCGTAATGTCAACTTTGATCAAAATCTCGAGTTCTATTTTTTTTCCAAATGCAGAACTTGCCCTATAGTACCTATGTATATCGCAAGTAAAAAATGAGGTACAAAAAAAAATCAAATCTCAGCAGCTTCTTGAATTGAACTCTTACAACCATCATTACAGCAAAATTAACTCTGGCAGATGTCCCCCAAAATATCGCACCAACATTTCAAAAGTTAAGATTTCAAACTTTGTTCGGATGCGTCTGGGCCACACCAATGCTACACACCAACATCTCTTAACAAAAAACAACCCACCGCTCTATCCTGCCTGCAACGTAAGATTTGATCTACCACACATCATCGAAAGTTGTACAATATATCCAAACCTATAATTCTCAACATTTATTTAAGAATACTAACATATAAACCAGTTTTTATCATTAATTTTTAATATTACCAAGTAATTTTAATTACCTATGAATAAAATATAATAATAATAATAATAATAATTAATGTGGCTATAATATACAGCTCGGATTAAAGCAGATTCTTCACCAACAAGCTCCTTTCAAGTTCAGTTCCGAGCTATCTGTCTAAAGTATGGTAATGTCCCAGATGGTGTTTTTCCTTTGGTGCATGAGGGGCAACAATTTCCTAGTATGTGGTGCGGTGTTTCCTCATGCATGTTGCAGAATCTACATGTGGCACTCCTTACCACACCAAGTATAACTAGGTGGCTTCTAAGTTTGTAGGGTCCAATTGGGATACCTGTTATTATTATTAAGGAGTCTGCCTCTTCGTTTCCATGAGCATCCACGTGACCAGGTACCCAATGAAGTGTGACCCTGTTCTGTTTGCCAAGTTCGTTAAGCCTGTTTATGCACTACACCAATTACGAACTGATGGTATATGAGCTCAGTGCCTTGAGTACAGCTTGGCTATCTGACATGATAACAAAGTTCTTTTTACGATAGTTCCTTTCGAGATTTCCATTCACGCATTTTCCTATAGCATGTATGTACCTCCGCTTGAAAGCTGCTTTTGGACTACTCCATCGCTTTGGAAAGTTTGGTCCTAGGCCCAAGGATTCCTGCATCAGTCTCTACGTTTGTTCTCGATCCATCAGTGTACCAATTGATGGTATTTGTTTCGAAGGTGCAGTTTATTTCTTCTCTAACATTATTTCTTCTCTAACACAATCTATTTGTTTGCTTTTTGGCAGAGCTGGTTCTCATTGTTCCCTTAATGCAAATACAAACGAGCCTTTTGACCACATCACACATGAAAAGATCGGCGACCTTTATTGAATGAGTCTTCATCTTCATTAGCTACAAACGAACTAGGCTAAGTGCCAGATCTAGATAGTTCTGCTCTTTTGATGTTATCATGGCGTCCTTAAAATCAATAAAAATGTTGTGGAGGCTTCGTAGTTAAGTTATCTTCATTTACGTCTTAAAGGTTCCGTCTCTTACGCTGATCTAGGTGTAGTCTTATTGGTGATCTTATTCATAATAGCAGTTATGTGATTTTTTAAAGGAAATATTTTTTACCTTTGTTTAGCTGCATCTCAAAGTATTTCCTTGCTTTGGTTTTGGTCAAAATATTCATAGACCTTGGCTAACGAGTTGCTATTCCGTTAAATTTCAAACTGGAGTAGGAACTTGAACCAATGCCAATGTCGATGATCTGGATGATGGTTGATTGATCATAAGATCACTGGTTCATTCTCTTAGACGGCTACTGTCAAAATTTCAGCCGAATCAGACTCGTAGTTTTGTTTTGACAACGTGTGGAAGCCAGCTTGTCCGTGAATTATAGAAAAATGGAAAAAGAGCAATATCGGTCGGTGATTCGATTCTTGTTTTTGGAAGAAAAAAAAGAAATGAAATTTTTGGCATGAGAAAGCTGGCGGCCCGATGGGTGCCGCGTTTGCTCACTGCGGACAACAAGCTCAACCGTGAGACCATCGGCCAAATTGGTCGTATTGCACTAGGAACTGCTGCCCCAACCACTCTTTTCACCATATTTGGCCCCGTGCGACTTTTTTTGTTTGCAAACTTGAAAAAATCACTCGCCGGGCAGAAATTTGAGTCGAATCAGGAGGTCATCGCCGACACGGAGGCCTACTTTGCAGACCACGAGAAAACCTATTTTTCGGATAGGTTAAAGAACTTGGAGCATCGCTGGATCAAGTATATCGAGCTAAACGGAGAATATGTTGAGAAATAAATCGCCACTTTTCCAATGTTTTGTTTTTCTTTTGTAGGCTTTTAAGTTCTTATCGGACCGCACTCGTAAGTTCCTTTCAATCCACTCCCTCCTCTCCAAAACACCGCCCTAATAGTCCGGTCAATATAGACATTTAAAATAACAAAAATTCCCGGAAAGCCAAATATTCGTGGAGAGCTGGGGTTTACCATTACAAATAAAGTCTTAAAAATCCCCATCGATCCTATGTGTGCTAAAAAAGTTTTTGGATTTTTCTCGAAAACGGTAAGTTTTCTCAAAAAAACCTCAGGCCAAAGTTGTAGATCTTAAAATTCTCTACAAAAATGGTCCTTAAAATTTTTTTCCTAAGAGTTACCATTCGTGAGATATCGCGATTCTAAGAGTCAAATTATACATGATATTCACACATTTCCACGCCACCTGTGAGGTAGTGTACTCGGCGCGTTTTTTTTACCGTGGTTTCCCCTGTCATGACAATTTGTACTTACAAGACTTGCTTCAATTGAACGAGGAAATGGATCCTAGTGTTTATCAAAGTATTTACAGAAGGATTTTTTACTGTTCGACGTTCTGATAAACTTTGTTGTGGGTTGGTGACATTTTCCCCAAGTTATAATCCCCAAAATAAAATCCCCAAATTCAAAATCCCCAAAGAAAAATCCCCAGCAGCAAAATCCCTAAAAAGAGAATCCCCAGGGCAAAAATCCCCACGCCAATATGGTTTAATTTGGTTTAATTTATATTACAAAAATGTAATCCGAAGAGTAAATATAAAATTCTTTATTATGTAATGTTTGTAATATTTATTAAAGTTAAAATAAATTTTCAATACAAAACAACAAAATAAGGTCATGATCATCCATTTCAAATTTTATTTCAAAAACAAAAAAAAACACTACACTACAAAACTAAGACAGCACTACTCCCCATGAATACGAAAGTTAGACTGAAAAGTGCATGCAATCATGCGTTCATAGTAATTTACTGTTTAGAAACTGTAAATCGTTATCATTTATTAATAAGTTTAGTATCAGAATAAAAGAATTTGATGAGAATTTTTCTGATGAATTTTTCACATGATGTAGATGTACACGGACATTGGGGATTTGGGGATTTGGCAAAAAGATAGTTTCATTTGGGGATTTCGTCCATGTGCATTATGTCTGTGGGGATATTAGCTAGATGGATTTAAATGTTTGGGGATTTAAGGTCGATGGGGATTTATTTTTTTGGGGATTCCGTACGACTCCCCTTTGTTGTGGAACTTCAACAGATATGATTATTGAACAATCGATGATGAAATCTATGAAAACAGATGGGGGCATTTCTCGAGGAAGAAGTACGAAAGAAAGTGTGATAAGTAAATGGGTTTACGGAATGCATGCAATGAATACTGTGTGTGAGGGTTTGGAAGTTCTTGCTAATGTTCAAATGGACACAACAGATCAGCATGTAGATGCAAGTGATTTGCGGCGTAAAAAGATGCTAAAGATATTAAAAAACTTCTTGACGGGTTTTCATCACATGATCCTTTTCCTAAAATTAATAAAATCGTATCTATTGCTTCTGGAGTTGTTAGTAACGATAAGATTAATTGCCATAAAAATCGTGAAGTTGGGATTGCTTCCATGTCTTGAATGAGTAGCACCGTGAAAATTCACGAAGAAGAAGTAGCTATAGACCCTGTATTTTAATTTCAACGCATGAGTATCAATAAAGCTTTTGAGGATGAGATTGAAAAATGTTTTGAGTATGAATTAGCCCTTTACCCCTTATCACTTTTCGATGCAGCTGGAATGCGTAAAACAACAAAGTCAGCAATTTACGATTGTTTTCAATCAGTCAATACTGAGGTTGATCGTACAAAAGCTACTTACATTATAGATGGAGGATACCCACTACATCACGTTGTGTGGGATCGAAAAGAAATATTTAGCGTTATTTTTGATAAATATGTTCAGTATTTACGCAGACATTATGGACTTACAGTGAGGGTAGTATTTGACGGCTACAGTGACTCGACAAGGAATATTAAAGCTGCAGAACAATGTCGTCGAACTGCAAAAACATCTTTGAGATTATCTTTGATGAATTTATGACAGTTCCAGCGAGTCAACAACAATTTTTCGCTAACATTAATAATAAATCTCGTTTCATTTCCACGTTAAGTGGCAAATTAACAGCTGCGAATATTGCAGTGAAACTAGCTCAAAATGACGCAGATGTCCTCATAATCGAAACAGCAATAGAAAAATTTGATGCAATAAACACAACAATTGTAGTTGGTGAAGATGTTGATTTGCTAGTACTACTTACTGCAAGGACTCCAATGGATACAATTATTTATTTTCCGAAACCTGGAAGGGCTCAGAAGCGAACAGAAATATATTCGTCAAAAAGTTTATCTGCTTATCCCAAATGCCAAAACTATATTTTATTTTTACATGCGATAACCTGCTGCGACACTTCGTCAGCAATGTACAGAAGGGGCAAAACGTCAGTATTAAAATTATTCGAAAAAACAGATTTGACTGACTGCGCTAAAGTATTTACAGAAATTGATTCCAGACCTCAAACAATTATTACGGAAGGAATTCGCTTTCTTCTTGCGGTTTATGGAGCTCCAAAAAAAATTACTTCCATTAATAAATATCGATACTTATCTATTTATTGTAAAAAATACGCGAAACAAGAAACAAGTAAAACTATCATGTCTTCCTCCAACATCGGCATCTGCTATTCAACACTTGTATCGAGTATATTATCAAGTTCAAACATGGCTAGGCAATCAACTGAACCCAGAAGACTGGGGTTGGAAATTGATGGAACCGATTAAAACTTTACTCCCACCTGCTCCAGAAAAACTCCTCAACACTATTTTTTGCAATTGCAAAAAGGGTTGTAGTGCCAAATGTAGCTGTAAAAAAGTCGGGTTGTTGTGTTTTCCAGCGTGTACCAATTGCCAAGGTCAGTCTTGCTTAAATGTCCAGTTGAGTACAATAGAGGAAGATTCCTGTGATTTTAATGAAGAAACCAATGACTCAGCCACATTTGAACAATTTATGAATATCCAGCAAGAGGAAGAGGAAGAAGAAGAAATCGAAGAAGACATGATTGTTAAAGTAGACTTTCAAGAGTATGATTAAAATATCTAAAAAAATCAAAACAATAGTTAACCCAATAATCAATAGCAATAATCAATAATCATTAATCAATATCAGTAATATTACCTTATTATCTAGAACTTGACCGGTATTGTTCCCTTAAATTATCTTAAAATTGTCATGACAATTAGTGGGGTAGGCCTACAGGGGAAACCACATTAAAAAAAACGCGCCGAGTGCACTACCTCACAGGTGGAAATGTGTGAATATCATGTATAATTTGACTCTTAGAATCGCGATATCGCACGAATGGTAACTCTTAGGAAAAAAATTTTAAGGACCATTTTTGTAGAGAATTTCAGGATCTACAACTTTGGCCTGAGGTTTTTTTTTTTTTGAGAAAACCTTTGACCCCCCATAACTTTTTTATCACACATAGGATAGATGGGAATTTTTAAGACTTTATTTTTAATGGTAAACCCCAGCTCTCTACCAATATTTGGCTTTCCGGGAATTTTTGTTTTGACCACTATTATTATGTCTAAATTGACCGGACTATCCGAGTGAGATTGTACGGCTTTGCAAACCTGAGATGTTGGAACTTTGTACCACAATGTTTCGCGTAGCAGGAAACTCAATTTGCAGTCTGTACTTTTCGACTGTGTAACTAGATATGTCTTCTCTTTTAAACTCAGTGATAAAATTTAATTGTTTTAATTAAAATTTCATAGCTAGAGAACTACTCATAAGTCTCATCAAGAAGCTCATAGAACATATCTCTTTCTGATTTCTGGCATAGAGGCTAATTTGCGGACTAATCCTTGACGCAAAAGGTCGTAATCCTTTGATCTTTGACGTGATATTCCACGTAAAGATCCAAAGTTCATTGTCATTATTTCGATAACTTTGGTGGTCAGCTGTAAGTTCTTCCGTATCCATATTGTTACTTGGCAACATGTTGTTAATGCTTTACGTGGTGGGGAAGTCGCTAAGGCCCCCAACTACCTTTCACAGAAAACCTCATCTCCAAGCCGATGTTAGCCAAATATCCAAAAATATGGACGTTGGTGTCCTCTTGAATGAACTTGTATAATCTTTGAACATTATTGCCTTCCATTCAGTTCCTGATTTGTTCAAAATGTGCATTTAAATCATAATTAAATAACTCATAATTTTATAAAAAAAAATATAATATATATTTATATATATATATTTATATAAAAATATACATATAATAAATATAAAATACACTTGACTTTGTCCGAAACTGTTATCCTGCTGCTATTCCAGTTTATATTCCTTCTTAACATTTCAAGAATGTTTGTTTTAAAAACCTTGCAATTGTAATACGCCCATTATAAGTATAAAAGAAATAAGTAGCTATAGCCATAAATTTCTTAACAGCGCATAACTAAAGGCGCATACTCCTTTCCAACAATATACCTCTGGCTTCTCATCAGGATCAGCTGGATTACGTCAAGCTAACCAGAAAAATAGGAACCACACTCCGTTGCTTAAGCCCGAAAACTACCTAAGTTCATTGTTCGAAGCAGTCGTTAGTGTTGCAGAACCTAAGTCCTGTCTGGCGCCAGTATTAGACAATATGTCCACTCCTTACTGTCGTCCTTAATAACAAATGTATATGAAATATACGTCATCGAAAACCGCTGCAATCCATTCAGTACGAGAATCTTTATTTGTTTTAAAATATAAAAGGTACCTGTTCAATCTAAGCGAACGAACAGGTAAACGTTTTAGCAAACCTACAAATAGAACAATAAACCAGAGGACGACTTTGTGTGTTCCTATCACAAACTATAGAACAACTACTACACACCAGCAGGGGCAGCAGCACCCTATTCGAAAGATGCCACATAACATGCGCCCTCTTTCATTTTTTGTGTTTTGACAGGACCTTCTATAATTTATATCGTAATAAATTTTATATTTTATTACCCCGGTGTCTTCCACAATTTGAATCACACAGCAAGAGTTCTCTAACTGCAGATGGGGTTGACTGCCTTTTTATGTTTTTTCGCAGGACATTACAAAAAAGATTCACATGTATGGACGTGACACTAAAACAAAAAAAAAACAAGGAAAACCTGCTCTAATTTTTCTCTGATTCGAATGCCCCTACCTGTGTCATCTCACACAGGACTCGCCCACTCATAATCCTGGCGCAAACTATTTTGTTGGCATTGTTCTAAATACAATGTCCACAAAGGACATGTTTGCACTGATTATCAGATTAGACATTGTGCATACAAATTGATATTGTCAGTTCTCAAGTACCTTCGCCGTTGTCTCCTGGAGGACTATACGTGCATGTCGGTGATGGGGCTTTTGTCTCAATCCATTGGAACGGATTAGGACAGGGATTTGAAGATTAGTCATTTGGAACAAAGGTCACTTTGAGGATTTTCGATATTTAGGCTCAGAGAATGAATCATTTATCGTTTGGTCTAGTTTTGCAAGAAGAAAAAATAGAAAGGATCAGTGCGAAAGGTCTTATAGTGTCTGATCCTTCATCGATATGGATTTCCTCGAACGAAGCTCACGATATTGATCAAGTTTTTCTTTCACCAGAGAAAAAGATGCATATCAAATGAGTCCTTAATCTCTTCCGAGGACGAAATTCTGCAGAAATGGAAATGGATGGACAATCGACTTGAACTCGTAGTTCGTACCCAATGTGTATGTATGCACGTTAAATGCGGTAACCCTCGGATTTGAAATTGTTAACATATGCGGAGCATGTTCCAAACATTCCACTTACGAATAAAATGTCCTTAATGAGAGGGGTTAGCCGAGGTTTATGTGATGCCGAGTAAACTTCGAATCTGAATTGAGTTGTGAACATGTGGTTTTATGTCGCAATTATTGTGGTGTTATTTAAAGTTCAATCCTTGTTTAATTGCCCATTTAGAATGGTTACTCTGAGATTTTGATATTTTTGTTGAAATCAACGGATATACTCGTAAATCTCCGCTTCGAGAGTATTCAAAATTGAAGAGTAATTGCAACAATACAATTAAAGTGACAAGTGTTATTACAGAACAATTCTTATTTGAGATTTGTGGTTTTGTCCCCGTTTTGTTGGAAAAACAAAAACAAGTTGTTGGGCAGTTCTTTTGTGTTGTAAGAGGGTTATGTAATAACAATTTAATTTAGTTGCACATACCATCTGTGGCCCATATATTTATACTCAGCTAACTGGTAACATTGTTAAATCTAGTTCTTTGAGAGGGGCGACTCAGTTTATCTTTCAAGCAAACAAAACCTGTGCTGGGAGCATACATATAATTTGAGTAAAAAGATACATTATAAAAACTATGGAATTGTCATGTTATTTGAAGAAATTTTGTAATCATTCTTTATCCGTAATCTTACACATTTTTCAACCAGATATACATATTTTGAAGTCGTTTGCTTTATCTTTCTATTAAAAATCTATCTTGTGAATTTTAGTCTCAATAAAGAAAACTGAAATGAAAAGCTTCAAGCAAGCAATATACCATTTGATTTAAGAATATAAGGCATGATTGGGCAGTACGAACTTCATCTTATGTTTAAGAAACTTACGGAAAGGCTATACACACAAAGATGAATATTTTAAGAGAAAATTGTTTAGAAGCGTTAAATTCAATTTAAAATTTTTATAATTGTGTTCTTGCCATATAATTTCTTGACTAAGGTTGCAAGAACATACAATTTAAAGTGTTGCACCGCCCTTAAAAAAATCAGTTTCTTATTCATATCTAATTTTTTTTTTAAATTAAATTTTTATTACGGTGCAAATAAATATGCGATTCAATACGAAAATATTAAAAAAAACAACATGATTTGTTTTTTAATCTTAAAATTATTTTTCTGAAAGTTTTAATATGCAATGTTTTTTAAGCTTTGAAGAGGGTTTTTCAAAAAGTGCGGTTAGGTTTTGAAATTAAATAAAACAATCTATGTGTGATTTATAAGCATTTTTTTTATTTGAATGACCCATGTATTATACATATTGTGATATCGATCAAAATGCTTCGGTTTCTTAAGGTGGCACGGATACGAGTGGTTCAATTTTCAATGATCCGGCTGAATTTGAGCGATAGCCTGTGTTCTATTCACCTTAAGGGCATCGGTCGATTGTGGTTTATTCGCTTAGACATGCGACATCAGGAACCTCCAAAGAAGAAAAAAAAAAAACAATCATATTCTATTTATTACAATGCAGCGTTAAAATCCACTCTACTGACAACGTCTTAAGTCAAAAATTAAAAAAAAAAAACTAGTTAAATGGTAGGTACTGTTAGTTATTTCTGAATTCAAAATTATCTCTTGTTGAATGAAAATAAACCGATACAGAAAAATGTTATCAACATCCTAAGAGTCGATTTTTAAAAAATTTGTGTAGTAGTGGGTACCGTTATTTTTGGATAAAAGAACAATTATTTTTCTAAATCTCTTAGATAGTATTAAAAATCTGTCAATGATCAAGATTCAAAAAATCAGTTTTCAATATTCCGAGTGTTAAGAAAAAAATTGTTTTTTTTTTTTTATTACAAAAAACTAACTTCATAATACTATACTATACCTACTATACAAATTTTTAAGGAGCTTAACAAAAAATACTCATTGAAGTAAGTTGTTCAGTATTTGAGAAAATATAAAACAAACAAAACTGTTTTAAGAGGGACATCCATTAATAAATCATTATTTAAATTTATATCAACCATAATCTAGCTTTTACAATTTTTGTTTTGATTTTTTTAATCTCTGGAGCAGTTTTTGAGAAAAACCATTATTTTAAGTCTTAAAAAAAAACTGTAGTGGAAAGGAAGGATTTAAATATGATATCTACAAAGTTTAAAGAAGATCGGCCGAAATGTATGACTATAGTCTAACAGACAGACAGGCGTTTTCCTGCGAGACTATCAATATTTCTTTAATCGCAAGTATACCTATCGCAAGCATACTGAACGCATCACAGACTATCAGCCCTATCGAAGTATCCGATCGAAAGAAGTTCCGAAACGATAGTCCGTTCCGATCGGAACGTAGATATCGTTCGAGGTATCCACTTCAGAAGAAAAAAAAATGAAGCATAGTTACATTCGCATTCAGAAGGGTTTTGGTTGTAGTTTTTTCCCTCAAAAATAATAAATTTAAAATATTATCCATTTTCTTTGTATAAAATTAAATCATAGCTGGAAAGGATTAAAATGTCCTAAATCTCTATACTACTGTACAATAAATGAATTGAAACTTGAAAAAATCGCATTCATTCCATTCCGTTTTTTTTCTTAAAATAATCCGCAACTATTTTATTTCGGATAATTTTCGAAGAAATTTAACGCACAACTGTGAAGAATTCTTTGCCGAATGTACTTCATCGCAATGCGTTGATGAGCATCACATTTAATCGGAAGATTGTACGATATGTCAATCGGACAGGGTACCTCGGTAGAAAATTCTCCGATTTCGAACAAATCGGAAAAAAAAATTTTCCGAACCTATATACCTCGGTAGGGCTGTATATTTGTGTGGAATGACCACACATTCACCAAAAAGGCTGCTATGTAATTAATTATTAAGGTTTTCTAAGATGAAGCAATACATTTTTCACCTGAAAAAAAAAATTAATTTGAGCACATAGGAGCAGAATTTTAGTTGATTTAGTATACGATGTTAAAGATGTTTTAGTATGATTTACATATAAACATAGGAGGTTGCATTTTTATACCCCGCTACCAGGGTACCCGGGTAATTGTATCTACCCAGGTACCCGGTTACCTGGGTAATATCCATTTAACCCGAATACCTTGGTAATTTACTACCCCGGGTACAAGCAACCCGGGTAACCGGGTACCCGGGTAAATGATTACCTGGGTGGAATGATGTTGCTAATTTAATTCGAATATAGCAATACTTTGTCTACCCTTTTATTAAAGTTAAAACCACCGAATACCTATTTGATTTTCTTTTGTATCGTGCTAACTTCATATGACTCTTAGGCATTTAAAAACGTCAAAAAGGTCTGTTTACCCAGTTTTTTGCACGAACTGCCAATGTTTTAGTTGTGTTCAGAAGCAATTTATTAAGAAAATTGCTTTAGTACGATATTAGTTAGAAAATTGATAAAATTATGAATGAGTTAATATGCTAATTTAAAGTTAGCAGTAGTACCATAGTTACACCTTAATAAAAAGCTGTTTAAAATTTTGCGCTTATGACTTCAATGTGTATGGTTAATATGTTAAAATAATTTTGTTTGAATTGTTAAAGTGAAGTGAATAATTGAATCATGCGAAAATAAAATATTTAACCAGCCCAATTTCCAAATTATTAATTTGAGATTAATCTATCCAAATGATCTTACCGCTAGTTTGCTGATATTATTGTAACGCAATAATAAATGCTGACAAAATAAATTTGTGGCTAAGGCAGAAAAAGTAATATTAAAAAAATATTTTTTGTTTTTATTTTAAGTGTTGTTTCTTCAATGTAATATTTTAAATTGAAATAACATTGGTTCCTATAAAATAGCAATCAAAGCTGTTTGAAATAAAGAGAATACAGTTTATTATATATTGAAACCTTTAAAATTAATTATAACTTATTTTTGTTGCAAGTATTTCTTCTCTAATAGAAACTGCATTTGTTCATGTTAAATCAATGTTGAATCATTTAAAAATTAAGTAATTCATTGTAAATTCAACATGAACCATTTTGAATTTTACCATTATTTTCTTCATTCTTTTTGTAAGCTTTTCTGCTTTTATATCAAAGGGCACGGTAGTTCCCTCCCAGTCAAGTTCTGGCACTACACCCTTTTTACAGGAACAACCTCAGGCGATTTTTGACCGCTCCCTATTTTCAGTACCAATGAAGTCAGAAATTTAAAATTCCGAATATTTGCTTAGATAGTCAGGAACACGCACCTCACCAAATTTAAATTTTCTAGCATAAGCGGTTCCTGAGTTATAAGGCCTCAAAAATCACAAAAACCGTAACTGACTGACTGACTGACAGATCATCAAAATTATGGAGCACTTCCCGACATTGTAGAATCTTATAATTTTACACAACGGTAGGTCTTGTAATGCAAGCAGAGGAACAAATTTGAAGTTTTCCATTCAGGGGGCGTGGTAGCCGCCCACTTTCTCCGAATTGGTATTGGTTGAATGGAGTACTTCCGACTGCTGTAAAACGATGAAATTTGTTAAAACGGTAGGGCTTAAATTGCATACAAAGAAAAAAATATAAAATTTGAGGTTTTCCATTCAGGGGCGTGGTATCCGCCCACTTCCTCAGAATTGATGTAAATTATATGGCACACTTCCGATTGCAGAAGAACAATGAAATTTGGTAGAACGATAGGGCTCAATTTAGAGAAATTTTATTATTTAATGATTACTGACTAAAATTTGATGGGCTTACTTGACAAGTTTTTTTGTATGCCCAATTCGAAAGGTTTTAAAAACTTGACCAGTGAACCCATCAAATTTTAGTCAGTAATCATTAAATAATAAAATTTCTCTATTACATTGTAGCTGTTTCAACATTATTCTACTTTAAATATCCGGTATTAAACCTTCATGATGTAAGAACTTGGCGTACTTTTAGATCTCACTACTTTTCACGGCTGACTTGTTACACAAAGGTTTTTGTATAGAAGAACTTGACTTTTTGGTCTGATGATTTTAAATTGAAACAAAATTGATACCCCTCAAACCAACATTAAATCGTTTTGAAATAAATGGTAGTGTTGTTCATATTATTTTAAATATTGTTAGAATATTTTGAAAAGCCGAAATTGAGAAAAAACAACCAATATCTTCTTACCCGTATAGTCTAGTTCAATTCGCATTTTAGTTTTATTTTTAGTTCACTTGAGGTATGCACCTTGAAAATTCAAAAAGTGCTATTTTTTTTTAAATGGGTATAAGTAATCTAAAGTGAAGATCAACAGATTCTCTTGTAATAAGTTCCGAAAATATAATTCATCCCCAGAAAATTTTACAGATGTTTTTGTTCACATGATCAGTAGTAGTATTGATTATATTGTATTTTATGACGAAATCAAATGTTGTGGGTGAACATTCAAAAAAAAATTGTATTATGACTATTCAGAAAGATTTATTTAAAATATAATGAACTCTGTATTTCACTAGAATGTGTTCTAAAATGTATGGTTTATGTGATGAAATGGAACTTAGCTTTTTGGTATAAAATTAAATGAATTTATATAGTTTTAAGCTATCAATAAATTAATTTCATATACATTTAATTCACGCATTACATTTCTGGAAAATATCAAAATAAATACTCAGCAATTGTAACCAGTTCGATACCAAGTGCCTTGATTCGCACGCAATTTTTTTGACACTTCATTCTATTATTTTCAAAAAACACCAATTCAAATAACACTCCACTTTAATTATATCGAGGTATGTATGTTCAATACGCTAACGGGGTGAGAACACTTGCACTTGTGCAAAGATCAAATACAAGTCATAACAAATATAGTCGGCTCCGTTTAACTGAACTGAAACAAAAATTTGAAGTAGTTTATCTTTGACATATGCAAACTTCGGACACCGGAAAAAGTGAATTAGTCGAGGGTAGGGGGAAGTAATTTAATGTATGTACCTATATATGATATAGTTTTGATATCTTATTAATTTTGCGCTTCAATTATAGTAGGAAGTACTTGTATGTGTTCTAGTACCTATATCCAAATTTTTAGCGCGGTACTAGAGTTGTAGGGAAAATCGGCTATTTTATTTTCCAAAAAGGGTGTTTTTTATTTTGACACGAAATGAACAATAAATGTATAAAGAAGTAATCATATAAAAATATCTACAAAATGACCTAGTGGTGGAGAGGGTTATTTTGTTTGATTGTTTTTTATTTCGTCGTAATTTTAAGATTAAGATCAGAGTAAAGAATGATGTTTTAAAATAAGTTATTAACTGATTTGATAAAAAAAAATAATTTCACCACTGACTTAAGAGTTACAAGCTTATATGTATCAAACTTATGAGTACCTATATTCTTTTTATATTTATATAATTCATATTACTTTTCAAAACATCAGCTCTCTTTTTTTCCCATCTGATAAAGAAAATAATAAAATAAAAACTCACTTCAATATTGTCAAATGGTCAAATAATTCCGACCAACTCACGGGCGGCATACCTATATATGAGTTTTTTTTTTATTCTGTTTTGTATTCTTGCGTGTTGTAAAGGGGTTATGACTACACTTTAAATGTTTGAGCTTAGTGCGAGCGTTTAGGAAAGTTGGAGAGGATTCAAAGGGAAATAACGATACAGATTGGTTTAAAATGTCTGAATATAGTAATGGGAGAGAAATAATGAGAAGAGAAGGGACAAAGAATCTTGTGGTTAACTTTATCAAATGCTTTAGTTTTGTGGAATTTCTTCGAAAACATTAAACATGGCAGTAGATTGTTTACAAAATAGTAAATTGTTACTTTCTATGTATGCTTTCATTTGCTTAGGAAGAATATGCTTATATGTCAATAGTCTCCTGCTGAACTAGGTTTGTACTTTTTGGGGACTGGTATTACTTTTGGAACCTTCCAATCATTTGGAAAATTGATGTCATTATACAAAAATAATTATAAGTGCCATGGAAGATATTGTATACTCACCAACTGCGCGGCGTTTGATTTCAAAGCAGTCAAAACAGGATACGAGTACCATGCCAAAAGTAATTGTAGGTCATGTGTCAACACTGGCAAGCAAATTTGTATCAATACTTAGATTTTGCGTATTGTTGGATAAAAAATGGTAATCGAGTCCATCAGGGTCAAGATTTGAATCCTTAATGCTACTCTTCCCAACATCAATCTAACGAATACTGAGTCAAAGCACCTAAGGAGGCAGAAAAGTATACTAAGTTTAGATCTGAAGTAATAATTGTTTTTGGCATTTCGTAAGGTACGTGTGGCATTGTTTCTAGCTACTTTATAGGCAAACCAACTTCTACCACTAGGGCAGTGTTTCCATGTAATGGATATATCTACTTTTGATCGCACGTAAGACATCAGTAGTATAGGTACCATGGACAGTCTTTGTTACGAACAAATACTCTTTTTGTAAGGACATTATAATCAAATAATTCGGAAATTAAGGTATGAAAGTTGTAAAGTTTTTCATTTGGATCTAAAATTAATCAACAAACATCCCAAGGAACCTCATTTGCTTTTATACTCGTATGAAGCCCATTTATATCAATAGAATTAAAATCTTTAAAACTGAAAGTGCTTAAAACATTTTGACAAGAAAAATCAATGTTGTAAATGCAGAAAAGGATACCATGATCTGAAACTCCACTCAGTGAGATTTGGTCGAACTGAATAACAGAGTTTTTTTTCAGCAACAATGAACATATACACTACATCAAAAAATTGCACGTACAGCAATTGAAAATAGACGTGTTTCCTTTATATTATGAATTTACCACCAAAGATGTAAGTTTATCGACTTTATTCGATAAAATTATTATGTATAATAGTATATGCAACAAAACTGCAACAAAATATTAGAGTTTTGCTTCATGTGTTTTTTTTACTGTTAGTAGAATTATTCCAGGAATTCCAAACAATTGTTCGTACATCAAACAAATGTACGTACTAGGGTGGGTCAAAAAAATCAAGTATTGTTTTTTTTGGATCCGACACATGAAAACTAGTTCCTAGGTACCTGTAGAAAGTACTTACCAAATATTAGCTCTTAATATTAACGGGAAGAATATGCTCATCATAGTTTTCCATTTTCAATTTAGTATCATATAAAAATGGCCATATCTTATCAACAATAGATCGTTTAACCAATCGCATAGTCAATATTTGTAGGAAATTGAACGCTCTACAAAAATGGTCTTATATACTTTTTTCATTAATCCAACCATTTAAAAGATATTCAACGTCAAAGATTGAAGTATTTTAAGGAAAGTAACTTTTTCGTTTTTAATTTTGTAACTTAATAAAAAATAATTATTGTCAAATGAGTTTCAATTATTTCTATAGGAAATTGAACGCTCTACAAAAAAGATTTCCGTAGTTAATCGATTACTCAAGCTATTCAAAAGATATTCGCAGTAGAATTCCAATGCCTACTGATTTTAGTAGTTTTTCAATAAATATTCCCAATTTATCCAGTTAATTTATGAATTTTGACAATATTCATGAGAATTTGAGTTTATTTCGATAGAATGACGGTTTGCAAGCGATATCTTATCTTTTGTTTTAGAATATATTTTTTTTTAATCAATTTTTTAACGATATTTTCTTTTTATAACTTTTATTACAGTTTAGGATTGTTATTTCATATTTTTCAACGGGTTTATTTAAAATGTCATTTAAATTCCTTTTTTCCACAGAATTTGGAAAATTTGAAAATTTAATTTCGAATGTTGGTAGTTCTGTTACTCAGTACTTGTCATACTAGCGCCATCTGTGGTTTCAGGTCATTTCTATGTTTCCCCTTATATTTCTACATTGCATACATAGTTTTTGGAGATCTGAGTTGTCTTCTTGTGTATAACTAAAATCTAAAACCAATTAACTAACAGCTGAGTTTTAATATATTATTGATTAATGCGATTCGGATTCTAATCATCTAATATGAATAAAGAAATCCCTTTAATTGGCATACCGATGTCGAAAATTCTTTAACTGAAATTACCAACAGTGAAAGAGGTTATGTGTGTATTTTTTTCATCAACTTAATATCCTTAAATATTCTGTGAAACAAAGTGCTAAAAATGTAGCAGATCAGGTTATAGAGCTATGGAGAAAAAATGATTTTCCGACTTCTAGTAATGATAATGTAGTGAAAGGAATTCTTCGATGTCATAACAAATGGTTAAGGATAAAAAAAATTGCACGCGTAAAAAATCGCCAGCACAAAAAAGAAAGAAGCAACATTTCAGAATGAACTCAAAATGTTATTCGATATTGTTGATCAGAAGTCTTTAAAAGTGCTCAATGACCGAATTAAAGACTTATATTTGAATCAAATTTGAATCATTTTGTATCAATAATGTATTAAATTATAAAATTTCATATGGTGAAATAGAATTTTTTTTCTGCTGACATGTTAAATTATATTTCTGAAATAAAAACCTTCTTTTCCTGAAATAGAAAATGAACTATCTTAAAATTCAAAAATTAACTGGATAAATTTGGAATATTTATTGAAAAACTACTAAAACCAGTAGGCATTGGAATTCTACTGCGAATATCTTTTGAATGGCTTGAGTAATCGATTAACTACGGAGATCTTTTTTGTAGAGCGTTCAATTTCCTATAGAAATAATTGAAACTCATTTGACAATAATTATTTTTTATTAAGTTACAAAATTAAAAACGAAAAAGTTACTTTCCTTAAAATACTTCAATCTTTGACGTTGAATATCTTTTAAATGGTTGGATTAATGAAAAAAGTATATAAGACCATTTTTGTAGAGCGTTCAATTTCCTACAAATATTGACTATGCGATTGGTTAAACGATCTATTGTTGATAAGATATGGCCATTTTTATATGATACTAAATTGAAAATGGAAAACTATGATGAGCATATTCTTCCCGTTAATATTAAGAGCTAATATTTGGTAAGTACTTTCTACAGGTACCTAGGAACTAGTTTTCATGTGTCGGATCAAAAAAAAACAATACTTGATTTTTTTGACCCACCCTAGTACGTACACTGCTCTCTTCTCTAACAAAATAGAAATAACGGTTCTTTTTGAAATGTAAAATGAGTACCTAAATGAAATTTGAACATGATATTGAGATATCTAAGCTCAGTCCGTTGTGGTGTATTGAACTATTTAATTGATTTTTTTAGTTTTGTGAAGTTTTTTTTTTAAAATGGAAGCTACGCATAAAAAACTTCTTCTTGAGGCAAAAAAAAATATACATATGTACTTTTACTTAGAAACGATGGAAAAAGTTACGCTGAGATATCAGCAACTATTGGTAGACCACGATCAACAGTTCAATATGTTTTAAAAAATTATTTGAAAAATAAAAGTTTTGAAGTGGCTCCAGGAAGAGGTCGAAGGAAAATTTTGGATGATCATATGGAGCGGAAAATTGAAAGAATGGTAAAGGCTGATCCCAAATTAAGTGCTCCAAAAATAGCTGCTGACATTAAAGCAAATCATAGAATATCGCTTAACCCTCAAACTGTTCGGAACTTTTTGCATTCAAAGGGATATAATGGTCGCACGGTTAAAAAAAAAACCTTATATTTCAAAGGCAAACGTTTCAAAACGTTTGAACTATGCAAAAGCATACGTTTTGAAAACAGATAATTTCTGGAAGAATGTTTTATTTCTCGACGAGAGCAAGTTTAACGTATTCGGGTCTGACGGTTGCAGATTTGTGTGGATGAAACCAAACACAGCATTAGATGTGAAGAATTTGAAATCAACGGTAAAACATGGAGGCGGAAATGTTATGGTCTGGGGAGCTATGGGGTGCAATGGTGTGGGAAATTTGGTTTTTATAGATACAACAATGGATAAAAACAAATATTTACAAATTTTAAGGGAAAATTTGAAAGCCAGCGCTTTAAAAATTGGGTTAAAAGACGACTTTTTGTTATTGCAGGAGAATGATCCCAAACATTCGTCAAGGATATTAAAAGAGTGGCTGCTCTATAATGTTAAATAAACATTGCCTCATCCTCCCCAATCCCCAGACCTTAATCCCATTGAGCATCTTTGGAATTATTTGGGGAAAAGGGTCCGAGAATCAAAAATTACCAATAAAAACCAACTCAAAGCCGTTATCTTGGAAGAATGGAACAAAATTTCTCCGGAAGTCACTTCAAAACTTGTTCTCTCTATGAAGAATCGCCTTCAGGATGTGATAAAAGCGAAAGGTTATCACACTCGCTACTAAAAATATGAATATAATTAAGTTTTATTTATTTTGACCTATGATTTACTATTTTGTCTAATTTTTTGTAGTTTTTTCTTTTCTATGAAGTTTGTATTAATCAAGTTTGTTTTATTTTGAGTTCTACAATAATAAACAATATAAAAAAATGAAAAAAGAATGGTTCAAAAGCTGTTTTTTTTAAATATTTTAATCTTTCCTTTTGAAGAATCACCTGTACGTACAATTTTTTGATGTAGTGTAGGTATCTGATTGGCGCCGTATCTAGTAGGGTGTGAGTTTACTATATTACATGCGGTCTCCACTAGCGATGAATCCAGACCATGCTTAAAAGCATGCGTTCATTATCGCAAGTAGAGACAGCCATCGCAGCTATATTTCTATAGTTTTCGATAGAAAGTATGCTCTCATCGCATACCATTCATCGCTTGCTTTATCGCAAGGAGAACTGTCATATTGTTCTGGCGTCCCCAAATTTTATTTGAGTAAGTTTGAGTTTTGCGTGCGAAGAAAGCTTTTGCTTGAGATTTACGTTTTTCTTCCAAATTTAAAAAATGTCTGATGTAAAATTGTCCATAGAACTAATTTATATTAATTCCTAATTTGAAAGCCTTTGTTATTTAATCCATTAAAATTATTCACTATACTAAAAAAGCATGCGATGAAATGCCCAGCCAAAAAAAATTGACAGTTCTTCTGCTCTCTGCTTTCTGCTTTGGATATTGCGATTGCGATGGATTTATCGCTAGTGGAGACGGCGGCGTGTTAAGCAATAGAGAAGCCGACCGACCGACACCGACGGGACGTGTCCTGAACTGATGTGCACGAGAATCCCTTAATAACAGATTAAAGACAAAGCTGAAAGAGTAGAGATAATACATACAATGAAAATAGAAAGTAATTTCTGTTTAAGTGGAGTGATTGAATAATAATTGATAATACATACACTTAGGGGACACACTTTTGTCAGGAATGTAAACACAAGACACTTTGCTTTTCATATTTCCATTAAAAACCTCTACAATGATGTACTCTAGCTCAGAACCAAGAGATTTTTTTAGAACCCTACAATTAATTAAAGACTTAAAACCGAGAGTCTATTAACCGTTATGTTACCATTTTTAAAACGATAGTGAAGAAAATCAATTTTGAGGGAATTCAAAATACATGAGTTGAGACAGTATAGATCTTAAAACGCTCCTTATATCCATATAAACCATTCAAAATTGACCCAGAATAAATTTCATTCACGGTATAATCACTTCTTTCATATTAAGATTTAGTATTGCTTGAATTGTTTCAAATAAATGTTATCTGGTGAGAAAATTCAACCCTGACGATTCTGATGGCTAAAACAAAAAAAAATTATTCGAAAATTCATTAAATATCTCAATCTATAACTTAGAATGAAATTTTGTACAGGCTTTAGGTCAATAAAAGGATGTTTTAGATGGTGTGCAACGTTTTGAGCGTGGTTACACTCTTCATCAGGCCTTTATTTAGAATTAAATAACATAATTATGTTCATGTATTACAAAACAATACAAATGTCAACACTTGTGTAATAGTTGACAGAAGAGAAACATAACATCGATAAGTGACATTGGGACTGTTTTCATTTCATTTTTAACAAATATTTAATATTATGTGTTTGAAGTTTTCAAGAAAGTGTATATTGTTTTGTAAAGCCTAATTTTGATTATTTTGTAAGTGTTGACATTTGTATTGTTTTGTAATACATGAACATAATTATGTTATTTAATTCTAAATAAAGGCCTGATGAAGAGTGTAACCACGCTCGAAACGTTGCACACCATCTAAAACATCGTTTTATTGACCTAGAGCCTGTACAAAATTTCATTCTATATATTAAACTCAGAAGGTCGTTTAATCATTCCAATATTATCAATCTATAACTTTTATAATTAGATATTTAATTTAAGATTTTTATCTCTCTCATAATAGAAGTAAGAATTAAAACCCCGAAATTAATTAACAAAAAAAACCATTTGTTTCTAAAAAAGTCGCCCTTTCCTGTTTAACACCAAAATATTAGTCAAACACAAATTTTTGCATTGAATTATCAGAGCACCGAAGAGATTCTTAAAATTCGAAATCAACTACATACTATATTATTACCCGATTTATAAGCAATACGTCCTTCAAATAAGCGGAGTTGACTGTACTTACATATTAAACTACAAAAAATACAAAAAAGACCTTCCTTACCCAGCATAACTTCCAGTCTGAATTGAAAAACTAATTGACCAATTATATACACAGCACAAAAGCTTCTCTAAGTATTGCCACCCCCACAAACAGCAGTAATAACTCTACGAAACAAAACAAATTATTTAATGTATATGAATGTTCGAGGGAAATGTAACAGGAAATGTAACGGTTACAACACGGTTATACATAAGTAGGCTTCGGATTCTCATGCACTTAAAATCTGAAAATATGCGCTTAAAATATGCGCTTAAAAATGCAAAATATGCATTTAAAATATGCACTTAAAACCAATTCAACTTAATTTCTATTCAATATAAAAACACATTTTCTTCATCTTTTAAAATAAGTTAAAAATAAGATTCAAAAACCAAGGTGCATGAGTGCATCAGTCAACATTTTTCAGTTTATATGTAGTGGTTTATGTGTAGTCGCAACCGAAAACAGTTCACTGTTGTACATGAAACGTGTTAAGCTTTATGCGCGAAACAGATTAAACCAGCAACAGCAATAGCAAACAGCAGGCTGGCCGGCAAATACTTTTGAAACACATTAAACCAGAATCGTGTTGTAATTTTTTGACATTTATACGTCTTATTGTTGTTGCATTTTGTGTTATTGTAACCAGCAACAGCAAATTTTGGATTTTGACCAAACGACGCTGTTGACGTTGCTGGTGCTGGTCTATTTTAAACAACTTATTATTAAGGTATTAGTAAGATACTACTTAACAATTTGCTAACTTTAAAGTAGTTTACTAACTCATTCTTAATTTTAAACATTTTCTAACTAGTATCGTACTAAGAGAATTTTCTTAATAAATTGCTTCTGAACACACCTAAAACAATGACATTTCGTGTAAAAAAGTAAGTACACGAACCTTTTTTGATGTTTGCAAATGTCAAAGAGTCATATGAAGCTAGCACGATACTAAACAAATAAAGTAGGTATTCGATGATTTTAACTTAAATAAAAGGATAGAGAAAGTATGATGCTATATTCGATTGAAATTTACAAATTCGTTGTTTTAACCTAGTATTATACTAAAACAGTTTTAGCATCGTTTTAATTCAATTAAAATTTTGCTTTCATTTTTGATAGATGATCGTTTAAATTTTTATCTCATTTATACAGTTTCAAACACACAGACTTATTTTTTTTTTTCATTTCAATGTTTTGCCGGCACAATCTATTCAAGTTCATACTTATATGCACCTTTGTTTATATATGTAATGCTTTATATTGTGGTGTTTGAAATAGATAATAGTCTTAAGGTTCGTTTGCACTGATATAAAATTTATTTTCTTTTTACTATCTACTCTAGTTTTTTAAAAATATAGGTAGGTACTCTAAAAATATAAATTTATTATAAAAAATATGCATTTATAGTAAAATATGCACAAAAAAATGTAAAATATGCATTTATAGTAAAATATGCAAAAATATGCACTAACGGTTAAATGCCATTTTAAAGGAAATTTCTTGATTCGTATACATAATTAGTTGTTTTGCTTCCAAGGTGTTCATAAAAAAATATGCATTTGCATGGAAATCCGAACCCTATACATAAGAGATACATACAGCCTAATTTAAGTGGTACTCGTATTTGATTTCTCAAGGAAAACTGTAGGTAAATATTTATATGTACATAAATGCTGGTCAGAAAGCTTTATTGATTGTGATTACATATTAAATTTTGTTTCAAATATCAAAGGAGGTATCGCTTAAAAGTATACAGGAGTCGACTAATGGGATGAAAGTGAAAGCCCTATTTCAGAACAAAGGTTATTGTGGATTCCCAAATTTTACCTCTTTCTACCCGTATGTTCTTGTTGTGGTTGAAAATTATTTTTGCATTATATTTGTAAATAATTCTTTCTTTTAATAAAAAAAAATTGATTTTATTACTGACAAATTTTCAAAGGCTTGAAATTATATTTTTGAAATTTTGTTTTTAAATTTTTTTATTTATAACTAAAAAACTAAATTTTTTGAATATTTTGATATGCAATGTTAAATTAACTTTTATAAAAAACACATTTAAAAAAAATGCACGACTGGATCGCAAGTACTTTGGAATTTACAAATTGCTTATGAATAAATATAAAAAATGGCTTTAATGAGATAAAAATATTTAAATGTATAATATTGCCAGTGCCGGATTAGCCACGAAGCAAGAGTAGCAAATGCTACGGGCCCCGCGCATTTGGGGGCCCCGCGCACCAACCTTTTCTGACCATAAAAAAGTATTATTTACATATTAGATTTAGTCACAACTACTAAGAAGAAAATATTTGCATCAAAATGATCAACTAAAATTTTATTTTTCTATCTGCTGGTCTTACCAAAAATCATGTTTCGCACCGCACCAAACGCAAATTGGTCAACGGTATGAAATTCAGGTATTTATTGTCACCATTGATAACGTACTCACTGCTTTAGGTAAACGTATATGAACAGTTATCATAAAATTGCTGACATTTTCGGAATATTCCGAGAGCTAAAATCTCTTCCTGATTCAAAATAGTTTTTTTGGCCTTTAGTCCACAAAAACTGGCGTTTCGTCCGGGTGATCGCACATGGACTCATCAGTTGGCTGTGAGGACCTAGTCATAACGCAATTTTTATTGAATTCAGTTCATCTTACATCGATTTTTTGACAAAAATTCAATGTGAACTATATCCAACCAAGATTAAAATTATAATCATTAACGTTGGAATATTTTGCCCGTGGCCGAGCATTGATTCTATATGAAGGTTTTTATAATTCAAATTCTACTACTGAAATAAATCAGCCTAGTAGAAGACTTAGCACTATTATTGGATTTGTTGAATTTGTTGAAAATAGCAAAATATTTCAAGGTTAATGATTACAATTTTAATCTTGGTTGGATATACGTAGTTCACATTGGATTTTTGTCAAAAAATCGATGTAAGATGAACTGAATTCAATAAAAATTGCGTATTGACTAGGTCCTCACAGCCAACTGATGAGTCCATGTGCGATCACTCGGACGAAACGCCAATTTTTGTGGACTAAAAACCATAAAAGCTATTTTGAATCAATATTTCAACAAGTCCATTAATAGTGCTAAGTCTTCTACTTGGCTGATTTATTTCAGTAGTATATAGAATTTGTATTATAAAAACCTTCATATAAAATCTCTTCCACCAGAAGAAATTAAAAATCTGCAACCATAGTAAGTGCTTACGCAGATGATTTGGAGGAAAGTCTGGGCAACGAATTAGTGCAATTCGCTTCAATGCTCAATTCTGATGTGGCTGGTATTATTGACAGCAGGAATCATGAGGCTCTGGAAATGCAGGTTTACAAGCTGTTGATAAATAATTCTTTACAATCTTGTTTCTCGAACGTTGAAATTGCCTTGCGCATTTATTTGTCTCTCATGATCACCAACTGCAGTGGTGAACGATCTTTCTCAAGATTAAAACGTGTTAAAAATGAATTGAGGAACACGATGAGCCAACAACGTCTTAATCTCCTCACTTAAATGAATATTGAACATAATTTACTCCGAGAAGTCGATATCAACAGCATTATTTATAAATTTTCCCAAATTAAATCAAGAAAAGTTTGTTTGTAACAGTTTTGTTTTATTTAATACCATAAACTTGATAAGTGCCTAACCTAAAACAGTCTAAGGGCCCCTTGATAGAATTTGCTACAGGCCCCGCGCTGGCTTAATCCGGCACTGAATATTGCCGTCTGATTTCTAGAAAAGTATGAATTTATAAAAACAAAGTTTAAAAATCGTTTTAATATTAAACACATTTTCTCTTTTTTTTTATAATCGGCGCAAACTTAAGGGGTTTTTGTATACCCTTAAGGAGATGTTGGTGTAGATTGGTTTTAAATTCTTGAACATTGCATTGACTGGGAAAGACAGAGCGTGGCATGGAATTCCACATTCGCGTAGTACGGCTGAAGAACGAATCTCGGTACTTCACAATACGGCCCAAGTTAGGCTCAAGGGTAAACTGATGGGCATTCTGTAAGGAATTAGAATTTTTCTAGAATAAAAAATTGTGATCCCAATTTCAAGTACTAAATAATATTATAGATTTTAGAAAATAGTTCACTCGTCTTAAAGATATTGGTTTTTCAAAAAAAACTTGGATTTTTTTTTTTAAATCCCAAAAAAAATTTTTCGAATATTTTTATATACAATATTATTTTAAACTCAAGGGGGCTCCTGCTGAAAATGTTTGGTTAAAATCGTTAGAGCCATTGATGAGAAAGTCAAAAAATCAAAAACCGGTTCTATAATAATAATTTTTACCAAATTTTTACCAAATTTTTTTTTGACCAAAATGTAGTTCATTTCCATAATATCTCACCTAATTTTTTTTATCAAAATCGTTAGAGCCGTTTTCGAAATAAATAACATTATGCATTACGGGTGTATGGGGGTACCGTTAGTTTTGGAGCTAAAAAAAAAAATTTAATTTCCTCTCCAGGGAATCACCGAAGACCCTTAAGTACCTACCGAGTTTGAAGAAAATAGGTCCAATTTTTTTTTCCAAATGCAGTACTTGCCCTTTAGTACCTATGTATGTACATAATGTATATCGCAAGTAAAAAATCGAACTCGAGATTTTGATCAAAGTAGTCATTACTATGATAGAGAACACTAAAAAAGTGAGTCTCACAATTGTGACTGTCTACTCGACAACAGCCTAAACGTCTCGACAGATTTTCTTTAAAGTTGGTAGATAGGTATCATTTTTTTTTCCATCACATTTTTTTAAGATTAAAAATATTGGAACCTGCCATACGAATTTTTTCAAAATTTTATAAATACATATTTTTTTTTCTCAAAAACTGTTCCACAGATTAAAAAAAAAATTCTAAAAATATTAAAAATTTAGTTAAAGTAATGGTTGAAATATGTTTCCAAAAAATGGTACCCCCCTAGAATCATTTTTTTTGTTTTTGATTTTCTCAAAAACGGTACCACCGATATTGATCATTTCTTGTTTGCTAAAGCTCTCCAAAAATTTTAATAGTATTGTGTTGCACTGCTTGCGCTTTGTACGGGAACATTTGTGTAAGTCTTCCACTAAAATTCGCTGTAGGGTCCATCTGGTGATGTCCAATTGCGTGGTCTGTCGTCTGGTTGATATTTCCTCGTTGTCAGCGACATCGGCAGCTACAGCCGCGATATTTTCGACATGGTTTCCTGACGTTCCAGTCTGCTCGAGTCGAGTATAGTTGAAAGGTGGAATGTTTGCCTAGTTGGGACGACTCGATTAAGACATTCACGTCGAAGTTATTGCTCCGCTAATATCACCAACCGATTATTTTTCAAAAAAATCGACACAATTATTTCATGCTCTTGCGGAAAATAACGCTCCATTGCTTGTCTGTTTGTATACTGCAGCTGTCTAGTTCACAAGTACTGCAGTTCTAGTGCCGCATACCTTCATTCGGATATTGACTAAACTTGGACTGCGATAAATAAACCATATGAGAATGAGGATTCAAAAGAGTCCATAAGAATATCTAGTATGGAATATTGTTTGAAGGGGTAAACTATAACAACCTCAAAAAACTATTCTCCATACCTGATATTTCTTATGGACTTAATTGATACAACACAAGCTTGTGTTGTCTGCGCTCTATACTCTCTATGATTTGAGGCAAATTATGTTCGGATATCGATTGCAGTGATAAGCTTTTGCTTCCCAGTCTGGTTTTCCATCTCGAAGACAGCTATGAAGGAACTTCAACTATTCGAAAGGAAGATACTGAGGATCTTCACTGGACTCTACTTCGACCGTCAACGACAGAAACACTACAAAAACGAGCATCTCTACACAGAAGCGAATTTAATCCCACTGGACAAATATCTAGTTCATTCAACGAAGAAACTAATGGGGAACATCATCGACCACCCGAATCAGCTTATGAGAAGGATGACCACAGAACAAGGGCATCCCGAATCGAGGTACCTCAGTGTGATGGAAACTCTTGATGATAACGTAATCATGGACAACGAGGAAGTAGTCTCGTTCTACGCTGACATTGGGTCAGACTACCACCGCGGCTAAACGCTATCATTGCCCACAACCCACAAAAATAACCACTGACAACCGGAATGAACACTCTGAGGACAATACAGTCAACCGACATTTTAAATTTAATTTTTTTCGTCATGTAAATTTTATATAAAAATAATTAAACTTAAGTCACTGTATATATAGTTAGGCCCCCTATGAGCTAACAAATGTAAATTTTCATACATATGTACACTGAACCAAATCGCGTAGGTGATATTGAAGAAAATATTTTGTTAATTTTTGAAGAATCAATTATTCAAATCAACAATTTTTCATAGTATTTTTCTTCATATTGAAGACTGAATATTCAAAATGAATAAGGTTTCTTCAAATGATGAATGATTTAGTATTTTATTCAAACGAATGAAATTTTGTCATATCTACGAAAACAATTTGTTAATTTTTGATGAAGCAATTATTCGAAAAGACAAATTTGTATTAAAAGTTTTTTTTACTATGTATGTATGTATTTACATCACAAGTAGCACAAAATGGTATAATTTCGGTATCACATTTCTTAGTTCATACGAAAACACGAGAGAGTTATTTGAGTAGCACTTTGAGACAAGATATTTTATGTATCACAGTGGCACAATAGGTAGAGCACAATCACGGCAAGCGAGAGGACTCGGGTTCGAATCTCGGTAGAGGCACAGAGGTAAATTTAAAAAAATAACATTTAAAATTCTTTCATTCCAGCAAAAAATCACATAAAGAGTCGAATATAGTCGACAAGGAAAAATGAAGAGAACTCCAAAATAATCAACAATAACCAAACAGTTAATAAAAAACTTTATTTTTATTTATATAATTTCAAGAAAGAAGCATGAAATTTAATCAATTTCACAAAATTTTGTGGATTTAACACCATAACGAAAAATTTTATGCATTTCTTCAAAATGACAATATTTCTTGAATATAACAAAATTTTCTTCAAAACAACGGATAGGTTTCATTGACCGTATATTGATCACCCTTTCTTCAATTCTACCTACTTTTTCTTCAATATGACTACCAAATTTGGTTCAGTGTAGTATCTTATTAGTTGTAAGCCAAATTGTAAATAAATAGTATGTTCAATAAAACAAAATTGAAATTGAAAAACCGATAACGCTTGCCGTTGACGGTGATGGCCTGGCCAACAAAACTTTTCAAAGAAGTATGGACCGCTGATCCGCCAGCCCAAAATTAACACCAAACAGTGTCTTAGGCTAGTCGCGCACTGGCAACTGTGATCGAAATCAAATAGTTTAATCACCAGTTGAAAGAGAACCGCGCACTGGCAACTCTTTACTCACGCTCACACTCTTTTTCTCTCTTGCGCTTATAGAAAACAGCTCAACTGTTGTGAAGGCAATCGTTTAGTTTGTGTCAAAACACAAACTTTTTAGTTTCGAGAATCGAGTTGCTCTAAGTGCGCGGTATCCCATATAAGCCCATATGTTTCATTTTAGCAACTAAACAGTTTCGAAACTAAAAATTGAATGTGCGCGCCTGGCCTTATGCTTTCCAATATGATCGTGTGGATTGTTATATGCTTGTTGACAAGCATATTCCTCCAGAAATTGGCCTCGTCGCTGAATATGATTTTTCGAGTGAAGCGCTGAAAGCTTAAGCCCTCTATTGTTGATTTAGCTAAACTGTCTTAATAAATGACACCCAATTTGCCACTTGTAGCTTCAACAATATGGCCGCAATATCGTGTCAAGGTTCAGAGATCTCTATTGAAAAGCATTTAAATTTATATCATATATTAATATATTTTTTCAAAACTACTTTAATTTTCAGCGGAATCTCTCAGACTATTGTGTTGAAATTATTGTTTCCATGTTTTCATTCTATCAAATCAATGTGATGGCAAACGACCAACCACTCTTGGCGTTCGGTTATCAGTTCATCTTGTTTGCATGGCGCTTATCCAATTCATCAACAAATAATAAACACGACCACATCTCGTTGCCTCAATAAAAATGATGATTTTATTATCAATTTATCAGATCGTGGTAGTTCTGTTTTCGGTTGCACTTGTATAAATGTTAACCTTCATCAACATCATCATCTGCATCATCGCATTGTCTCTCGGTTTGTATGTTGTATTTAAACTTGAAGCTGCCAGATTACATATCTAGATTCTTAGATATTTGATGAGTTAACGAAACCACGAGGCTCTCTGAATAGAATATTTCCAAAAAAAAACTATGGTCATTTGTCTGCCTTTACAGGTCTCTTCAATTGAATTTTTTTTTCGAAAATATAAAACCAGCCAAGTGGTGGAAACTACGATTTAAAATCAACAAAATAACAAGATAAGCTTCACTTGAACAAAATCTAATCACAAAGGTGTGATATTCTTATCACAACATTAGGTTTTTGATTGATTTATTCAATAAATTGCTTTAAATCTGTGGCATCACTCAAAGTATAATTAACTGTTTTCTCAGGAAGAGCTACTATACGAAGTTTGTTGATAATCATTAAAGTTACGAGTAAGATAAAGTTATGAAGCATTATTTTTCAATTAATTAAAAGATGTTATCATTTAATAATGAATTCTACTATGGAGCTAGAGCCTTAAAGAGTGGGCTGATTTCCATGAAATTTCGATAAAATTTGTATGAAGAAAATTGTCATATTTTCAATAATTCTAAAGTTTTTAAGAATTTTGTTTTTTAAGTCTGGTATTTCTTTTTGTTTTTGAGGATTCACTTTAGATATATGTATGAATTTTAAGTAATTAAACCCAAGTCCAAAATTATGGAACATTTTGATGTAATGGGTGTTTTTTTTTAGAGGCGGAAAACTTTTGATTGGCAAAACTGTTTTCTGTGACAACGGATTTGAAAGTTCTCGGTTGTTTTGAGGTTAATTTGGTTTGCCAATTCATCATGAATAAACTCATGTCGGAGAAACGGTTGCAAATTGTTCAAATTTATTTAGGAAAATGGTTCAATTCGACAAATCGGCAGTTATGTGTTTTATTGTGCTTATAATCGTTCATCAGAGCGATTAATTCATTTACGTAATACGTTTACCCTAAATGCCTATTACATTCCGTAAAACATCATACAATGCCCACAGAACAAGCGATAGGTTGATGTGCAGCGTAATGTGATAAACCGGAAGCAATTGAGTACCCCGAAGCCAGCATTCGGCACTTTAATGCCAAGATACAGCCTGATTTACTATGAAGAGGTTGTAAAAATTGGACCTCCGGATTATGCGTTGTTTGCGCCAGTCAAAGCGGGAAAATGCTCGAAATCATATTCAAACATCTGTGACTCAAAAATTATTTAGCAAAAACAAAAATTCATGGATATTAAAAACATTTGCCTGCGTTTTATTTCAAATTGAAGTTATCCGCCTTAAAAACACGTTTTCTTTGTTTGTATAAAAAGTGACTAATGAAGTTGATGGAGTTATCATCGCTTACAGTAAATAAAAAATTAAAAAATAAGAACACTCCATTCAATTGTTAAGATTTGAATTGGTAATATGTATAAGAATTTATTTTCAAAATTAATTTTATAAATATTTATAGAAATTGTTGAGAGACATACAAATCAAACGAACATTCCTGTATCCGTTATGGCAGAAACCAATGGGGATTTCAATTTGCTGCCGGTTCGAAATGACTAAGATGAGAAAAGATCATAAAATACACTTCTGGTGGATTAGCCACTTCTTCAAAAAAAATCAGTATCACTGAGAAAATGATTTGTTTATTTAAAGTTGGTTGCAGCGGTTGGAAATTGACATCACGGGGTACTTTTCACCTCCATACCGAGGGTTTCATCTTTGGTCTGACGGGTCCGAGCTTAACGATACTTTTAATACCTTGATAGCTGGACGGAATTTGTTGAAATTATATGTGCTCAGATTTTAGTTTTATGATTCCGTAACTGCAATTGGGAAACTTCGATAAAAAAATACAATCAAATAAGCGAATCAAAAAAAAGATTAAAGTGTAAGCACAAGTTTATTTCCATAAAATGAAGGCATCAGGATTAAAATTCAATTTTTAATTCAGTTAGCTCAATCAGCTCACCCGTGATACCCGTTTCGCTAAAAATACCCATGAGTTCACTCTGGAGCCTAATTTTGGTCAAGCGGTCAAAGATTCGTTTTTTAGTCGCACAACACGATTATGGAATAATTTACCCGGCAATTTCAATTTACAAACATTCAATACCAATGTTCGTCGAAACTTCCCCCTCCCTAAATTCCCCATCGCTCGTGCTGCGTATAAGGTTCTCTCAATAAACGCTTGAGCGCGTGTTAATTATTTAATAAGAACCAAGAGCAAGAAGTAAAATGGGTGGTTATCGATGGAAATGGATTGAATTTAAAATACCGTAAACTGAGATAACAACGAAATTAACAAATTGACCAAATAAAAATTCAACACGCGAATTTTTCTACCTTTCCTTCTCTATGTCGATTTTTTCGCACACTGCCTCCAAAACTTTTTCCTCTAATTTCTTATAAAATAACCTTTTGTTAATTTTGTTTTCTTCTAGTTTTTCTCGAATCTTCTCAAAACGCTCTTAAAAATTACTTTGTTTCAGCCTTAAGCAATCTCACATCTGCCTTTCATTCATAAAATCATTCAACAGTTTTCTTCATCATCAGCAACAGGTCCACGTCTTCCTGGACAGATAATCGTATCTCAACTAATCTTTTCTCTCACAGGGTGTTAATTGTGTTAGCGACAACCTAGAAGACTACTGACATACATACTTTTTACTTGGGGCATAAGCATATAGGTACTATATTGCAAGTTATAAAAACATAAATGAATAGAAAGCCATAACCGCTCGTAGAGAGCCTAAACCTAGTGACTTACGACTCTCATCCGTTTCTGTGTGCGTGTTACCAGGAATGGAGAAAACCTACAATTTTCTGCCCATTCCAAAAAGCTAATGAGCAGCACTTCTCATGGCACGAGATACTCTTAAGGTATTTGTCAATTCTTCGCAAGAGACATTAACACTCCTGAAAAATTTTGTTGCAATGACTGAGACCCAATCCTTCTGCGTGACAGTCCAATGCACTAACCATTATGCTAAGACCTAAGAGGTACCACATTTGGCAAGTTATGCGAAATCTCGAACTCGAGATTAAGACCAGACTGGCACTGGACATGACGATGAAAAAAATGGGTCTCGCAATTATGTCTACCTACAGCGTAAATGGCTCGGCCGATTTTCCTTAAACTTTTTTAGATAGCATTTTTAAACCCCCCGACACGTTGTTTTGTTTTAAGACATAAAATATGGGTACCATATGATTTTTTTTTTAGAAATTTTATAAAATATTTTTTTTATCCTCAAAAAGTCTTCCACACATTTTTTTTTAATTCAAAAAATATCATTTAGGTAAATATATGTAGGTAATACTTTAAAAAAAATCCGCAAAATGGTTATTAATAGTAGCCCCAAAGAATCATTTTTACTTGTGACTTATAGGTACTATAAGGCAAGTTATATGTACATTCGGAAAAAAATTGAACTCGAGATTTTGATCAAAGTTGACATTACGATGATAGCGAAGACCAAAAAAGTGGGTCTCGGAATTCTGTCTGTCGGTTCGACTACAGCCTAACACGTTTTTTCCTTTTTTTTAAGACCGAAAATAACAGTACCTGCCATACTATTTTTTTCGAAATTTTATAAATATTTTTTTCTCAAAAACTGTCCCACAGAATTTTAAAAAAAAAATTTGAAAATTTTCATTTAGTTAAAACTAGGTAATGGTTGAAAAAAATTTTCCAAAAAATTGTTATTTTTGGTAGCCCCCCTGGATCCATGTTTTTGTTTTTGATTTTCTCGAAAACGGTACCACTGATTTAAATAATTTTTTATGCTAAAGCTCCTCCAAAGTTAAAATATTATTTCATATTCAAATTTTCAATTTTTTATTTTTTGGATTTAAAAAAAAAATCTAATTTTTTTTTTGGAAACTCAATATTTTATAAACCCAAGATCGATTTTTTTCAAACTTGACAGATAAAAGTTTCTTAACATAATCTACACGATTTGAGAAAAAAAAATTTGTTTTATCTAAAACTAACGGTACCTTCCATATAAATGTTAAAAAATGGTTTTTGAAAATCGTATTTTTCTCGAAAACGATTCCGAGAATTTTGCTTAGATTTTATTTCTTTTGATTAATTTTTACGATCTATAATTATAATTTAATAAGAAAAAGTTTGAAATCTAGATATTACTGACTGTAGGTACCTACTATAAAACGATTTTTTCGAATTTTGAATTTTTCATTATCGGCATAACCGATTTTAATGAAATTTTTTATTAAGGAGCTCCTAAAAAGTTTAAAAAACATTGCATTTCAAAACTTAAAAAAAATATTTTTTCAATTTTTTTAAAAAAAAGTCGTTTTTTTTTGGAAAATTCTATATCTCAAGAAGGACTTAATATTTTTCTTGGAAATTAGACTTTTATTCGTACAATAATAAAAACTTAAAGTTGGCGTACCAAAATTTTTTCTTCAAAATATTTTAAAAATTTTGTACATAAAAGCTTATTTTTTTAAGGAACCACTACAACGGCGTATAATTTTTGTTCTGGCATGAATTCATATTTGCATAGCATTCTGTTCTTATCTCTTACTACTAAAAGAAGTTAAAAAATACATTTTATCCTTATGAACAGTTTTCTTTAATAACTTTCGTTTTTAAAATTCCTATTCTATTGCATAGGGGCAAGTTCGTTCGACCCAGTCGTGCATTTTATTTGTTTTTGATTTTCTCAAAAATGGTACCACCGATTTTGATCATTTTTCTTATACTGAAGATCACCAAAAGTTTTGATAGGATTATGTATTAAGAATTTCAAAATATTAATTTTGCGATTTAAAAAAAAAACGATATTTTTTTCAAAATTCAATATTTCGAAAACCCCATGTTCGATTTTTCTTTAACTTGATAGTAAAAATTTTTTTTTATAAAATCTACATGAAGTAAAAAAAAACCTTTTTTGTCTAACAATAACTTTACCTACCATACAAAAATTAAAAAAAAATGGTTTTCGAAAATCGTATTTTTCTCGAAAACCATTTCGAGAATTTTGCTAAGATAATTTTTCTTTTGGTTAATTTTTACGATGTATAATTTAATAAAAAAAATTGAAATGGTACTGACTGTACCATTTTTTTTTTTTTTCAAATTTAGAATTTCTCATTATCGACATAACGGATTTTAATGAAAATTTGTATAGAGAAGCTTCTAAAAAGTTTAAAAAACATTGCATTTCAAAACTTTAAAAAAATATTTTTTGAGTTTTTGAAAAAAAATCTATTTGTTTTGTTGGAAAATTAGATATCTCAAAAACGGCTCCACATTTTTTTTAAATTTAATTTTTATTCGAATAGTAATACAAACTTAAAATTGGCGTACCAAAATGTTTTCTTAAAAATATTTTAAAAATTTTGTATATAAAAGCTTATTTTTTTAAGAAACCAGTACAGACTTATAATTTGTGTTCTTGCATAAGCTAATATTTGCTTGAATCACCATGGCATCCTGTTTTTAGGTCCAACTACTAAAGGAGTTGTTTTAGTTATTAAAAAATAAATTTTATGCTTATGAACAGTTTTTCTCTATAATAACATTCATTTTTGAAATTCTTTGTCGTTAACATAACATCGTGCGATCCAGTCGTGCAGTTTATTTAATACTCAGTAAGGTAGGCTCTCGCTCTAAACTCCCATTTTAAAAAAAAAGTTATAGAGCCAGTCTCAAAGAAAAAGTATAGGGTAATTGCGGGAGAGATGCCGCATTTTTTCAAAAATCAACGTAATGTTTTTATTAAAGTAAAATAAACTTTAGTTTTGCAAAAAACTTAACAATGGAGTTATATTCTACCATAAGAAAATACTTGACCTACCAATTTTCACAAAAATAACAAAAAAAAATAAAATATATTAAGTGTGCCATCTCTCCCTGCGTGTGTGGGAGAGATGCCGCATAGTAAATTTATTGAACTTAAAGAATTAATTTGACTGTGAAACATGTTTCTTTCGTTTTTGATCTTGTCCACAGTCTGTGCAAAGGGTGGATTGAAGTTTTTTAAACCATTTTGGACATTTTGTACATTGCATCCAATCCTCTATACTCTGTTCAATTTATATTTGCAGTACAGGGAAGATAGGATATTTGCCTTTCAGTCTGACCATTATGGATTTCAATAAGCTATCTTTAATTTAAAGCTCTTACAGGATTGCCGTTGGAGCATTAAAAATTGCTAAAAATCTCAGAAAAATATTTGCTACCAAAAGCTCGAAAAAGCTTAAATCCATCAACTTGGCAATGGTAACTCTAATTCAGTGTTTTTTTTTTAATAAACACAATAAGGGTTGGTTGCAGATTGGCGATCAGTCTCCTTCTTTTACCCATGGAGCAGATAGGTCATGGTGGGTTGTACGTGAGCTCAAAGAAGATTACACAAACAATTTCAATGTAACTCAATGATTCTCTTTCTTATTTCAGTGGCAATTTCTTAAGTTAAGGTGCCGTGCAATCAGCAGCAGGCACCAGTGTTTCTGAAAAAGCTCTGCCATAAGGCCTGTACTGCAAATATACAGTGGTGCTAGAAACATTCCGGATTTTTTCTTTGTATAATGTCTTCCTTAATATCAAGGAGAAAAAATTAAACTGGATAAAATTTCCTTATTAATTTGAAAAATATATTGGTATACTTTATAATTACCCTTAAAAAATAATGATCTGATGGTAAACAAAAAATAAAATATAATATATATTTAAATTTACCCCATAACACATCTGCTCAAAACTAACCGGATTTTATAAAAAACTTCGAGTCTTGATGTTTAGGTAACGGTTTTTCTTGTCTCTTGGATCACATAATTGATTAAAAAGACTAAGCAGGTTGTGAGCTGTGCAAATTGAAACTAATTCGATTAATAAAATGGCTAAAACACGTCACACCAACGCAATTCGTCACAAGGTTCTAGAAAAGTATCAAGCCGGTACAAAACAAAATGTAATCGCTGAAATGCTGAAATTACTTTCTATATTCATTGAAAATTATAAGGTCAACGGTTTATGACATCATCAAAAAGTTTAAAAGCGGAATGTCAGTAGAAGCAGAACATCGTGGTGGGCGCCCTCGCAAAACAACAGCTAAAACCGATAGGCGCATAAAGAATTTTGTGCCTTAAAGACCCTTTTGCGTCCTCGAAAAACATTTGTGAGGATCTAAATTTGCCTATAGCGCCGTCTATGGTAAGGTGTCGTTTGAAGGAAGGTGGTCTTAACGCGTTTCGACCAGCAAAAAAGCCACTACTTACTGCAAAACATCGTAGAAAAAGTTTAGATATAATAGATGTTTCGGAAAGACATTCAATTTCTTAATTAAAATATTTAATCAAGGTTGAATTTGCAAAAAATTATCTGAACTGGTCTATAAGCCAATGGAAAAGTGTGCTTTTCAGTGCTGAAAGCAAATTCAACTTATTTTACTTCGATGGTGAAGGAACAGTAAGGCGCTCGAGAGGGACACGTTTAAAGCCTGCAAATGTACTCCCTACGGTTAAGCACGGTGGCGCCTCGGTGATGGTCTGGGGTTGTTTTTCAGGTGCAGGCGTTGGTCCTATACATCAAATCGCAGGAATTATGGACCGTTTTCAATATAGGGATATTTTGGAGTCAACAATGCTGCCATACGCTGAGGAAGAACTGCCTTTGCGTTGGGTGTTTCAGCAGGATAATGATCCCAAACATTCTTCAAAGCTGCTAAAAGAGCGGTTTGCAACAAAACATATTCGTGTCTTAGAGTAGCCGTCCCAATCTCCCGATTTAAACCCCATCGAGAACTTGTGGCGATTTTAAAAAAGCGGGTTGGAAAGCGAACGAACACTTCAACAAGCTCTCTTTTTGCAGCTTTGAAGAATGAGTGGGAGAATATTCCAGCCTCTATTACAGACAATTTAATCATGTCAATGCCTCGTCGATGCCAAGAAGTTATTAAAAATAACGGTTACTGGACAAAATATTAATTTTTACGGTTTAATAATATTATTTATTGTATGGATTATTTTAAGTTTCTTTAATTTTTCTATAATCTAATGCCTTTATAGAAAATATAAAAGAAATTGTTTGTACATTTTTGTGTAGCAAAACAAGAATTAATAAACTTGACCAAAAAAATCCGGAATGTTTCTAGCACCACTGTAAATTGAATAGAGTATAGTTTTTTTTTTTTAAATACGTTTTTCCACCTTTCGGAGAGACATCGCCTCCTCAGTGTTTTTTCGGGCTTCTTCTAGCGCTCCTTTTGTCTTACGAATATTTGTACGGGGCAGAACGAAGCTTAGTATTTGTATTCTCTTCAAGAAAATAGATGAGCAAATATAATGAAATGTGGGAAAGATGCCGCACCACATTTCAAAACTTAAAAACAAAAGAAAAAAAAAATACACAAACGGATCCTTGTAACAGTTATTAACACACTGGAAAACACACGAGATAACTTGTTTCGGGATGGACTACTTACAAAAACCGGGAAATTTACATAGTGAGAAAGTAAGCGTTACTTATCCGATATTACCAATTTTTTGTCCTGACATTTTTTGTTGACTATCTAACGAACAAAAAGGAAAATAAAATTTTTCGCATTTGGTTGAGTGCGGCATCTATCCCGACGCGGCATCTCTCCCGCAATTACCCTACAGTATAAAGTATACTCATGTAATTGTTGATTTTAGAGAATTTGTGAGAAAAAGAAATTATTAAAAAACAACGGTAAGACTTTAATCTTTTCTTTTTAAATGAATTGTTTTAAGTGAACAGTTTTTAAAAAATTAATTCAAAACCTCAAAATTTTCAATAAAAATTAAAAAAAAAATTTTTAAATAATTTAATTTTTTATAATTAATCATTATTTTCGTTCAAAATTCAAAATGTACATATACTCGTACTTGCTTCATAGCATAGCAATTCCCAATTTTAAATAAGTGAATCAAAATAGACGCCGAAAATATCACTTCGCTCAAAGGGTTTCTTGATTTAATGACCGACAATTAAACTGATTCCATTTGTTTTATGAACAAACTCGATCAGATAAAATAAATTATTTTTTTTTCTTAGGCCCAAAAGATAATAACTGATTTGCTTATTTTGTTTCTCCAGTTATATGTTTCCATTGTTCTATGTTCCGTGAACTCATAAAATCTCCATGGCATCATCTCCATCCCAGCATATTATATAGAAAAGACTAAAAGTATATCCTTTTGGTCCGTAGTCATTCTGTGAATAACCTTTCCCATGTATGAGATTGTGATTGTGTATACTATAGTCGAGTCTGCTAAAAAAAAAATACAAAAAAAGATCTCAATCCAAATCCGGAGCACTTTATGAACGTTTTTATTTGTATCTTTTTACCACCCTCCTAGAGTGAAGAAAAGGGCATACAAAGTTAAGGATTAATAACTAACTGGAGAGCGTCGGTCGACTGGCGTGAGTGAGAGTATGGCACTTTAATAGCAAAAACACCGCATCGTAAAAAATTCTCTTTTTGAAAAATCTAATCGAGAGACATTTTTTTGTACTGCCTATCTTCTTCTATGGAGTATATTGCTCCTGAGTACGATGGCAATATTTTATTACTTTTTTGCGGTCTCCTAGCTTGGGCTGGGTAATGTAGCTCTAGAAGTTATAGGCTATAATATAAGGGTGTAATTAAGGTCCTTTGTCTTAATTGCTTTTTCGTTAAAAAAATATCATTCTCGTGTTCCTAATGGCGTTAGAATACCAAACTCATGTTTCACCTATGACAAGAGGTTGGAGAAGTTACATTTTGAATGTTCCTTGATATATTAGGTATTTAAATGGACAGCAAGTGCTGTTAGGGTACATTTTGGGATGTCGGATATTTAAAATATAAACTTCTTAAATTAAAATAATGACATATAATAATAATATACTAAATAAATTGGCGACCATTTTGCATTTTTTAATCGAATTTAGCAAGATGTTCAGAAAATATTTATGTATTAATTAATTGGCCTTATCGCGACACTAGTTCGAAAATATTAAAAAGTTTATAAATTGCTTTAAACGCTGAATAAATATAAGATTAAGACATTATCTCGTTGAACGAAAGCTTTCGCAGCAATATGTCCACTATAGTGATCGGTGTATCTCACCGAAAAATGGGACACATGCAAAACTAACATTATTGTACCCTACCTTTCGAAAGGCTCAATACAAGTTTCATTGGATAATGCATATTAAACAATGATCTTTTATCTGAAACTTTATATCCATTGAATTTTTTTGTTGACGGTAGTACTCTCAGCTACTCACATTATTTTCTAGATTCACGTTCTCATCCTTCATATAAGCCCATTAAATTCTGATCTTGATATCATTAAGAAACCATATACCCAGTAGAATCTAATGCCTTAAAAAACTCAATTCTGTCCACCCATACCCCCCGTAAGCGGTACTTGCATTGATGAAATCAAACAGCCCTCAGTTTTTGGTATGTACACAACACAGACCACCTCTTGGAGGAATGTCCACATACTCGTATTTGGCGTCACCAAAAAAGCTACTATGTGCTTAAAAAGTAATTTTGTATACATGTAAAAATATTATACAAAAAAAAGAATTATTTTAAACATAAGGCTATTTAAAATTTTGCGGTAATTGCGCTATTAGTACTTATGATAGAAACTTAATTTAGGCCTTTTCTTAAAAGAAATACCAGCCTTTGTAATTGCGTTCAAACAAATTTGATATCCTCTCTCGGTCTTGAGATATCCAGTTTCTAGCATGTTCTATTTTTCGTGCCCATGCTAGTTTTTTGACTTTGGGCTCAATTTTCTCCAGAAAATGCGTAATAAATAAAACGTTTTACCATTTTTTTTTTAATGAACTTAAGAATAATCAAAATAAATCTCGATGATAAGTTTGTGGAAAAACCCATAGATTTTATGATACTTGGGAAAATCTGTAATATGTAACATTAAACAAAAGGGTTTTTTGCTTTTTCGTTAAAATAAGGGATTGCTGATTTTGGACACGTTTCTAACAACAATATTGTCAATAAGAGTGGTTTTGGAATCATTTTTAAATAGCACAGCGGTTTCAAAACATTCTCGTTTACTTGAGTACCTTAAAAGTTCTCAAAAAGGGTTAGGTTTGCGGTATAAATGCCTATTTGAAAAAAAGCTCTAAGCTAGCATACATTCTGAAAGCTCAAAAGTCTCTAACAAAAACCATAGAAAAAGTAATAAAAATTCATATTAATTTGGATATGGTATCTCTGATTATGTGTCCTTACTTATAAGTAATTTAATAACCGTCTTTTCTTATAGCCAATGATGCATATAGATCATTCCTTAAAAATAAAATGATCTCTTTTTACTTGTGATATCCAAATCCAAATTAACAGAGACTGATCGATACCAAATTCATGCATTTTCGATAAGAAGTCCAAACCTAATCAAATAAGTTTAAAATAAAAAAAAACTGCATTAACTTTTATCGTATTGATTGGTTCAACTTTCCGGTGAGATATGCCATCAGATCACCAGTGGACCTATTGCTTTCGTTCCTCGAAATATTTTATAAGTTGCTTCTTGATCAGCATTTCCATGACCTTGAAAAGAAGGGACGTTAGTGCAATTTGTCGATAATTAGAGGGGGCAGGAGATATGCCTTTTTAAGTGACCGACTAAAAAATACTGTTTTTCGTCTACTCGGAAAGAGCCCTGAAGAATAAAATAGAAGGAAATCAATGGTTTGTCCAGAACACCTCTTCTAAATACAGAAATCTACTTTTCGTTGGTTTTTGACATTAGCGTTCAGTGCTTTTCGAAAAACATCAACAAAAATTACCTTTAAAAGTAACTTTACTATATTTTTGCAAATTGAAAGATGTCAAAATCACTTCCAAATTTATTTTTTTTTCAAATATTTGTTCGAATTGAAAATGGTTTTAAAAATGAGTTAGAAACCATAAATTGGAACTCAAATTGTTTCAATTATACAAATGAAGCAATTAGTTTTGGAATGACAGCTTGGCCTATCTGAATTTATTGAGAGAATCAAGAAAGTCCTGTATAACGCTGTCATTTCAAAACAACTTGCTTCATTCGGATTATTGAAACGGTTTTAAGTTCCAATATAAGTTTTCTAACTTATTCTGAAATTTCAATTCTAACAAATATTTAAAAAAAAATTCTTTATAAAAATAATTTTATCATTTTTCAATTTTCAAGAATATGACAAAATTACTTTAAGAGGGTATTTTTCTTGAAATATTTGTTTAAATTGAAAATGGGTTTCAGAATAAGTTAGAAAACTCAGATTGGGACTCAAAACAGTTTCAGTCATCCGAATAAAGCAAGTAGTTTAGAAATGACAGCATGGTTTATTGATCACTTTCAAGAATATCATATGATTTGTTCATGATATTCTTGAAAATGATAGATAACCTATGGTGTCATTTTAAAACTACTTGTTTCATTTGATTTCTTGAGATGGTTCTGAGTTCCAATTCAAGTTTCCTCACTAATTCTTTTCGATTCGGAAAATTATTTCAAAAAATTTCCTCATAGAAGTAATTTTGACATGTTTTTGAAAATTGAATAATGAGAAAATTACTTTCGATTTAGATGATTATTAAGCTGGGTGCACATCATAAATCGTGAAAGAACATGGACTAAGCGATTTTGTCGGATGTCAACATTAAAATCTAATTGAGAACGATAGACAAAAGTTTTTATAACTATGCCCGACTCATAATGCGACTTGCCGAAATTTTCAATGTCACGTAATTTAAGTTTAATTTAAGTTTTACACCGAATTCTTCTCATAATATTATGGTAATGCTGGCTTATATTTGAGAAGAAAAAGCAGAAAGTTTATTTACAAGTGTTATTTCAATACGAGTATTTTGCATACATTATTTTGAAAATATTTGAGCTTGGTTTTTAAGATAAATATTATATATGTTTGTATGTATTCAGTTGTAAAGGATTAATGTTTAATGTTTTTAATACAAAAATATATTTGTTTCTGTTTTTTTTACAAAACGAACTGATTTTTGATTGTGAAATCGTTCGACCACACATTTATTTATAAATAAAATGCACGACTGGATCGCACGAACTTGCTCTTATGTAAAAGTACTTTGGAATTTAAGATACAGTTTATAAATATAAAACATGGATTTAATGAGATAATAATGTTCAAATGTATAAAATTGTCGTCTGGTTTCCAAAAAAGCATGAATTTATGCAAATAAACTTTAAAAAATTGTTTTATTATTAAATAAATTTTTTATATAAGAAATTTCTCTAAAATTTTTCAAAAAAAAATGTGGGATGCTGTTGCGGTAAAATTTACCACAACAAGTTTCACCTACCTATTCAATTTTCCCAAATCCATTTTTCAACCTTCCCTTCTATTGCGGCTCCAAAATGCTGTAGAGCTCAGTTGAAACCTAATTTCCACCGTCCAGAGTCCTACTCTTAAGCATTCTGGAAATGCAATCAAACTAGGTCTTCGATTCTGAAATACAAAGTTGAGTGACAGGCGGTCACCAAAATCCATATACATATATGTGACGGATGAGTCACAACGGCAAAAACACACAGGTACACAGTGTGCGACAGACGGTCCACAAGATATGTGGGTGTGCGACAGATGGTCCACACAGGATTGTAAAACATGAAGATTTTGACCCATGTTCAACGGCATGTGTGATTTCAAGTTCACACCAACATAAATTTAGTATGGCCTTCTGCCCAATTTTAAGTGTCTGGCTCACCAAGTAAAATCACGTTGCGATGTTATTCCCTTTACCCTTAATTGTCTGCGCGAAAGTCTACGGGTTTAAAATATGTTAAATTTCGCGTGAAACATCGGATCCTGTCTCATAATGTTTGTTGGGAAAATGGCATGGGATCCCATCTAACAGAATGCTTTCTTCAAGTTTTGAGTTGGGCCGGTTGGGCTGGGGACTTTATTCGCGATCTTTAATAATTTTTCGTTTAACTTTTTAGACCATTTGAAATTGACGGATTAGAACTGAACTCGTCCATTAAGCCAAGGTTGGTGTTCAAATCACCAATGTGAAAGAGACCATATATGCGTGGCTGGATTCGACAGCGGCATGCACACCAGCGAAAAAGCCGGGTGTTGTATCCGCGACAGAATACCAACACGGACCAAAGGTCAGAAGAGGATGGCATATATGTCGTGGCCGAATGGAGGAGGGAAGTTCGCCTTTTGAGATAACTTTTGAAAAAGCTACGAAAGAGCTAAGTTGAAAAAGTTTAAAAGCGAAAAATTATTTTTCTGAGTCGAGAAAATTTTCGAGTTGTTGTTTTTATATATTCAAATTGTTGTCAGAGGAATCCCAGTTGGGGAATATTTGGAAAGAAAAGTATTAGTGCTATTTTTGTTCTGTGGTGACGAGAAGGCATTCTGCTGAGGAGATAGAGCCAGGGTGAGACTGGAAGAGACAGGATCCGCTAAAAATAAAAAGCTAAGTATACAGTGCTAATTGTATAGTTTGGGTCAGGAGAATTTTGGTTCGTCTTTTTTTACTTTGTTTGGAGGCTATTAAGTGCCTGAAAATTTACCCCGTTTAGGCTTTCGTTCCGTTCTTCTGTCTTCCCGAGATTGCGGGACTCGCGACCGTTCTTAGATTCCGTTGTTGTTCGGGAATTTTTCCTAACGTGATTTTTCTTCGTGCCCCGTTGTGGCACAAAACCATTGTTCTTGTTTTAATTTTCCATCTTTCATCTTTTCAACCATATTTTTTTGTAAATTGGCCATCTGCCAATTACCAATTACATTTGTTAAATTTCTTGCTTGTTTTAGAAAAAATTCTGGGTTTTATACCTATATTTATAAAGGTTTCCCAGATAGTTTCAAATAAAACTTATTTAAAATCCTATTCAGGTAAAATAAAATATTCTTTTATTTCTCCTGGAAAGAAACTTCTTTTTCAGCTAATTGGTTCAAGGTTTGTAATTTCCTACTTAGTCCAGAACTAAAACAAAAAAAATTACTGGCGCCCATTTTATTTTGGTACACCCTACTGTACAATTCAATTTAATTCATTTTTTACATTTTTTATCGATTCCCCAATTAATACAGCCCACCGTTTCGCTGAACCCACCCCATCGCTGAGCTATCTAGGTGGCAGCATTTTTTTATGCTCCCTGTTGCGAATTCTCTAAACGCGCCCACCTTCGAGTGACAGTTGTCATTAATTTTTTTCTCTCGCACGTCGCGCCGGCTCGTTTCGTGCATTTCGACTTTTTGTATATTTAATTAATTCGTTTAATTAAATAATTATTCTATCTGTTTTGTGTTTTGCGGATTGTTGTTCCGCCGTCATAAACTTAAACTATATCTAATTTGTCCAAATTCGCGTTTAGAAATTTCGGTAACAATGCGAATTTTAAGTATTAAATAAAATTGATTTTAGGAAATAATTTCAAAAAATAATCGTTCATAAGATATTGATTTAAAATTTATTTTTTTTTTTTTAAAACCCAACAAATATTTTTTCGATTATTTTTATATACAATATTATTATTTTGGGTTAAAATCCTTAGGGCCGTTAATGAGAAAGTCGAAAATCAAAAACAACGGGTCTATGGCAGGTACCCCTAATAACATTTTTCCCCAAAATTTTGTTTGACCAAAATGTAGCCTATATTCAAAATATCACACCTAATTTTTCTCATCAAAATCGTTAGAGCCCTTTTCGAGATAAATAAGATTTTGCATTACGGGTGTATGGGGGGTACCGTTAGTTTTGGAGCTAAAAAAAAATTTCAATTTTTCCTCTAGGCAATCACCGAAGACCCTTAACTACCGAGTTTGAAGAAAATACCTCCAGTAGTTTAGGCTGTAGTTCGAGGTACAGACATACAGACATACATACAGACCATAGCTGGGCACCGTTAATCAAACAGTTAACTTCGTTAATCGTTAATCCGCTACTAAAAAAGTTAGCTTCGTTAAACGTTAAAGCGTTAAATTTCGCAAGAATTAACGCAAGTTAACGTTAATCGTTAATCAGTTAACATGTGATAAAAATTGCATTTTTTATATTTTTTACTCTGAGCACCGGCGCTAAGTAATGCCGGTCGTCCACTAGGTGATCAACGTACAAATTTCGAATTCAAGGCATTCAACTCTAATGTACAGTGCCTTCAATTTTGTTCAACTAAGGGGTTGGATCTAGTTGTTGGCCGTTGCTCAACGAATTGCGCAACAAGTGTACGAGCTCGTGTTGCTCCTTGAAAATGTTCGATCAACTAGTTGAGCAACATTTTCAAGATAATGTGTTGCACATTATTTGTTGCGTTGCGTTGGTTGCAGTGAAATGTGTCGACGTGGTTGAACTATTGCGTTGCCATGAACTTGCAGTTGTTGCAACTTACAAACTGTAGTTTATTTTGGTTTTTCGTCATGGAAGGTGATAAAAAATCAGAGTGGACCACGGAAATAATTTTGCAAATGATTTCAGCAATTGAGAAAAGCAATATATGGGACATTAAGAGCCCCTCTTATAAAAATCGAGATGCCAGGGAATTGGCTTGGTCTCAAATTTCCTCGAAAATGCAATTGCCTAAGCTTTGAATTCGAATTCACGGGCGCGGTGGGATCAATCGATTTTAATTTCTCATATATTTCATTGAAAAAACAATTTTCTTCGCGACTCAAGAAAAAATCATCTACCCAGAATCGTCTTGGCTGTTTTTTCTTCCTTTGTCGTTCATTTTCTAATATTATTAATGCGGTAGCCACTTTTTTTTTTCTTAGAGAAAATCATACTCATACGGAACAAATTTAAGAATATTTTAAAGCGAAGGTGTGCGTCGACAATAAGTATGTACCGAACTGAAGTCAAAATTATTTGAGGTTTGACATTTGAGTTTTTTGTTCATCGTGGTGCGTTCAACGCGTTCCCCAACGAGTGATCCTTGGTTCCTTGGTTAAGTGTACGAAGGTATCAACTCGTTCAACAACTGGTTGAGCAACAATATCGAAAACGCAGTTGATCAACTCGAAAAACTTTTTTTTCTGTCAAAATCGAACAAGTTTATCAACTTATGTACGAGGTTATTCAACATTTGAGTAAGTTGGTCAACTAGGTGTACGGAGCTATTCAACACTGGAATAAGTTTTAAGAGTTGATCAACTAGGTGTGCGGGGTTAATCAACATATGGGAAAGTTGGTCAATTATGTGTACGGGGTTCCGAACGCATTTTGTTCAACTTAAGTTGCTCAACGTGAATTACGTATGTTGCTGCACTAGTGTAAGAGGTTGTAAATCATTTATCAAATGAAAGAGTTGAATAAAAAGTTGAACGAAGTTGGTTAAACTTATCGCGCACATAGTGGACAACCGGCATAATGAAATGATCAAACGAAACGAATCTCTTCGCAGTTTTCTCACTCACCCGCGGCACGCGCCGCACGGCACTTGTCTCATACTTGTCTGAACCTGTTTTTCGCGCCGCGGTAAATAGTAGTCATTGGATTAACGATTAACGAACTTAACGTGGATTAACGGATTTAACGTGTCCGTTAACATTTTTAAAAGTTAACTTAAAAGTTAATCCGTTAACCAAAATTTTAACTTCGTTAATTAACGATTAACGGATTAACGAGTTAATGCCCAGCTATGATACAGACATACAGACAGACAGACGGAATTGTCGGACCCACTTTTTTCGTCTTCGCTATCATCGTAATGTCAACTTTGATCAAAATCTCGAGTTCGATTTTTTTTCCAAATGCAGAACTTGCCCTATAGTACCTATATCGCAAGTAAAAAGCTTTTATTATGTGTTTTTTTTTTTTTAATGAGATTATGTTTTTAATTGCTTTGGTGGATGGTTGCTGTGGTTTTTGTATTAAAAGAACATTCTTTTTTGGCGAAAAAAAAAAGATTTTTTAAAGTGTTTAAATAACCTCGAATACGGTTCGAACAATAATTCTAAAAACATGTTGCTGTCTTTGATCGATAAAGTGTCGTTTTTACATGTCACTGACAACTGTATAGGATATTTTTTACCCCCAACGCCGTAAAAGAAGTTTTATTTCAAAAAACAATAAGATTTCTCTATGGTTTTTATTCACAAAGAAAGTCTTATTAAAATCGAAGACAAAATCATATTAAAATCTTGGTGACCATCCATATATTTTACTGTGTAAAACATTTGCAACCAACGTGGTAAGGCATATCAAATAAAATGCACGACTGGGTCGCACGAACTTGCTCCTATGTAATCGACTGGGAATTTTAAAAACGAATGTTATTAGAGAAAACTGTTCATAAGGATAAAATTAATTTTTAAATTCTTTTAGTAATAACAGAATGCTATGCAAATATGAATTTATGCAAGAACAAAAATTATAAGTCCTTGTAGTGGTTTCTTTAAAAGAAGCTTTTATATACAAACTTTTTAAAAGCTTTTTAAGAAAAAATTTTGGTACGCTAATTTAAAGTTTTTATCATTGTTCGAATAAAAATTAAATTTACGAAAAGAAATATTGACCCGTTTCGGAGATATCGAATTTTCAAAAAAAAAGAAAAAAATAGATATTTTTTTCAAAAATTCAAAAAATATTTATTTTAAAGTTTTGAAATGCAATGTGTTTTAGACTTTTTAGAAGCTTCTCTATACAAATTTTCATTAAGATCCGTTATGTGTATAATGAGAAATTCAAAATTCGAAAAAATGGTTCTATGGTAGGTACAAGCTGTAATATCTTAATTTCAAAATTTTTTTTATTAAATTAAAGATCGTAAAAATTAATTGAAAGAAAAAAAATTTTATCAAAATTCTAGGTGCCGTTTTCGAGAAAAATACGATTTTTGAAAACCATTTTTTTTAATTTTTTAGCATTTGTATGGTTTTTCTCACATTTTGTAGATTATGTTGATAAACTTTTATTTATCAAGTTTAAAAAAAATCTAGCATGGGGTTTTCGAAATATTGAGTTTTGAAAAAAAAAAATTGAAGTTTTTTTTAAAAATCCAAAAAAACTCTTTTTGAAAATTTGAGTACACAATTCTATTTATGTTTTTGGGGAGCTTTAGCAAAAAAAAAAATGATCAAAATCGGTTAAACCGTTTTTGAGAAAATCAGAAACTAAAAAATGGTTCCATGGGGGGTACCCTCAATAACCATTTTTCGGAAAATTTTTTTCAACCAATACCTAGATTTAATTAAATGAAATTTTTCTGTATCTTTATTTTTAAAATCTGTTGAACAGTTTTTGAGAAAAAAAATGTTTATAAAATTTCGAAAAAAAATCGTATGGGGGGTACCGTTATTTTTGGTCTTAAAAAAAAAAAGAAAAAAACGTGTGGGGGGAAAAAATTAAAAATGATATCTACCAAGTTTAAAGAAAATCGGCCAAGTCGTTTAGCCTGTAGTCGAACAGACAGACAGACAGACAGAATTGCGAGACCCACTTTTTTAGTCTTCGCTATCATCGTAATGTCAACTTTGATCAAAATCTCGAGTTCGATTTTTTTTACGAATGCATAACTTGCCTTATAGTACCTATAAGTCGCAAGTAAAAAGGATTAAAAAGCAAAATTATTGATATGTAATATTACTTGGATTTTTTTTTTTAGGCTTTCAGAAAAAAGTTTGCTTTTTTTCACAATCTACTCGTACCACTACGTAATGTGTATTTCTTTATATTTCGATTTATTTTCTAGAAGCTGCCAAAAATAACAATAACCATCATGTCAACTTATAATTTCCAGCTTTTTTTCAAAAAGGCAAACAGAATGCCCTTCAAATAAAACATTCTTCACACAAGGTTCAACTTTAAGAAGAACATACATAGTTCTTCCATCTCTGACAATACAAAGGTTCTTTTACATCCCGCCAAACTAGGTAACAATCACTCCGCACACGAATCATATCTCCCATCAAATCCGTAAGTAGAAAATCTCAATCAAGATAAACTTCAACAATGTGTTCCAGAAAAAAAAAACTAACATCGTCCTTGTCGGTTCGAACAGCTCCCGATGCACATCAGAAAATCTATTCCATTCCATATCCATCCATAGCTCTTCTAGAGCCAAAAATCTTGTCCGGCGAGGAAAGGTGACCCGCCACCGATTAAAATCTTAATCTCACCTCTCTCTATATCTTCATCAAAGAGCTCACACAAGGTCCTTCTTGCATACACAGTTTCTAATGTCTTTGTTTGTTGGTGTGCTTTCTTCTGAAAAAGGCGGAAAAGATACATTTTTTGCGAATTGAAAAAAAGATAGATTTAAATAAAAACATTTGATCTGAGATAAAAAATCAACAACAACAGAAATCCTGATTTAACATCAGGCGGAGGCATTAACACCTCTAAACAAGGTTGGCATTGTTGGAACTCTGGGAAGAGTAGGTACCATCACCGATGCCAAAATGTTAAGACAAGAATAAATCTTCTATCAAGATATCTATCAGAATTCAAGAATTCCAAAACTAATCTTTGTCCCTAAGAACACAGTTCGTATAGTGCTCGCAGTTATTGTGGTTTATAGACGGTCAACATGGGTTTATTTCGTTCTTCTCCCTTTCAAGGATCTAAACAATATGCAAACCAAATCAGTCGATCTGTAAGATTTAATCAGAGGGACATAAAAATGTACATGCGACATTGTGGGCTGCTGCCCTTGAAACATAATTGCTGCTAAGATCGCAGAGATTCTGCGGTGAGTGATTATTAATAAATAAAGAAGGAATTCTATCGGAATCGGAAGTCGGAACAAGGCAGTCGTTAAAATCGTTGTCCTTTTTCACGAAGTTATTGGTATATTGGCATGTGATGAATGCAGCTGTTTTGTCAACAAAACATTTGCAATTAACTGATGACTTGATAAAACTGATATTGTAATAGGAAGGTAAAGAAGATTCTTCTTTTAATGCCAAATAATGGAATGGCAACATCTGCTTCTTATAACTTTATTTAAGTGGGTATGTCTTCAATTCAGGGACACAAAACACTACGTGAGTCTTATGGGTTTCAAATTTTAGCATAGTTTTCAATATAATTTTTGATAGCCGATTTTACGTTCAAGTGTACATTGAACAGGCACCTTAAAATAGCAGTGACTGAGACATCATGTAGGCCCAATCCAAACCGTTTATACTGTTTCAAAAGTTCTATTCAATTTTAAAGTTTTAGTTTTAAATTAAATTAACCACTAAATAGTCCTAGTTATGTTTGTAATTTGATCTAAAAAGCTTTATTTTATCATTTCCGAATTCTGAGTTGTGAGTTATTGTACAAAATGCCATATTGGTATTTTAAAAGCTTGAGTTTAGTAAATCTTAAGGCTAAGTTTTAGTTAAAAATTTAAATGGGTAAATAAAGCGGTTTTTAACAGCTCATAGAGTTATAAGTAGCATTAAATTTCCGGGACTAAGGCTAATTAGCATGGAATCTAACCATTTCTGAACATTCAGAGCTGAAATCACTGACTTAAACAAATTTCAAACCACTCAGAAGAAGACTCTGGATAATTAACCTACATACTTACTTACTTACTTAAGGTGGCGCTACAGTCCGGGGTGGACCAGGGCCTCAACCAACAAGCTTCAACAGCTAGCTCGGTCCCTAGCTAGCTGTCTCCAGTTTCGCACGCTAAGTTGGTTGAGGTCCTCTCTCACTTGTGTGCGCCACCTGAGCCGCGGTCTTCCTCTACTTCGCCGTCCCTCGGGGTTTGATTCGAAGACTTTCCGGGCCGGAGCATTCGGGTCCATTCGCTCTACATGACCAAGCCATCTCAGTCGCTGGACTTTTATACGTTTGACTATGTAGGTCAGTTTCGCTGTACAGCCCGTACAGTTCGTGGTTAAATCTTCTCCTCCACTCCCCGTCTATGCAGACCGGACCAAAGATCACACGAAGAATTTTCCTCTCGAAACAGCCTAAAGCGCTCTCATCCACTTTCGACAAAGTCCATGTCTCTGCACCATAGACAAGGACCGGGATGATAAGGGTCTTATAGAGGGACACTTTATAGCGGCGCCTAGGTATATGAAGTCCTTCACTACCTCAAAGTTATAGCCGTCTATAATAAAGTTTTATCCAAGACGTCGGTGTTGTGTGTCCTTTCTTGATGACAGCATATACTTGGTCTTGCTAAATTTTACAGCTAAACCCATCTTCTTCGCTTCCGTCCCAATGTTCACAAATGCGCCACTGACATCACGCTTTGTTCTTCCAATAATGTCAATGTCGTCGGCGTATCCGAGTAATTGGACGGACTTATGAAAGATTGTGCCTTTTGTGTTGGCGCGTGAGCTTTGCACTATTCTTTCAAGAACGATGTTGAAGAAATCGCACGACAGAGCATCGCCTTGTCTAAAACCTTTTTTGACATCAAATGCATCGGTGAGATCTTTTCCGACTTTGATGGAGCAGCGTGAATTCTCCATCGTCATCCTGCACAAGCGGACAAGTTTGTCAGGGATGCCAAAACTAGACATTGCTCTATATAGTTCGCTCCTATAGATGCTATCTTACGCGGCTTTTAAATCGATGAAAAGGTGGTATGTGTCGATTTGTAGCTCCTGGGTTTTTTCCAAGATCTGCCGTAATGTGAATATTTGATCGATGGTGGACTTTCCTGGTCTAAGGCCGCACTGATATGGACCTATCAGGTTGTTGACGAAAGGCTTCAGACGTTCACATAATACGGCGAAAGGATCTTGTACGCAATGTTCAGGAGACTTATGCCTCTGTAGTTGGCGCAGTTCAGAGGGTCTCCTTTCTTGAGGATCGGACAGACAATACTGAGGTTCCATTCATCGGGCATGCTTTCTTCCGACCATATTTTGCAGATGAGCCGGTGCATACTCCCAACCCAGTCATCGCCTGCCGCTTTGAACAGTTCGGCAACGTCAGATCCAGCGGCTTTGTTGGACTTGAGATTCGCTATCTTCACTTCGTCCAGGTCGGGTGGGCGGTATTGTTGGTCTGCGTCGCCTAAGTTGATTGGTGCTATCTCTATAGCAGCGGCATTTTCTTCTTCATCGCCGTTATAAAGATTGGAGAAATGTTCACCTACATGGATGCCAATAATTAGAGGTCCCAGTATCGCAATATTATCAAAGAAAACCACAGAACTATAAAGAAGCATGGTTTAATGAGGAATGTATGAAGGCGAAAAACATATCATATGCGTGTTTGAGGGTATTTCGTGGAACGAGAGACGTTCGAATCATGCGACTTTATTTGGAAGCAACTGCAAAATTTAAGAATATGTGTAGAGTACTCGTAAAAAAGAACACTTTTTATGAATCGGAGCTAAGAAGCTAGCGCAAACTAAAACTGCTAAGGACTTTTGGAATCTGGCTCAAAAACTGAACGGAGCTAAATACGTTATTTAGTATTGAGCTAAAGCCAATTGTTCTGCAGACTCATTTTTAAAATCTTCTAGCACAAACATCTACAAGTAGCATGGCGTTACACTTTGCTGTTCGCGGTTTCCACGATGATACTTTGGATTTACATATAACCTACAGGGAAGTTGAGGAAGCTATAAGTAGTCTTAAGGATGGTAAAGCTGCAGGGTCCGACAGGATACAAGTTGAATTTCACAAATACCGAACATCTAGTTTATGTGAAACACTTACTCAAGTATTCAATAACATTTTTGAGAGCGGAACAATACCTCAGCGGTTCCAAGAAGCGCTTATTTTTCCAATTTACAAGGAAGGTGCACTGACAGATCTAGCAAACTATCGTGGCATCTCATTTTTAAATGCTTCTTACAAAATATTTACAGTAGTCTTGCTTAAACGGTTGAATACATGGATATCTTGTAACGATTTACTAAAGAAAAATCAGGCGGGTTTCAGAGCTGGATATTCTAAAATAGACCACATATTCGTACTAAAGACTGTTGCGGATTCATTCATTGACGGTGCAGCATTTGTGCAGCATTTGATATGGTAGACCATGAATATCTATGGTACAAATTATATGGGTATGGTATATCGCAAAAGTTTGGACACCTTATTGAAGGTCTGTATACGGATACTAGATTAGATTAAGAATTTTATTTTTCAATTTGTTTTATATACAATTTGACTTAAAACTAACTTATTACTAAATTAAATCATGTTGGCTCAACAATAGGGGCCCAACGTTCTTCATTTGGCTTTACATAATACTATTTGCTTACAATATCATATTTATGTTTTCTTAATCTAATTCATGATTTTTTAATATTAACTAAATAATAATTTTTGATGAGTGGGTTTTTTAACCCCTATAGTATTGATTGTTGTTCTTCTCGTAAAAGGGTGCGTTGTCGTTATGGATGATGTCTTCAAATTGATCGTCAGTGATGGCTCGGGTGTATAGATACTTGTCACGAGGCTCTAGTTCATGCTGGAGAAGTTGTTGCACTTCTGTGTTGGGATGATCTTCCAGGTTTCTGATGATTTTTCCGGAGAGCTGCAGTAAATACTCGTCTAGTGGTATTAACTTTGCTTCTTTATACAGATTCCTTGTTGGTATATATTTCTTCGTCAGTGGGTTACGGTACAGTCCAGTGCAAATGCGGAGCATCTTTCTTTCAAAAAGCTTCATCTTTTTCATTGCTGTTACGGATACTAGAACAGCAGTATGGGACGAATATGTACATTTCCGAGTGGTTTCAAACCTTTGCTGGAGTAAAACAAGGGTGTGTGCTTAGCCCAAGTTTATTTGCGTTATTCATGAAGACTTAACTGATTATTTGCCGGGAGAATTAAATATGGAGGAACTCTTATCAAATCTCTTCTGTTCGCGGATAATATAGTCATAATGGCATACTCACGAAAATCCCTACAACTGATGATGAACAGTGGAAACTTACTGTCAACCTAAGCAAATCAAAAGTAATGGTTTTCAAAAACGGTACGGGCAGACTTAGCTCAAAAGGAAGATAGTACTTTAATCAAGAAATGGTGGAAGTTGTATATAAGTATTTGGGGGTAAATGTCGCTGTGAATATGAATATGAAGAAACATCTGCAGGAAAAATTATAAAAATCTAAACCAGCCATCAATATGACCTGCAAAAATTGCTTTAACAATAAGTATATCGCACATAGCAACAAATATGTAAGGTATTCGAGTCGGTATCGGAATCAGTTTTGTTTTATGTAGCACAGGTATGAGGAGGAAGGAGGTTTGAAACTGTAGAACAGCTACTTAGATTCTATATACGAGTAAAAAGAACGTTTCGTTTGCCACCAAACTCACCCAACTACATGAGAATGTAAGAAACAGGACTATCTCTAATAATAAGTAACATACATTAATAAAAGGCTAAAAATTCTAAGCTATCGGCTGCCAAAGGAAATAGCTTTGCATTCAATACAGACTAAATCGGGATAGTTTAAGGATTGGCTGGATATTGCACTGTAGAATGGAAGAGTTTTAAACCTGAAGATAGGGATGTTGGCAAAACACAATGTATGAAGTGATAAAAAGCTTGGACGAACCGATTAGAGAGAAGTTCTTGTAAGAGGCATCGGAATCTTTTTACAGAACTATTTAAAGTCGACTGGATCATAATTTGCAGGATAAAAATTATGTTCGAGATTCATGCAGTGTTTATGAAATTTCTAGCATATTTCGTTTAAGAGGAGAGCTTCTAAGACTAAAATTCATACCACATAGACATGATGTACCTATCTTATGCACCATCTGTAACTTGCGAGAACGAGAAGTGTCTTGGAATGTGAATATCAAGAGAACAAACTATCGAGCTACTTAATGAAGCGGATGTTACAAAAATATTCCAATACTTCAAGATTGCACTCGGCTATAGAGAAAATATACTGTCGGAAAATTTTTAATTTAATAAATAACGTAACATTTTAACTTCAAAAATAATTATTTTAATAAAATTGGAACTAAAGATACTTTTGTAAATCTATGATATATTTTTTAATAATTGTTGTCAAAAAGGCAGACGGCATAGCCATGTTCTATTGATTTTTATAACTGTATATTTGTAATCAAACTAAAATTTATATTAATAAAAATCAACTAAATCTAAAAAATCAAAGAGGTTTTTCGCATTACCAGACTAACCCAAAGAAAGGTTACGTGGTATGATGTTGAATGCGAAAGGTGGCAGAAGATGAACGGGTAAAACTACTTTAGCAGAAAATAAGAGCACTGACTGTATTCAATCGAGCCAGGATCTAGAAGAAAGGTGTAGAGATCTCATATCATATCAAAGAGATCGAAAGTCTCGTGGTCAAAACAACACCCAAAGGCCTTTTAAAAAAGCCAAGCTACTGCTTTTAAGGTCAGAAAGAAAGCTGTTCCAAATATCGAAGATAACCTATAGTCACCAAAATACAGGGAAGAGTAAAAATTCATCAACATTTCCAGCAAACGGACTTTCAGCTCTATATGTCACATCTATACAGGGTGGGCCATCTAGTGGTTTCTTTTTAAATCATAAGGTCTTTGACACAGCTGGTTCCATTCGAAATCTTGACAGAAAGTCAGTTTCATACCTACGCGGAACGAAATGAGTCGCTTAACGCTTGAATAACGTTGGGAAGGATTGAAACTTATTTCCAAAGTGAGTGCTGTGTGTAGTCCAAATAGTGCGTTTTTTGGAAAGAAGTTTTGGCCGAAATGAAGCACACACCGCACCTGGTGTACGCAAGTTTGTGCAAAAGTTCGTGAGACTGGTATGCTAGTGGATAACACTCATGGTCCCCGTTGTCGTACGGTGCGCACAGACGAAAATATGGCTGCTGTAGCCTCAAGTGTGAGACTCAAATCACGAACATAAACTCGCCATTGATCACAACAGCTCAAAATCTTACTGATTAGAATTCTGCACAAAGATCTCGGATTATTTGTTTATAAGGTCCAATTGTCTCGATCTGAGACATCCGAGGCAGCTACTTGAACGTCGTTAAGTTCCATAATTAATGCGAATGTTTGCAATTGCTAATAAAGCCATAATACATGGGAAAAATCTATTTTTGTTTATTTTATTGCATTTTTAAAAAGAAACATGTATGTATTTACAAAAAAGGCGATCTAATGTGTTCCTGTACTATTGAGTCATATCTACGCTAAGCGCCTCATATGTATTTGATCATATCCTACTAATCCTGCAGCGGGTCTCAAAGTTCAATAACACTAAAATTGGTAGGTATAGTACTATAGGTTCCGACCGAACAGATAGACCGTAGACCAAATCTTCACAAGGACATTTTGAAAAAGACAAAATATGTCGTAGGGAAAAGCTTCCCATAATGCACAAGGTTTCGGGGAAGAGGTAAAGGCTATTATGTGATTTCTTCAATCTCGTTTGGTAGCATTTTAGTAGGTACGAGTAGTCCGTAGGGTGGACTTTTACACGGAGTGCACATTTTTCAAAAGGTTTATTTAGCTAAGTAAGTACAAAATGGCGACCCTCCTGGTAGTCTAGTCCTAATTAGCGCTGAATTGATTTGGGAAATTTTGAACTTTCTCACGGAGTCATACTGTCATACTACTGTCTATTATGGTGTGTTGCTTTTGCACCATCATCCAGAATTTGGATCACTCACTTACCGGACTACCACACTCATTCCACACCATCTATACTAACTTTGCCAAGCTAGGCAGCTTGTTGACTGGTGCTGGAACAGAAGCCAATCCGATAAAATGATCATCCGGTCCCCTGCACTGTAAAATTTCATCAAATCCCTCATTCCGCCTGCTCGGGTTCTAAAGTACCAAAGGTTCACCGCACACAGCAATGACAGTTAGTGTTGTGAGGAATACCTAGCTACTCTGCATGCTCTTCTATTGGCAAGTGTTCGCCAAGTACTTACAATCCAGGTTATGATATGGTTCTGAATATCAGATCAAGTTTTCAGGATTTATTATTGGTTGGGCAAGTCTTTCTAGATATAATGCAGTTAATTGAACTGCTCCACCTATAGTTTGATCCGTTAAGAAAAATTGAGAGAATACTGTCCTTTATAACTCTGAGCCGAATGTTGACTCTTTCCGCAAGTAATTTATTAAAGGCTGATACTCGGCTAGCCAGCTCGTCTATTATCATTGCTGATTAATTTGGTAGATGATGTACTAGAATTAATGGCTTTAACAGACACCTGACTGTGATAATAGCTACATTCCGGTTCTAGTTTGGATTTTGTTTGAGAACAGTTGAATCTACTAATAAAATGTGCAGACATTATAGACATCAATTGCCCTTCCCCACGTGGTGTAATAGAGTTCTTAACGGCCATTAAAAAAATAAGAAATTTGATGATCTTGACGTAAACATTAGTATAAGACTAATTTTATGTTATCAAACAAATATCTGAATATGACAAAACGTGATTATTGAAAGCAGCAACTTTGAAATAGCTTAGGAGTGCGCATTCCAATGTGGACACAGATTGAAGAACTACCCTAGTTTGGTAAATGGCTTCAAAATTTCTCATACTGCGAGTCCTGATCTACAATCTCGAGTATTGGACAATACATAATGTAGAAAGAATGCGAACTGGTTGCTTTTGAAAGAAAAATTCTTCGCCTGATATTTGGTCCTGTGTGCGAGGTATAATGTGCGAGATATTGGTGAGGAAGTTCCATCACTGTCTCTGATCTGGACTTGGTCCAAAAATCAAAACACGTCTACTACACTGGCTTGGCCACATCTGTCATCATGGATGTCATGGTGCTTGGTCCACATGATAAAAAGTCTCGTTTTGATGAGACCTGGGGAAAGAGCTAAGTAGGCAAGTAGCTGATTCTAAAACCAGAATTCAAATACATATTTTATATTTGAATCAAGTTATTTCAATGAACATTTTTGGAACATTATTTTAAATCTTTATATATAAAAATCAATTGCTGTTCGTTTGTCTCGCTAAATCTCGAGAATTGCTGAACCGATTTTGCTAATTTTTATCTTTAAATATTTGTGGAAGTTCAGGGAAGGTTTAAACGGCGAGAAATATAAATAATAAGTAACGAAAAATACGAAAAACGAAAATTTAATTTTCCAATACAAAATTTTCCAAGCTGTGAAACATTTGATGTCTTAACACTACAAATTACTGCAGAAATATACAATGAGACATTGATCATGATAGAAAATATGTGTCGTTTTTGGGCATGACATCACCCAATCGTCCTATGCGCGATACTTTTAATCAAGAGTTGAAAGCCCAATCAACAATTTGTGGTTTGGAAGCGGCTAAATAACCGGCTTTGAGCTCAGGTTTCCCAAACCAAGGGTTTACAATTTGGCTAAAAAGCCGTTCCAAAACCGTTCCAGAACCGTTACAATTTAACCTAGATTTAAAAATAGTTATTTTGGAATCAGAAAAATGACATATTGGTTATGAAAGGGTTAAAAAATATCCAAATATTATCACCAGTTTAAAAATGGAATTTTTCAAACCAATATATGACCAAAAAGTTGTGCAAGAGAGAAAATTTTACCGAAATCAGCCTTAAGATAATTTTTGGTTTCTTTCTACCGTATATCATACTAGGGTAATAAAGTTTCTCATTTTTAGCCCCACTATGACTAGAGTTATTTAAAGCTTTTTTGTAACCTCGGTTTTTCTGGAGCCAGGGCTAAAAATTGTTGCTTGGGAGGAGAACAACAATACGATACTAAAATACTGGCCGAAACAGTTCGTTCAAATGTTCCACAATTGAATGAACAATTGCGTATGATACTTTTATGGAAGCTGCGAACCGTGGATCTGGTGGAATTTACTTCCTTGATGCTCCCTGGGGAACTGGAAAAATGTTTCTAATTTTCTTGCTGTTGGCAAAGATCATATCGCAAAATGAAGTAGCCCTAGCACTGGCTTCATCTGGAATAGCTGCAACATTGTAAGAAGGTGGACAAACTGCACATTGTGCCTTGAAATTACCACTAAACATGCAAATCAACAAATCAACAGTTTGTAACATAGTCAAAAACAGCGAAATTGCGAAGATTCTGATGAATGTATACGATGGCCCACAAAAGGTCACTGGAGCCACTGGATAGAACGTTAAAGACACTCCAATTAACAACTAACATGCGAGTATTTTTTCAACAAGATCAAACTGCGATTATGTTTTCGAAGCAGTTATTTGATATTGGAATTGGTAAGGTCGCAGTTGACACCTCGACCGGATTAATTACACTACTCACGGGTTTTTGTCACTTCGTCGACTCAAAAGAAGAGCTTATTCAGCGTGTTTTTACGGAGATAGAACAACAGTTCAGAAACTAAAATTGGCTGAGTGAACAAGTAATATTGGCGGCCAAGATCGTCAAGGGAAAAAACAAAGGAGAGGATGTCTTGATCCCGAGTATACCGATGATTCCAACGGATTTTCCATTTGATTTTAAAAGTCTACAATTTCCCGTCCGTCTGGCCTTTGCGATGACAATAAATAAATCGCAGTCGTTGAAAGTTTGTGGAATCAACTTGGAGTTTCCCTGTTTCGAGCATGGTCAATTATACGAAAAAAAGAGAAAAAATATAGTACATAAAAAAGCCTTAAATTGATTAACTGTATAACTGTGTTGCGTTTATTGTAGACAAAAATGTTGTATTAAGTTTTGACCATATTTTACAAAAATATAAATGTAGGTGATACAAAGTTCACCGGGTCATCTAGTCTAAAATGAAAGAAAAGGTATAATGTATGTATGTATGTTTCAAAATTTTACGTTAAAGTTGGCATTGATTTTTGAGAAAAAGTGAATAACGAAAACATTTTTTTTCCTGAGAAAAAACTTTCTTTTGAGCGTTTACAACTTTCTAACCTTAATTTGAATTCCAAAAATTGTGTTGAGGGAAGCAATTATCCTTATCACATCTTCGACGGATGGAAAGAGATTTTGATGAAATTAGACTCTCGTCGTTATCTTTTTTACAAACCTATTTCATCATTATTAGAATTGAAAATTCATACCTATCTGATATCTCTTTATGTTCCACACAAAAATATATTAACCGGAATATTTTTTTTATCAAAAATATAGACTCGGGTATGCTTGTAACTAGATGCACAATGGGTCAATAGGGTGTTATATATGTGAGATTCAAATCGATAAATTATATAACCACCATGTACGTAACCTTTTCAACTAAACAATCTTCCACTAAGTCGAGTCGGCCAACCAACCGGTGTTGGCGATGAATGGCGTAGCACAGAACAGAATAGCACAGCACACCGGGATCGGGAACATCAGGGAAAGCCAGGAGCTCATATAGTAGCTGCTTTTACATTTGTTAGCCTGTCTCATGCACTTCAACTTCCAATTCTCTCAGATCGTCCAAAACAAACGAATTCATCATCGCATGTGATGATGATTATAATGTTATGTAGCCCTAACGCTAACCTAACCTAACCATAGTAGTGCCCACTTATGCTCACCGAGTTCCATTGTTTGATCCTTTCAGTTTCGATGGTGCTGAATGTTATCAGTAATCTGGTAGATTCATCTTCTTGATAGCACGCAATGATTTAAACATCGGGATGTGTAATTTTTTACGTTGCTTTGGTTCGGTTCGGATGGATTCAGGATTTCCATCTTCTATGTTGTGTGTTGGGTTGTTTTGCTTTTGTTTTGTTTGAGCGGTTGTTGTTTGTTAATCGTGTGAAGCTTCCTTCAGTGCTATTACTCATTGGCATTGGTATTGGGAAACACATAAATAGGAGGCCATCATCATCGTCGTCATATAAAATGCACACGCATTGTGTTCCTTTTTATAAAATATAGAAAAAGACAAGCAGGCTTACACATGTGAGATGTGACATTGAACAGATTTTAACCCTCGATGAGGACTGGGACGATGCGATGGCGACATCAACGCCCGTTGTTGAGAAACGTTCCTTTCGTAGAAATATATAGAACATCTGTCGATCTTGATAACATTTTTGATTCCCTTTCCGTTGGCCTTAATACAAATGTTATAGGTATGATTGTATGCCACAGGCGGTCGTCCTTTTGGTAATGCATTTGCATTATTCGTCAAGTTAATGCGACCAGCATATTTGATTTCTTAGCAAATAATATGCGCGAATCTCGTAGATAACAATCGAATAGCTTTTCTTTTTTACTCAGGATAGACATGTGTCCTTGCATAATTTCCGGAAACATGTCCGGTCATATTTTCAAATACTATACAAAATGTGCCTATAGTGCTGTAAAAAACATTCCGGATTTTTTTCGTCAAGATCATTAATTGTTGTTTTTTGTATGCATTAAGGCAATTTTTCCTTAATATCAGAGAGAAAACGATAAATTTTGCAAAGGATTGTGCTGATTTGAAAAATCTTTGAGGAAATTTTATAGCAACCGAATATAAAAAGAAAACTCTTTTATACAAAAATTCAATAACATGCCTGTGCAAAACTATCCTAATTTATGAGAGATTTCGAGTCCTGGCATTATAAGTAAGGCATCGGTTTTTCCTGTCTTTTGAAGGACAGCATTAGTTAAAAGTTTAAACAGGTTTTTATTGGAATTAGATTAAAAGTTTAAACAGGTTTTTTATTGGAATTAGATTGTAAAGGGTGGTCCAAATACAAGTTTCTTTTAAAAAATGCAATAAAATGAACAAAATTAAATTTTGTCCATGTGTTATGGCTTTATTAGTAAGAGTAAACATCCCCATTAGTTATGAATCAAAATGTCTCTCAAGCAGATGGTCGTGTCTCGTGTGCCTTCAATCAGGGGCGAACGCAGGTGGGGGTTTTGGGTGTTCAAACCCCCTCCGAAACATGTGGAATAAGAAAATACGGATTCACTTTCTTAAAAAAAACAAAGTGTTATTTTCGTGCCATAGATTCTTCTATATCTTTTCATAAAAAGGTTCCATAGTTCAAATATTATTAACGTACGGCCCAAGAATAGGAGTTCCTGAAAATAAAATGTGAAGTAATTTTCTTTGAAATTCGCAAAAATTTGAAGTTTTGGTCAATACATGTACTTACTTAAACAGGGATATTAAATAAATTATAAAGTAGGAACAAAAGTAAACAACTTTATTTATACTCGTATTATATTCATACCACAATTTCTTTAAATGTCTAGTAATGTATGAATAAGTAACTTTAAGTAATTATAAAAAAACAGTCATATTGAATGTTTTTACGAGTATGTCCCCGTGTCACAAGGAAATCGTTTTGAATTTTTGAATTTTTCCCCCACAGGTTTTTTTCTTTTTTTTTAGACCAAAAATATCGGTACCTACCCATACGATTTTTTTTCGAAATCTTATGAATATTTTTTTTCTCAAAAACTGACTTACAGAATTAAAAAAAATTCATAAAATTTCATTGAGTTTAATCTAGGCAATGGTTAAAAAATAGTATTTTTTGGAAGCTCCAAAATGTTCTTACCTAAAAATAAAGGTAGCCACCATACAAATGTAAAAAATTGATTTCGAAAATCTTATTTTTTCAAAAACAGCCCCGAAAATTTTGATAAAGTTTTTTTTATTTCGATTAATTTTAAAAAAAATATTAAAATTAAGATTTACCTGAATGTACCTACCATGAATCGTTTTTTTTTCAAATTTTGAATTTCTCATTATAGGCAGAACGGATTTGAATGAAATTTTTGATGGAAAAGCTTCTAAAAAGTTTAAAAAACATTGCATTTCAAAATTCGTTATCTCAAAAACGGCTTAATATTTTTGTTTGGAAATTTATTTTTTATTCGTACAATAATGAATACAACAAGTTGGCGTACCAAAATTTTTTCTTAAAAATGTTTTAAGAATTTTGTAGACATTTTTAAAAAAAGCACTACGACTTATAATTTTTGTTCTTGCATAAACTAATATTTGCTTGAATCACATGGCATCCTGTTTGTATCTCCAACTACATAAGGAGTTGTTTTATTCATTTAAAAAAAAAGAATTTGAATGCTTATGAACAGTTCTGCTAATAACATTAAATTTTGAAATTCTTAGTCTTTTAAATAAAAGCAATTTCGTGCGACCCGGTTTCTCATAATTATGCAGTACCTATAGTTAATGTAGGTACCAGTTAAGTGTTGCGGTGTCCTTATACGAGTATGTTCGTAAAACTTTTTTTCGTATGATTGCAAAAGTACAACAAGTTATGACTTCACGTATCAATAAATTCCGGATTTAGTTTTGTGGAACTTATTATAATTCTATTTTAGGTATACACTTATGGAATCACTCTTTTTCTTCTTGCTGCATTAATGATATTATATGAACCAAGTAATGGCCTCCATCACAGGGCCGTAGTAAAAGTCTATGTCTAAAAATTAATTCCGGAATTAAAATGCACAAAAGGGAAGTATAAACACGCCCTCGTAGAGAATATTTTCCAACTTTTGGTAACATTATTCAAATTTGCCAAATAGGTATCCCTTGCAACATCCCTATGATGTTTTGTTTTTGCAATTAGCTGTATGAAATTGTTCCAAAAGTCTCTATCCCTAAGAGCCTATATTGTTTAGTTATAACATATTTATGTTAATAACAATAAAGATTATGTAATTAAAAAGTACCTACAAAATAGTAATAAAAAAATACTTATTTTATTATAAAAATGTCATACTTTTTTCTAAAACCCCCTCCGAAATTATTTTCTGCGTCCGCCCCTGCGCTTCAATTGTTGAGTCAATTGGACCTTGTAAGCGAATACTCCGAGATCTTTGTGCAGAATTCTCCTCAGGCTAATGCGTGAAATGTTGAGCTGCTGACATCGATGGGGAGGTGATGTTCACTACAAATTCTAACGCCAACAGTTTTCGCCATTATAAGAAACTCAGATGTGGAAAATCAGTAGATCCTCGGAAAACAACAGTTATAACTTACAGGCGTATATAAGGATCCCTTTGCGACTTCTAAGAGAATTTGGTGTTTTCGCATTTCGACACCTCATAATTGATCTAAATTGATCTACTAACAAATTGAAAAGTTTGCTTTTCAGCTATGAAATCAAATTCAACTGCATTATTTATTAGAAATATTTAATTATTTCTTCTTCGCGACGTTTCGAAGGAATTGCACTCTTCGTGGTCATGGGATTAGACTGACGTTTTTATCGCAGATAACGGATATAATATTTATATTATTTATGTAATGAGTGCATAGAATAGGGCACATAAACTGATCATCGATCGACAACTGTTAATTGTGTAAGAGTATTCAGTACACATAACTCTATAGGCGTTGGCCAAAGTTCTGGGTATGTACATTTTTGCCTTGGTGTTTGATTTATTGATTTGTAAACATCTCTGCCGGCAGTAGGGTAACTCAAAAACGTGGGTAGGACTTTTACGTTCCGTGTAGCCCGTTACAGTTACACATTACGGTTACAAGTTCCGTGTAGCAACTTACCTTACGGAAGATTGCTTTCAAGACCCTGTTTCCATGGCTAACTAGAATTAAATATATTCACTCCCCCAACACTTTTTCACCTCTCAACCAATAAGTGTAAGATTTCATAGTGGGTTCATTCAAAGTTTTAAGCAAATCCACTTCCAAAAAATGCATTTTTAGAGTTGACATTTAAAATTCCGAAAAATGTTGCCCAGGCCAATCATTTGACATTTGGAACGAAATATTCCCGATACGTCAGAATTTATTTTGTCCCTTAATTTTCATTCCATATATTTTTTTTAATTATCAAATTAAATATTCTACATATATTATATCAAAATATAGATCGTTCTGCATCTGTCAAGCCATGAACTGGATGATGACTAGGACTTCAGTATAGATTAAATAAATTAGTTTTACTCGTACTTTACCAATTTCCATTACAAGGTGGGAATGATGTCAATCGGTTTATAAATCTCTGACGGGACTAAGATAAAGTACGGAAACCGAAAAAAAAGTCGGAGTATTTCTAGCTCAGTGTGAACTATGTATGTATGCAGAAAAAAGACATCAAGAGCCTGATTACACGAGTTTTTATTTCGTCCTTTTTACATATTTGATGAGAAGATATGTTGCGGAATAAGGCTATGCTTCTATATAACGGTCACCTACACTGTCAAAAAAACGAAAGACGAAACCAACGAAAAAAAGAATCGTAATCAGAATTCAAAAGTCAAACTGAAGTATCATATTTTCGGTCACATTCTCAAATATTTTTGACGAGAACGGCATGATTGACTTGGTTTTGATAAAGTGAACGCTCGATCCAGCAGCTTGTCAAACATGCTGGATGGATTTCAAAATGTGTTTATATTTTGGCTGCATGACAAGCATATTTCAGAATGTGAGCGACCCTATTAATGCTCCGAGCAAACAATAATTGTAGTATGCGGCGTTAAACGCAATTGCTGAGGTTGAGAAAAATGCGGAGTTATCGTTCTTTCTTCTTTTTGGTTTCCTTTATTTCTCTAGTGTGTTTTATTTTCTATATGACGTTCGCCGTTCGCTCAGGGAAATTCGCTTAACTGAGTAGATAAAAGGGTGCGAAGAGATAGGTACCTATTCCCTTTTCGCTTGAACAAAGGTAACTTATAGTAAAAATCGCTGTGTTTAAAAGCACCTATGTAAACGAAAGGAAGCCAAAAGAGAAACAGAGATTAAAAATCGGTTTCGTGTAAAGTCTATTTTGTTATGTTTAAATATAATTGTAACAATGCAATTTTGTCTCAAACAACATCCCTGTTTAAACATACATAAGTCTAAAGCGGCAAATACACACGACACTTGTGTGCACACCGGTGTCGGTGTACGGAAATGTGTCCCGTCTGTGGGCTGGTGCGCACACCGATTTTCGGTGTCCGACACCGTGTGGGTAAAATCAAAAGTTTTTGATTTTTGGTGTCGGTGTCTCGATCGGTGTGATGTGTATTGCGATGTGCGTGCACATTTGCTATTCAGTATTCACTATTCACTATTCAGTTGCAGCCGGATCGTTGTGCGGTAAAGCACGTCGAAAAATTTACTTGCGACTTATAGGCAGGGTTGCGAAAGCTTATGTCAGTGGTGGGTGACTTATGAATTAAAAACAATGTAATTCAGCAGCTAGTTACCGACTTAGAAATTAAAAAAAAAAATAAGTCATGAGCAAGTAAGTGACTTAAGAATTTAAAAAAAAAATTATTTAAAAGTTTCCTAGTGACTTATGAATTAAAAAAAAATAATTCATAAGCTAATGGATGATATCTGATTAAAAAATTATTAATTGGAAAATTTATGAGCTAGCATGATAATTTTATGACACACAAAAGCTTGAAATCTACTTTCGTTAATAATTAAATAATTATGTAGCCAAAACAAGCTTAAACATTTCGAATCTACCAACTACGTATACATAGCTTAAGAATTAAATTTTTTTTCATTCATAAGTCACTTAGTAGGTTGTGAATTAATGTTTTTTTTTAATTCATAAGTCACTTAGTAGTTTATGAATTAAATTTTTTTTAAATCATAAGTCACTAACTAACTTATGAATTAATTTTTTTTAATTCACAAATCATCTACGGACTTATTACTTATGTTTTTTTTTAATTCAAAAATTCGCAACCTTGCTTATAGGTACTATAATCTATAAGGTAAGTTATGAATTCGGAAAAAACATCGAACTAGAAATTTTGACATTACGATGATAGCGAAGACTAAGAAAGTGGGTCTCGCAATTCTGTTTATAGGTCTGTTTGACTATAGCTTAAACGTCTGGGCCAATTTACTTTAAACTTGGTAGATATTATTTTTAATTTTTCCTCCCACAGGTTTTTTTACTTTTTTAAGACCAAAAATAACGGTACCTTTCATACGAATTTTATAAATATTTGTTCTTCTCAAAAAATGTTCAACAGATTTAAAAACATTTTCCGAAAAATGGTTATTGAGAGTACCCGCCATGGAACCTGTTTACGCTTTTATAAAACAAATTTAATGTGCAGTACCTATCCTAAAGGCTCAGAAAGTCAATGATCTTTTTTTTATACATTACTTATATATTTAAATATTGCGAAAGCTTTTATCCTAACTTAAGTAAATAATGTTTAAACTTTCTCCTTTAAGTTGAACGGCTATATTAATGAACAGCAGATTTTACTGCTTTGAAAGTACATACTTTAAGCTTTGAATTCCTTATTATGGTTTGTTTCAATTTTTGGAAGCATTCTAGTTTCGATCGTCAACTTAAGCTGTTCGCCGAGTAATAAAAAACATTAATTAGTAATTGGAAATAAAAACTGAATTTCTTTTCTAAATTTATTCTTCTTTTTTTTTCTTAAATAAGTTTGAGAAACTCTCCTACATTAAATGGTGCCGAAACCCGGGACTAAAGTCCAATTAATTCTTAAATCTTAATTGAATTAAACATTGTTGCGAGTTATAAAATTAATTTTTTTTTATTCAAAAGCTTTGAGTGGTCGGAACTGTAAACTTGGTCCGTATATTATGTATGTATGCTTTTTTTTATAATCTATTCTTTAAATCAACTAAAATTAACCAACAAAAATGGAAAGCCTTGCGAATACTATTGAACATCAGCGCAGATTACTTAAGCAGCTTCAACAATTAATTCAAAATTTTGACCGTAAGCCAAAAGATGAAAAAACACGTGGTCTTTCAAAAAGTTATGTTGAAGAAATAGATACCCTTAGCAAGGAGTTCAAAGAGAACCATGATGCTCTTTGTCTATATGTAGATGATAATGCCTTGCAACAAGATAATATACCGTACTTAAAAGATGATGTTTTTTATGCATTTAAAGACCTTTATTTAACATTCAAAGGTAAAATATTAGAACTTTCGATGGATCTTCAGTCTGTGAACTCACCATCTCCTCACACGAGTACATTCAATGTTCCATCGAACTTTCATAATGAAAGCGTTTATACGGATGCACGTCTACCTAAAATTCAACTTCCATCATTTTCTGGCGACTACTTGTCTTGGATTTATTACAGAGACATGTTTCAATCATTAGTGCACAGTAATCAAAGCCTTTCTAATGTGCAAAAATATTATTTTTTAAAAGGCTCATGTCAGGGAACGCCACAAGATATTGTAAACGAATACCCAGCTTCAGATGCTAGCTATGAACTCGCTTGGGCTGCATTGAATATGAGATACCACAATAAAAAAATGATAGTTGAAGCATTATTAGGGAAATTATTTTCAATACCTAATGCAAACGGTTCGTTCCAAAGTATTCAAACACTTTTAGACACAACTCGTAAGTGTCTTGCTCTCCTTCGAACAATGCAAATTAATGTTGATAGTTGGGATGCCATTTTGGTATTTTTAACCATCAACAAACTAGACACTCGATCTCGCAAGGAATGGGAGCAATCTTTGAAAGCTTCTACTGAAGTCCCTTCAATGAAAGATCTACTTACTTTTCTCGAAACAACATTTCGTACACTGGAATCTGTTGATAATCTTAACTCTACAAATATTGAGCCACTTGTTTCGTCTGAAAAAATAAAAAAAACAATGTTAAACAACAGAAGACCTTTCTTTCGAAACGTTCACCTAACTGGAGTCAATGATATGTTTAACTGCCCTTGCTGCGAAAAAAGACACTTACTCTATAAATGCTTCAAATTCGCTGCTCTACCATCTGCTGCCAGGCGCGATTTATTAACATCCAAAAGTATTTGTCGAAATTGTCTAAATTCTGGCCACTCTCATGCCGATTGCCGCCTAAGCTCACGCTGCCATATATGTCAAGAGCCACATCATACCATAGTACACAATGACTTTTCCGAGAATTCCTACAACTACCGACCTTCAACATCGTCAGGTGCCCAGAGAACAGATTTAACAAGTCAACACACTGCTTCAGTTAATCAAATGACGTCATCTAATGATCAATTCAACAATTTTGCATGTAACTGTAGTGCTCTTGACACTGTCGCTCTGCCTCAAGTTTTATTGGCTACAATAAGAATACCCGTACAAGTAAATGGTAAAACATTCTTTCTAAGAGCTTTACTAGACCAAGCTGCCCAAGGTACATTCATCACAGAAGACGCAGTCCAAACTCTTCAGATTCAGAAATTTAACACCTTTGCGAAAATAAGCGGGATTGGTGGAAATGTTCCTATAATTGCACGTAATTTTGTGACATTGTGCCTGCACTCCTTGTATGAAAGTAATTTTAACTTAAAGTGCAATGCTATTGTTCTGCCTTCAATTACTTCATACCAGCCTTTGGCAATAAACAAAACTATTTTATCTGGTTTCGAAAATATATTCCTAGCTGATCCATACTTTGCGGAAAGAAGCCAAATCGACCTCTTGCTAGGTGGAGATGTTTATGGAGAAATTGTCCTTCCTGAGCACAAAAGGCAAAAGAATAGTATTTTTCTACAACTTACCCATTTTGGATGGGTTGTTTCCGGGCCAACGTCGAAAATATCTTACGATAAGAATATTAATGTTAATGTATGTGCTCTTGATGACCTACTTCGTGCATTTTGGGAACAAGAAGAGTTGATTGAAAAAAGACACCTTACCATTGAAGACACCGCTTGTGAAAAACATTTTGAAATGACACACATGCGTGAAAAAAATGGCAGATATACTGTGTCCTTGCCGTTTAAGTCGGTGCTTAATGGTTTTCCTTTGCCCACTTTTAGCCATACGGATTACAGTGCCTTGCGCCGTCTGAAGCAACTAGAAGCTAAATTCAAAGGAAATCTTTTATTTGCCGAAGAATACCGCAAATTTATGGACGAATATGAAAAGTTAGGACACATGAGAAGAGTTGGAATTTATCCAAAAGATTTGCAGCCAAATAGCTATTTTCTTCCTCATCACGGTGTTTTGCGAGAAAGTAGTACAACTACTAAACTGCGGGTGGTTTTCGATGGAAGCAGTAAAACACCACATTGTTCGTCTTTAAACGAAGAGCTCTCACCTGGCCCAGCTCTGCAAAATGATCTTCCAACAATAATAACAAGGTGGCGAAGATTTAAAGTTGGATTTCGATCTGACTTGGAAAAAATGTTTCGACAAATTAAAATTCTTCCTGAACAACAAAACTACCAACAGATTCTATGGCGAGATCCTACTACAGATAATATATTGATTTATAAACTATGCACTGTAACCTACGGAACTACATCAGCTCCATACCTTTCCATAAAGGTTCTTCAACAACTCGCGGAAGATGAGAAAGAGTCCTTTCCTAATGCTTGTGGAGTGTTACTTTCTGATACGTATGTAGACGATGTAATTTCAGGTGCTGATACAGTTTCAGAAGCAGAAAGCCTTCAAATCCAACTTTGTGAGCTTTTAAAATCTGGGGGATTTAACTTACGAAAATGGATATCTAATTCATCTGAGCTTTTAAATACTATTCCGGAGGAGTACAAGGAAATCACCAACAAGTTTCAATTTGACAATACCGTCGTTAAAGCATTGGGTCTTGAATGGGACACCACATCTGATGTCTTTCAGTTTAAAATACACTTTGATGAATGCCTTCACGTAACTAAAAGAAAACTGCTTTCAGATGCCGCAAAACTATATGACCCATTAGGCTGGCTAGCTCCAACAACCATATTGGCAAAAATTACTTTTCAAAAATTGTGGCTGGCAGGACTTGACTGGAATGATCCCTTGCCTGATGATTTGAAAACAGAATGGATAAATTACAGAAACAGTCTGAAGCAGCTAGAAGGCATAAAAATTCCTCGATGGATTGGATGTAATAAGACCAGCGGCTTGGAAATCCATGGGTTCTGTGACGCATCGCAGGTAGCATATGCGGCGGTAGTTTACATTAAAGTGACTGATAGTATAGGAGAAGGAATTGTTACTTTATTGCAGTCTAAGACTAAGGTAGCCCCATTGAAAACGGTTTCAATCCCAAGGCTGGAACTGTGTGGAGCATCACTGCTCGTAAAATTAGTTCAAAAACTTCGTTTGCAACTTGGCAGAGACATCTACCAGACCTTTTTTTGGACAGATAGCTCAACAGTTCTTTCATGGATAAGGGGTCAACCTTCAAAATGGTCAGTATACGTTGGCAATCGTGTGGCAGATATTCAACGCCTCTCGGATATAAGTCAGTGGAGACATGTTTCGACTGTTTTCAACCCAGCAGACTGTGCTTCACGTGGTGTACCACCACAAGAGTTAAAACATCACTCACTGTGGTGGGGTGGTCCTCGTTGGCTTTCAAAATCTCCTGACTCTTGGCCAAAACAACCATCATTTACCAACAGCATAGACTTGGAACTAAGAAGAAAGGAAATGTCTGTGAACGTATCATCATGTGTGGAATATCCTTCTATTCTCTCTAAGTATTCGTCCCTCAACAAACTCATTCGAATAACTACTGCTCTCCTCAGATTCAAACACAATTCTTTAAGTAAACTTTATAAAACCGAAAAGAAATTTGGATTTTTTAAGACCTCTGAATTGCAGCATGCACTTAAACAACTTATAAAACTCGGACAATCTTTCGAATTTGAAGCTGAGCTAACTTTGCTTAGAAATGGTAAACTAGGCAAATCGAAAAACAGAATTGTAAATTTGTGTCCGTTTATTGACCACGATGGAATTCTTCGTGTGGGCGGAAGGTTACAGAATTCAAACTTAAACTTCTCTTTAAAACACCCTATTTTGCTTACAAAACGAAATCCTTTATCTGCTCTTATTTTCAGAAATGCTCACATTCTAACTCTGCATGGTGGTCTTCAGCTAATTCAGTCATTTGTCGCGCAAAAATATTGGATTATATCTGGTCGTAATCTTGCCAAACGAATACAGAGAGAATGTATTACCTGCTTCAAGTATAATGCTACTGCAGCACATCAGATAATGGGGAATCTACCGCCTGTTCGCTTGCAGCCTACTCGACCGTTTAAGCATAGTGGCGTTGACTATGCCGGACCTATTACTATTAAGCAATCAACAGCTCGGAACACGATAATGTCTAAAGGTTATATTTGCCTTTTCATTTGTATGGTTACAAAAGCTATCCACCTGGAGGCAGTAACTACGTTATCAACGGAATCCTTTTTGGCAGCATTTAAACGCTTTGTATCCAGACGTGGAATGTGCACCGATCTTTACTCTGACTGTGGAACAAATTTTGTTGGTGCAAACAAAGAATTACAGATTCTCAACAACCGAAGCAAATCAACTTTACCTGATGAGTTAGTTGAAATCCTTGCTAACACTGGCACTATTTGGCACTTTATACCACCGGCATCACCAAATTTCGGGGGTTTATGGGAGGCTGGTGTAAAGTCCACCAAGCACCATCTTCACCGCATTATGGAAAATCGTATTCTCACCTATGAAGAACTAAGTACTTTACTATCGCAAATCGAGAGTTGTCTCAATTCGCGACCTTTATGTCCATTATCTACTGATCCTTTAGATTGTAATGCACTTACACCATCTCATTTTCTTATAGGTGAACCGACCTTATGCATACCTGAAGAGGATTTGCTCGAATGCAACATCGATCGTCTGAGCCGATGGAAAATTGTTGAACGATTAAAACAACAATTCTGGAGACGTTGGGCAAATGAATGTCTTAACCGTTTGCAAGCTAGACCTAAATGGCTTCGAATTCACAGGAATGCTCAGGTTGGGGATCTTGTACTTATCGTTGATGAGCGTTGTCCACCAGGTCAATGGCCACTTGGAAGAGTACAGCAAGTACATCCTGGGTACGATGGTTACGTCCGTGTTGTGACATTGCTTTCTAATGGAAAACAATTGAAGAGACCGATATCAAAAGTAGCATTCTTACCAATCAACCAAGGATATTCGACTGAAGAAGAAGATACAGAAGACATACCATCTAGCACTGACAATCAGCTGGCTGTGAGTCGTAGCATAGCCCGGTCAACCAGGCGACCAAACCAAACCACTACCAACGGGTCAGACTAGTAAATATGCTCAAGTATCGATCAAGAACTGTCGTTCTTTGTGGTGGGGAATGTTTACGCTTTTATAAAACAAATTTAATGTGCAGTACCTATCCTAAAGGCTCAGAAAGTCAATGATCTTTTTTTTATACATTACTTATATATTTAAATATTGCGAAAGCTTTTATCCTAACTTAAGTAAATAATGTTTAAACTTTCTCCTTTAAGTTGAACGGCTATATTAATGAACAGCAGATTTTACTGCTTTGAAAGTACATACTTTAAGCTTTGAATTCCTTATTATGGTTTGTTTCAATTTTTGGAAGCATTCTAGTTTCGATCGTCAACTTAAGCTGTTCGCCGAGTAATAAAAAACATTAATTAGTAATTGGAAATAAAAACTGAATTTCTTTTCTAAATTTATTCTTCTTTTTTTTTCTTAAATAAGTTTGAGAAACTCTCCTACAGAACCATTTTTTTTTGTTTTTGATTTTCTCAAAAACGGTACCACCGACCACACAGAACCATTTTTTCAAATTTTGAATTACTCATTATCGACATAATTGATTTCAATGAATTTTTATAGAGATGCATTCATTGCACATTGCATTCCAAACTTTAAAAAAAATATTTTTTGAATTTTTGAAGAACAAAAAATAATTTTCTTCCATGCAAGAAGCGATTTCAATTAACGCGCCAACCTCATCGTCCAATGGAGAATGGACGACGTCCATATCACTCATGGTTAGATCTCTCCAGTATGAGATCTCTTTTCTCTTGCACAACTAAAGTGTGCACGATTCGGTGTGCCGTGTGTAGTGGAATGCTACACCGGTGTAGGCACACCGACACAAGTGTCGTGTGTATTTGCCGCTTAACAAACCTTACGTTATATAGCGGAGTCCATTGGTGCGTTCTTTTTCTTACAATATTGTTCCTTTACTTCGAAACTCTACTACAGAGACGTTAAAATGAGGAGTAAAGGCTCGGTCAAACAGAACGCGTTTTTACGCCGCGTTTCACCGCCGCGTTCAAACGAAGCGTTGTATTACATTACAATACATGTCCCATGTCACACTGAACGCGTTTTTGACGCCGCGTTGAATTCACCATGGCGTTGCAACGCGGCGGTGAAACGCGACGTTGTGTGAAATTACAGATTATTTCTAACGCTGCGGCAGTCAAAGGAATTTTAAATTTTTTCAAGATGAAAAAATTAATTGAATTGGTGAGAAATTACCCATGTCTATACGATATGGGTGATAAATCGTATAAGAACATTGTTTTACATACATATTTGATTATTATTATTGAAATATGAGACAAATTTGTCTCATCATAACTGCCGCATTGATAGGTCTTCTGTTTGTTGGCCTTCGAGATGTGCGACTCTTCTTTTTTTGTTAATTGGCATGTACCCAAATTCTTTTTCTTTTACGGGAATTTCGTAAAATAGCAAATAGAAGCAATAATTCCCCCTCCGAATCTGAGCTGCTTGAAATTATTTTTGTTAAGGAATTATTGTTTCGTTTGTTCATTGCTTGAAATTGAAAGCTATCTGTTTGACGTCCTCTGACGCGGCGGTTGCAATGTCGCGTCAAAATAATCTTACCGTCGCGTTAAAAAATCTTAACGCGGCGTTGAAAACGCGTTCTGTTTGACCGAGCCTTAAGTCGAATTCCAATGTGAACACTGTCTTGAAGTTAAAGATTATAAGGTCAATGATAAGTTTAAATGACGGCTACGTAGATATGCATTTGTATAACTGGCGACTTAGTCGCCCATATTTCTATCGAGACGATAGTCACAGGACATGGTCCAAAAATACATATGTATTTGTTTTGGCGGAAAGCGTTATATACAGCTATGTATATAGAGATATCTTAAGACATTTTTGGATTTAAGTATAAGTCAAAGGGACAAAGTGTGGGAAAAATATTGGCTTGATTTGAATACAGTAATCCCCGCTTAGTTGCACCTCGCTTAATTGAACATCCCGCTTAATTGACCGAAAAAGTTGCATTGCAAAATTTCCCGTATTAGTAGCATAGCTTTTTAGATGGTTAATTGAACCCCGCTTAATTGAATTACTCGGTTAATTGAACTTTAAAATATGCATCCGAAAAAAAAAATATATGGACATTTTTCGGATAATTGGACGTACAAAAAAATTATAATGAAACAAATATTAGAAATATTTTATTACTTAACCTACGTCTGAAGCCTAGTACTCAGTTCAAGTGAAAATGAAAATTTCATATAAATGTGGCGGCTGGTTCACTCGCATGAAATCCCCAAAGAGAGGTGGGTACCAATATGTGGATTGGAAAAACAATTATGTTCCACAACTTTTTCCACGCCAAATTTTCATTTCTCAATGTACAACCATCAGGAAAAAGTTTAAGGCAGCGTGGAAAACTGTGACATTTGTCAGTAAATTTAAATATTTTGTTTCAAAACAAAAAATTGAAAATTTATAAACAGAAATAAAGAATGGATAACGAATTTTTTGATACTGCTCTCGAGAGTTTACTTAATGAAAGTACATATTCAGTATTTCAGGTGAGTATCAAAAATTCACGTGGAAAAGTTTATTCTATTTTCATGTTTATTCTCCGCGTGTAATTTGGAACGTATTTATTTTTCATTTCACGCTAGCTGAGTACTAGGCTTGAAGTGGTTTTTTAAGACAGGTATTATTCAAGATGAAGAGCAGCCGGAAAATGATATCGTGGTCATAGACAACATACTTAAGTACAATGGTTAACAGACGCCGAAATTTTAAAAACGGTTTAAGAAAAAGAAGAAGTTGAAGCCATATTATCGACTTTCGAAATTCTACAGGACATTGCAATTCTACGTTTATACTTCTTACCACTAAATAAATTTACAGTTGAGCTGAAAAACATGAAGACATTGTTCAAAACAAAACAATCAATCAAAATCAAATCACAATTTTTTTCAAACCAATGTATGCAAATAACCATTATGAGCCTTTTGAGGTACATACCTGCTATTGTATTTATTATTTTTTTTTATACTTTTCGAAGCTAACAGTGACTTTTTTTAAGAATAATTTATTTCTGTTTCACAGTTTTAATTATGTATGTATTAGTGTGGGTCAAAAAAATCAAGTATCTTTTTTTTTGGATCCGACACATGAAAACTAGTTCAAATTTGAATCATTTTGTATCAATACTTATTAAATTATAAAATTTCATATGGTGAAATAGAATTTTTTTTCCGCTGACATGTTAAATTATATTTCTTAAATAAAAACCTTCTTTTCCTGAAATAGAACATGAACTATCTTAAAATTCAAAAATTAACTGGGTAAATTGGGAATATTTATTGAAAAACTACTAAATTCAGCAGGCATTGGAATTCTACTGCGAATATCTTTTGAATGGCTAGAGTAATCGATTAACTACAGAGATCTTTTTTGTAGAGCGTTCAATTTCCTATAGAAATAATTGAAACTTATTTGACAATAATTATTTTTTATTAAGTTTAATTAATTTAATTCAAAACAAAAAAGTTATTTTCCTTAAAATACTTCAATCTTTGACATTGAATATTGAATATTGAACATTGAAAAAAGTATATAAGACCATTTTTGTAGAGCGTTCAATTTCCTATAAATATTGACTATGCGATTGGTTAAACGATCTATTGTTGATAAGATATGACCATTTTTATATGATACTAAATTGAAAATGGAAAACTACTCGTATGATGAGCATAATCTTCCCGTCAATATTAAGAGCTATTATTTGGTAAGTACTTTCTAGAGGTACCTAGGAACTTGTTTTCATGTGTCGGATCCAAAAAAAAGATATACTTGATTTTTTTGACCCACCCTCGTATGTATGTTTATTTTTTAAATAAAATGTGTTCAAATATTTTTGTGTGTATATTCTTTTTCAGTTTTTTCAAGGTTTTCGTAAGTTGAAAATGAAATGTTCATAGTAAATTTCTGGGATGAATATTTTAGTTTTTAGTTGACCGACTCGTGCAATTATACGGGTTTCGTTTAATTGAACAGGTCGGTCAATTAAGCGGGGTTTCGTTAATTGAACCACCCGGATAATTGACCGAAAAATCTGACAAAATGGTCAGTGCAATTAAGCGGGGAATACTGTATATCCAAAGTCACAAACTAATAGAGAAAATACAGTTGCCATTAATTTATGATTTTCAGTGAAATTCAAAAACAATGTTGTTGTTACGATGGCATTGTATGTTTATTGGGTACGTTCGATAACAAAAATTTGGCACTCAGACGAACGCTGATGTTTACACATCTTAACCCTGAGTCCCTCACTCACACTTTTCTCACATTTTGTTTTGAATTTCCCTTAAAATCAAAACTCAAAACATGTACGAGTATGTATAAAAAATCTACTTCACTACAAACTGTTTTAAATTGTCAAGAAAATAGATGCTATAAGTCATTAGCCAAAATATCAACACACTTACTTGTTATAAGTGTAACCTGCAACTTAAAATCATTTAATTTTATCTGATACTAGTATCTGCTAAGTTACCTGGAAAACCGTTGTCCAGTTCCACTTCATGCGATTTGCACGAACATTTCATGCTCTTTATAACCACGTTCCATCTGATTCGAATATATGATCTTTAAGGCAGGCAGATTGTGAAAATCTGAACTGTTAGCTACTGCATCAAGCATCGGGCTTCGCGCCCCCACTTTAACTGCAGAATAATTAATACGAATTTTCTGGCTGGACAAGAAGATGAAAAGCAACAACAAATGAATGTCAACCAAAAGAATGAACGTATAGGTATAGTATGTCTCTATATAAGCCAACATTGCAAGCACCAGCTTAAGATATTCTCCCTTTAGGAGCTTAGACGGCTCATCCTACCAGTTCGTGGTTGCAGGAATCTTGTGGTTGTGGGCTTCTCCTTTTTCAATTAACATGAAATTCTACGAATTGTTTAATTAGACAGACTGGCAAAAGGTGTCTGGTTGGGTTACAGGTTCGGTTTCTCTTGGGGCACAAATGAATCGCGGGCATGAGTTCGAAGGAGAACAAAAAATAAAAATCAGAAAATGCAAACGCATTGGGGAATTCGAGAGTAAAAATAACATCAGATTCCAGCCATCAGCATGCAAAATCCAAAAAAAAAAATTACCTACAAAAAAAACCCTGTGAGGTGTTTGTTAAGATGTATGTACAACATTTTTGTGAAATTTAACATTAAGTTTGTGTCTGACACAATGACTTAAAATACATTTGCAAACATCTTATAGTTAGATACTCGGTAAAAAAAAGATGAAATGTAACCAAAATTAAGCATCTGAGGAATTTTTTAATTGAAATGTTTGGATTGAAAACAATCGGGAAATTCTTAGATGTTAAAACAAAACATAACCGACCATCTTCGACTTACCGCGATGCATTGACTGAAGCTATAAATCTGTTTATTCCTTAAGTTCTCATTAGAAAAAAAAAGAAAAAAATTTCCGAACCAGTCTGGTTCAATAAAAGATTTAGTTATTTATCAAATAGGAAAAATAAATCCCATAAACAAAATTACGTTTTTGCTTAACATCTACCTTTATCGAACCGAGTCTAATCTTAAGCAAAATAGTAATAGTTTTTGGAATTTTTCGAAAAGTAAGAAATGTTCCAAAGGTATTCAAAACTGCATGCAATACTTGGATACCTCATCAAGTGACCTTATGACAGTTTTCTAATATGTTTTCTAAGTTTGTCTAATCGGTTTATTCTCCTTCTTATATACATATCTGCAAATTTTACTAATAACATTCCAATAAATCAAATCAATATCGGTTTCTTATATCTAAGTTCCTCTGATATTGAAAAAGCTCTTGGTGAACTGAATCCGGATACACAAGCCAGTCCCCATGGTATTCCTCCAATCGTGTTAAAACATGTGCTTGTGCCTTTTTAGAACCATTAACTCTGTTTTTTTAATGAGTCATTTAATACGGGTCAGTTTTTGAAGGATTGAAAAATATCTTTTGTTATTCCTATTCATAAATCAGGATCAAATCAAGTTGTCGATATCTAACACCAATAAGTAAGCTTTCAATGATGAATTAAACTTTTTGAAAAACCGATAAAAAGTTGTCGTTTTTTGTTAAGGAAATAATTTCTCCATTCCAACATGGATTTGTTCTGGAAGGTCGACTACCACAAATCTTTGAATTTTAGGTAACGACATAACTCGTCATCTAGAGAATGGTTATCAATGTGATGTCATCTATACCAATTTTTCCAAAGCATTTGATAAAGTTAATCATGCAATCTTAATAAAAAAACTTTTTCTGTTCGATTTTAATTCAAATATATTGAAAAGGTTTGAATCTTATTTAACCGGCAGTAGTGTAGTAAGTGTAAATTGAGAATTTGTTGTTACTTCTGGCATACCTCAAGGGAGCCACTTAGATTCACTGCTTTTTCTGTTCCTTATAAATGATATATTCGCGGACGATATGAAATTGTTTCGTTGCATTTAGTCTCCTATTGATTGTATTTAACTGGAAAATGAACTAAACTTTTTAGCGAACTAGGATATCTCTAATCAATTGCTTCTAAATGTCTCTAAATGTAATTTTCTACTTGGATTAGTTACACGAAACTCTAAATAATTTTCCGACCCTTATTCTCATAGAGCATTATACTATTCGTATGTTAGACTTGTTCTCGAGTATTAATATACTCTCATCGGATTGAAAGTATCCAAAAACGATTTACCGGAATTGCTGTTCGTAGACTTAATTGGAATATTTAAATGCCTTGTTATAATACTGGATGTAATGTAAGCTACTGATGTACTTTAAGTATGTCTTTAAGTATGTCAAAATAGCATCTGACTGATCTCAAACAAATTCTGCAATCGATAATCGAAACTATGCAAGGAAAATAAAAAACGGTTCCGAAGGAATCAAAAACTAGGAAATTAAAAAATATATGAGTATGCTTAAGTTGCATTGAACAATAGAAATTGAAAGTCAAGGTCAAGCTAAATAGCTTTCAAGCTTTCAAAGAACTTGACGTTCTGTACGCTGACTCCATTAAAAAAATTGTTTCCAAATATCCTCTCACCTCACTAGAAATTGAAGTAATGATCGAAGAAACGAGATTATGAAACTTAAGGACTATTCACATGAGAGCGACCAACGACCAACGAATAAAAAGACAAATGGGATTTAAAACATTATATATAAGCCTAAATTCTTCATAAAAACGTTACAAACGGGAAGAAATCCAGTTTAATTTAATGTGAGAGAAATTTGAGAAAATAAATTGGTCGTCGCGAATTACAATATGGCCGTTTTTGAAAAACGCATCTGCATCAAAAATGCATTTGCAGAATTTTCTTAAACGCAAACTGCAGAAGTCAACTCTTCGAAAGCCCAAAACGAAATTTTTATGCAAAAAAGCATTATTTTCGATAACGCAGTTTGCTTAGGTCATATCTATGTTCGATAACATCATTTGCGGCGAATGCTCTGCGGTAAAAAAATCGAGTTGACGGCAAAAATAATTGAAGTTCAGTAAATAGAGCTTAGATTGTCTTTTTTTTTGTGTGTGTGTGTGGGTGAAACAAGTTAAATTGGTGCACAACATTATCAACTTCTTCATTTGTAGTTGGCCATCTCACAAATTTTGAAAGTAGACGCCCAATTGTTTTACAAGTTTTAGTTAAAGTATGAAATACGCAATCGATAGATTTGTTGAAACGATTTCCGATTTCTCGGTATGAATTTTTGTTGCTTAAAACTTAAAAAGTAATGTATATCTATGCTTTGTTCTAAGTTTGGTCCGTGTGCGTCCTGTTTTGTTGTTTTTCCATAAGGGGCTTAAGTCTTCCTTCAATCCCTAGAATTAGGTATTCATTAAGAATGTTACTTTTTATGAATTTAAACGTTTCATTTGTTTGAACTTACAAGAAATAATTGCTTTGACATTCTGAAATAACCGAAGAATTCCTCATCCGAAAACTTTGTTCTGATTTGATTACGCATACGCACCTTTGGAATTTTACGGCTCGAACTTCGGAGTTTAAACCAAATCGCCTTCTTTTTTCGTTTAAAAATATTTTTTTTGCTATAGTAGCACGTATTTAAATTTTTCGAACAATTTTCAACCACAATTTTTGAAAATTTCTTAACATCCATTTTTAATTTTGTTGACCGTGTTCGTAAACGTCAAATGCAGTTGCAAGAAAATTCATTGACGTTGATCAAACAGATTTTGTGCAAGCAGGACGATTGCATATTTGACGATAGCAATATTTTCTTCAAAATAGACGATCATTTGACGATCAAATTGTCGTTGATTTGACGTTTTCGAAAACAGCCTATTATTGCTGCGAACTGTCAAACACTATTCGCGTTCCACATACCATCCACACAGCAACGAATGATTTGTTCGCACGCGGCTAACCTCAAAATCAAAAAAGAACTACATAAGATAGTTGTCTAAGCAAACGCCATTCGCGACGAATAAAAAAAATGCATGTGAACGAAATGTCAAAATGGGCGAATGTTCGTTCATTCACCGGTCGTTGGTCGCTCTCATGTGAATAATCCTTTACTGCATTCTATTCTAGTCCTCTGAGAAATGAAAATTATTTGACAGTCTGACAGCGAAAAATTGACTGCTTTACGTCAAAGGGATAAATATGTATACATATACATATATCATACTTGTATATGTTGAGGCGTGCAAAAAGATATTGGGATTTTTTTAGTACAGATAGCTTGAAGTCTTGTTGACACTTATTTTAAAGAGCTCATATACAAAACTAACAGAAAGATAAAACTGCTGGCAAGTAATTTATTAACAAAGAGAACTTAAAAGGCCTAAGGATTGATCCTTAAAGGACATCAGTATAAACAGGCAGTAATGAATACGGGTTATCATTCCATGATTCGGATTAGAATCAATTGGTCAAAAATTACTTAAAATGATATTGTTAAATAAATTTCCACAGAAATAAAAGAAAATGTTATACTTATTTCATTTCAACCTTATTTCTTATTTTAACATTAACATAACAAGTTCAGTTCATTTTACTCTTTCACATTTCTGTTATGAAACCATTCCAGTCTCTTTAATGTCCCATCATTGAATGCATCGCGGAGGGCGGGTTCAGTTAACAATATTAAGATTTGTCAGAAAAAGTGAAACACATATTTAGGCCTATTCGGCGAGATCTTTTATTCTTCTATTCTGTTATTCTGCTATGAATTTCCATACAAATGTTTGAGCTTTCAACAAATCTTTTATGAATTTTAATTTTGGTATTCAGCACGCTAAAATCTGTTATAAAATCTGCTAAGAAAACTTTTATGAACTGTCAAACGTTCGAACATAGAAAAAATCTTTTGCGAATAGCATTTTTGGTATTCAGAATGCCAAAATCTGTTATGAAATCTGTTAAAAATCATAAAAGAATAAAAGACAGACTTCTGTGACTTTTATCATAAAAGATTTCAATAAGTGCACAGGTATATCAAGTAAAAATGGATATTTATTTTTTATTTCGTCAATGAAATGTTCTTAAAAGGAGAAAAATGTAAGAGAATATATTAAAACACTTATCATGTAAACAAATTAGTAGAGTATTGCCATGATATTCCCATGAAAGCTAAAACATATGAAATAAAATCGTGTTCCATGGTATAGATACCAATAGTGTGTAGTGTGTAAGAGTTTACTTTTTTGTTCGTCATCCATTTTAATTATGTCAGATGAAATATTTTACTTAATCACAGCTTATTATGATAACAGATTTAGTTCAGTTCCATAACAGATCTCGTTTTCGAAGTAGCATAACAGACTTTTATAAAAGTTCGAACCTCTGAATACCAATCATAAAAGATCTTTTAAGGTGGAAATCTTTTATTAATCATAAAAGAAAAACTATAGCAGAATAACAGATGTGGCAGAATAGGCCTAATTAATACATGTATGTACATCGTAAGTTTATCACAGAGAATACTAGAGTTAACACATTTGTATGTTTTATTAAAATACAGTAGGATTAGTAAAGAGACTTTTAGAAGAGCTGAAGTTCAGAAGTCAAACACTTGACGGCGGAGGGTTCAGAAGATGTTTGATTTAATAAATATTATATTTTATCTGGTTACTTATACTTATGGATTTCAAAAAGAAGATTAGAAAGAGAAGGAAGAAAAGCTGTTGGTCCTTCTTTTTGTTAATATTTACAAGAATTAGTTGTATGTTGAAAGTTAAATATGGTGGTTATATTAGGTAGCATGAAAGGAATAAAGATTTCAATGAAGTCACATAAGGATTTTCAAGTCGAGTGCGTTTAGGTTTTACAGAGAATATTACATTATTTCCTACTTAATATACATAATATCTACAGAAAATACTGAAAGAGTATTAATGATATATTTATCTACGTGGTAGTGCCATTTTTCAAGTAAGGAAATTCAATTATTTATTTGATTTATTATGATATAAAATGATGATTTGGCTTTTTGGGTTCGGGATGAATCCTGCTGGAACACCCAAACAGTGTATTGCTTAGTGGTTTCACCACTTTCTCTAAGAAAATCTTATTGTTAGTTTTCTGCTCTTATTTTACGACTTGCTCACAAAAATGAGACCGGATGTTTGTGATACCTTCGTTAAATATCCTCTTTTGCTTCGTATCATTTAGATTGCATCTTTCTTGGGAAGCCGCGGCTCTGGCATTTGCAAGAACATAGTCAATTTGAAGTTTGAGTGCCTGCATAAACAACGCTGATAGACCAGTTTCAATCATAAGCATTTAGTTCGGCGAGTTTGGAGGGAGATGAAATGTTCTTTAGAGGTAGTACCTTTAATGTTTCTCGACCGTCGCGAATTCAGAACTTCCCTATACCTGGTGTGCAGCATAAAAAACATTGATTCCAGTACACTTTCAAAGCTACTGTGAATTTGTTGTTGAATCATTTTTTCCAACCCAGCTTTTATGCTAATATTGATCTTCATATTTTGTGTGAATAGTACTCCAAGATATTTGTATTCTTTTACAACCTCAATAGCATTACCACCATAAAATTCACTTCTTGGTCGCCCTAGTCCCACCTTCTTCCTTCCTTATAATCATTATTAACTTCCCATAGGGAGTTATTGTAATCGGTCCGATTTGTCAAATTGAAATTTTTGACATTTCTCGACGTTTCAAGGTCCCTAGAGGCTATATCAATCATTTTTAGAGAGATGTCTGTGTGTGTGTGTGTACGTACGTTCGTACGTTCGTACGTTCGTACGTTCGTACGTTCGTACGTTCGTACGTCCGTACGTTCTGGTACCATTTTTCGTCGTCGATATCTCAAGAACGAGTAAAGATATCGACTTCAAATAAATTTTTTTTAATAGATAATAACTTCGAAAGAGGCTGAAAGGGCGTTTATTAAAATTCAGTGAGTAGTTTTTTCACTATAACGGTTTAAAAAAAAAGTAAAAATTTTGGTTAGTTTCAAATATCTCACGAAAAAATAATGCTATTGATTTCAAATAAAATGTAATGTACTCATTATAAGGTCATACAGACTTGGTATGAATTTGGAAAAAAATGAACATACCGTTATTTTTTTAAATACAAAAAACTGAAAAAAAAATTTCATAACCCAGATATTCTAAGAACGGAAAACAATTTGAAACTCAAAATAATTTTATTTTACGAAAAATAATGTGTTTGACAACTGGTGAAAATTTCAAAAAAAATCAGTTTACAGTTTTTTTACAAAAAATAAAAAACTATATAAAATTCTATTGAAAATTGGTAAAAATTGTTTTTCGACTCAAATTTCTCGAGAACTAGTAATGATATTGACTTCTAATTTAATTAATTTTATACATAGTATAATTTTGTACAGTTGGTAAAATGTTAACAAATATTGAATTAAAAGTTTTTTTTTTTAAATAAAAAAACTATTAAAAATTCTAGTGAAAACTAGTTAATATTGTATTTCAAGTCGAATTTATTGGGAATGAACACCGATTGTGCCTTCTAAAGTATGTTGTTTTATACATTGATACCTTCCCGTAAGAATGTATACTAAGCGACATTTCAAAAATTGTTAAGGAAACGAAAAAAACGAAGAAAGTTCTAGTTGAATTATAGTGTGCTAAGAGACAATTTTGGTTAAACTACATAAGTGACATCTAACAAAATTTTTTGTTGCTCACGACAATGAGATCTTTATTAATGTTGCTTAGCATAATTTTTTTGGCGGATAATACAAATTTCAGGGGGCAACATTATTTTAATGAGAAAACATGGCAGTTGATAAATTTTTTTATTTGTACCTACTCTAGTTTCCTTTTCATGCATAATAGGTTGGCGAAACCCAAGCCAAAACGTGGTTCTTAACATAGTATATTTCCTCATCAACAAGTCATTTTCGAAAAAAGTGTCGCTTAGTACATTCTTACGGGAAGGTATCGACATAATACAATTATTAACATATGGTTAAATTTTGACAAGTATCGAATTGACAGTTTTAACAAAAATATAAAAAAAAAGAGGCTGGGTGCGACCCACACTGATAACTTCCCATTTGTGGTCTTGAAAACTTTATATTTAGTTTTTTTCAAATAACCAAATTTTCAGCGAAACAAACTTTAGCTGTCAAATTCAAACAAACATTATTTTAAGATTGAAAAGCATTTTAATTATTTAAAGAGATTTGAAATTGAGATTGTTGATGTTGATCTTGAGCAACAAAAAATTTTGTTAGATGTCACTTAGTTTAACCAAAATTGTCTCTTAGCACACTATGATTCAACTAGAACTTTCTTCGTTTTTTTCGTTTCCTGAACAATTTTGGAAATTTCACTTAGTATACATTCTTACGGGAAGGTATCGATGTATAAACCAACATACTTTAGAAGGCACTATCGGCGTTCATTCCCAAGAAATTCGACTTAAAATACAATTTTAACTAGTTTTCACAAGAATTTTTAATAGTTTTTTTATTTAAAAAAAAAAAAAACTATTAATTCAATGTTTGTCAACATTTTACCAATTGTACAAAATTATACTATGTATAAAATAAACTAAATTAAAAGTCAATATCACTACTAGTTCTAGAGAAATTTGAGTCGAAAAACAATTTTTACCAATTTTCAATAGAATTTTATATAGTTTTTTATTTTTTGTAAAAAAACTGTAAACTGATTTTTTTTGAAATTTTCACCAGTTGTCAAACACATTATTTTTCGTAAAATAAAATTATTTTGAGTTTCAAATTGTTTTCCGTTCTTAGAATATCTGGGTTATGAAATTTTTTGTTTCAGTTTTTTGTATTTAAAAAAATAACGGTATGTTCATTTTTTTCCAAATTCATACCAAATCTGTATGACCTTATAATGAGTACATTACATTTTATTTGAAATCAATAGCATTATTTTTTCGTGAGATATTTGAAACTAACCAAAATTTTAACTTTTTTTTTAAACCGTTATAGTGAAAAAAGTACTCATTGAATTTTAATAAACGCCCTTTCAGCCTCTTTCGAAGTTATTATCTATTAAACAAAATTTATTTGAAGTCGATATCTTTACTCGTTCTTGAGCTATCGACGACGAAAAATGGTACGAGAACGTACGGACGTACGAACGTACGCACGTACGAACGTACGAACGTACGTACACACACACACACAGACATCTCTCTAAAAATGATTGATATAGCCTCTAGGGACCTTGAAACGTCGAGAAATGTCAAAAATTCCAATTTGACAAATCGGACCGATTACAATAACTCCCTATGGGAAGTTAAAAATCTACTAAAAAGTGGTAATATTTGTTTTTCGACTAGAATATCTTGAGAACGAGCAATGATATTGTCTTTGCCATTATTTAATTTTATACTTTTATAATTTTTCCTAGGTGTAGGAACACAGATATATAATTCAGTATATAATATGTACCTACCAACCTTCGTAAATATTACAAGAAATTTATCATTTTAAATGGAAAAGTTTAAAATTAGTTAAACACATTTTCTGTAAAAAAAACATAAAATGAGCGACTAAGTATCCTCATCATCAACAAAACAAAGCAAATTTAATAATATCATAGTATGCCACAAGCATCATCGATTTTTAAAACAGGAGTCATTGTATATCCAGTGCAGATCACAGCTTTTCAATCCGGAAAAACCGCAACAACAATTACACTATGAAACCATCTACTTCGATCTTCCATCTACTTCTTAAAATGCTTAAAATGCTTTTCAATCATAAAATAATGTTTATTTGAATTTTACAGAAAAAAACTAAATATAAAGTTTTCAAGACCACAAATGGGAAGTTATCAGTGTGGGTCGCACCCAGCCTCTTTTTTTTTTTGAATTGTCCAGATAAACAACAAGATTTCAAAGCTTACAGAATTCGTGAAGCTTTTTTTACCAATAAATGTAGAGTTTCAGGTGAGTAAACCATCACCACTATATCATCAGCAATAAAAAGAGCTTTGATTCGAAGTCCCGCGAAATACATACATCCCAGTAGGAAATTTGCTCCTCAAGGAAAAATAAAGTTGAATTCCTCGTGGAAATCACGAGGCACTTTCATTGAGTAGAAGGTCTGCATTGGTTTCATTCATCGAAAGTCATGCAATGAGTCACTAGTTTACAATCCCAGTAGCATCTTGTGCTTTGTTCTCGAAAGAAGGTAAAGAAAACATGAAAAAAAGCAATATCCTTCTTACACATCCTTAATGTTAATGAATACAATGCTGAACACGTTATAATTTTTCCTGCATCTTTTCAGTGGTTATTGTAATCCACAATTGAGTGTTTAATGCCTGCGATGTGAAAGAGAAAACAACCCTTTCTTTTCTTTGGAATTGAAAATCAGTAAACAACCTTTCAATAGAGCAAAACTATGGTGATCAGGTGATATTTCTAGTGAAAAGGAATGTATTTTTTCATGAACTTCGTTTACTGGGCAAAATAGTCTGCGAGCTGAGAGGAAAAAGAGAGAGAGAGATTTTGACCTGCAATAAACAATCCGTTTTTTTGTGGGTTTTTCCCGCGATGGGTCGGCGACGCTCAATAGGTCTTTTTTTGTCATGAGTTATTTCTTTTGTTTTGGAATGATTTAGTATCAATTTTGTGATCGCAGAAAACGGTTGTGCGGGGTTTTGCGTTTTCAATCAATTAACTAAAGATTAAATAACAACCATGGAGAAGGAAAACAATTCACCAACGGTAAATTCTCTATATTCTTTTGAATGATTTGCAAAAAGTAAATATTCCTCTTTTTCTTAGATCTCAAATGAACAGGAGAATGAAGATGATTAATCCCTAAGCTGCTCCCCAAATTCTACGAAGTGTCAAAGGAGAGTTTTTCGACCAACTATTTGTGTTACGTCTTACAACAAGACAAGATAATGTAAGACATATATATCTACTAACTTCTTTTAAATGTATTATAATAGTTAATAAAATAGATACGTACATAACACAAATTTAATTTGTTTTTTTTTTTTTTTTTTTTTTTCATTCAAACTATAAATTTGCATATATTTCAGGCGCTTCTTCTATTGATGAAATAAGAAAAGAAATGGATAATGATTTCATTCATATTCCTTCTCTTAATAAAACATCGCCTAAATGTATTCCTTTTTTCAAAACTGAAAAAACGAGCTTCAAATATGTACACAATTCTGTAGTGAATAATTAGTATTTTCAATGATTCTTTCCCTGAGGCAATTGATTAAATGTTGACTCACTTTTCATTAATTTATTTCCATTGAGGAAAGCATCACATCAATAGAACCAGTTTTTTTCAGACACAAAAATTACCCATGAAATCGAAGATGCCCTGAGCATAGTGATTTCACAACAAAATATGCATCGAGAAAGTGTGTACCACCTTGCAATGACAAGCCTGTGTTAAATTCCTCATAGGATTCCGTAGGAAATTCATGGGTGCAGCTCCTTTTCCGTGATGAAACACCTACTTCTTCACTAGTGAATTTTTGGAAATTTCCTACTGGGATACCAAATAGATCATACAAATAGATCGGTAGTGCACACGCTTGTCTCACCCTCGTTTTGGTTGCAAAGCACTCAGATTTATGTGCGCCATTCCATACCACCGATTTCGTATCTCGATGTGTATTTTGAATAATTTGCCTAAATTTAAAGGACATCCCAAGCTTGTTCAACTTGTTCATTATGGCATCCTGGTTAACCGTGCCTAACGAAGCTCTGAAATCTATAAAGAGAACTTACTTCTTGCAAGTAATGAATCCAGCAATTCTTTCAAATGCAAAAATGTAATCTATAGTAGAATAAACCCGATCTGAAGCTCCCTTGAAACTCGCTGATAGGATTTCTTGTTGCGATCCACATTTTAAGGTGTAATTGAGAGCGGAAATACCTCTGTAGTGCGCAGGTTCCGTTGTACAACCTCTGTAATAACTTTGTTCATTAAGCCGGTCAGCGTTTGAATAATATTATTCGTTCCATGTAAGGTAAGGGGGCCAAATAATTCCCACCTAACGGATTTTTCGAAATATCTGCTAGATTTTTGAGAGTATCCGAGTAAACTAAAAAGGTTATGATTCTTTGTCATTTTATCTACATGAAAACATAGATTTTATTGTTTTCGTTAAATTGAAAAGTATATTTTTTGACGTTTAAAAAAAGCTTACGTTGTTCTTAATAAGGCCCATGGGGTCTTAATAAAGCCCACTCAGTTTTCTTAAGAATTTCGCAAGTAAAAATACAAAAAAATCAATATTTTTTAACAAACATTTTGTTTTAAATTTATTTCATAAGAAAATAGTCTCTTCAGTTTAACAAAAAACACAAATTAAAACAAAAACTTAATTTTACCAAAAAACTTAAACAAAAAAAAAATTATAAACTTCACTTCAAGCAAAGCGTTTTTTTATGTCGGCATTTGGTCTGAAACATATTAAAAATATAACATAGGTATAACCCAATAAATTAAAAGCAAATTTGCGTGCGCCCAATAAGGCCCATCCCTTATTTTTGTGGGCCTTATTAGGAACATGCAAGACTTAAGGAAAAAAAATTATTTAAAACTAACGATCAAACATTTTTTACAAACAAATGTTGTAATTTACTCAAAATATTAAAATAGGTACTTACTTGGTTTAAATTTGTTAAAAAAGAACACAAAACACACTACTTTTTTATAATTTGGTTGTTCTTTACCCCCAGACGAACTTTATTGAACTGTAGGTCAAGACATGAATCCCGCAGCTGGCTTTTTTTCCTTTGTATGTGTTCTTGTAGACATGGATTAAATATGCAAAGCAAACAAAGTCCCGTTATTTGGTTTCTGTGTTTTCTGACAAGTGGGCCTTATTGGGAACAGGGCCTTATTTGGCCCCCCTACCTTATGTTAAATTCGACAGGGACCCTATCCGACGCAGTTACTTTGGCGTCTTTGAGTATACTTATAATGAAGGAAACATTTTGTAGCGTAAGAGGCGGATCTAAAATAGGGTTTTAAAATCTATATGTGGTGCGTACTGAAATTTAGATATCTCATTAGTTGCTTGACTTAAAAGCTGGATCTCTAAAACTTGCGGACTTAGATTGATGTCAATGATATATTTTTTTCGATTTAAATTGCGAGCTAAGCCCCAAAACTCTGAAGAGTTCATAGCTAAACTTAGCTTGCGCCTCTTTGATTCAAAATACAATTTTTTTCCTTTACATAACATCTAAAGCCTCTGATTGGCTTTTCAGTATGATTTTGTTATATACCTTCTATCGGCCTTGCGAAAAAGTTTCAGCCAAGTATAGCACACGAGTATCTATATATTATTAAGATATTTTAATTGATTTATTATAACTGATTCATTTTGTTACTAGATCCAGCATATGTATGGTGAGTTTTTTCCCTCTTCGGCAGCTATAAACATTCTTATACCAACTTCAATAAATATAATGAAATCATCAAATCAAGTTAAGCAGTCAAAATTGAGTGCTAATAGCAGGGTAAATCCTTGCCACAGACAAACTTTGAAATTGTTCCGATGGGCGATGGCTATCTGACACAAACACAAAACCTCCAGAGGGCATAAGGCCAGACATTCAAAGACATCTGCAGATAAAGCTCAAAACATCGCACTATCGGTAACCATCTTGTTTCCGTCGGCCTCTGATGTGGTTGTGGACTTTAATCTTTTATCTCTGATTGAATTATTAAAAAGCGGCTATATAAGATGTATGTAGGTAGGTCGTAGGTACGCACTCAAACTTTTTTGCGATTCGTATCTACGTAAGTTTAAACGGATTCCGCATAAATATAGATTATCTATCAGCATTCAGCGTTGTCGGAAACCGTTTTGCAATCATAATCGCACAAGGGTTGACTTTGTCATTTTTAGTTTTTTTTTTTTGTCAAAACAGGGAAAGAGATGTCATCTTGTTTGGGTCCGATGGACCAAGCTTAATCGAGAGCATAATTATTTCAATTACTTCGATTTATCTTTGATCTCGCAGCAAAATGTTGTTTTCATTTCATATCCTTTCTGAGCCTTTTTGCTTGCTATTGCTTTATTTATAAGGAATTTTTGGCCGCTCGTTACAAGCTTGTATATCTTCAAAGATTTAATAGAAAAAAAAGCATATAAACTTCTTGGTTTTCTTATTAAATAGAAATGAAAGGCGCTCGAAAGGATAACACAAAAAGGACAAATCTCTATGGAAATTTCAATTATTTTTCCAAAGAATATGAAAAAGAGAATGCGTTAAATTATTCTCCTTGGGGTGTTTTTTTTTCTTCAGAGAATATTTAACTTTTTGACTGTATGGAATAGCAGGAAGAATTTGTATCGCCCCACTTCTCCCAGTGCTGTCCATTTATAATTTCTGCATTTGACAGGGTGGCTTTTTTAAATACATTTTAATGTTTAACTATGTTTGCTCACTCGTATGCACATCCTTCTTACGGTATTTCATTCTTCCTTCTTCTTTGACATGAATAAGATGAATTTCGCTATAATGTTTGGGTATAGGTACTCGTATGTACTTGTACATATATAAACATCTATGTACGTATTTTTATTTTGCTGTTCATTCACCTGAGAATAAATTAACTTTTACTTACTTGTGGTATTTTATTTTCAAAGCGTTAGTATTTCGTATAACTCGGAGTTGAATGGGTATAGACGTTACAACAATATTTAAGACTTCTATATAAGGCTGCTATTGGAATTCTGTAATTTTCTTAGTGCTTTCCATTTCTTTAGAAGGCATCCCAACTAACATTTCAGCTTCGATTCGGTCTAACTAAATATATTTTCGAAGTTCTTAAATACATTTGTAAAGGTTGTTTAAGAACAAAAAGGAGAATATTACACAAGCTCACAAAACCTTTTATGTACTTCTATAAGTGATTCTGAAAATCCTCTTAGAAGTACCATGCACAGATCTTTTAAAAGTGCCAGCTTCGTGTATGAACTATTAGAAGTTTAACAGAGTCCTATTCGAAATTGAACTGAAGTTCAAGTTTTGACAGATGGCTTCAATAAAGCTTCGCAAAAATTACAAACGCACGGCTTTTTATGTCTATTACAAGCTTACACTAGAACTTTTACCGAGCCTGAAAAATACGAAAATAAAAGTAAATTTATATTTCTTTGAAGACTTTTTTTTCCGACATTTAATCAATTTTAAACCTGAAACTGTGTATCACATTGGAATTGTTATTAATTATTGTATTTGGAATAATTTTAAAACGTGAATGACAACATTATACCTTATTTAGGGATCGAACTCGGCATCTCTTGTGTAATAGTCCATCTCTCTACGCACTGGGCCATATTGAATATTATTTGGAAGATGCAAAAACTTAATCAGCCTATTTCTTTCTCAAACTTCAAAATTAACACAAGACTGCGAAATACAATTTTGCCAAGGCCACGTTCACACAAGAAAAACAAAACCTAAGCAAATGTCTTAAAGTTCCTTTGTTGGGTTTACCTACAAAATGTTTATTTAATTTTCAGTATATAGGCTTAATCTTCATACCTAATGGGAGCACACAAAATATCTTTAAATTGCTGACCGTAGTGATTTGTTTTATGTTTTACTTAACTCTTTCTTTGTTTTGATTTCTGTCCTTAAAAACGATTCATTCATTCATATAAAATGTTTGTATTCCGTTTTGTTTGACATTTGTTATATATTAAGTATACATATGCCTTTCTTCAATATCGTGAATTATTTTCATGTAATATTTTTTTTATTATTTGCAATAAAACCATCAAACATTTTGGTCAGTTTACCCATCTATAGTTGTATGCATTTCCACTTTGAGGGATATATAGAGATATCATGCTGGATTTACATATGCCTCCTCCAAAGAAATTCACATTTATATCTAATATGTATATGATGGGCACAGAAGATCAAAATGAAGATAATCATATAAATGCAGCAACATTATATGTTTGAAAACAAAAAAGTTCTCGGATATTCAGGTTATAACTTCGCACCTGTTTCGAAACGCTCGTTTATAATTGCAATTCAACTTTTAAGAGCCGAATGGTTGGTCTGAAATTCAGCTGCCTGCAATCGAAGGTATTTTTTCTAAAACTTTGGTTATTCGTCACTTCAACTTCATCTTCGCTAGACTCTTAGGCTAGGCGCGCACATTCAATTTTTAGTTTCGCAACTGCTTGGTTCGAGCAACTAAAAAGTTTGTGTTTTGACATAACCTAAACGATTGCCTAAAATGAGTTCGCTATTTTGTGTAACATATAATTATATGCACCTGCCAACCAAATAATTCATCTGTTTTCTATAAGCAACCAAACAGTTGTGCAACTGAAAACAATCAAACTAATTGTCTATGCTATATATCATATAGGGATCTTCATTTATACTCTTATACTTTCCTGAGTAATATCTAAAAAGTACATAGTAAATGGATTACAATAAATGTGTACAAATAATTAGTTAACATACATCAATTGAATATTCCTAACTTTAATTAAGATTAAATGTATTAGTTTCTGTTAAGTTTCATTTGCAGAGTTCTTAGAAGTTTGAACATTGACATTTTCTCTAAAGACTTTTTGTTAAAGTCTGCTAGGCTAAAGGGACGTATTCTATATACATAGCTCTTAGGAAATTGTTGTAGAAACCTTTTGAAAACTCACTGATGTAAACTTCTATGTCATATCACATTGCAATCTTTATACAAGTTCCAGCTTCTCTATTTTCATTTATAAAACCATATGCGAAAAATTGGTTCTAGTCTCTGAAAAACTTCTGTGTCTTGCTAACAAAAGGTTTAAAAGAAGATGATATTGAAACCGTGACTTCTATAAGAAAATTATTTTTGAAGAAGGCTCTTTAGAAGCATTATATAAATTGAAACTTCCAGCATGTCCATATTTCTAAGCTAATAGAAACTGAAATGTTAGTTGGCATAGGTAGATAGATACTAAAGCAAAATATTTACTCAAAAATGGGTCTTGTGAAAATCGTCTTTAATTTATTTAAATTTTTAATTGGTAGATACATCCAGAAATAATAATTGTGCTCCGACAAACGGGCTAGAGCCAGAGGTTTAAAAATTCCTGGCACTTTTGCTATGGTTGGGCCCTTCAAAGATATGATTATTAGTCGAACAAAAATATTCATAACTTTGACATTCCTTCAAAGTAATGCTCGACTTATTTATAATTTGTATACTTGCTGCGAATTGACACGCTCCATGCTGGAAATCCTTATAGACTAAGAGCCCACAGCAATTTTTGGGTGTGATTGATAACAAAAAATAATTAGCATAATTAGATAGGCCTTTTATAGTTATTTACAAATGTGAAAGTCTTGCATACTCTAGTGGGAGCAATAGTGCATAATAGTGCATCAAGTATGCAGTTCTTTCCAAGTCCAAATAATTGTGATAACAACTTTGCCAAAATGTAGAGTTAAGCCCCCTGATTGAAAATATCGAGGTCCAAGACGTTTTACAGACAGCCTTCTGCCTGCCAGACGCGATAAGAATAGGCTACTTCTTGCACTAAGAAGGCCACCTTCAAAACGTCTTGGACCTCGCTATTTGCAATCAGGGCACTTAGCTCTTCATTTTGAAGTTATGGCAAATTTTGTATCCCAATTTTTTAGACTTTGGAAAGAACTGCATACTTGTTGCACTATAATGCACTATTATATATATGCGCCCACTAGAGTTTGCAAGACGTTCACATTCATAAATAACTATAAAAGGCCTATCTAATTATGCTAATTATTTTTTGTTATCAATCACACCCAAAAATTGCTGTGGGCTCTCGGTCTATAAGCATTTAGCAGCATTTTTGGCGGTCTCAAGAATGCGGTTGTTCCAACGTATATCGTCTTTGACACACATACCGAGTCCTGAGAGCTTTTCGGTTTCTTCGATGCAAGTGACATTCAAGGACAATGACATAAGGGGTACATTTTACTTTCACGACGATAGGCAGAATTGAGTTTTCGAAGCATTAAACTCCACACGATTTTGTATACCCCGTTTAACAATTATATAAAGATCGGAGTTTAATTGTTACAATCCCACTTCCGAATGAGGAGATGGATTTGAATTTGAGAACGAGTATGAGAAGCTGAGAGTAGAGTCGTCGGCAAAACAATGAAGTGGATTAGAAGTTCAGACAAGAGATCAGTTATAAAAATGATCATTTACTTTGTGAAAATGAGACTTGAAACCGTCCAATCCAACATGTATTGAACGATCTAGAAGGTAATTTCTAAACCAAGGAATAAGGGTTTCGTTGATACCAAACGCCATGCATCCTCAAAGAAAGAGCCTGGGGCCAAACTCTACAAAATGCCTTGGAAATATCAAACACAATAACCTTACTTTCTCCAAAACATTGTAAAGATCTGTTTCACTCCTTGGTGAGATATGCAATCAGATCACCAGAGGAACGATTGCTGCGGAAGCCATATTGCCGGTCATTAAGAAGTTTTCGAATTTGAGATATTTCTGAAGCTGATGATTGATCAGCGATTCCATGACCATGGAGAAAAGGAACGTAAATGCAATTGGTTGATAGAAGGAGGGGGAGGAAGGTTCACCTTTTTTAGGAACATGCTGGACAAATGCTGTTTTCAATCTTCTAGGGAAGATTCAAGAACAGTAGGAGCAAGAATCACATCCCAAAGTATGGCACACGAATTACCGGACACCCTGTATATCGATGTAAAAAATTTTTCAAATTTTCAAAACTCGAGTATAACTCACGTCTTTGTGCAGGTGCAGCACAAACCTCTCTCCACTTATTGGACAGAATTCAGTACAGAGCGTTGAAACTGATTGGAAACAGAGATATCATGGAATCATTTACATCTCTTGAACACCGTCGGAATGTTTCATGTATTTCCCTGTTATTTATCGCTTCTTTCACAAGCAATGCTCACTCGAAGTAGCCAGTTGCATTCCTTTTTATCCTTGAACAGAGTTCATTCTGTAGTTTAAGTTAAACCACACTATTTTGCCGTTTAAACCTCAGTTCAACAACCACTTCACACTTTTGAAGATATAATTTATTTTCATTTTTTAATTTTTTTTTTTTCTGTGACAGGTCACAACTAAAACAGAGCAAACTTTCCTTGACTGTTTTTTCTTTGATTCAAATAGAAACAGAAAACAATTCACTTAAACTACGTTCAGTTAACTGAAGTTCAGATTATACTGTGAAACGGGACGAGTTGAACTTCAAATTTAAACTTCAGCTCAGGCTCCGCTGAACTTAAGTTTAAACTTCCACTGTGAAACTGTGGGTAAGTTGGGGATAATTTTCGATTTTACTATTTAAATCATAGGTCAGCATATAAATTATATTTGGTGGATGGTGGTACAACAGCTCGAAGTGAACCAGGATCTAGTGACTTACAACTTTCAACCATTCCTGTGTGCGTGTTCCAGGAACGGAGGGGACCTACAATTTTCTGCCAATTCCGAACGGCTAGAGAGCACCACTTTACATGACAAGATATACTCTTAGAGGATTTGTCAATTCCTCGCAAGAGGCATTATACCCCTGAAAAACTTGTTTGCAGCAGCTGAGAATCGAACTTGAGACCTTCCGCATGACAGTTCAACGCACTAACCATTACGCCAAGGGGTAATAGGTCAGCAAGCACTATCAAAATAGGAAAAGTTTACGATGATTTATTCTTTTGTTTCTATTTCTTAAGACCCAGTTCTTCAGTTTTTTTTTCTGCAGAAAATTACGTATGTATTTTTCATTAATTTAATTTATGTCTCAATTTATCAATTCATCTGTCAAAAGAAATAGTACAAGTTGTGTCCAACTAAAAATTACAACATTTGTCCTCATCGTGCAATCTTAACTCTAAACTCTTCCATCATTATACCTACTCGATGTTCCAGTACGACTACCATGTGTGCCAGTTTCAGCATCGCATCAGAATCAAAATATCAACTCGTTAGTGTGTGGCAAACTACTTAATATGCAATTATGCAAATTGGTTGCCAAACGTTGAGCAAAATTACATTGGTCGAAGTTGAGGCCGATGCGTATAGGATCCATAAATACGCCCAACAAAACTAAAGCAAAAGACGAATCAAACGATGAACAATTCTCAAGCCCGACAGTGATGGTGGCCCATGTTATTATAAGGGATGAGCGTCCTAATCTGATGCATAGTTTAAGGCTTTGTAAACACTAGATTACCAGTCCAGCTGGCGTTGGTTGGCTTAAAGCATATATATGTATGTAGATACTCGTATGTACCATGTGGTGCCAAACGTTCATAAAAGCTGCACACTCCTCGTCTGCAGCACGGATCACGGAATGGTGGAAATATTCTTAATTTGCATCCCAGTTTCAAACATGTATTACGAGTAAACTTATACAAGCGTGTTTATAAAAATATGTAAATAGGATGGATGGGATAACTGAGAGTCCTGTTTGGTAGGTCGTTCTAAGGCCGATTAATTCGTATATTTCCAAGCTTTAATGTTATGCAAAGAGTTACAGGTACAGCTTAGCTTGAACGAGATACATTTGGATGATTTGAAATTTGGCTTCAGCTTTCAAGTGAACAAAATGAAATACGACTTGTTCGTTGGATCAGATTTCAAGGAAATGCACTTCTGGAATTTTGAACACATACTATTATATACATGTATGTATGTAGGCATGGTTTCGTTATCCTCAAATTGATTTCATTTGCATATGCACGCAGTGGCGTGGCGTCCATATAACACGATTCCTATCGTCTTCCCTTTTAGAAAATCCAAAAATAACACAATCTACCAAATAAACATCGAATAAGTTTAAGTTTTCCATTCTGCTTCTCGTTTGTATCTTATACTTTATCCAAACACATTCCACAATCCACAACCAACATTAATCAAGAGAGTCACAAAAATACTCTGACGTAAACTTTTCAATCACCGTCTTATTTATTTGTTTTATATCCCTTTCTTCCACAAGCATTGTGTTTCGGATCCTCTTTGTTCAACATCCGCAAAAAATAAGACGCTACATTTCGTCTTATAAAATTTTCGATGTATACCAGTAGGAGTTGGAATTATTTGTTTATTCTCCCTTTAGCAATTAGCATTGCATTTCAGTAGGAAGATAATACATTGCAGGAGTTCAGGTGCTTGTGTAAGAAATAAGACAGTGTTCTTCGAGTTATTTGTTTTTTTTTTTTAATATGTCATATAAATATAAATAATATATATATAATATATATGTATAATATATATAATATATATAATATATATAATATATATATAATATTATAAATATAAATATGGCATGTGGGTATTGTTGATTCTTGATTTTCAATTTGATGTTGATGTACATTAGGGTGTGTCACTTTTGTATGGCCGCAAAAAAGTACTCTTATTTTTAAATGTAATAGTGCTCAAATGTTGTATTAGGGTCAGAGGTTTAAGAACATGTAAAAAAAAAAATAAGATATCGTTCGTCTTTGGCTCGCTCAAATGGGTTGAAGTTGAAAAAAAAAATTTAATTTACAGTAAATTTTTTTTTTTTTTTTTTACGTATACTAAACAAAAAAAATTAACAAAATACAGAAAGAATTTTTGTCTTTACAAAAAGATATACCACGATATTGTAGGTGGTTCCGTTGATTTTTAAGAATTTTTTTTTGAAAAAAAAGAAAAACGATTTTACATAAAAAAATGATTTTTCTTCCTTCTTTTATTATTTCATATCTTCTTTACCAAGTGTTCAATTTAAACAAATATAAGCTTAAAAGTTTTTCCTTGCAATTATCTTTGACTTGAAAGCCTAAAAATATTTTATATAATTTTGTTATATCCACACGGTGCAATTTAAAACAACACCTTTTTCAAAAATCTCGAAAAATCAAATTTTTTTGGAGTTCATCCTATTTTTGAGGGAGCCAAAGATATTAATTAAAATGAAAATTGTAAACGCAGGATTTAATTTTGATAAGCAATGCAACTTTAAAAAGCTATTACATTTGAAAATACCATAGTTGAGCACTTTGACACACCCTAATGTACATGCTGATGTAAAATGCTTTCATTTTTCTCTCTCGTGATAGTTCATAATATACACGATTGATATTCTTGCAAATTTACTGTGGTAATTTTGAATTATGAAATAAATCATGGTAGAATATATGGCAATTTGTCAGCAGTGTAAATTTAGCATATCGCTGAATAAAGAGCACTTCTGTGTCAAATAAAATGCATTTGCTTTTTTTTAATAGGAATTTCAATTTAGATTGAATTGGCATTCAATAAAAGACTGTGTTGCACAGGTTCAATAACTTCAAATAAATCTAGTGTTTTGAAAAGCCAATTTGAACTTAATTAAAAATAGTGAAAAATTAGATGTTAAAGTGAAGATTTAATTCCTTTTATTATCCACTATATTGATAAAAAAAATTGGCTTCTTAATTTTAGTGCAGTTCTAGATTTTGTTTTTTGTCTTTAATAAATGTAGATTGCTGTTTAACAGATTACCTATCGGCAGTGTTGTTCCATGTAGACAAAAAATGTAGACTACACGATTGTCTACGTGTAGACAATTCAACGTATACAATTCATGATTGTCTACATGCCAATGTCAACAATGTAGACAACGTAGACATTTAATTTTTCTTATTATGTTTCGTCTAATAAATCAGAGCTCGAGCCAAAATCATTGTCATCAATCAAAACAATCATAGAGACATCGTCGGATTCAGATGTCGCAGGTGATTGGGATTGCTTAGAGGCATTCCTTTCGTAAATGAATGTGAAGGCATTATTATTAGGATATGAATATGCTTTTTTTAACAAATTTTTATTTACCTGTGGCTGCGAAGACGGCTTTCTGCAGTATTTTGTAGAATATGCTAAATATTTGGTATTGTATTAAAGGAAAACCTAATTGATCGAAACCTTTATTTTTTCGTCGACCAATATTTGAATAAAAACTCAAATCAACACCTGAAATTTTCTTAAATGAAGTAAACAATGTGACAGAGAAATCAAGAATGACAGATGACAGATTGGCTGGCATGCTTTGTCTTCATTGTGTACATTGTCTACATTGTCGACATCATAGTCGACATTGTCTACATTGTTTACATTGTCTACATTGTCGACACAATTGTCTACGCATTAATGTAGACAATCAAAGTCGACACGTAGAGGAACAACACTGCCTATCGGAGAAACCAAATAATTTTAGTAAGGATAGTTGATAGTTTATATTTTATCTTTTTTTCCTTTACACACCAGGGATTTCGATTCCAGATCGAAATTTTTTGTTTAGTGTGCGTGTTTCATGAATACATGTAAATCCCTCTTGATACATAGTATCGCGGCTGTTATTAAATCTGAAATTAAAACAGAAATCATAGAAGCCCGGTTCGTGTCGATTATGATCGACGAAACATCAGATTTGACATTTGAGTCATAGGGGACAACTGAGTTGCCAAGAAAGATATCTTGTATTTGTTAATGTTAGGGCGAGTCTTAATGCAGATGAGTTGTCCCATCTTATATTCAATATTCTTGACACATATGATTGCAAGGAAAAATTAATAGAACATTCCTAGAAAGGTGCCGCAGTTATGTCCGACGAAGGGGGTGGTGTCTAAAAGGAGGTGCTTTTTTTATTATGTTTTAAGCTCATTGTTGATTGAAATATTAATATCTTGAAGTATAAAAAATATAGCTACACATTTTTTGCTAAGTCAATGTGGAATGCATTATAAATGCAATTTTATAACGTCTTCACATTTGAAATTATCCACGCCACGCCACTGATATGCAGTACTCATATACTTATGCACGCTTAAACGAGTATAATCGAATGTTGCATTCTCCGTGTGGTTAACTTTTCGAGTAAACTGTTTTATGCAGCATTTAAATTGGTGATTTAACAAGTAGGAGTAGGGAAAAATAGTTTTTATAATAATTTTGTATGTTTCGTTATAAACGCAATAAACATGAAATGCCATTTTTATGCATTTACTAATAAGCTAAAGTAAACTATAATAATAGTAATCGAGATTTTCGTGATATTGAAATTTCAAAACAAATTTTTTTTTCAATTGATGCATTTAGACGCTTGCGGCTTAATTTTCTGTGTAACTAGTATTTGCTTCATATGATTTCAAGCACTTAAATAAATTTTTACTTGCGACTTATACTATACTATAAGGCAAGTTATGCATTCGTAAATAAAACGGATCAAAGTTGACATTACGATGATAGCGAAGACGAAAGAAGCGGATCTCGAAATTTTGTCTGTCTGTCTGTCTGGTAGGCTATAGCCTAATTCGCCAATTTTCGTCAATTTTCGTCAAACTTGTTTTAAGGTTTTCCCCCACACATTTTTTTCTTTTTTTTAGAACCACGCATAGTGGTACCTACCATACGAATTTCTTTCGAAATTTCATAAATATTTTTTTTTTTCTCAAAAACAATCCACACAGAGTAACACCTTAACTGTCCCCATACAAAATGATTTAAAACCACCTATACGTCCATTATTTTTTCAAGACATCAACGATAAGTCCCATGTATCATATTTGATACACAAAATTTTCTTTTTCTACGTCCATGTATCATTTTTGATACATGAGCAAAATTCAGCTTCACTGTCCCCATACAAATTGATTTAAAAAAACCCATACGCCCGGTACTTTTTTTCAGAGAAAACATTATTATTTAGTAGATTCAACATATAAGCCGTTGTTTACGTAAATAATTGGTCACTACTGTTAAAAAAAGGAATTTGGTTTTGTGGTCATTTTTGATACATGGGCTTATGCTAACTTCATATCATGTCAATAAGTCCCATGTATCATATTTGATACACAAAATTATATTTTTGTCGTGCCTTCTAAGTCCATGAAGTGAAGGCTTCCTCAGGTTCTCTTGTTTCTTATTCCACACAACACTTAGTGAAAATATTATTTTTTAAACCCTCAAGTCATTCTTTGATTTTTGTGCATTTCTGTCAAATTAAAAAAAGGAACAAAAATATAAACGTTTCTAAGTCCTTAGCTAAAAAACTTATTTGTAATACTATTATGGATAGTGAAAGTGAAGATTTTAGCTACGGAAGTAATAGTCAATATAGACCATCTGAAATTGACTCAGGATCTTCTTATGAGCTTTCAGAAAGTGAAAATGAGGAAGCAGGATTGCTCGTTTCAAATGCAGCGCATTCTGGTAATCTATAATATAAAAAATAAGAAATAAGAACAGAGGATGATTTAGTACTTTTTATGTATATGTAAATTCAGGTAATGACAACCTCAACCCCGAGTACCAATACCAACAATCGGTCCCACGGCAAGTTTCAGAGCAACAACATTATTTAGCTTGGCGTGATGAAATTCTTCCCATTGGGAGGGAACAATTTACTGGCATCTCTGGTGTGCATTATAAATTATGTTTTACCTGCTTTTCAAAATAGAATAAAATTTGTTCATAAAAAGTAAGGATTTACTTTTGAAAAAAAGTTCTTTTCTTAAACATTTTTCCAATTGTTTTTGAAGTTTGGTAAAGTATCAGACATTACCTATACACGTTTATATGAAAATTAAATTTTTAGGTAATTTTGTTCACATAAAGAGGATGAATGTTTATGTATCAAAAATGATACATGGACGTAGGCGGCACAAGAAAAAAATAATTTTATGTATCAAAAATGATACATGGGACTTATTGTTGATGTATTTTATTTCTAAGACAAAATGATGGACGTATGAATATTTCCATATCAATTTGTATGGGGACAGTGAAGTCGAATTCCAAAATGTATCAAATATGATACATGGACGTAGGCGGCATGAGAAAAAATTTAATTTGTTTATCAAATATGATACATGGGACAGTTAAGGTGTTAAAAAAAATTCTAAAAAATTCATTTAGTTAAAGCTAGATAATGCTTGAAAATTTTTTTCCAAAAATCGTTATTTTTGGTACCCGCCATGGAAACCCCATGCTCGATTTTTGTAAACTTGATAAAAAAAAGTTTCTTAATATAATCTACAAGATGTGAGAAAAGAAAATATTTTACCTAAAAATAACGGTACCCACCATACAAATGTCAAAAAATGGTTTTCCAAAATCATATTTTTCTCGGAAACGGTTCCGAAAATTTTGATACATTTTTCTTTTCTTTCGATTAATTTTTACGATTTATAATTCAATAAAAAAATATTAAATAAAGATATTACTGAATGTACCTACCATAGAACTATTATTTCGAATTTCTCTTTTATCAGCAGACCGGATTTGAATAAAATTTCATTGCATTCCGAAAACTTAAAAAAAAATATTTTTTGAATTTAAAAAAAAAAAACTTTTTTTTTTGGAAAATTTGATATCTCAAAAACGGTTAAATATTTTTTTGGGAAATTTAGTTTTTATTCGTGCAGTAATAAAAACTTCAAGTTGGTGTACCAAAATTTTTTCTTAGAAATGTTTTGAGAATTTTGTATATAAAAGCTTATTTTTTAAGGAACCACTAGAACGATTTATAATTGTCATTCTTGCATAAACTAATATTTGCTTGAGTCACCACATAGCATTCTGTTCCAAGCTCAAACTATTAAAGGAGTTGTTTTAGTCATTTAAAAAATGAATTTTATGCTTATTAACAGTTTTTCTCTAATAATATACATTTTTGAAATTTTTGGTCTTTTACTTAAGGACAAGTTCGTGCGACCCAGTCTTGCTTTTTATTTTTATTGCTTCTATACATTTTGAAGAGCCCAGACCTAGACCAACACCGAAATGGAAAATAATGGGAAGTGCTTGAATCAGCGGACGAAATAACAAAGAATAATTCGAAGAAAGCACATGCATCTATAGATTCATCGTGTAATACTCGTAGCAGACCAAGGTACTCCTGTATAAAAATTTTGATTGAAATGTCAAAGTCGAAACTAAAACAACGTTTAAAAATCGTAAGAGGCAAGTAAGATACATTCGCTCCTAAAGACGGTTGCCCAAGCACTTTCATATCCAAGTTTGATGAAAATCGATTCCGATATTTAGGCTGTATCTAAGATTAAGACAAACAGATAAACACCAGGCATACAGAATAGCGGGACCTAATTGTTCGTAATCTTTATCATCGTAATGTCAGGTTTGATTAAAATCATGAGATCGATTTTATTAACTTAAATGTGAAGCATTTTTTTTTTTTGTGAAAAAATACAGTTTTTAAGCAGTTGATTTAAATTTCTAAGTGTTCAAAGTTCAAAGCAGGGTTCTAAAAAAATCGATCCCGAATCATACAAAAATAAAATTTGCCTACGATAAAATTTGCGATCTTAAAAATTTTATAATTCTCTCACGAACAAACTTAATCCATCTGGAAAGACCCTTTAGAAAAATTATTCTTGATCAAGCAGTGATCATTCAGTGCGATTGTGAACTGATCTCCCAAGTAACATCGTAACATTAAATAAGACCAAAAACATAAATGTTACAAAAAGAGCCAAGTTCTTCTATAGTCTATACAAAAACCTTTGTGTAACAAGTCAGCCGTGAAAAGTAGTGAGATCTAAAAGTACGCCAAGTTCTTACTTCATGAAGGTTTAATACCGAATATTTAAAGTAGAATAATATTGAAACAGCTACAATGTAATAGAGAAATTTTATTATTTAATGATTACTGATTAAAATTTGATGGGTTCACTTGTCAAGTTTTTAAGCCTTTCTAATTGAGCATAGAAAAAAAACTTGCCAAGTAAGCCCATCAAATTTTAGTCAGTAATCATTAAATAATAAAATTTCTCTATTACATTGTAGCTATTTCAATATTATTCTACTTTAAATATTCGGTATTAAACCTTCATGATGAGGTAAGAACTTGGCGTACTTTTACATCTCAGGACTTTTCACGGCTGACTTTTTACACAAAGGTTTTTGTATAGAAGAACTTGGTTCTTTTTTTAACATTTATGTTTTTGGTCTGATCTCAATCCTTTTTGCAAAGGTTTTAATATTTTGCCATGTCAAAATCTCGAAAGATACGGAATGATAGAAAGGTGGACTCTACCTACTAAAATCATCTTAGTTTATAGCTTCGTATTTCTTTTGGTATATTTTTTTTTGTTATTGGTTGTTTTGATTTGCGCTTCAATTGTTTCTTCTTGTCTTGGCAAGATACCTAACACTAACATACCTACCTTAATTATAAATACTAGTACCTACCTCCACTCAAAGTCATACAAAAGCAATAATTGTTGAGGATGCGATGATGTTTTTGTAGCATTTTTAAATCCTTTTTTAAATGAAGGTAGCCCACCAATTAATAGCCTAATTAGTGGTTTGATTATAGTTCACATCACAGTTAAGAGTTTTTTTTTATTTAAACTCATAATTTTTTCGGGTATGCAAATGTTTTCTTTTTTCATTCATGTTAACATAACATAGAGTACCAAATCCAGCACACTAGTTCTAAGAAAAGTCATGAATTTTCAAGCTGCATGTATAGTTTCAAAATGGCAAAATGACAATAAAAATATACTTCGAATGAAAAATCTTAGATTTTCTATTTTTCTCTTCGAATGTACATAAAGCTATACCGCTCTACCAAATTTCATCATTCTACAGCAATCGGAAGTGCTTCATATAAAATGAACATTTTCTCATAAAGTGGGCCGATACCACGCCCCCTGAATGGAAAACCTCAATTTTCATTTTTGGTCCTTTATATGCAATTTGAGCCCTACCGTTCTACAAAATTTGATTGTTCTACTGCAATCGGAAGTGTGCCATATATAATTTACATCAATTCTGAGGAAGTGGGCGGATACCACGCCCCTGAATGGAAAACCTCAAATTTTATATTTTATTCTGTGTATGCAATTTTAGCCCTACCGCTTTACCAAATTTCATCGTTTTACAGCAATCGGAAGTGCTCCATTCAACCAAAACCAATTCGGAGAGAGTGGCTGGATACCACGCCTCCTGAATGGAAAACCTCAATTTTTATTTTTGGTCCTTTCTATGCAATATAAGCCCTACCGTTTTACCAAATTTCATCGTTTTACAGCAGTCGGAAGTGCTCCATTTAACCAACACCAATTCGGAGAAAGTGGGCGGATACCACGCCCCCTGAATAGAAAACCTCAAATTTTCGATTTTTTTCTCTGCTTGCATGACAAGACCTACCGTTGTGCAAAATTACAACGTTCTACGATGTCGGGAAGTGCTCCATAATTTTGATGATCTGTCAGTCAGTCAGTCAGTCAGTCAGTCAGTCAGTCAGTCAGTCAGTCAGTCAGTCAGTTACGGTTTTTGTGATTTTTGAGGCCTTATATCTCAAAAACCGCTTAAGCTAGAAAGTTGAAATTTGATGAGGCGCCTGTGCATGACTAGCTTAGCAAATGTTCGAAATTTTAAGTTTCTGACTTCATTGGTACTGAAGATAGGGAGGGGTCAAAAATCGCCTGAGTTTGTTCCTGTAAAAAGGGTGTAGTGCCAGAACTTGGCTGGGCACTACCGTGCCCTTTGATATTCTTAAACAGCTCTGAGAGAGTTAAATGCTAGGCTCCAGCTCTATTTCAAAACTGATTGCAGCGAAGTTCTTAACAATTTGTACCTCTATCACGTTTAAAAGCTTGCTGCTCGATAAATATGCTTCATAATAATGTTTTTATCAGCTGTCAAAACGCATAAATGTATTTTTTATCTTTACCCTTTAAAATAGCGCTTTAACAGGAAAAAAATTTTTAAGGTGTTATTTGCATGTTTAAGAAAATGGCGAATATTTAAGAATTTTATAAAACAGAAAAAAAAACTATTTACAGTGCTGAAACGACTGTATTTTCGAAAGAATCAAGAAAAACACAGGAGTTTTATCCAAGTGCAAAATTAAAATGAAAAAAAATTTACTATCCACTTCAAACAAATTATTTTAGAAGGGCGTTGTAATATTTCGAAGCACAATATCAGCATTTCTGATAAAAATGAAATTATTACCTTTACTAGCATTGTTCTATGTAAATAAAAATAAAATGCCCGACTTGGGCGCACGAACGTGCTCTTATGTTAAAGACTACATTTTTTAAATGACTAAAACAACTCCTTTAGTAGTTGGAGCTCAACACAGCATGCCATGTGTTTCAAGCAAATATAAGTTTATGCAAGAACAAAAATTATAATTCGTTGCAGTGGTTTCTTAAAAAAATAAGCTTTTATATACAAAATCTTAAAAACATTTAAAAAAAAAATTTGGCAGGCAAACTTAGAATTTTTATTACTGTACGAACAAAAAATAAATGTCCAAAAAAATATTGGGGCGTTTTTGAGTTATCGAAATACAGGGGCGGACGCAGAAAAAAATTTCGGGGGGGGGGGGGTTCAAAAAAATATGAGATTTTCATAAATAAATTATTTCCGGAGTTTATTAATACGTGAAATCATATCTTGTTGTACATTTGCGATCATACGAAATAGAGTTATCCGAAAACATAAGGACACTCAACTAGTACCTACGTTAACTACTATACTACATAATTATAACCACAACGCTTCCAGAAGGTGCTATGCTACTCATCAGTAACTGTAACTTTCGAACAAACGAAATGAGTTAGTTTTTTTTTTGCTGCAATACAACAGACTCCGACCTTGGAGACATCAAAAACTCAAACTTGCTCCGTTACTACCCATATACTTAAACACATAATGTCAATCATCAAAAACGCAATTGCTGCTGGATTCGTGTGTCTATTTGTTAATGATCAATTCAAAATAGGACAGTTTCGGTAAAATACGAAGACACATAAAATAAAATGCACGACTGGGTCGCACGAACTTGCTTTTGTGTAAAAAGTTCAAAAATTAATATTTCTAGAGAAAAAATGTTCATAAGCAAAAAAATAATTTTTTAAATGACTAAAACAACTCCTTAAGTTATTATTTTATAAATAGTAGTTTAGTAGTTAGAGCTAAACACATAATATGTTTTATAAAAGATTTTTAAAACATATGTATTTAAGAAAAAATTTTGGTACGCCAATTTTAACTAGAAGCTTCTCTATATAAAATTTCATTGAAATCCGTTCTGCCTATAATGACAAATTCAAAATTCGAAAAACTGGTTTTATGGTAGGTACACTCAGTAATGTCTTAGTTTAATTTTTTTTGTTAAATTAAAATTAAAATTTATCAAAATTCTCGGAGCCATTTTTGAGAAAAATACGATTTTCGAAAAAGATTTCTTAACACTTGCATGGTGGGTACCTTAATTTTTAGTTAAACAATTTTTTTCGCTCTGATCTTGTAGATTATATTAAGAAACTTTTATTTATTCAAGTTTAAAAAATCAAGCAAGGGTTTTCGGAATATTGAGTTTCCAAAAAAAATAATTGGCGTTTTTCTTTTTTCATTCAGAGTAGAGCACTGAACAGAGCATGAGTATGTCAAACATGCTCTGAACTTTCTCCGAATCGAGTGTGTTCTAAGAGCTGTGAATTATTTTGTAAACACATGCGAGTTTTTGAGTTTTTTTCTGTCTGTCAGAATGATTTCAGCATTTAACTCTGTCTACTCAGCTATTTTATACCGAGCTCATAGAGTGCGCTCTGAACACGCTCTCAACAAAAAAAGAAACACAATCTTTGAACTGTTATACACTCTGAGCTAAAAAAAGAAACACGATATTTTGTTTGACAGTTCAGGTACTACTCTGAACTAAAAAAGACAAACGCTCAATATTTAAAATTTGGAGGAGCTTCATAATGATTAAAATCGGTTGTACTGTTTTCGAGAAAATCAAAAACAAACAAAATAAAATGGTTCCAAGAGGGCTTCCAAAAGATGATTCGTGCCGTTATTTTTGGTTTTAAAAAAAGGAAAATTTAACGAAAATCGGCCCATGCTCTTAGGCCGTAGTCGAAGAGACAGACAGACAGAATTTCGAGACCCACTTTTTCTTCGCTATCATCGTAATGTCAACTTTGATAAAAATCTTGAGTTCGATTTATTTTACGAATGCATTACTTGCCTTATAGTACCCATAAGTCGTAAGAAAAACGCAGAGAACCGATAAAGGGAAACACAAAACTTCTAATAATCAATTGAACTATTTTCGAAAACTATTTTTTAACATTTCTATGGAGGGTACCGTTATTTTTAGCTAAATTAATTTTTTTCTCACATCTTGTAACTTAAATTAAGAAACTTTTATTCATCAAGTTTTAAAAAATCGAAAATTTGAAATATTGAGTTAAAAAAAAAAGTTTGAAATTTTCTAAAAAATCCAAAAAAATGTTTTTTTTTTGTTGAAAATTTGAAGACAATAATATTTAAACTGCTGGGGAGCTTTAGTATAAAAAAATTATCAAAATCGGTTTAACTGTTTTTGAGCAAATAAAAAACCAAACAAATGGTTCCAAGCGGGGTACCAAAAATAACCTTTTTTTGGATAAATTTGTTCATTTTTTTAATTTAAAAAAAAAATCTGTTAGACAGTTTTTGAAAAAAAAAAAATATTTATAAAATTTCTAAAAAAAATGGTATGGCAGGTACCGTTATTTTGGTTCTTAAAAAACGGCCGAAATCCCGACGCAAAAAAGTTCAAGTTGAAGCTTTTTAAAAGCCGCGTTCTAATGCGCGGAATAGAATCGACTTCCTCGGGTTTTTCTATACATTTTCACGGACCGCAGCAATGTTCTCGGCCGATCTTGAGTTTCTTTGAAGTAAGAACGTTGCTAATTGATGACCCAACCGGTCATCTCAAATTCAGCCACTAAACGTTGAAGAATCAACAAAAATCAACGCCCACCATTAAATACATTTAAATAAAAAAAATTGTTTAAACAAATTTGACAGATATCACCAAAACAACATGGCCGCCACCAGGCCGGCAAAATCTACTCGCGAATTCGAAGAACTCTTTATTTCATTAAGTCGGTTCCATTACATACATATATTTTATATTACTTACCAGTAGATGATGATGAATGTACCAAAATCTAAATTTTGTGCAAAACTTCCAAAATCAAATCTCATGAAGATCAATGAAATTCACTATACATTTTAAGATTTTGAAATATCGTAGATTATAACAAAAACTTCTCAAAATCTCAATGCCACACATACTATACTTTATTCCTCATCTTTTTCTTTATTATAACAGTTTGCTAGAAAATGTTTGCATTCGATTTTAATTTACCTTGTAACCGCTCAATGTTTTGATTGTAAATATTGTGATTCCATCAAAGAAAAAAAGAGAGAAAATTGAAAATAAAGTTTGTCCGTTTTTTAAAACGTCATAGGAGTCAAAAATGCAATTGCAAGATGTTCCTTGTTGCCGACTGCAAAAGTGAACTGTTCGAAAACTCTAAACGAAATTTGTATGCAAAAGCATTATTTTCGATAACGAAGTTTGCATATAAATTTAATATTCGATAACATAATTTCCGGCGGGACTCTGCAGTCAAAAAATGAAGTTGACGAATATTTATATGCCAGAGAGCGCGTTTGTAACCTTAGAATGTGTTTGCAAGAAAGTTTCCAGAGTTAATTAAACAGATTTTTTGCAACCATGGCCGTTTTCAAAAACCTCAAATCAACGTCAATTTGATTGTGAAATTATTCATTTTTAAAGCAGATATTGGTATCGTAAAATATTCAATAGTCCTGCCTGCTGCGCAACGTTAGCCATTTGACGTTTTTAAACACGCTCTTTCATCAATATTTTTCCGTCAATTTGCGCCACAAATGATGTTTCCAAACATATGACTTAAGCAAACTGCGCAAGACCATCTTGCAATTGAATTTTTGACGCAAATGACGTTTTCGAAAACACCAGATCAATTATTTGATGAAAATCTGCGTATAAAAATCATATCTATTTGACGTTTTCGAAAACGGACATTATTATTTTTTTTTTCATGTCCAATTTTTGTGTATTTTAACTGAATAATAGAGAAAAGTTGATATTATTATACCTAAATATGTTTTTGAAACAAAATTTAAAAATTATTTTCGTTTTTCCTTCTTTTTAGAACTTAAGCGAATTGCCACGGTTCTTTTTTCTTTAGAAGACCGATGAATATTGTGCTTAATTTTTAAATCCCGAAAAAAAACCTGTCTTACATACATATGTTATTTAAAAAAAAATAATTATTGTTTTGACTCGTTCTGTAAAGAGACTATGAAATCCATACACTTTTTCTATCTTTTTTTAAAATAGGAAATGCAATGAAACTAACTCTCACCCCACAATTTGTGTTTCGGAATTTAGCCTTTTTAGATTTCAATAAAATCTACTTGAATCGTTGCTTTGTATTAATTCGAAAATCCTATTTAATTGCTAGATTCATAATAGCCCAATTCAATAAAAAATCAAACATACTCGTAAATTTTTCCCAACATCATTTTAATGTTTTTATTCTCTAAAATTATCACAAATTACCATCCACATTTCTAAATTACTTTAAAGCGGTCCTGATTCTTCTTCATTGAGCCGCTTTGGTGCAATATCCCTTCGTCGAAATAGAACCAACCAATTCCCTTTTTTGAACATTTGCAAAACTTGTAAAACCAAAATTACAAAAACAAAGGACAGTATAAGCACAAGCAAAGCATCATGCTTATTTTCATGCTTATAAGATGCCTCCTCTAGGGCAGCTTCATGATCTAAAGTTTTTGCGTGAACGGTATGGTGAGGATGACTGGTCGTTTGATGCGACAACAATTCACCAGCTTCGTTTGGATTCAAACGTACAACCAGCTTTATGCCATTAAACGTCAGAATTTCTGACATTTTCTTCAAAAACTGTTGGGACCAGGCATTTCCGTATATGCTCATTTCTTTAACATTGACCTGTGTTCGTACAAACGCATCATAGTCGAACAAATGCAAGTGATTTTCTTCCAAATATAGCTTTTCCAAGCCCACTAAGGGTTCAAATACTTTTGCGTCCAAATTTTGTAGATGATTGTAAGACAAATCCAAATGAGTCAGCTTGTCCAGAAGAATAAAGTTCTCTACTTTCAAAGATTGTACCTGTCCGTAAGCAATATTCAAATACTGCAAACTTGGCAAGTCCAAGAACATCGATGTATTGCTGCCGTTTAAAGATCTTATCGCATTCTTGGAAGCGTCAAGCTTTTGCAAATTCATCATGCCCTCGAAATTTGACAGCGTCTCAAAAAGATTATTATGTACATCGATTTCCTTCACTAAGGCCTTATCGCCTATGGTGATGCTCTTTAGCTGGTTGCTGCTGACTCGTGCCCTGATAACACTGCCATTGATGACACAGTGTTGCAATTGTGAGTTCTGGGCACGTAATGTATCCACAGACTGGAGATTAATCGAAGTAATTGCATTGTTGGAAATGTCAAGCATTGTTAGGTGCGGCATGTTGGCTAAGCTGTCACTCTGGAAGACTGCAATATTGTTGTTGTTCAGAAGGACCGTTTTGAGTTGCGGGATCTTAGAGAATATATCACTTTCAATGGTTTCAATGTTGTTATAACTGAGATCAATGTATTCCAGACTGGTTAGGTTTTCAAAAACTGCTGACGCTAACTCGTGGATTTTATTGGTGTTGAGATCCAAATGACGGATTTCTTTGAGGCCTGCAAACGCCTTGGGATGAATGTGGGATATGTGATTTTCGGCTAGACGAATTTCTTGGATCGCACTCAGATTGACAAATATTTTCTCTGGCAACTCTGTCAAACGATTGTTGGGCAAAAATAAAAATCGCAAGTTAATCGCCTTTGAAAAGGTTATCTGTTGAAAGCTTCTCAAGCCACAATTGTACACCACTAGACGCTTAAGCTGAGGCACATTCGAAAACAGCGCTGATGGAATCCATTGGAGATGGCTATATTTAAAAACGACTTCAGTGAAAGGAAGGTCTTTTTTGTCATCATTAGCAATGTCTATATCATCATTGTAACCAGAAAGAGTGCAACTGGTACTATTTGTGTTACATTCCTGACGGAGGTCGATACTGAGAGACACTGCGTAGCCAGCGAAGAGCAGAAAAATACCCGACGAAAGAATCATTTCAAGTTGCATATTGCTTGCAGAAAGATTATATTTTCATAGCGTGTAAATAAAACAACCGACTTTAAGTGCTTTCCCGAGTAAACTGTGAATTCTGGATGAGTCTTAAAATATTAGTGATAACACAAGTTCCAAACAGAATATACAACTCAGCTGATATTGTTTATATATTTTTGCATAATTACTGATTTATTACAGTATAATAAATCGTTGGGAGCTTTTTCAATGAACTGATAAAACAAAGGCAATACAACAACTACCACAAAATGTTTTGCTGTATTTCTTTGAATTGAAACTTTGATGATTCAATACACACGGAGACGCAGAAGTCAATGTCAGGGGCACAAGCAGAAGCAATATGTTATCAATGTGAAATGAGTTCGAGAGCATTGAAAAACTAAAAATCGATAGAATTTATTTTGAAATAACTTCATATGTATGTGTGTATGTGTTATCGCGAATATGGTTTCCGCAAACGATTTTTTTTTTAAATTGAGGAATTTCCTGAAGGGATGCAAGGTCATAGCACTCCAGATTTAGGGGCTGTAGATATTCTAGGCTTAACTTCCTTACCATATAAAAAAGTCAAGTTGTTAGGGGTGGCACAAGGGGAATATAGGATAATGATTAAATTCAAATTTGTATCAACAGACGCAAATGAAATGATGAAATGATGCAAGGCATCAAATTTATTTTTAAAATGACTTAAGCAACTCCTATAGTAGTTGGAGCTAAAATCAGGATGCCATCATGTGATTCAAGCAAATATTAGTTTATGCTTAAAAAAATAAGTTTGTATATAAAAAATTTTCAAAACATTTTTAAGAAATAAATTTGCTACACCAACTTAAAGTTTTTATTATTGTATGATTAAAAACTAAATTTCCAAAAAAAAATATTGAGTCGTTTTTGAGATACCGAATTTTCCAAAAATAAAACAATTTTTTTTTTTTATTCATAAAATAATTTTTTAAGCCTTGAAATGCAATGTTTTTTAAACTTTTTAGAAGCTTTTTCCAAATATTTGGAGCCATTTTCGAGAAAAATACGATTTTCTTAAACCATTTTTTAACATTTGTATGATGGGTATCATTATTTTTAGGTAAAATAATTTTGTTCTCATATTTTATAGATTATATTAAGAAACTTTTATTTATCATTCTTAAGAAAATCGAGCACGAGGTTTTTGAAATATCGGGTTTTGAAAAAAAAAAATTTTAATCCAATTAATTTTTTTTTTTTGAAAATTTCAATGCAAAATAATATTTAAACTTTTGGTAAGCTTCAGCATAAAAAAATTATCAAAATTACCGTTTTTGAGAAAATCAAAAACAAAAAAAATGGTTCCAAGGGGGTACCAAAAATAGGCATTTTTTGGTATTTTTTTTTCAACTTTTAACTAAATGAATTTTTTTTTTGATTTTTTTTCTAAATCTGTGGGATAGTTTTTGAGAAAAAAAAATATTTATAAGATTTCGAAAAAAAATCGTATGGCAGGTACCATTATTTTTGGTCTTAAAATAAAGAAGAAATAAACGTGTAAACGAGCCGTTTAGACTGTAGTGGAACAGACGGACATAATTTCGAGACCCACTTTTTTCGTCTTTGCTATCATCGTAATGTCAACTTTGATCAAAATCTCGAGTTCGATTTTTTTTCCGAATACATAACTTGCCTTATAGTACCTATAAATGCCAAGTAAAAAGCTTATTCCACCTTTGCAGTGTAAAACTTGAGCTTAAATAACAAGGAATTTTTTTTTCAAAAAAAAAAAAAACAGTTTGACAATTGTATTCACTATTTTTGCAAAAACAAAAAAAAAGTTAGTATGCTCCGGACCTTTTGTAACCGCTGGCTTCTTTCGGAACTAGTTGATCTCCGAAATCAACGAAGACCTTGCTATCGCCACTGTGACAAACAACCAATATGGGAAATTATATTTAAATTAATAAACCTTATAGAATTTATATCATTTGAAATGATATAACGTATTTTCTTTGTGTAAGTTGAACCGTGGACTTGGCCCCGTTGTATTATTTTCTAAGTCTCACCTTCCAGGGCATCCTTATACTGGAACATATGTACAATAATATGAGATTTTTTGTAAATAATTTTTGTTATCATTTATTTATTTAGAAATGTATGTTACCTAAACATATACATAAATATAAACATTGAGCAAACCTCATATTAAAATTGTTATAAAAAATATGTAAGTTCATGAAATCCATATCTCAAATAGTGAAAAATATAAAATTCTTCTCTCAATCCACTACAATTTCAAACCCGAAAAGTATGTACATAGATACATATTATGATGGGCTCTTGGCACCAAATAAATTTAAAAAACACAAAATCACAAGATTGTCAGATCCAAATAACCAGTTTTTCTATGTCCCAACCCGTATTTTATTGTAAGGACGATAACTTGTCTAACCGGTTTTCCGTATATAGGAGAAAAATACTTCACAAGATACCTAATACATAAACATCTATTACACCTAGCGTTGCCAGACGTCCTGGTTTACCCGGGACATCCCGGATTTCAGACATAAATTTATCTGTCCCGCCGGGACATCTTTTTTCCCGGGTTGGGACTCAAACTAAAAAAATAATGCCTAATATACCTAAATATCTTTCAGTGATAAGGAACAATCACTACATTGCGAATTAACCTTAAGAAATTACTTTTAAAATTTCAATCAGACAAACCTAACTGAACGAAAAATTTATTTTTGTAAACTGACATTTGTCATTAAAATTGACAAAAGAAAAATATTTGCAAATGATAAATGACAAAAAAGTCATTTCATTAGTAATTAATAATGGAATTTATTTATTTTGATCTACACGCATTATATGATTTTTAATTGCGACTTATAGGTACTTTAAGGCAAGTTATGCATTCGTAAAAAAATCGAACTCGAGATTTTGATCAAAGTTGACATTACGATCATAGAGAAGACGAAAAAGTGGGTCTCACAATTCTGTGTGCCTGTCTGTCTGTCTGTTCGACTACAGATTATACACGGCTCGGCCGATTTTCGTTAAACTTGCGATAGATACTCGTATCTACCGAGTTTAACGAACATTTTTTCCCCCAATTGTTTTTTTCTTTTTTTTTAAGACCAAAACTAACGGTACCTGCCATATGATTTTTTCGAAATTTTATAAATATTTTTTTTCTCAAATTTCAGTTAGTTAAAGCTAGGTAATGGTTAATGGTAGTGGCATGACCGATTTTGATCATTTTTTTCATGTTAAAGCTCCATAGCAGTTTAAATATTACTAGCCGACCCAGCTCTCGAAATTCGAGTGCCAATTTATTTATTATTTATTATTTATATTATTGGCAGTGTTTTCAAGCAAATTTTTTAAATTAAATTTCATTTTATGTAATATGCAAAGTGTTCGACAGTGCAAAAACAAAAATGACCCACAGTGTGTAAATGCGTGTCTCAAGTATATTCTGCACATCTCCGTAACTGTGGCTTTCCAGCCATATAAAATTTATCGAAATCGGTTAAATACTTTTGGAGAAAAGTGTACCACAAAAAACATGTTTGCCGTTTTATTATATGATTGTGTATTCAAATTCTATAATTTACATTTATAAGAATTATATAATTTAATACAAACAAATTTGAAATCAAGACATTACTGACTGTACCTACCACAGAACGATTTATTCGACTTTTGAATTTCTCATTATCGGAATAACGGATTTTAATAAGGTTTTGTAAGGAGAACCCTTTAAAAAGTTTAACAAGCATTGAATTTCAAAATTCTAAAAAAAAAATTTTTTTTTTAATTTTGAAAAAAAAAATAATTTTTAGTCGAACAAAATCCAAAACTTCAAATTGACGTACCAATATTTTATCTTAAAAATAATTTAAAAATTTTATATATAAAAGCTTATATTTTTAAGAAACCACTACAACGAAGTATAATTTTGTTCTTGCATTGATTAATATTTGTTTGAATTACATGGCATCCTGCGTTTAGCTAGTTGGAGCTTGTTTTAGGAGTTGTTTTAGTCATTCAAAAAAATTAATTTTTCTCTAATAACATTGGCGCAAAATTTAAACAGCCTATTATTAAGGTATTAGTATGATACTACTTAACAATTTGCTAACTTTATAGTAGTTTGCTAACTCATTCTTAATTTTAAACATTTTCTAACAAGTATCGTACTAAAAGCATTTTCTTAATAAATTGCTTTTGAACACAACTAAAACAATGACATTTCGTGTAAAAGAGTAAGTACACGAAACTTTTTTGATGTTTGCAAATATCATATGAAGTCATATGAAGCTAGCACGATACTAAAAAAATAAAGTAGGTATTCGATGATTTTAACTTTAATAAAAGGGTAGAGAAAGTATGATGCTATATTCAATTAAAATTTGCAAATTTGTTGTTTTAACCTAGTATCATACTAAAACAGCTCTAGCATCGTACTAATTCAATTAAAAACATTTTGCGCAAATTTTTAAGTAGTATCATACTAATACCTTAATAATAGGCTGTTTAAAATTTTGAGGCAATATGTTTAGTTACGACTTTTTTTGAAGCTGACCGTATCAAGAAAGGATTTTATGACCTCCTAGGTAGAGCTTGTGTTTGTTGTGCTCGGAAACTGCAATACAAAAGTGGTAAAGGAAAACGTCTTCTGTAGATTAAATTAACTAAAGTGAAATATGGCCAATTTAGTCTTATTTCACTTTCCCCTTGGTTGTCCGCTTCACGAGTTCGAAAGATGTTAATTCCCTTGCTAGGTTCTCTGTACCACTCACATAATTCTGTTTACCTCAGAACCCAATTTCGAGCGTACTGTAAAGAACAGAGAATCTTTCTTTAGTCGCAGAGTATTTTATAACAAGTACAGGGTATTCATACATATATCCTGAGTGCACGTTAATTTTGAGAAAAACCTTGGGTGGCAGTTTTGTTTTAGAAAACTGTTGACAAAGGCACCTGCTTGAAGGAAGATTTAAAATTCTCTAAAGGCGTTTTTCTTTTTTAGTTCAGTATAGAGCTCTGAACAGAGTCCGAGCATGTCGAGCATGTTCCGAACATTCTCTGAACCAAGCGTGCTATGAGCGCTCTGAGTATATTTTGAAACACACCTGAACACTTATGTAGCTGTCGCCATTTTTTTTAATTTCCATCTGCCAAATGCTTGTGTTAAGCATTTTACTCTGTCTGCTCAGTTATTTTATTCTGAGCTCATAGAGCGCACTCTGAACACGCTCAGAACATGCTCAGAACGAAAAAAGAAACACATTTTCGAAACTCTGAACACTCTGAACTAAAAAAGAAACACAATTTATTTTTTGACAACTCAGGTTCTGTTCTGAACTAAAAAAGAAAAACGCCTTAAGTGGAGCAATGGAACATTACCCACTTCAAGTCCACTAAGACCACTTCTTCCAACAGAAGGAAAGTGGAATGTTTGAAAAATGCTAAAAGGCTGCTGCCTTGGTAGGGTGAGTACTGAGTAACGAATAATTAACCCCATCAACAAAAAAAAACATCTAATATATCCTGCCGAACTTTCGAGAAATATAAGTACTAAACTTCGCAATTATTATCTTTATTTAGTAATGTGGCTTTCGATCCTACTGAGTGACCATCGACCAAGTTTTCACACGAACGCAAATCCTAAAAAAAAAACAAGTTCAAAGTCGCATTCATCGTCAAGTCGGAATGTTGAAAAAAAACTAATTCATCTGTCTTACGTGACATAAGAAAATACGTTGTTGGGCAGCTAAAAAAAATCTTCTTGGACCTATCCCAAGCATACAGAAGATTTAGGCAAGGAAATGCGCGGAAATGTGTGTTTTTTTTTCAATCTCATTTTTGAATAGGCTATGATTAAGAACTTCTAGTTCTTAAAATAGACGAGGAGAAGACCAAATAGATGCTATCAACAAATAATCAAGCAAACGTTCTTTCTTCCGGGTAAGTGTGAAAACTAATATAGCAGCAACTTTACGGGAATTAAATACTTCATCTACATCGGTGTAAACATATTAAATCCACGAATGAGACCTTAGTGGAGATACGATGAAGAATTTCCTATGAAACAGATGATATTTACTTTGATTTAACGAAACAAATGGGATCGAATCGACCAAAACTACAACAATACTCCAGTATTCGATTCCCAACCTCCGGATTAAAATTGAAAAATAAGACTGAATCTCCGTTTCAGTTTAATGACCAAGCACCAAGTCATCGCCAATGCTAGAACGCTTGGACTGGATGACTAAAAGTTTTGTATTCTAGATCATAGAAAGGAAACTTGCCGAGACCGTCAACATGTCCATATTCCATGACAATATTACAGTACGTATCTAAACGCTCTGAAAAAAAAATAACGACATAGCCATATACAATCTATTTAAAGCTGCATTCGATATAGTCTGGAAATGCTTGGAGTGTCTCGGAAGCAGAATTCGAAAAGCCAAAATAGTGCTTAAGTTTTTGACAAAGGACTCGATGATCGACTTTGTCAAAAGCTTTAGAAAAATCCAGTAGGTACGGTGAAGTGACGTTGCCTTTATCGTATTGGAGTCTAATGTCCTCTAAGATCTTAACCATTGCTGTAGAGCAAGAATGGTTAGCTCTAAATCCAGATTGGTATGGAGATAACATTTTTTTGGACGTAAGTTGGTCAATCATTTGCTTTGTAAGGATTTTTTCGAGGACTTTTAACATGCACGGTAAAATGCTTATTGGACGGTAGTCGGCGGGTTCCGTAGGTATAGACGTTTTTGGAACTGGTGTTATCCTTGCTGCTTTCCAAGCAGTTGGAAATGTTGAAGAGACAACACAGTGATTGTAAACATGGGTGACAGCGTGTAGGGTAAGATAAGTTTCACAAATCTTAGAGGAATACCGTCTTCACCTATAGCTTGAGACCTTAAAGATTTGAAAGTGCGGATAACTTCGTCTACAGTTACAGTTTGAAAACAAAAACTATCTGCTTGATCGTAAATTAAGGCAGCTTTGGGTTCAAAGTTTGTTGGTAATTGAGTCTGAGTAAACTGGTTGTTAGGGTCATTAGGATCGGGGTCACATTTAGAAATTGTCCTTTTTCCAACACCAATCTCACGCAGACTTTCCCAAAGCTGCTTAGGAGAAAGATTTGTGTTAAGTTTCGAGGCGAAGAAATTTCTCTTGGCTGAACGGGTGATGAAAGTTGCTTGATTGCGAAAATAGCAGTATTGTCGCCAGCTTGCAGGATTAGGTGAACTCCTCCACTTGTATTAGTATTCGCATTCTTAACTTCCATGTTGTACCACGGACATTTTTCATTTTGAATCCTTACCGTTTTAAGCCTAGTACTCAGTTAAGCCTAGTACTCACCTAGCGTGAAATGAAAAATAAATACGTTCCAAATTAAGCCTAGTACTCAGTTTAAGTGAAAATGAAAATTTCATATAAAAGTGACTGCTGGTTCACTGGCATGAAATCCGCAACCAGAGGTGAGTACCAAAATGTGGATTGGAAAAACAAATATGTTCCACAACTTTTTCCACGCTATGATTTTCATTTCTCAATGTACAACCATCAGGAAAAAGTTTAAGGCAACGTGGAAACCTGTGACATTTGTCAGTTGATTTGAATATTTTGTTTCAAAACAAAAAATTGAAAATTTATAAAACAGAAAGGACGAATCAGTTTAAAAATAATTGTCATTTTTTTTTTCATTCAAAGTGAGTATCAAAAATTCAAGTGGAAAAGTTTATTCTATTTTCATTTTTATTCTCCGCGTGTAATTTGGAACGTATTTTTTTTTCATTTCACGCTAGGTGAGTACTATAGGCTTTAAGAGGAATATATGTTTCAAATAATAAAATTTGAAATCGCTGGAGTAATTTAGAAAAAAATAAGTCTTCGTAAAATTATTTATTAAAACTTAAAATCAATTTAACCCAACTTTAAACTAATTAAAACTATAAGCAAATCAATTTAAATGTACATATATAATAATAGTTTAAATCAATTCGCAAATGGTGTATATAAATTTTTTAAAACAGTTATAAGAAAAATAAAATGCATGACTGGTTCGCACAAATTTGCTCTTATGTAAAAGTACTTTGGAATTTAAAATACATTTTATAAATATAAAACATGGATTTAATGAGAAAAAAATGTTCAAATGCATGAAACTGCCGTCTGATTTCCATCAAAGTATTAATTTATGCAAACAAAGTTCTAAAATCGTTTCATTATTAAATTAATTTTTATATAAGAAATTTCTTTAAAATTTTTCAAGAAAAAAAATTGGGATGCCAACCTTAAGTATTTAGTAATACAGGTTTTAGAAAATAGTAATTTCAAAAAATAATCGTTCAAATGTTTTAAGGAAATAGATTTAAAAATTTTTTTCAAAAAACCCAAAAAATATTTTTTTTAATAGTTTTATATAACATATATTATTTTAAACTTAAGGGGACTCCTGCTTCAAAAATTTGGTTAAAATCGTTAGAGCCGTTCATGAAAAAGTCGAAAATAAAAAAAAACCGTCCTATAACAGGTACCGTTAATAACATTTTCCCCAAAATTTTTGTTGACTTAAATATAGTCCATGCTTATAATAGCACACCCTATTTGTTTTATCAAAATCGTTAAAAAAATAAAATAAAAAAAAATTTCAATATCCCCTCTATAGGGAATCTCGGAAGATCCTTAAGTACCGAGTTTGAAGAAAACAGCTCCAGTGGAATAGGCTGTAGATTGAGTTACAGACATACAGACAGACAGACGGAATTGCCGGACCCACTTTTTTCGTCTTCGCTATCATCCTTAAGTCAACGTTGATCAAAATCTTGAGTTCAAATGCAGAACTTGCCCTATAGTACCTATATCGCAAGTAAAAATTGGAATGCCAATTTAAATTTTTTAAAATTGTGTAAATAAAAAATTGCATTAAGGCTTCGTTGGGAGAGATTAGATCTTCTTGGTCGCGGCATTAAATAATAATACTCACACATCAACACAAATCACAGACAGCATTAATTAAATAAATTACACTTTCTCGACCTAAATATTTATATTACTATACCTATGTATACTGACTCTGACTGGATCAATAGAATAATCTGGAATGATTCAGTGAGACCAATCGATTTGACGTTTTTTTTAATTAAGTCATTTGTTCATTTGTCATTCGTTATATATTTAAGAAGCTTGATATACATATCTACATATTTATTCCTTCATTTGTTTTTATAATTTTTAGAATGCTAGTTGTTCTGTATCAAGAACAATGAGTATGAAAAACACTTCTTAACTGGAGGACGGCTTGATCTTGAGTGACGACTGTTAGCTCATATTCGATAAACTAAGACAAGTATATGGACATTCGATTTATGTTATCTCGACAGTTAAATGACGTGATGTTTACGTTATGAAATAAGTAAATAAGATGAGTAAATACATAACACTAGCTTAGAACTTAAAACATTCCGAAAAAACTTAGGCTTATGGAAGATATTATAGGAAATTATTTATAAATTAAACCGCAAAGGTATGAATTCTAAAACTATTTCCCATGGTTTGACTTGGAATCAAATGTTTCATCCATGAAAGTTAATTGAGAAATTATTGACATATGTACATACATGTTTGCATGTACTTCATCATTAAAATAAAATATTATTAAAATAAACGTATCGAGGTTAACTGCCATTTTTTTTAAACATTCGTCAAAACATTCAGATACCATCTATCATCATTCTGCTGCTGGAGTTCCTCAAGGATCAAAACTTGGACCACTGCTGTTCAACATTTACACTGCTGATCAACCAGCCAACATATCAGGTACAAAGACGAAGCTTTATGCAGACGACTCAATCACATACGCCACCGCTTTTTCACCAGAAATTGCTGCCAGGAGAGTGCAAGAGCACATTAAAAACCTATGGGAATACTATGTCAAATGGGGACTGAGGATAAACAGCGAAAAGACTGAACTCATCTGCTTCCGAACACCAGTGACTGTCATTCGAAGACGAGCGTTTGCAACACGCTGTGATGCAATCAAAATAAAGCTTCCAGACAACACTGAAGTGACAGTCAAATCATCAACGAAGTACTTAGGAATCAACTTTTCCAACAAATTCAAATTCAAAAGGCATGCAGACTTGATGTTGAAGAGAGCCAACTATTCTTTGCACTTGGTCCATCCGCTTCTCAGGAGGCGAAATGGACTAAGTAAGAAAACCAAACTGCTTGTATACAAACAACTTATCCGACCCGTTCTGACCTACGCCTTTCCCATCTGGTTTACTATTTCACCTACAACAATGAAAAAGATGAAGCTTTTTGAAAGAAAGATGCTCCGCATTTGCACTGGACTGTACCGTAACACACTGACGAAGAAATATATACCAACAAGGAATCTGTATAAAGAAGCAAAGTTAATACCATTGGACAAGTATTTACTGCAGCTCTCCGGAAAAATCATCAGGAACCTGGAAGATCATCCCAACACAGAAGTGCAACAACTTCTCCAGCATGAACTAGAGCCTCGTGACAAGTATCTATACACCCGAGCCATCACTGACGATCAATTTGAAGATATCATCCATAACGACAACGCACCCTTTTACGAGAAGAACAACAATCAATACTACAGGGGATAAAACGCCCACTCATCAAAAATTATTATTTAGTTAATATTAAAAAAATCATGAATTAGATTAAGAAAACATTAATATGATATTGTAAGCAAATAGCATTATGTAAAGCCAAATGAAGAACGTTGGGCCCTATTGTTGAGCCAACATGATTTAATTTAGTAATAAGTTAGTTTTAAGTCAAATTGTATATAAAACAAATTGAAAAATAAAATTCTTAATCTAACCAGCCATTTTTTTTAAAATAAACTGTTTTCCCATACAAAACATCATATCCTTTCAACCTAAAAATGGGATAAGAGTAATTTTTTCCAATGCAGGAATTCGTATAGACGCAGTAAGAGAACTATGTGTCTTTTGGTTTGTCATTTCTTGAAAATACAAATCTTCAAAAGTACTTGTGTATTCATTAAATTACCATCGGTATCCTTCCTCTCTTCTACATTGGTGTGCCAAGGAGCCGGCTTTCAATGCCATTAAATGTGATAGCACTTCCTCCCTTTGAACTTCTTCCCAAAAGGTGAGTGAGTGCGTAGTGTATACATAAATTCTTCAGTCAGAGGGACTTGTTATCTCTCTGTCATGTAATCCATCTACTCAAACTGTTTAAGTATACAACAGCCTCATTTTTGTTTTCCTAAATTCAAACATCTATTCACATTCCAAAAGCGAGGAACAACCTGCAAATCCCTTTCATTCACTCACATAGATATTTCCGCCCTATCCTGCTTGTTGTGGGGGAAGATTTTTGGTTATTGTAGGACTTCCAACTGATATCCTAATAAACATTTTAATACTAAAATAAGTCATAAATCTTGAATCCTCCTTTGGGATCCTTTAGGAGAGAAATAAAATCAGTAAAAGCCAAAAAAAAAAAGAAATAAAGTAAAACTTGGAGAATCGTAAAAAGTAAACCAAGGAAAAGGGATACATTTCGACCACCACCCACAGTACACACAATTCGTGCAAGCTTCCTTCCCAAAGGCGGCGCATTTTAGGTTTGGTTCTTGGCTTTCATTGTATATAAGCTTATATAGAGGGTTAAGCATACACAGCACAATACTGTGAAATAATAAGTATGGCCGATTGTAGGTTGTGATGTCCATCCCCAAGATGGATTTCTTATCTTGACTACATTTTTTATGCTCTCTTTTAACTCTTCTTCCTTTTATTTTTTGCCTAATATATCTTTTATTTGCTTTTTATTTCCAATTTGAAAGGAGAATTTTCGTAGTTTTAAGACAAATCTGTAAAAAAAAAATTGGTTTCTTTGGAATTACGGCTTTGTGATCGGTGAACCTTTGGTGCTTTCATAGCTAGAAATCTTTGTTTAGACAAATTAAACAAAAATATAAAATATAAATTAAACAAAAAATAAGTTTGATACAAATATGAACTTTATAAAAGTGCTACTGCTTAATCATCAAATTAAGTCGATCATTCTATTTAAGAAAAATAAAAAAAAGAGTAACTTTTGGCTTAAGAAGTGAGCACGAGAAATAACAACAGCAATAACAATTTTCATTTTCTTGTTGTAAATTTACAATTTCAATAATTGCAGATTTGGCAATTTATGCCTTCAGCCAGAGGGACATTCATAAAAAGAGCTAATTTTACTTAAAATAAAGTTATAGGCAAAATTAAATTTATACAAATTTATGGAAATTGCTCTCAAAAGGAGGACTATGAATTTAGCTAAAACGAAAATACATGATACTTAAAGTATTCATTAATTTTGTTGAATAGGTTACAGTATTCAAATAGCATCAGCCAGTTGGCTGTATTCAGCAGATCGAAAATTTCCGTTTTTTGCCAAAGTGCATTCTAGTTATTTCCTCTTAAACCGGACATACCGAGAATAAAGTGAAGGCGTAATATTTCACCTCGTACTAAAAATAGTTCCAATAGCCTCACTTGTCAGGCTGAAGTTGAAATAATTACGATCGCATAGAGTGTATAGTTAACCGAAGATATTAGCCGTGTTTTATGGAAAATTGATAGCCGCTCAGTAAAGAAAATTGAAAAAAAACCATTATAGTCACTTTTATATTCACTCTCTTTTAACCTCAAAGTTTGACACGAATTTTAGAGCAATTTCAAATTTATTTTGAAGTATTGAGAATATTTCTTTCCATATTCTTGCCAGCCCCTAAATTACAATTTTAATGAGCAAACAAATCGATTTTTCGTTAAAGAAAATTCAGATTTTGTAGATGTTTTTTAATCCATCGAGATCTCAGCCATCCTCCAATGGAATTTGACAGTTTATGGCTTGGTTGATGGGTAATATACTATATTTTGACCTACTTAGAGTATTTCTTTCTAGATGCTTTCCAAAAGCCTTAAAATCGCAATTTTCCTGAACAAAAAAAATCCAAAAAATTTCGATTTTTTGGTGAAAAAATTAAGATTTTTCAGAAGTTTTTCAATCAATTGACATTTGAGATTTTTTGTACGTCTTCTACAAAATAGACATGAAGCTTTATTTCCAAATGACTTGAGAAAAAAAGATGCATTCCAGAACACATCCCAGTACCAAACAAATGTTTGTCTGCACTCGATCTAAGCGCTATCTACATCTCAATATATCAACAATTTTTATTCATTCTATTGACACATGGTGTGACGACATGCACCTGGCAGTCAGCGCGTGAACCTTCAATTGGAGATGGATTTTTTTCGATTTGTCGTTCAATGTATTTCACATAAGAAAAAAGAAAAAAAGGTTCGGAAAAACATTGATTTAACTAATCAAATTTATATGAACCGGTATGCATTTTATGATTTTAAAAGAATAGTAATATGTGTTAATTTCTAAATCAGGTTGAAAATATAGCAAGAAACTTAATTAATCTTTTGTAATTTGTCTTCAAAAATCGTAAACATATCGTATGTGAATGACAGATGAAACAAGTTTTTTAAAAATCAACTTGTATTGTCTTCTTTGACTAGCCGTATTTTAGTCTCAAGGTAGAATATTTTTCCTTAAATCAATAGGTGCGTTTTATTATTCACAAATCTATCTGGATCCGGATCTGGATCTTCCCTTGAAAATAAAACGATACGGATCTTAGTGAAAGCAGTGTTATAAGTCTCTTTTTAACTTCCCATAGGGAGTTATTGTAATCGGTCCGATTTGTCAAATTGGAATTTTTGACATTTCTCGACGTTTCAAGGTCCCTATAGAGGCTATATCAATCATTTTTATAGAGATGTCTGTGTGTGTGTGTGTACGTACGTTCGTACGTTCGTATGTTCGTACGTTCGTACGTTCGTACGTTCCTACGTGCGTACGTTCGTACGTCCGTACGTTCTGGTACCATTTTTCGTCGTCGATATCTCAAGAACGAGTAAAGATATCGACTTCAAATAAATTTTGTTTAATAGATAATAACTTCGAAAGAGGCTGAAAGGGTGTTTATTTAACAGTGAGTAGTTTTTTCACTATAACGGTTTAAAAAAAAATTTTGGTTAGTTTCAAATATCTCACGAAAAAATAATGATATTGATTTCAAATAAAATTTAATGTACTCATTACAAAGTCATACAGATTTGGTATGAATTTGGAAAAAAATTAACATACCGTTATTTTTTTAAATAAAAAAAAACTGAAAAAAAAATTTCATAACCCAGATATTCTAAGAACGGCAAACAATTTGAAACTCAAAATAATTTTATTTTACGAAAAATAATATGTTTGACAACTGGTGAAAATTTCAAAAAAAATCAGTTTACAGTTTTTTTACAAAAAATAAAAAACTATATAAAATTCTATTGAAAATTGGTAAAAATTGTTTTTCGACTCAAATTTCTCGAGAACTAGTAGTGATATTGACTTCTAATTTAGTTTATTTTATACATAGTATAATTTTGTACAGTTGGTAAAATGTTGACAAATATTGAATTAATAGTTTTTTTTTTTTTAATAAAAAAACTATTAAAAATTCTAGTGAAAACTAGTTAAAATTGTATTTCAAGTCGAATTTCTTGGGAATGAACACCGGTAGTGCTTTCTAAAGTATGTTGTTTTATACATCGATACCTTCCCGTAAGAATGTATACTAAGCGACATTTCTAAAATTGTTCAGGAAACGAGAAACACGAAGAAAGTTCTAGTTGAATCATAGTGTGCTAAGAGACAATTTTGGTTAAACTACATAAGTGACATCTAACAAAATTTTTTGTTGCTCACGACAATGAGATCTTTATTAATGTCGCTTAGCATAATTTTTTTGGCGGATAATAAAAATTTCAGGGGGCAACATTATTTTAATGAGAAAACATGGCAGTTGATAAATTTTTTTATTTGTACTCTAGTTTCCTTTTCATGCATAATAGGTTGGCGGAACCCAGGCCAAAACGTGGCAATTAACATATAGTACCTATATTTCCTAATCAAAAAGTCATTTTCGAAAAAAGTGTCGCTTAATACATTCTTACGGGAAGGTACGAGTATCGACATAAGACAATCATTAACATATGGTTAAATTTTGAAAAGTATCGAATTGACAGTTTTTACAAAAATATAAAAAAAAATCTACTAAAAAGTGGTAATATTTGTTTTTCGACTAGAATATCTTGAGAACGAGCAATGATATTTACTTTGCCATTATCTAAAGCCTCTTTTTTATTTTGTGTATGTAAATATATATTTTTTATTTTATTTTTTTTTTTTGTAAATTCATTTATTACATTTCATACAAACGTATGTAAACATATTTGTTTGTTGCTGGGGATAAGGCCTGCCGGGTATACCTCAATACACAAAAAACGCATTAAAAGTCTTCCTCCTGGGTAATGTTGAAAAGTCTTATGTATATTTATCAGTGTATGTATGTATGTACATATGCGTGCAAATATATTTCTAGAAATTTTGCTCAGGGCGCAAGTTTGGCTGAGGCCGGTCCTGTGCGTGTTAGCAGAAATTGACAGTACCTACAATTTTCTGGCAAGCTTAAATGACTAATAGAGGAACTCTTTTGATAACAAGATATAATCTAGGAGGATTTGTCGCTTACTCGTAGGAGGAAGTGCACCTCCGAAAAACATTTTCCAGTGACTTGGAATAGAATACAAACTTTCTGCATGACTGCCTAAAACAATAACCATTATGCCAAGGGTTATTTGTGTAACCCATTTAGATCAAATTTTGTATATACAAAAAATTCCAAAAAGCTTAAAAACATTGCATACCATAACTTTTTTTTGATTTAAAAGAAAAAAAACAAATTTTTATTTTTGAAATTTCGATACTTTCGTGGTGTACCTAAATTTTGTGTTTAAAATATTTGTAAAAATGTATATAAAGGGGTTTCCAGTAAGGATGGGTACTCGTACATACATTTTGACGGCTTTTGGCGACCATGTAGTGTAGACTTTGGACACTTCAAAAAAAAAAATAGTCAAATAAATAAACATCCCAAATTATATTTTTTCGTCGCACCGTTTAGATATATTTCATATTTATGCATAATATTTGCTTAGTTATCAAGCCTTTCTTTTATTGAACCAATCCTGCAAGAAAAAATCTTTAAGGTTTTATTTATAGTTACTCATTTATAAAAAAAAAAATTGCACTTATTCATGCCAAATCGATTGGCATAACCATTAAATGTAAACAATCTTATCGCAAACTTTGCGTTTTCGCAGGCAACACACGCTTCGAAGGACATTAAATTAAAGCATCTAAATCATATCATTCGGCCTTTAAACATAATCTCCTCATCGACACATTCTATATGTAATATAGCTAGAACCCACAAGACAAAAGCCAGCACATACTCGAAGCATTAAAATCCCACTTTTCTGTTACGGCATGAATGGGAAAAGTAATTTAAAGGAGCCAGGATTCAGGAGTCAGTTATAAATGTATTTATTTCCAATACAATAGATCTGACTTCATAAAAATTATTTCCACAACAGTTGAGCCATACGTCAAACTCTATGCGCAGGGAAACTAGAGAGAAAAATCCCAAGTCACATGGGTTTTCGTTTTCCTAAAGAAATAGTCCGTTAAGGCCAAAAAGGATTAATTTTTTCGAACAACAAAGTTTTTTTAAATTTTAAAATGATCAATAATGTTCCTAAACCCCTTTAAGAAAATACAAAAAAAAAAAAACCGGACCATAGCACCTTTTTCCCGTGAGGATAATATTATAAACATCCAACTTGAATATAGATGGTCCAACATGCTTAAGATGATTTATGGATCCTGCGTTGCGCTGGTTTTCGGTCCATCCCCATCCTTTGTGCTAATCATATTATTTACACCATCTAGGATTAAGTGGATGACTTTTTGACTCGACTCGTAGTGCGAATAGTTATCCTTTTTCAGTTATTATGCTCGTACATCCCCTTGCGAGAACACAAACACAGTGGCAGGGTGTGTATTGTGCACCCCTGGTGAGATGTCCGGGCATGATGCACTCCCACGGGGATATCAATGACATAATGTAAAATGTTAAACTTCGAGCGGGTGCTAAGACCTTAAATAACTGTCGGCGCGTGTACGCGCTTCCGTTCGGTGTAGTTGAACGGTCGAACAGTGTATTTCACACCCCTGTTAAGGTGCTGTCATTTGTAAGGGCAGGCTGCGTTACACCATCACCATCCCTGCATTCCTGCGTGCAATGAGATGGATTTTTGTTGCGGTAATACTGATGATACTGTTTTTTTTTTTTTTTTTTGAGAAAATGTTAAATCGTTTTGAATAGCTAATCGTTTATGTTTGGTTTCAGTTGAATGGGTTCAACCTGCTTACTGCCTTCTATTTCGACATCGAATGATACTCGTACACTAAAGGGAGAATAATATTAATATTATTTTCCCTTTCAAGGCCCTTTATATGGGTGGTTGTGATTGCCACAATATGAGAACTTGACGGCCAAAGCAGGCAATCATAAATGATTGACTTGCTGAGGATTGTGAGTGTGTGAAGAACGTTTTCGTGGTGTTTGAAAAAAAGTGTTTGCTATTATCATAATAAAGGGGATTAAAATAACATCAGTAGATTTGGTAGCTGGCTTAAGGATTCTCTTCCACATTTTGTCAATAAAACTGTATTTAAGCTTAGGTCATCTATTATAGTCTTAGAATTCATGACTGTTGGATCGTTATGCTGATTAATGAAGAGTGATGGGTTTCTATTTAAAAGACACGTGTCTTAAATGCTCACTTAAAATATACAAGTGCATATAAACTTAAGGTTCAAATTTGATCTATAAGTCGAAATATAAATATCCAACAGTTTCTTTTTCTCTTAATTTGTTCAGTTCGATTAAAAAAGAATCGGAATATATAAAATTTAAATAGTTTTATTGGTTTTGCTTAGAAATGGATGTGTAGGTAAATTTTCGGAATCCTTGGCAAATATTATGGCTCTCCAGCAAATCTTCGGAACAGAATGAAAAATGATTCACAAATTCACATGACTGATTGCAAATAACAAACTTGTAAACCCTTTTTGAAAGAAACGATTCTTTTTTGTTTTTTTTTTTTATTTTAATTTTAATGACACCAAAGGCATTATGACTACCGTTAAAATGTTTGCGAGCGTTAGGAAAGTTGGATAGGATTAAAAAGGAGATACTGAAACACTTTGATTTTGAATGAATATTGTAATGGCGGGGAAATATTGAGACGGGTAAAAGATTCCACATTCGTGTAGTGAGGTTAAAAAACGAATCTGTTTAAGGGCAAACAGTAAGATGTCCCTGAATCGCGACTATAACGATTGTATTGTTTAAGGGAACGAATGCAAATGGCTACTTCACTAGAACTCTGTATATACAAATAGCGGTAAAATAATGAAAGACTAGAAACATTACGGCGGCGGCGGTGGTCGATAGATCCAAATTTTTCTGATATACATACTTAATATACAATCACTTAATATTTTTGGATTTTATGTAAGAGATTTAAGATGTATAGCCCAGATGTAGGAATTAACTCGAGCTATGGATAAGTAACGAGTGATTTTTTAAGAGCTATCGGGAATTAAAAAAAAAAAATACATAAGATTCAGAATAATTTAATGTTTGAAGATTATTTCATGCAAATGTTGGCCGCGGCTGCGCCTCAAATGGTCCATCTGCTTAGTCCAATTTTAGCATACCTTCCTAACATTTCGTCCAGTATCTCACGAATAAATGCTTCCGGTGCGTCAATCGAGACATGTCACTAGAGACATGCGCCTTAAAATAGCCCCACAAAAAATAGTCTAGAGGCGTTAAATCGCATGATCTAGACGGCCAATTGACCGGCCCCAAACGTGAAATAAACTGTTCACCGAACTCGCCTCTCAATTGGTCCTTTGTTACACGTGCTGTGTGGTATGTGGCACCGTCTTGTTGAAACCACATGTCATGCAAGTCAAGCTCTTCCATTTTGCGCAAAAAAAAGTTTGTTATTATCGCACGGTATAGCGCTCACCATTCACAGTAACGTTGCGATTCACATCATCTTTGAAGAAACACGGCCCAATGATTCCGCCAGCCCGTAATCCGCACCAAACAGTGACTTTTCTGGATGCATTGGTAGCTCTTGCAATGCTTCTGGCTGCTCTTCACTCCAAATACGGCAGTTTTGCTTGTTCATGTATCCATTCAACCAGAACACAATTTTTCGATAAAAAAGTGGATCTTCGGCCAACTTTTCAAGAGCCCATATACCAAAAATTCGGCGTTGTGGTAGGTCGTTCAGCTTCAATTCTTGCACCAGTTTTATTTTGAAAGGCTTCACACCTAAATCCTTCCGCAAAATTGTCCACGTAATGGAGTAACGAAAGCCCAATTGCTACGAACGGCGCCGAATCGATAATTCAGGGTCATCACTAACACTGGCCGATACAGCTGCGATATTTTTCTCAGTTCGCACTCTAAGTAAGCGTGTGGGTGGTTTAATGTCCAACAATGTAAATTTAGTGCGAAATTTAGTCACAATAGCCCGAATAGCCGCCTCAGTATGTCGATTAAACTGACCATAAAATGGAAGTAGCGCGCGCTGAACTTTCTTAACAGAGCACGCATTTTGATAATAAATTTCAATAATTTGCAAGCGTTGTTCGATTGTAAGACGATTCATGGTTAAATTATAGATCAAACTGAAGATGTTTGACAGTAACATAAAACACGAAACGTGCGTGAGCTGTCAAAACCAGTGTTGCCAAAAAGAAAATAGCAAAAACTCACCCATTATGTGAAATCACCCACACTGTGATGCAAATACCGAGAACTGAGAGCTGTTCGGCTTACTCAATTCAAGGGGCGGAATAGAAGGAGTGGATGGCCTTTAACGACAGAAGACAGCATTGAGTTTCTAAAGCAAAATATTCTACGCGGTTTATTTGACATTTGACAATACTATAAAAGAATTGGTCCCATGGAATCCATAAAAATCTATGATAACGTCGAACTAACAGCAAACTGCTGTACAAGAACTGACGGAGGGAGTGTCGTTAAGAACTCGGGCGTTCCAACCAAGGAAGAAGTAGTATTACCAATGTGTTTTTACAATTGACTAAAAATTTTTGCTCCCCTTGAGATATTCTAGTATTTTTTTTACTTAATTTTTTTTACTTAATTGTGCTATGAAGCAGTTTTTAGGTGTTTATAACATACATACGTAGTTTCTAATTGTTCCGAACTATTTGTTTTAATTCACTTGACTGAACAAAAGAGTATTGGGCAATGAAACAATGTTTTTGGACTTCATTTTAGATTTGAACTGAGTTCAGAAATCTCACAAAAATACTACTATTTTATCTTAAAATTACAAAAACCGATATAATTTGTCTCTAAAAAACTTATTACGGATAATGAATTTTTACAAAATTTTCATTTTAATTTAGGCTTACAATAGAACATTTCGTAAGCCTTACTTTGGGGCACATTGTTGAGTTTGGATTAGAATTCGGGCCATCATGTACGATGTATATTCATGGAGGTCTTCAAAAAAATTATCAAAGAGGTTATTGCTGATCGAAGAAGGGTTTTAACCATCCGTGCTAAACAATCGCTCTGTGGTACAACTATTTAGTAGCTGGAATGACGAGCCTTTATATAAAATAATGGCGAAACCGATGGATAAAATTATTCTACTTGCTTAATTAAATTACAAAATTAGAAGTTTAATTGGAGCCAAGATGCATTTTGTTTTAAGATTCACATAGTAGACTTTTGGAAAAAATATCGGAGAAATTTCTCGATTACTTATAAAAAAAAAACTCGAATTTGTTAAAAGTTAAGGTGGTAGGCCTCGAGCTGCCTGCGGGCGGCATAAACACTAAAACGACAAACGTTTTATAAATATCATAACATATAAATATTCTCAAAATCACTAATACATTCTCGCAACAAATTAAAGTATGTATCTATACCGCGTCCAACTTCAATTTTGAACATGTCCTTCTATCTGCCAAAGTTCTGTAATTCATTGTGTATGAAAAAGGTGTTTAATAACCTACTCATATCTCCAATTGAAATAAAGATAAAAGTCCATGCCATATGAAAAATAAAAGAATTCCGAAAATCTCGTTAAATTCCATCTTAATGTTCATATTATCAAATCGTTAAAAATATATATGTACATAATATCTGGACTCTAGCGACAGAAGAGAGCTCTCGCTAAAAGAATATGTGGTCGACTATTATTATATAAATTGTTGGACAGAGAAAAAAAACAAAAACGTTGGACACAATTCCTGGTGAGGAACTTAATGTCGTCCCTGGGATATACTCATAGCGATTGTTTTTTATGATTGCTTGGGCTATCGTTGCGTTATCACAGGGATAATTACTGTCCTGGGGTCTATGGGTCCCTTAACTCATTTTGGTTGTGGTGATTTAGATGACCAACGCAAATGATAATATAAGCGCTCTTGATATTTTGTCTCTAATGGGGAAGAGCTATTTGTGAAAGGATTTTTGGTAGCTTTGCAGATATAGCTTATTTTATAGTTTAAACTAATGCGAATGAATTCGTATAGGTAAGTAAGTTCCTTAAAAGTTTTTTGTCAGAATCTTTTTGTTTTTCTTGTTTGTATTGGTCCAGTTATAGAAACAGGGGATTGTTTAAGTATTTAGCTGGTCAATCATAAGTTTCATGGTCAAAAATGTCCTTTATCATAGGTTCATAAATCAAATTCAGCCTGATTTATGCGCCATTGTTATGGAAAATTGATATTTTTGGATGAGCGCCACCCGCCGAAGCACCGGAGGACATTTGATGGGTCATGGCTCATGGGCCTTCTAAATGAATAATTTCAAAGACAAAACAGTTTGTTATATTCCAATTTAAAATTAAGAAACGTTCAATGGTAAACCCAGTATACTTATTTAGGTCCTCGGATCTATTACGTCCGTGATTTTTCCCTTACGGGACATAGGGCCGCCACTACTCCTACGCGCCATCGTGTACGATTTCTAGAAATATATTTCAGCTCTCTCAAACACTTCACCAGTTGTACTGATTCCTTCTCGACCCTTCTTCACCAAGTATTTCTAGGATGGACCACTTGCTGCCTTCTTGTGTGAGTGGGTTTTATTGCATCGCTTGACCCGCAATGCACCCATCGCCTTTTCGAAGCGTATGGCCAATCCACCGCCATTTTCGTCTTCGTATAATAGATTCTATGGGTTCCTGACCTATTCTGGCATGAAGTTCAGAATTGGAGATACGGTTGGGCCAGAAAATTCCTCAAGATATTTCGAAGACATCTATTAACGAACGTTTGTAGCTTTCTTGTGATAGTGTCTGTGGCTTTCCAAGTGCTGCAACATTGGAGCGGAACTGCCGTAGCTTGGTCTACCCAATATAAAAAAAATCAATCAATTCATCATTAATACTCGTAGCTTCCGCCTTTTTTTTAAATTTAAGTGTATGCGCATTCAAAAATACACCTAATTCATTGATTATTATATAGAGTTTTAGCACTACGTATTGAATCCTTTAGTATTGCGCGTTCATAAAGTATCGTTAATTAAAATTTCTGTATACTTCGACTCTGAGGGAGAAGAAGATTAGAAGTAAATTAATTTTTACAAACAAAATTCAGATAACTCTGAAAGAACATGCTAGAACTATGTATCTTTCCAGCAAATACTAAGGATAACATATATATGGTAGGTAAGATTTCCAAGAAATTGACAAATCTTGTACATGGTATCGAATTCGATACGATACAGCGATGTTTTTGATCACTTGGAGCTATTAATTCTCACCAGTGTTTGCAGCACGCCAGTGATTAATCAAAACATGCCAAAGCATCAAAAAATAAATAAAAACAAAGTATACCTACCTTCCAATAAGAAAAATCCCAATAAAGCACGCATTACTCATTTACACGCATACCCTCCATCTGGGCATCCTCTGGACACATTGATCAGGCGAGAGAATTTCCAATAAAACTACATAGTCCAGTCGGGCGATGTCTATAATTAAAGAACTTCACACCTTCGCCAAGGCACTCTATCGCATCGCACCGTATGTACATACCCGTATATAGGAGAAAAACAGGCGAACCCGAAAGTGTTTAATTCCTGCCGCAACAGTTCCACTTCTTCGACGAGCAATGTTTCACATCAAATCACATTCTTCAAATAGCAACGTGCCGATGGACATCCTCATGCCAGAAAACAAAACACTTGCCTTGGAGTAAAAAGTCTATATTGGAGTATGCCTGGCATTTGCGAATTTCTCATAGGTCCTGCATGGATGCTTTCAGATCGAAGGAGTTACTGGAGGCTGGTGCAAGTGTAAATTTATAGTCGTGTGATTTTAATCTGCCTCTTCTACACCTTGGTGCAAGAAGTTCACGTTCACTTTATGGTCTGACCAACAACTCTGTAACATATTATTAAAGTACAAAACGACCGGGTGCGCACATCAATGTTTTTTGAATTGGTACATTCGATACGTAGTATAAGTATCTGTAGGTATTGCCCCATCTGAGTTCTTAGGTTCCAATATGGTTCCGAAGCTGTGACTTACTCGTTTGTATTGATTTGAAGTGTTTTGTGATTTTAAGATTTATCTATTTTATTCATGTCTTTACGTTTTTTGTTTTTCTTTTTAAAAAAAATTAGTCAGTCATAAAATTAATGTTTCAGACACATTAACAAACAGACGAATCATTCAAATTTCATCTGCCAATAAGATAAGACAAATGAGTAAATCAAATTTTATAAAGATCCAGCTAATATAAACAGCAAGCATTAAAACGAGGAAAATGTTGACGTATACACACGGTATATACACGGTTAAAAACAACGTAGAATTATTGTAAAATTAAACAAGTGAGACTACTAATATATTAACAATCTGCAAACTTACCCGGTTAAAAATACACGAGTCACTTCGTTTGATTGTTTTAAGCCAATTGGTGAGCAATTTTAACAATCTTCAGTCAGTTAAAATTAGGAGTTGGATTTGTTATTTTGACCATAGTATTAATCAAACGATAAAATATTTAATTTAATATATTGTAACCAATTTACTAAAAAGCATTTGATGAAACTGTTTCAAAGGGAAAGGACAACTCCAATCCCGCGAATCGCCGGTAGATAAGACTTCTTCCGAATAAGTTATTCGAAAAAGTTATTAATAGAACTCTGCCCAAATGGGCGGAGGTCAACAATATCATACCCGGAGACTCAGTTCGGTTTTAAGGCAGGACATGATACAATTCATGCCGAGTCGAAACTAGTCTCTGATATCGAATGGACTAAAACTAAAAACCAATGTATACTGGTGCTTGTCTGGTTGATTTGGAGAAGGCTTTCTACACCGTATGGTTGGAGAGTCTCTCTTGTAATAATTCTGCATGATTTCTTGTCAGTTTAACAAAATATGCACTACAAATAATATTGTCAGTTTAACAAACCAAGTTTTGTTAATAAAAAAAATTAAAACAGAGATTTTAGTCACATCCACAAAATTTTTTGTGATGAAAACAAAATGTTTGTTGTATCTACAAAAAATCTGCTTTGTAAATTTTTGTCATATTACAAAGTTTGCGTTAATTTTTTTTTGTCAATTAAAGAAAAAAATGAAAACATTTTTGTTAAAATGACAAATATTTTTTTTTGAGTTTGAGTTATTTTGTAATATTGATAAAATAAAATTATGAAATAGATAAAACTATTTTGTAAGGAATATATTTTCAAACATCATTATGACAAAACTTTTGTGTAATCTTGGTTTTATATAGTTGATTTTTGTCGAAAAATCGATGTAAGATGAACTGAATTTAACAAAATTTGCGTATTGCGAATACGCCCTCACAGATGAGTCCATGTGAGATTGTGACGCCGCGCCGCGCGCCGGTACGAAACGCCAATTTTTGTGGACTTAAAGGCCAAACAAAAAAGATATCTTTTTTCCATTTTTATTAAGCTGAAAAATAAATTTTGTGAATTTAACAAAAGAAATTTGTTAAATTGACACAAAATTTTGTTGATTTAACAAAAGAATTTTGTTAATAAAAAAAAACAAATTTGTAAAATTCAACAAAAATATTTGTGGATACAACAAAAGAATTTTGTTAATATGACAAATTAATTTTGTAGATTCTACGAAAAAAAAGTCACATTAACAAAATATTTTTGTTATTTCAACAAATGAATCTGTCAGCTTGACAAATTCATTTTGTGGATACAACAAAATATTGTTTGTTGCCTCAACAAATTTCTGTAAATTTGATAAAACGTTTTGTCGGACGTATGTATATTGACAGAAGTTTTATCATCTCAACCTACATTTTTATCATACTTACCTAGATTTTAATTTCAGTGTATGACATGCTCAATGGAAGAATGTGTCAAAAGTAGCAATAGTTATGCAGTAAAGTACCTTGGATGATGAAAGTACCTTGGCATCTCGTGTGATCAGTATTTTTATTTCGATATAAATATAAATGCTGCTCTCACCAGGGCTAAGGCCTAAGGGAGCCTTTGCCCTGACGAAACGGTTGTTTTGCAGCAGCCGTCTTTACCGCGGAGTAAAGGTGATTTACTACGTGGCCCTCATCCGGACGATGATTGCCTATGGGTGCCCGCCGCCCGGTATGGTTCAACGTTACCCCATCTCAAATGGAAAAGATTTGGGTGTTTGAGAGGCAGTGTCTTTGACGTTGCCTTGGATTACACAGAACACCAGATTCGGAGTACAAACATTATTATTTCAACCAGGTTCTATACAACGGAGCCAACATAAACAGAATTGATAATTTTTTGAAAAAGCTGATTTGAGGTCACATTGCAAGAGCGATGTCCTCGACCAACAGCCTAATTTTTGGGGCTTAATACTAAAACGACGATTATTATGAGAGTGTATGCTTAAGCGGCTTTAAACCGTCCGCATTTCTCTACTTAGACAGTTGAGGGCTGGTTAATAATAAAATGGCGATTCCGCTGATCTACCACGTCGCGTCGCGTCGGCCGTAGGACTGTCCTCTCGTCCAAGACGAAGCAAGACGGAGCAGAGCGCCTTTGGTTCAATTCGGCTGTGTCCGATCGGGAACGGAGGGACAGGGTTATACAGAAAAACCAGTTGTGGGTGGTTGTCTGATGATAGGGAAAGTTCACGAGAACATATACTCGTATGCCTTGGCCGACTTATATAGGTTTAAGTGTAGTTTAGGTAGGAACAGGCAGGGTGGCACAAAAAAAAAATATATTTATACAACAAATAAAAACCTGCTGCTGTGGCTGTTCTAGTTTTAAGTAGTAAAAGTTTATTTTAAGTAGCTTTAAGTAGGTTTAGGTAGTTTTATATAGTCTTACGAGTACTTTAGTTGGTAAGTTTTATTAAAAATTAAAAAAAAAGCAGTTCGGATCGTTAGAAAATTATAGATCCCCTCTATTTCTCCAAACACGCAAACAGAAATGGTTGAGAGTTGTAAGTCAATATACTTAGGCTCTCTATGAGCCGTCATGGCTTCTTATCAATTTTTCTTATTTCATATCACATATCAACGTTTATTGTACTCAAAAAATCAATTTTTCCAATGAAACTTTTTTCCGCACCACCGGAGTAGTAGAGTACTAGGCCAAATTGTCATCAACGACTTCATTTTCTAGTACCAGAGATGATTAAGGATTTGATACAAAATTACTATTCAAACTTGTTTTATTTAATTTAAAATCAATATTTTATCAATTATAAGTTCGAAAAATCCAAAAATATGAGTGTTCTAAGAGTAGGAGGAAGGGGAGTACTTTTTAGTCTCACATCGATTTAGATCCAAAAGGAATAACCCTTATAATATCGTATTTAGATATTTATTAGGTATTTTTCTAAAGCTCACAGTCTCGTCAAATCTTACAATATTGTTATATCTGTCTGACAATGAGCTAAATGGCTGTTTGACAATAACGTAATAATATTGTCAGACTGGGAAGTTCATCAGGGGTAGATTCAAAGATTCTTTTTGCTGGTGGGTCGCTGACCATGCAAACCAGGTTTTCATGCCAAACTCAGCCGCTATATTTTTATCGTTTTGGCCAGGTCGACTTTGAATATTCTTCTCTATACACACTTATACCCCTTGTACCCCTTGGCATAATGGTAAGTGCGTTGGACTGTCATGCGGAAGGTCTCGAGTTCGATTCTCAGCCGCTGCAAGAAAGTTTTTTTCAGGGGTGTACTGCCTCTTGCGAGAAATTGACGAATTCTCCAAGAGTATCTCTTGTCATGGAAAGTGCTGCTCATTAGCCGTTCGGAATCGGCAGAAAATTGTAGGTCCCCTCCGTTCCTGGTAACACGCACACAGGAATGGTTGAGAATTGTAAGTCACTAGGTCCTGGTTCACTCCGAGCTGTTGCACCACCAAATTTAATTTAATACACACTAAAATAATAATTCATCTGAAGAAGTTTCATTACATATAGACATTTTTGACCATTTCGAAGTTATACCTGTCCATCGTAACGTTTTTCCCGAACGTCGTCGTGTCCTCATCAACGTCGAAGAATATTTTCGCTTTAATACTTGAAGATAAGCTATTGGAGATAGATCGATTTGTTCTCCCGATAATTTTAAGGTACTTCTCAAGTACTCGTAGTTGTTTCCTCAATAAAAACAACATTCTGGCTCCAATGAGATTACAATTGAGTGATAAACACAATGATTTCAGGAGATGATCATTCATAATCTTAAATAACTAAAAGAGAATTTGCATTTTGTTTTCAATGAATGGACTTTTTTAATTTTTTTTTTATAATTAGCACACTCAAGGGGTTTTTTGTATACCCTTAATATGCCAGAGACACAGTGTGAGCATTAAGAAAAAAAGGAAGGGTTATAAAGGAGGTGTCAGGACATTGGTTTTGAATTCTTGAACACTGCAATGACTGGGAAAGACAGAGCGTGGCAAGGAATTGCACATTCGCGTAGTACGGCTAAAAAACGAATAAGTATCTGTACTTCACAGTACGGCCGAAGTTGGGCTCAAGGGTAAACTGATGGGCATTCCTAGAAGTGCGAGTATTACGGTTAAATTGTTTAAGAGGAGTAATGCAGCTGGCTATTTCACTAGAGCATAGTACGTTAAAATAACGGTAAGAAGGGTGAGGCAAGAAACATTACGACGATTTTGGAGTGACGTAAATGAGTCAATGATGTTATTGTCACCAATCATTTTAAAAGCTCTTCTTTGAATACTGTCCAAGAGACTTAAGTAAGTTACTGGAGCACCAGCCCATATATGGGAGTTATACTCAAGTCAAGATGTATATTATAGGTTTTATAGATTGTAGCCAGATCAGAAGTAGAGAAAAATTTCTTGCACCGTCTCAGAAAACCCAAAAATCTTGCGGCATTTTTGGCAACATTGCGTATGTGATCGTTCCACAAGAGGTGGTTCGTGATGCACATACCGAGAATATCGAGATGTTCAGTTTCACTGATGCAAGTGTCACTCATTGATAGTGGCAAGGGGGGTATATCTCGCTTTAACGATATAACATATAAGACAGCATTGGGTTTTCGAAGAATTAAGTTCGACACGGGTTCTTATGCCCCATTGTACAATGCTGTTTAGATCGTAATTTAATGAGCTTATCATATTTTGTCGTTGCAGTTCCACATCCGAAGAGCAAGGATGTGATTCTGAAAACGAATATGAAAAGCTGAGAGTACTATCGTCAGCGATTGTAGGCAGCATATCATTAATAAAAATGAGGAAGAGGGTCGGGGACAACTTGTATTGAACGGTTCGAAAGAAAATTTTTAATCCAAGGAAGTAGGGATTCGTCGATGCCGAAAGCACGCATTTTCGATAAAAGAGATGCCAGACTTTATCAAATGCCTTTGAAATATCAAGTGCAATAATCTTACTTTCTCCGAAACAATGTAAAGATTTGTTCCACTTTTCGGTTAGATAAACCATCAAATCACCAGTGGACATATTGCTACGAAAGCCATACTGCCGGTCATTAAAAAGCTTTCGTTCTTCAAGATATTTCTTCCATGACCTTAGAAAGAAGGGACGTTAGAGCGATCGGTCGATAATTTGAGAAAGAAGAAGAGTCGCCTTTTTTCGGAATTGGCTGAATTTACCTGAGTTAATCAATCAATTCAATTCTATCTATTCAAGGAAGCTCCTCCAAATAAAATCATCACGAAACGACCATTTTTATTTCGTATCTAATAGCCATAGAGTTTTTTCAAAATCAAAATTCTACCAACTATCTGGAAACAATTAACAAAAATATAATATGATATTCCACTATGGACAAGAAGTTAAGAATTGATAGATAGGAAGAAATGCACCAGTGAGGCAGTAATAAATATTCGAAGTAAAATCCAAAACAGGGATCCAGCATGCATATAAAATCAAGGAGCACACTGTTGTAAATGTTATAATACACACATAAAATTGAATATAGCCAACAATATCCTTGACGAATTGAAGGACACCCCCATATACAGGGGAAAAGAGAATGGTGTAAATTATTACACTATTATTTGACTTTGACTGTTTCTTTATTTTTTTTATTTATTTGTTTCGTATTCTTATACCCATAAGATAAAATAATCTTTTAAATTAGTAGTGTTAAGTTATAATTAGTTTTTATTACAATGAAAACAATCTAGTAGACGTCTTTTGTTACAATATAAAAAAAATTAAATTAAGTATGCAAAAAAAAATTAAATAAGAAACATTTATTGACATATTTATTTAAAATATTTCAATTTAATAAATGTGCCTTGAATTCTTTTTGCAATCTCCTCTTACCTGCAATGTCTTTCATATGTCGTGGCAGAGAGTTTCAGAGACGGATAGTGTTAAAGAAGAACTGACATTTACTGTTCTAGTGGAAACACATAACGTAATCCTATTGAAAAGGCTAAGTGGTTGTTGGATTTTGAGTATGTTGAAGACCATGGTTAGCGATCGAAATTTAAGCAAGTCATCAAATTTCAAATCACATACTTTCTTTGAAAAATGAAATATTCTATCAAACCTACGAAGGCCGAAGACGTACTTGATGGCATAGTTAAAGGCAACATTAAGTTTTCTTTTACAGGAGGTATAACACTTCCCATAGACTTGGCATCCTTAGGTAAAAATTGGAATAATTGGAATTGGATTTAACGAGAATAATTCGAGTTTTTATTGGAGTGTAGTACTGAGATGTCCATGAGCGAAGTACGCCACAAACTTTTAATCCGGCTAAGCTGATATGGTTACTCTAAGTCAACGTATTATTAAAATTAATTCCAAGATATATTCAATACATGCATTACAACTGGAAGAAAGTAAGAGGTAATAACAATACACTTTTACTTTTTCAAGTTAAGTATTTGCATCAGTTAGCGATTTTCTCAAGATCAGAATTAATTCGTCTTACACAATCTTCAGTAAGTCCTTGAAGACAACTTATGTTTAGTTGAGCGTCATCTGCATAAAGCTGAATTAAGGAATTGGTTATAAGAGATGGCAGTTCGTTGATATATAGGGAAAACTGGATGGCCCCAATATAGAACCTTGAGGTACCCCGGAAGGTAAAGCTATAAAATTTGACAACATTATTTATGAAAACAGCTTGTTTTCGACCGGTAAGATAAGAAAATAGAAGTATGGTAGCAGTAAGTGAAAATTTAAATTTATTCAAGAGCTTGCAGCAGAGAACAGAACGATCGACGGTATCAAATGCTCGTGAAAAATCAACTGGTAAGAGAAAGGTTATTTGGTCTTTATCAATATTTTGTCTGATTTCATCAACAACCGTCAGAAGAACGGTAGTTCAGCTATGTTTTTCTAGAAACCCAAATTGCGCAAGGGTAAGCATGTTGGAAGTATTCAAAAAAGAGTTAATTTGTACATGCACAATTTTTTCAAAAGCCTTCGAAAAAACGGGAGTATGGAAATAGGCCGAAAATCTTTACCACTTGAGTTACTAGGAACGGGTATGATTTTGGCGTCCTTCCATACTTTGAGAAACATACTTGTTGGTAATATTGTGTTAAAGGGAAATGTTATATGAGGCAGTACAAGATGCAATATTATTTTAAGAAATTTAGGGTGGATACCATCAATTTCCGACGGAATTGGATTTAACAGAGAGTATCCTTTCTACTACGTTAGCTTGTCAAATTCCTGAAAATTTAAACTTGTTTCTAGATTCAGAGGTATCAGCTAAAGAAATGTTTTGTTTAAAGATAGGTCGCGCTTCGTTCGAGAAAGATGGAGAACAAATTCTTCGTTGAGAGCATTTCCGTCAATGTTATTGAAAACTTGACCTTTCGGTTTACGCAGACCTATAGCGCGCAAGTTGTTCCACCGCTTTTTTCCACTAAAAGATGGGTCTAACCGTTTGGCGAAGATTAGACTTTTAGTGGAACAAATCAGAACAACAGTTTTATTTTGAAGATAACAGTATTCCCTATACGGTATTCATTTAGCTTCCAGCGTTCGTAAGCCAAGTCACACCTCTTCATATTTAACCGGATATTATTTGTGAAGCAGGGGCGTTGTCCAGGTTTGACAGTTTTGTACCTCCGAGAAATATGCTCATGAAAAGGCAAATTAATATTAGTTTCTAAAAAATTAATTTGTTCATCACATAAAGTCATGACATAAAAGTGATCCCATTCTATGCCCCGAACATTACTCTCTAAGGCATCATGATTGATAAGTTTAAAGTCCCTGTATGTAAAGGTGAAAGGTGAGCTAGTAGTAATATTAAAATCAGTTGAGGCAGATGAGGTCATGTTTGAAAAAGGCAGGAACGGACAACTGATCATACAGGATAACATTACTAGTTTTACTGACGAAAAACACATCAAGGAGTGTAGCTGTGTGAGCGCTGAAGTATGTAGGATATGAAACATTGATCGGGGATAAATTTAAGGTCAGCATGCTTTCAAATAAATGCCCTTTTAAAATTCCATCACTGTTCATATCACCACACACTACAATTATTGACGAAGAGACAGTGATTTCTTCTAGTAAGGAAATAAGAGGTCCCGTATTTACTAATGGGCAATGCTGGTTGCGGTTGGTTAATTACTCGTACTATATGTTCGATGTATTGACAAATCTAATGACTCGGTTGTCTTATATAAGCTGTCTATGTTGTCAACAATTTTAGCTTCGTTGTCATCTTGATTTTTGTTTCTTTAACGTAAATTTTTTAAGCATTTTAATTGCAGCTTTGTTTGCCTTTTCCATTATCTTAATGTGAATTAATGTTTGATTAAAAGCTTGAAATTGTTTGTTCTATGTGTTGTGTTATTATTTTTTTTTAAACACAACTTGTTAGATTGAAATCTTTACACCGAGTAGTTTCTATTTATAGTTTTTGACAGTTCACAAGGTTAACTTAAAGGTTATAAAACTATATAAGAAGTAAAATTACTTGTAGATTACGTGCAGATTTCTGCACCAAAAAATACGGGACAGTGCATCTTTAAGTTGCACGAAATTGTCCACAAATCAGGTTGCTGGTTACAAGTGGTCGAAAGTGATGGGAAGTCAAATACGAGTTTACTTTTTCTTAAATAAAGTTGAAATTATTTCCTATCAAACATAGTACTGTAAGATTATGCTAATAAGGTTATAGCTCTTGTTGACCTTTTGTCATTAAAAGCATAATGAAATACTCTTAAAAATGTAGTTTGTGGTTGAGGTTTTATATTGCTTATACGCCTATAGAAGAGTGGGTTAAGAAAACAACAAAATCCTTAAGAAAATAAGCTTGCTACAACCACGATATATTATACCCTTTAACATGAATGGATCAAAAATATTATTTAGCCTGATTAAGAGGCGTCACAAGAATCAGGCGCTTCAAGAATTAAAACTGTCCAAAAAAAAAAAACATGCATTATTGGTCGATCGCAAGGATTCACTCGCTATTGTTGTTGCAATAAAGTCTCTCAAGCTCGTTGATCACGGATTAATAATTCCTATGTTAACGATTTGCCTTCGGTGCTGGGCGGTTATCGATATAATATTCCCTGACTGATTCACAAGATGTTTTCTGTTTTTTTTTATGGATTTTCGTTATGCTTATGGTTGTACTGGAAACAGGTGAGCATCAGCCTCCTTGTTCTTTTTCTGTAAAGCATAAGCTCAACGCACTCAACGTTGATAATATGAATCCCTTTTTTACAAATAAAAATACAACAACAAAAAAAGTCTTCCCAATCTCTGGCCCAAAACGTAAGCAAAGTCGTTGTCCTGAAGAATCGCGCTCTAGATTTATCTGGCAGGGAAACATCTTTTAATTAAAATTCAATACGACGCCAATCGAGCGACGTGAATTTTTGTTTGCTGCAGGTGGGTAGTACAACGACGGCGGAATGTTTGCAAACGTGCACTCTAAGCTTATTTAGCGCGACGAAGAGCCAAAAATACTACAACCCACAGTGGGGCAAATTCCTTCCGAAAATGGAATTAAGTCAATGAATAAAGCAAAGAGTGTTGAACTTATAAACTATATTGTTGTTAAACTAAAATTTAATATGCCAAATCTAAAAACAACTCAATGGTTTTAATTTAAACAGAAAAAATATTTTTTTTTCATTTTTATTTGAATTCAAAAATTTAATCTTTAAAAAAAAATTATTCCGACTTTGGCATTTATGTTGCCCCACTCGTAATAATGAAACAACTGAAACTAAGCCCTCTCTATATGAGCCACATTGCAAACACAATACACCTATCACGGTCTCATATCTTATGCACCACCTCCTTCTGGTTCAATGGGAATTAAAGGATATCCTTTCGGTTCAACGGTTTGCCTAATCGATTATTTTCGGGGCTCATTAAATTTGGCAAGTGGTTTCATATGCTTAGCGTAAAGAGGGCGCGAATAATTTCTTTGTTTTACACCTTATACTGCGGTGTTTATAGAGTACGGTGTACCTACTCCACTCACCATATCTCGGGATTTACTATTTCTGTATACTTTCTTGGCATAGGATACGTCATTAAGGCAATTTAACGTACACATCGTTGTTCGTGTCCCTGGTGTGGGAGAATCGCTACAGTGCAGTTTACCTATCTATACTTTGCTACTCCAGCGAAATAATTATAAAATTTTACAGTGACATTGGGGATGGAAGACCCCAATTTGCGGTGTAGACTGTTGACAGTATTTTGCTAATTAGTTATAGGCAGTTGGGAATTCTACAGAATTTCCGTGTGCGGTCCAATTATAGCGGTGGAAACGTTCTTGCATTTAATTGTGCATGGCACATGCTGGTGATGCATTTCAAAGCTGTTACTCCTATAATAGGTTTAGGGTGTCTCGACTGAATTCATGCAGTTTATTATCATCAACCTCCTCATTTCTAGTGAAATATATATTTGCGGTTTAAAGCCGCAAGTCAAGAAGATTTGGATAATTGCAAAACCTAATCAGAAATTGAAATCAAGAAAATTAATCAATAGCTTCAAATAATTGAAAACTATTATATTGGAATGAATAAGGTGTTTGCTTTGACATATTGATATTCAATCGATAATTAATTAGTTTTACGTTTCTTATCTAACTATCTACTGGTGTGTATAGATTTATAAGGTGATGGTTCAATGTTGAAGGAACGAAGTAAATACTAATTGGCGTCAACATGGCGATGTCAAGTAACGCAGAATTAACTAAAGTAACTAAATACACGAATTGTGCTTATTTGACACACTAGGCTAGTAATAACCACCGGTTCTGGTCTCGTCCATATGGCCTTGACTTGCTAAAGTTATAACCAAACGTGTTGAACTATAGAAAAAAATTGCAACACTACTCGTATAATGCTTGGACTTAAATAGATAGATGAAGTCGTCAGAAATTTTTGGCGAAAGAAGCTTACATTGATCAAAGGCACCTATCATATTCTCGCCTTGATGTAGTATGGATTACTTTTATCTCATTTTCAAGACTCTTTCATAGGTTTCTCAGGGGTGTATACCTTCGTGTTTAATACTAGAGACGAACTACGATATGTACTTACTCAACAGCTTCAAACTACACAAATCTACATGGTCTGGTTGGTATTATTCCAGCTGAACTGCAAACTCTTATATAAAGGGTTTTTCAACAGGGACGCTACAAAAGTAGAGCGACAGGGATAGCAAACGACGCCATATTTCTTGCCGCTCTTTTGACATTTCTCTTCAGTAAGGTTTGCCATTTCATGATAGAAAGATATACGAGCCAACAACGAGTCGAAATTATTAAAATTTACTACCGAAATTCGGAGTCAGTGGCCTCAACGCTAAGAGCGCTACGTCCAATTTATGGTCGTCATAATCGTCCTAGCAGATCAACAATTGAGCGTCTAGTGGAAAAATTTGAATCCACAGGCACAGTACAAAATGATCCCGTGCCAGTGAGACAAAGAAGTGCACGTAGTGTCGAGAATATTGCTGCCGCTGAGGCTTCAGTTGCAGAAAGCCCAAATGTGTCTCTCACACGTCTTTCTCTAGCGTTGGGCATCTCTGTGACGTCGTTGTGGCGAATTTTGCGAAAAGATCTTGGCCTACATCCTTACAAGATTAAATTGACGCAAGAACTGAAGCCGCTTGACCACCAGAAGCGTGGTATGTTCGTTCGTGAATTGGGCTGAGCAACAACTTAAAAATGATTTGGATTTTCATCGAAAAATCATCTTCAGTGATGAGTCTCATTTCTGGCTGAATGGCTTCGTCAATAAACAAAATATGCGGTATTGGTCAGGCAGCAATCCACACGTACTCCATGAGTCATCATTGCATCTCGAAAAAATTACGGTTTGGTGTGGCTTATGGGCCGGCGGCGCGCGTCATTGGGCCGTACTTCTTCCGTGATGATCAAGACCGGCACGTTACTATGAATGGGGATCGCTACCGTTCAATGATAACCGAATATTTTTGGCCCCAATTGGATGATATGGACTTGGAGGACATGTGGTTCCAACAGGACGGCGCCACAAGCCACACAGCGAATGTCACAAACAATTTATTGGAAACCAAGTTTGGAGAACGTGTTATCTCACGAAATGGTCCAGTCGCTTAGCCGCCTCGGTCGTGCGATTTGACTCCGTTATACTATTTCTTGTGGGTCTACGTCTATGCCAACAAGCCAGCGACGATTTATGAACTTCGTACGAATATCGAACGTGAAATTGCAGCAGTATCGGTCGATTTATGCTTGAAAACAGTCGAAAATTGGGTTCAGCGTCTGGACTTCTGAAAGCGTGCCCTTGGTGGCCATGCAAAAGAAATCGAGTTTCATACATAATGGCATCAAACTTACTTTCACAGGAATAAAGAATTTCATTGATATCCAAAACCGTTTTGTTTTATTTAAAAAAAAAAATTTGTAGCGCTCATATTGAAAAGCCCGATATTTCTGCCGATTTCCTTAATGGTTGCTTGAATCTGGTCGACGTTCCACGACGAGAAGTCAAAGATGTGTTACCACCCCAAGATGGTAAATATTCGCATGTAAGTCCTAAAGATCTTAGACTTATTAACATATCAACATTCTTTTTAAAAACTTTTGGACGAATAAATTGATATCCTATTGCGAGTGAACATTGAAACGAGAATCCTGTCAAGAACTCAACATGCTTATTGTAAAAGGTAGTCAGTATTACTCCACAAGGAAGACTTCCCTAGATAACGTCGACACTTCTGCAATAGCATCTGCACTGATACCTCTGAACTTAGTGAATTGATTAATCAAATGCTAACAAGCAGGCTCATCAATTCAAAATTGGGCGGCCTTTCTGCGAGAAGATCTGTCAGTATAGGTACATCGCAATTAAACCTGCATATAGGCGGATAACATGACGCGACGCAGAAGTATCAGAGGAAAGCATTTTAACACTTTAAGAGATCTCTTACAAGATTTTCTCCGCTTCTTGAGAAAATACAAAAATTCCACAAAAAGACCTCGTTCTATCAAAGGTGTTCTATTAAAATTCTCAAACGAAGCTAAATACTTATCTTCAATAAGAAGTTAAGCTGGAAACCTAACATATAAGACATAGTCAAAAATGTCACAGAAGCACTTTTCTCTTGTAAAAAAAGCCAACCATGCATTGCCCTTTGGCTATACATTTCGGTATGTAGCCTTGCATAAAGCGATACATCGCAATAAACTAAGCAAGGTCAAAAGAAATGCATGCATACTATTTTCCACTTCCTTCCTATTCTATTGCATTTTTTACACTTCTCGATATTTTCAGGAGACAAATATCCACGAGCATGGCCTTTCGCCTCAATGCCTCCTCACAGTGCATCAATAATGTGATTGGCCACTCTGCTATTCTGAATTTATTCGAATCACTTGCAAGTAACACTGACGAGTGACGACACCGTCTCTGCATTATTACCATTCAATAAAAACTTTTACCATACCTCCCAGATCCACCTTGGAGGGTGTCGAATTTTTAGAAGCCCTTTCAATTTCAATTCATTTTTACACCACCCACCGATGGATGGATCCGTCAGTGTTACTTGCAAGTGATCCATCAAACAAAACATAGAGTTGGAAGGAATGTACTTTGATAGACTGAATTGAAGTTTCTCCTTCCGTATTGCAGGCGGAACTTCTAGCGATAAAATAAGTCCTATTTTTGCTCAAAGTACACGTGATATTTTATAAACTTTGGATATCCGTTTTTTTCTGATAGTAAACCAGCTATTAAGTTTGTGTGCTCTCCCTATATCTTATAAACTTTAGAACAGTCATTAACTGTCATTTTTATTAGAGGTGGCACCTGGCCATGGGGACATTCCAGGAAATTTTCAAGCTGATTAATTCGCTAGAAGTGGAATAATACTACACGATTTACCTGAAAAGCAAAATATTGGTATACCCCATTGTTAAGTGTAAGCTTTTGCTGAAGCAACATGTTTTAAAGGGAACAAACCTTATGTAAAACAACATCAATACTTGTTAGGAAAAAAAAACAAGCCTGAACTTAAAGCGCTCTAAGTGTTTGGTTTCTTTAAGAAAATTACACATCAGCTCCGTTGTAGGTGTCATAACTGGATACTATCAAAAGGGCAGGCTGCAAGGTATCACGTTCTCTTTACATGTCCTGCTTTTGCCCACACTAACCTATCTTAGGATCCACTTAGGAGACTATTTCCACAACGTAGTGATGTGGCCAACAGATTTCATAGTCTCGAACACTTTATCAAGAACTCTAAGCTGTTCGACGAGTAAGGAGGAAGTTTCCTAGATTTATGTGATATCACAACACATCTACTGTGATCTTGGTGAGTCAGTCTTAATCACTGTCAATTTCTTTCAAAATACTTTAAGTACACAGCTCAATATTGCTAGGAATGTATTTTTCTTAATTTATTAAAAAAAAAACTAAAATATATCCTACGAACTTATCTGCAGTGAAGTATTTAATTATAAATTAAAAATCAGGAAGATTATTTTAAAAGCAAATGCCACACACTTTAACGCTTAGTTTGTTATCTGGAAGATTTACCTTTATATCGCCTCGTCATTAAATTAACAATGATCACGCTTCATCTCATCGCACAATAATGTTTAGTACATTTAATTGGTAACGACTTGAACTTAACCTTAACTTATTCTCCCACAGGTATTTTTCTTAAATATATGTATGTATGTATGTTCGTAAGCAAAACTAAGGTTGTAAAAAGTAAAAAAAAAAAAATACGTAGTATAACACCTTAAGAATCATCTTTTACTGATATCTACAAACCTCCCTCTTACTGCTTTTAGGCTGCACTCAACTATCTGCGAAGGCAAATAATAAAGATCGAAAATAACTTAAATGGTTTGCACCTCCATTTATCTGGTAAAATTATTAGGACCGCCCCAATCAAAAAAGTGCACAGGTTTTCATATTAAATTAATGCGATCGTGCAAATTGCCGACTCGCGGGAGAGTCCTTTTTCGCACTATGGATTGCATCCGGAGCCAAACCGCACCGTGATACTCGCTTGTGGGAGTGCACGCGAAAACTTTAACAAGAAAATCGAAAAGAAAGAAAATCTATAGTCCGACAACGATTAGTAAACAGCACCAACTCCAATCCAAATCGGATTCTGGACGAATGTGATCGTTGTTGGCCCTGGCAGTGATCTAAATCGGATCCGCACTAGTGAATGACGACGACCGACGATTGCAACACCAGCTACGACGGCGGCGGGCGCGGCCGACGCGACGTCGACGTGTATAGTTTCACCCTCGGCTGTACAGCAGATGCAGGAAAAATGTACACACCTTTTTCTGTCTGGCCACCGCCGATGGCAGGATGAACAGGATGACCAAAGTGGGAGTTACCAATTGCAATTCCTCAAACATTCTGACATGATCAAAACTGCGGGTATGGGTATTATGAGAATCATATGTCTAATGTATGCACGTTTTTCGCATAAAAATAAAATCGCAGTCTATAAAATAGATATCATTTCCAATGTTACAACATTTTCTTCTACGAACATTTAGCTATGGCGCAAAATTTCACGCAGCCCAGAATTAAGGTATTAGTTTGATACTAGATACCTACTAAACAATTTTTCAAAATTTAAAGTAGTTTAGTTTACTAACTATTTCTTAATTTTAAACAATTTCTAAATAGTACCGTGTTAAGACTATTTTTTTTATAAATGATTTCTGAACACACCTAAAACATTGACAGTTCGAGCAAAAAACTAAAGTAAACAGAACTTTTTGACGTTTACAAATGTCAAAGAGTCATATGAAGTTAGAACGCTACTAAGAAAAATAAAATAGCTATTGGATGGTTTTAACTTTAATAGAGTGCTAGAGAAAGTATGCTGCTGAATTCGATTAAAATTTGAAAAATCGTCGTTTAAACTTAGTGTCATTCTAGAATAGTACTACCTCGACTAAAGTTTTGCGAGATTTTCTAGACGACCAAAATATGCAACTTCTTTCTGTTTATTGATTTTCCGCTTAAATACAATCAAGTTTGTGTATCGCGTATGCAGTGGCGTAGTGTGGGGGGAGGGGGCGAAAGACACAGTGCCCTGGTGGCACTTTGCGAGGGTGCGGCAAATTGAGCGATAAGAAATTAGAAAAAAAAACGATTTTGAAATACCTATCTGTTGTCTTCTTTATCACTTTCTATTAGTCCATTGGATGCATTTTTCTTTAAATTCTCTATTTTTTTTAAGCCCAAAAAATCAAATCTAAAAGTTTGCCAGTGCTAAAAATGCTTCATAGACATAGCCCATGACCGGAATTTCATTGTGTTAAACGTTGCTGCCATTAGTATTGAAACTATAGTTAAAAATTTTGTTTATTTAAAATGAAAAGAACTACAAAAAAATCTTATCCGGTTTTTTAAGAATTTCAATTTAAAAATTATTAAGTAACGTTGATATTTTGAAGTAATTGGAAACTCGCTAGACTTATTTCTGAATAAGTGTGTGTAGAAAATGGGCAATCAATTAATAAATCTATGAGCCAAGCCCCTTGGCATAATGGTAAGTGCTTTGGACTGTCATGCAGAAGGTCTTGGGTTCGATTCTTAGCCACTGCAAACAAATTTTTTTTAGGGGTGTATTCCCTCTAGCGAGGAATTGACAAATCCTCTAATATTGTGGTTATGAAATGTATAGATCCCCTCCATTCCTGGTATCGTGTACATAACGGGTGATTTTTTTGAGGTTAGGATTTTCATGCATTAGTATTTGACAGATCACGCGGGATTTCAGACATGGTGTCAAAGAGAAAGATGCTCAGTATGCTTTGACATTTCATCATGAATAGACTTACTAACGAGCAACGCTTGCAAATCATTGAATTTTATTACCAAAATCAGTGTTCGGTTCGAAATGTGTTTCGCGCTTTACGTCCGATTTATGGTCTACATAATCGACCAAGTGAGCAAACAATTAATGCGATTGTGACCAAGTTTCGCACTCAGTTTACTTTATTGGACATTAAACCAACCACACGAATGCGTACAGTGCGTACAGAAGAGAATATTGCGTCTGTTTCTGAGAGTGTTGCTGAAGACCGTGAAATGTCGATTCGTCGCCGTTCGCAGCAATTGGGTTTGTGTTATTCGACCACATGGAAGATTTTACGCAAAGATCTTGGTGTAAAACCGTATAAAATACAGCTCGTGCAAGAACTGAAGCCGAACGATCTGCCACAACGTCGAATTTTCAGTGAATGGGCCCTAGAAAAGTTGGCAGAAAATCCGCTTTTTTATCGACAAATTTTGTTCAGCGATGAGGCTCATTTCTGGTTGAATGGCTACGTAAATAAGCAAAATTGCCGCATTTGGAGTGAAGAGCAACCAGAAGCCGTTCAAGAACTGCCCATGCATCCCGAAAAATGCACTGTTTGGTGTGGTTTGTACGCTGGTGGAATCATTGGACCGTATTTTTTCAAAGATGCTGTTGGACGCAACGTTACGGTGAATGGCGATCGCTATCGTTCAATGCTAACAAACTTTTTGTTGCCAAAAATGGAAGAACTGAACTTGGTTGACATGTGGTTTCAACAAGATGGCGCTACATGCCACACAGCTCGCGATTCTATGGCCATTTTGAGGGAAAACTTCGGAGAACAATTCATCTCAAGGAATGGACCGGTAAGTTGGCCACCAAGATCATGCGATTTGACGCCTTTAGACTATTTTTTGTGGGGCTACGTCAAGTCTAAAGTCTACACAAATAAGCCAGCAACTATTCCAGCTTTGGAAGACAACATTTCCGAAGAAATTCGGGCTATTCCGTCCGAAATGCTCGAAAAAGTTACCCAAAATTGGACTTTCCGAATGGACCACCTAAGACGCAGCCGCGTTTTTTTTTTTAAAAAAGTTCTCAAGCTCTTAAAAAATCACCCGTTAGAAAGCGTTAAGAGTTGTAAGTCACAAGGGTTTTAGTTCTCTTCGAGCTGTTGCACCACCAAATTTATAAATGACGAATAGCAAGATGAGTTAAAAAAAAATTCAACATTTGTTCTAATTCTATACAGATATTTTGATGAATTGTTATTATTGTTTGATAATTGTTATATTGTTATAAGTAGAAAAGGAAAAGCCATTATCAAATGAATAATAAATAGGACTAATTTATCAGCTATTTACACAGCCAAAAGTAACAACTTTGATTACATTGCCTCTTTCTTTTCTTCTAATTAATAAATTAATAGAAGAATATCATGTGCATGTCTGGAAACATTGAACTGTAAAGCTGAGGTTATGTTATGTAAATGACTTCTTGGAAGAGTTTTCTGGATTTATCGAAAACAATAACTGAATAAATTGATTTCAATCGGCGATTTTAACATTGGTCTTTTGGCTTAAGCAGTTTGCTAATAAACCTACACGTAAGGCTTACGATTCAAGTTTTTGTTTTAACAAATATATGGTCCTTAAAAAAGTAACTATAAAAGCGGTTTGTTTTTCAAGAAATAGTCTACATTGTTTTCGTCGCTCTAAAATCTGCTGTAATATTTGAGTTTTGGCATTCAGCTTATCGAGCCAATGGTACTTCTACGGATTTTCAGTTGTTTATTGTAATACTAAATTCTACATATCTACCAAAATCTGCAACACTGGATGTCTGGTGCTCCACTAGAACAAAATTCTTAATTTTCTTTACAAGTGTTTAAAAAACATCCAAAAAACTTGAAAATATTTGACGATAAGTTACCTGAAGAACTAAAAACTGAAATTCCTATTCAAAAGAGATATTTATTTTATTAATAGGTTGGTTTAAAAAAGGGCAATTCAAATAAAATGCAAGACAGGATTGCACGTACTTGCTCTTATGTAAAAATAATTTCGGATTTATAATACAATTTATAAATATAAAACATAATGAGATAAAAATGTTCAAATGCATAAAATTGCCGTCTGATTTCCAGAAAAGTATAAATTTATGCAAACAAAGCTGAAAAATCGTTTTATTATTAAAGTAATTTTTTATATAAGAAATTTCTTTAAAATTTTCAAGAAAAAAATTTGGGATGCCAATTTTAAGTATGAAGTAAGTAGTATAGATTTTAGGAAATGATTTCAAGAAAAAATCGTTCACACGTTTTGAAGACATTAATTTTTCAAAATAAAAGATTTTTTTTTCAAAAAAACCCAAAAAATATTTTTTCGAATTTTTTTCATCTTCTATATAAATAAAAATGAATCGCAAAATGTATTGCTAAGCGTTAAACTCGAGAACGGCTCGACCAATTCGCCTAATGTTTTTTTTAAAGTTTCTGTTAAGGTTCATGGAAAGTTCTTATGGAGAGAAAAAATGTTTATTGTGGGTGTGTGAAAGTTTAGTGTTACAAAAAATCGTTTGCTTATTGAAATACACTGAAAAAAAAAATAAAAGAAAACTTTATAGCTAAGGAAATAATTTCTTCATTTATAATAATAATTAATAATTCTACAACAAACAACAAAATAAGAATAAGAGAATAAGAGAACTTAAATAAAGGTAATCTATATAAATAAAAACGAAAACCAATCGTGGTTTTATTTGTCGAGTGAGTTTACTTTTAGAACCATGCCGCCTATTAGACGCGGGCGCAGCAATTTGAGTCGAAGAAATCGAAACGCTAGAAACCAAGCTTATTTTCAATCAAATCGGACTTCACTGCAACGTGAAGAGCGAAATGAAATTGAAAGGATTAGGATATTACAAACACGAGCAACGCGTCGTGTTCAAACTGCTTTCACAGTTTTACGAGCGGCTTTCAGTTACGATGTTTCAATTGACTACAGTTCCTACCAATGGATGAAGTTGCTATCGTAATGGTTGGAGAAAATTTGAAGCCCGTGATATAGTTTTGGATCGCAGGAATGATCGGTTACAGCGTGTGTATGAAACGCACCGCAACTATGATGCCTTACAATATCCAATCATATTTTGGAAAGGTGAAGATGGTTACCATTTCTTAATTAAGATGATAAATCCCAATACAGGTAATTAGAACATTTTTATCAGTTATGTATTAGGTTCGTTCGTTCAACTTTACCCAGGTTTGACCCAGGTTTTCTTAACAACCCTCCAGAGTTGTCAACAAAAACTGAGGTTTTCGGTTTTCAAAAAACACCCAAGGGCTGTCAACTGTTTTGTTGACAACTAAAAGACAGACAAAATAATTTTGTGCTCTGATAAAATTTTAAATTTGTTATAAATAAGTTTTAAAAATGAACGAAAACAATTTTGCGTTGTTGCTGAATGTTTCATCTGATGAGTACAACAAACATTTAATTGCAAACACAAGCAATAACATGCAACATGCGAATCGCCAAACGACAACAAAAGAAATACATATGAAATCTCATATGACTTTTGACAGTTTGACCGTTACCTGAACTCGCCCCAGCAAAATACCTCGATCTACTTCAGGGCGACCCCAGTTGTACGTCACCTGCTCTCGCGTCGGTAAACCGACAGCTTTATTTATTTACGCGACAGGTAATCAAACAAAAAATATCGTGTACGATAAGGCATTACATTGAAAATACCAGATTATGACTACTACTACTACTACTAAAGCCTTGCAATGGACAAAATAGGACACTTATAATATTGTAAGTCATCGTTGTTTATCATGGAGACATAAATCTATAAATATGAAAAGTGATCACTCCTAAATATGTTTTATTACTGTTATTTTAGAAAAAAAAAGGCAGAACAACGTCTGCCGGGGAAGCTAGTATACAATATTATTTTAATCTTAAGGGGCCTTCTGTTAAAAAATGTTGGTTAAAATCGTTAGAGCCGTTAATGAGATAGCCGAAAATAAAAAAAAATCGTTCTGTCAGGTCCCGTTAATAACATTTTTTCTAATTTTTTTTGGACCATAATAACATAGGTATCTTTTTTTTTTATCAAAATCGTTAGAGCAGTTTTCGAGGTAAAAAAGATTTTGCATTACGGGTGTATGGGGGCACCGTTAGTTTTGGAGCTAAAAAAATTAAATTTCTCCTCTAGGGAATCACGAAGACTCTTATGTAGCGAATTTGAAGAAAATAGCTCCAATAGCTTAGGCTGTAGATCGATGTACAGACATACAGACATACAGAGAGACAGACGGAATAGCCCGACCCACTTTTTTCGTCTCCGCTATAATCGTTATGTCAACTTTGGTAAAAATCTCGAGATCGATTTTTTTCCAAATGCAGAACTTGCCCTATAGTACCTATAGGTACCTACGTGTACGTTAAACTCCCAGACAAGCTTGATGGGGCACTTCAAGGAATGATCGAACCAAGCCAGGCAGAAATTAGATTTTATTTGGAACAATAATAATAAAGTTGTCAAACTATCCTCTAAGATCGATATAGAAGTAATTATTCAAGACGGTTACCGAATTTCCTTCTGGTTTGGAACCCAGGTTTGGGTGGACTCAAAGAGGCGCATAAATTGCAGAGGTATTTTAACAACAAAAATCCTATGTATGCTATATATTCGTAATGTTGTATGGAAATAACAGACTGCCAAGTTTATTGTTGAAAAAAGGAAATTTTGGTTAAGGAGATGATAAAATTAGTCGTCAAGACATTCAGCAGATAAATAGAATAATCTAACATGAAAACGAAGAGCACAACCAACGACTATACAACCTGTTAAAATTTTCTTCGAGAGGACTGAAATATCTTAAAATCTACTACTTTTAAAGGGTGGGCCAAATACAAATATTCACTCTCGGCTACAGCAGCCACCCACATTTTCGTGTGTGCACACCGTACGACGACGGGACCATGAGTGTTGTCCACTAACATTATCATTAACAGTATCAAGAACTTTTTTCACACACTTGCGTACAGCAGGCGCGGTGGGTGCTTTATTTTGGCCAAAACTTCTTTTCGAAAAACGCACCGTTTAGGCTACACAGCATTCAATTTGGAAATAAGTTTTCAATATTTCCCAACGTTGTTGATACTGACTTTCTGTCAAGATTTCGAGCGGGAAACATTTGTCAGTTTCAAAATAACTTATGGTTTAAAAAGAAACCCCTAGATGGCCCACCCTGTATAAACGATTTTAGTAAAATTCAAATAACGAATGAAAACATTAACTAGATACATAATACTCGTACGAAAAGGATATTTGAACTACTTAAACATAAATTACCTAGCTACTACTTACATTGTTTAAAAATAGTCACAAAATTCCCCAACCTCCATTTCTGAAGAATCAAAGCAAGAAAATTTGAATACATGACACACATATTATATTCATATACATATATCCTTGCCAGCAAAAATGCGTTTTATTTGAAGATATCCTTAAAAAATCTTAACCAGTGTTAAAATTCCCGACATACGTATTCAGTTGAGTTAAGCGAAGAAAATTATTACCAAACCTCTGTTAACTCGATTAAATAAAACCTCAACTCCTCCCCTAATCCAGCCCACAGAGTATTTTGATCGAAATCAGTTCACCTGAAAGCAAATCCTTATTACATTCGAACACAAATTTCGCGTATCCAATATGGCACGGCATGGCATCATCGCATCGGACCACAACCGCATCCACAAGCGATATTTGACTCCAACAAAACAAAAGCTCAAAAAGAAAGTGTGGTTGACTTACCCATCACAATGAGAATCTCATGAATCTCATTAAGGGCAGCCATAAAATTCTTGTAATAACAGCAAATTGGGTTCCATCCCATTTTCCAATATGCCTCTCTTTAGGATAAAACAAAAGTCGACCCAAGTTGGTTTATAATGCGAAAACCCCGACCAAGATAACAAGCTTCGATGGTCTTTGCCCAAGGAGTTTGCAGGTTCCACCAGCACCACACAACACCATCAGCAACATCAGCAGCAGGTTCCTCCATTATTTTGCTGGACGTTCTTCGCTGGGATTTAATGTGTTCTGGACATTGGAGAATGGTGTACACGTTTACGGCGAATCAAGTCAGGCATTATGTATTTTATTTTCCTTAGCTGGCAACTTGTTATGGAATGATTACACTTATAGCTCCTAATGAAATCCCAGTTATAGTGTGTACGCCTCCTATTTTAATTTAAGCCAAAACCATACAGCCATTGCAAACAAGATGGACAGGACCGCATTGTTGATTGATTTATTCTTCAGGGCCCGTCAATAAATTACGTCACCCTGAAAAGTATGGCAATCTGAAAGGTTACTAATTGGACCTAAAGTATCAATACGTTTAAGTAATTGGTTAGCGTTTTCTTGTATTGTCATGATATTTTTCTCGAATGATATTTATAGCGCATAACAGTTTTCCGTGTGATATTTTAGTTGGTAGTTTTTCGACTTTAAAGTGTTTTGTGTGATAATTTTCTCGTATGATAGTTTTCTCATATGAAATTTTGTTCACATGATAGTTTTTCATGAATGAAAGTTTTTCGGTATAATAGTTTTCTTGCATGATAGATATTTCACATGAAAGTTTTCCCATATGATAAATGTCTAGCCTAGTTTTTCCGTATGAAAACACATATGATATATTTCTTGCATTATAGTTTTTCCCATAGTTCTTTTTCTTGCATGATAGATTTTTCACATGGCTATTTTCTTATATGATACTTTTCCCGGGTGATACACTTCTAGCACTATAGTTATATATAAGGCTAGGCGCGCACATTCAATTTTTAGTTTCGCAACTGTTTAGTTGCTAAAATGAAACATATGGGCTTATATGGGACACCGCGCACTTAGAGCAATTCGATTCTCGAAACTAAAAAGTTTGTGTTTTGACACAAACTAAACGCTTGCCTCGCATCAGTTGAGCTGTTTTTTATAGGTGCAAGAGAGAAAAGAGTGCGAGCGTGAGTAAAAAGTTGCCAGTGTGCGGTTCTCTTTCAAGTGGTGATTAAACTGTTTGATTTCGATCACAGTTGCCAGTGCGCGACTAGCCTAAGGGGTTTATTGAGACCCTTACAATGTTCAACATAAACATAGTAGGAGCGTCGGGAAAGTTAGTGGGGAAGGAGTTGCCAATGAACTATAGTATTGAATTTTTACTAATTGAAATGGGAAAACCGTGCCGAGAGTTTAATCCAAAAATGTTTTGTACGAGCATTGTTTTTAAAAGAAGCGATAACACAAGGAAATACATGAAACAATCCAACGGCCTCGCTCTGTTCTGGATTCTATCCAAGAAATGAAGAGAAGTTTGAGCTGCAACTGTCCAAAGATATGAGTTCTTCTCGTGTATATATAATTATAGCCCGATCAAAGGGGGTATAGAAATCGTAAGCAATTAGCAGCGTTTTTGGTGGCATCGTGAATATGGCCATTCCAATGAAGATCGATTTTGGCACACATACCGAAAACTAAGAGTTTTTCGGCTTCTTCTATGCAAGTGCTATTCAAGGAAAACGGCATAAGAGGTGCATTTTACTTCAACGACAATAGCCAGCATTGAGATTGCGAAGCACTTAGCTCGACACGATTATAGTTATACCCTATTTAACAATGCTGTAAAGATAGGAGTTCCACTTCCGAAGGAGATGGACGTGAATTTCAAAACGAGTATAAATATCTCACATGTTACCATGATAGTTTTCGGGGAGTATAGTCTTGCTGCATAATATATTTCTCGCATAATAATTTTTTCATGACATATTTCTTGTATGATAGACTAGCTTGACAGTTTTTTTACGTGACAGTTTTACCTCACAATTGTTTTTTCGCATAATATTTTTCTTGGATGAATTAAATTTAATGTTCTTAATTTTTTAGGAAATATTCAAAATATCTGAAATGTTTTTATTTATTTTTAGGGTTAAAAATAAACAATATTATTTTATTTAAAGTATTAACTATACAGATTATTAGCAAGTGCATCGTTTAGAAGTATTTGCTACTTTCAGGGTTGCGAATTTTTGAATTAAAAAATCCTTAAGTCATAAGTCTATAGATGACTTGTGAATTAAAAAAATTTAATTCATAAGATATTTGGTGACTTATGAATTAAAAAAAAATTAATTCACAACCCCAAAGTGACTTATGAATTAAAAAAAATTTAAATCCTAAGCTACTAAGTGACTTATGAATTAAAAAAAATTTAATTCACCACCTACCAAGTGACTTATGAATTAAAAAAAATTAAGTCATCAGGGAGTAAGTGACTTATGAATTAAAAAAAATTTAAGTCATGAGCAACAAAGTGACTTATGAATTAAAAAAAATTTAATTCACCACCTATTAAGTGACTTGTGAATTAAAAAAATCAAGTCATCAGGGAGTAAGTGCGACTTATGAATTAAAAAAAATTTAATTCACAAGTCAGTTGGTGACTTGTGAATTAAAAAAAATTTAATTCATAAGTTAGTTGGTAGATTGGAAATTTTTAAGCTTGTTTTGACTACATAATTATTTAATTATTAACGAAAGCTTTCAAATCTAGTTTTTAAATCACAAGATTATCACGCTAGCTTATAAATTATCCATTTCATAATTTTTCTAATCAGCATTTATACATTAACTTATGAATTAAATTTTTTTTAATTCATAAGTCACTAAGTTGGTTTTGAATTAAATTTTTTTAATTCATAAGTCACTTACTTGCTGATGATTTGAATTTTTTTAATTCATAAGTCACTTACTTGCTCATGACTTGAATTTTTTTAATTCCTAAGTCACTTAGTAGCTTGGGAATTAAAATTTTTTAATTCATAAGTCACTTACTTGCCCATGACTTAAATTTTTTTAATTCATAAGTCACTTAGTAGGTTCTGAATTAATTTTTTTTAATTCATAAGTCACTAAGAAGCTTATGATTTAATTTTTTTTAATTCACAAGTCACCAACTGACTTGTGAATTAAATTTTTTTTAATTCATAAGTCAGTTCGTAGCTGCTGAATTATATTTTTTTTAATTCATAAGTCACTCACTAGCTTGTGAATTAAAGCCAAGCTTAAGCTAACAAGTGACTTAAGCTTTTGCAACCCTGTTTTCACTCAAAAACTACTGCATAAATAAAAAAATCGCCTTACCTGTTTTAAAATAAAATGTTACCAGTGTGACCAAATTAAGTCCAAATCCTTTTTCTTTATTTTTGCGTCTGCTGAAAATTTTGAAAAAAAAACAAAATAAAATTATTTCGGGTTCTTAAAAATGATGCACTTTTTTATTCAGTATTTTGAAAAACGGATATGTGAATTATTTCTAATTTATAAAAAATGAATTAATTCTTTTTAGTTTTTTTAATTTTAAAGGCAGATTCAAGAAACAAGAAACGTCTGTGACTCTGGGGGCCACCAGCAGAGGTGTCGAGCCGGTTCGAGAAACCCATTGTAGCGCATTTCATGGTACAAAATAGAAAAACGACGTAGATCGACAAGTTGATGATATCAGCTCATGATCAGATTGGCTCCAGAGTTGTTAAAGGAGTCTAGCGCCTTTGACTTTGGTTTAGGTGCCCAAGCTGTTGTTAAACTTTTTTCAGAAATGTCTGAAATTAAGCGTTTTTAGTTGTTTTTTTTAAACTTTTTTGATTAGAATAATCTTTTCTATCCAATTCTTCCCGATAAGGATATCTTTTTTGCAGGTTAATGTGATAAATGACTTTCAAAGGTCGGTTTCAACATTTGTTAAATGCCTTTAAAAAAAAAACGCTTTTATTCCTCAATTTTGTACAAAGTATCCAACAATATTTTCCCGAATTATTTCTAAATATTTTAAAGAGTTTTAAAATAATTGTTTCCTTCGTTAGTACGAGTATAAATGCGGCCCTGAGCTTTGAAAATCTAGGTTTACTAAAATCATGCAACGTGTTTTATGTCGTCATCTTTTCCATTCTATAACCCGAACTAGGCGCAGAAATTTTAATACACATATTAACGGTCCAACAAATGCCAGAAGTTCCGATTGGTGGGTTAGTGCTCACAAAAACGAAATATTCTTTTTCACTACCCGTTGACTTGTACTCATATATGACGAACTATGATTATTTTCTTGTTTGCAGCTAAAGGAGAGCTTAGTTTTTGGTTGGGGAGCAAAAGGACGACTTTTCTTCGTGAAGCGTTTAAAAGTTACCTAGTTGTAGGTAACTGGTGTAGGCATATTAAGATTAAATGTCTATTATTAAAAAGTTTGAGGTGTAATGGGTTCCTTTTCTTTAGGAAAAAAGTTACTAAGTGGCCGGTTATTCGAAGTTCATTTCGATGTTGGTACTTTACTCACCTTTGCTCATTCTTGCGATTGCTATCGCTTAACAAAAGCAATTTTCAGATCGTTTGAACTAAATTATCCCCTTATTAAAAGAATGAAAAATATGTGCGTGTTTACATAATATTTAAAATACTCGTAGCTTTTTAATAAGATTTTTTTTAACTACATTATGTATTTGGAGTCCTATATACATAAATAAATTGAAAGAACTATAAGAGTGAACATAAATAGGTTTTTGGTCTTAAAAATTAGATTTGAATAAAAATGACTGAATATAAATTGATCTTTTTGAGAGTGATGTTTAGCTTTTCATTTAATGTTTTGAACCAAGTCTTAAATTAGAATTATAGTATTATTAATATGAAAAACTTCCGACTAAATCTTAGGGTGACTAGCACATGTGGTGTTGTCGATGGAGAAAGGCTTAGAAAAGAAGTTTTGAGCTTCAAATATGTTAACGAACGACTTCCGACAATTTGCATCTAGGCAAAAATTGCTCAAATGAGCGTATGCACAGTTTTGAGTTATGGGTTTTTTGTCATCAGGCTGGCTAAAGGAGACCCCTAGGAGACGAAAAATGCTCGTAGTAGAGTCTCTGGCCCCAAGTCCCCCCCATAATCTTATTCTGAATGTGGCTGCTAAGTTAACGTAGTCACGCGTCGTTAAGATAGGCTATTGGACACTTCCATCAAACACGTGTAAAAGTTTTTATTTCCAAGCAAATCTATTGCAATAAAATGGATTCAACAGCTGCAGGTGCGTAAAATAAGTTAAAGAATTTCTGAATAAAAATTCCTAAATAGTACATTGTTAGACAGAGATATGTCAACACTATTTATTTACTTTAAAAAAAAATATTTGTTTGAGTGAAAACTTTTTTGTTTTGCTAGATCTTGTTCTCAAAGCTATTTAAGATAGGTAATAAAAGTATTGTGTACCAAATAAAATAAAATTCAGCTGTCCATAACTGCCCGTTGAGTTTTTTTGTGCATTAAGGTACTAGTACGGTCTAGAACGCCAAAACACGCACGATTTTTGGGAATTTTTTACTCGGAAACTTTATTATATAATAACATATTTTTTTTAAATAATGAATACATGCGACAAGAATACAAATTTTTTGAAATTTTTGAATTTTGGCCGAATTATAGAGGGCGCAAACGTCGACTCATCAAAAAATACATTGTCCCATTGCGGACAGTTAATCTCAGGATTGGATGGACTGAAACAAAAAAAATAAAGTGGGTTATTTTAAGGAAGGTTTTTTACGAGACAATTTACCACAATTTGTTTTAAAAGTAAAAACAAAAAAAAAAAAAAAAAAATGTCAAGCTTTTTTTTTTGTTCATAACTTTTTGGTCAAATTGTGGTAAATTGTCTTAGAAAACATAAAAACAATCAAGTCGCAACAAGTTTTTTTAAAATCGGTTCTGTAGATCTTGAGATTAACTGTCCGAAATGGAACAATGTGTTTTTTGAAGAGTCAACGTTGGCGCCCTCTATAATTCGGCCAAAATTAAAAAATTAAGACAAAAAAAATGTTCTTGTACTCTTGATGCATGTATTTTATTATTATTTAATAAAAAAATTATGTTATTATCTAATAAAGTTTCCGAGAAAAAAATTCCCAAAAATCGTGCGTTTTTTTGCTTTCTAGACCATACTAGTACCTTAATTTACAACAATATTCCAATGGTATTGTATGCCAACGTTAGTTCACAAACTTTTAATTCATGGCCCCTAAATAATAAAATATTCAGTGTTACCTATCTGTCAAATGTCGGAAGATGCACAAGAAGCATGTAATAAATTTTTTTTAATCTATCAAGCTAATTTTGCAAGAAACGATTATCGTCAAAAGACAATGGAGAATGTTTTTAAAAGATTCCTAATCGCATCCGATCCATTAATATCTAGTTGTCGGGAATTACCTCTAAAACCATTTAAATCTTTGTCTAAAGAATGTATCAATTTGTTAGCACCTCCACCTGTAAATAATCAAACAGAAGATGAACAACAATCTTTTGACAGCTCTTCCGCTTCTGAAACAGATACAGATGTAGATGATTGTGACTGTTACGAGATGGGCAATGAAAACTTTTTCATGTAAATATCGGATTAACTTATTTATTGTTTGCTCATATTGCATTTTGTATTTCTAAATTTATGATTTATAAATTACTGTGTTCGATTTCAAAAAAAATATATAAATATATTTTTTCCATTTTTTTTTGTTATATAATATTGCCATATAGCATTCCACCACTTTGAATTTGTTCATTTTTAATAAGTTTTCAAGTACATGCCCTAATAATATCAAAACAAATTTTTTTAACCAACTAGGTATCAAAGATTCGTAATCATCATCATCATCATCGGCTCGACAACCGGGTTCCGGTCCTGGCCTCTTTCAACAAGTCTCTCCACCTATCCCGGTCTCTAGCCGACGCCATCCAGTTGCGCACCCCAAGGCTTCGGGCGTCCTGGTCTACGCCATCTCTCCAGCGCAAGCATGGTCTACCACGCTGTCGTCTACCATAGAATGTACCACAAAGAACTTTCCGAGCAGGTTCCTCTTCGCTCATGCGAGCTAGGTGCCCGGCCCACCGGAGTCTACCGAGCTTAATTTTTGTCACGATATCTGCTTCTAGGTAGATTGCGTACAATTCATGATTGTACCGTCTCCGGAATCGTCCTTCCTCACATATGGGGCCAACAATTCTCCTTAAGACTTTTCTCTCGAACGCAGCTAAGAGGTCGGAGTGCCTTTTGCTAAGCACCCAAGTCTCGGATCCATATGTGAGTACTGGCAGGACTATGGTCCTGTACAGCAGCAGTTTAGAAGTTATGGTGAGATTTCTGGATTTGAAAAGCTTTGACAGACTATAGTAGGCTCTGTTGGATTTGAGAAGCCGCCCGCGTATTTCTTCTTCTATATTGTTATCGGCTGCTACTATTGACCCAAGGAATTTAAAGGATTGCACCACTTCAAATTCGTGCTCCGCTACCTTGATTGTTTGACCAACTGTTCCTCTCGCATTCGACGCCACCATGTACTTTGTTTTACCTTCACTAATGTGCAGCCCCAGATTTTGTGCCGCCTGCTCGATCTGGATGAAGGAATCGTGTACAGCTTATTCGGTTCTTCCGATTATGTCAATGTCGTCTGCGTAAGCTAGTAACTGGCTGGACCTGTTGACGATGGTCCCTCTTGTTGCCGTGCCAGAGTCACGGATTGCTTTCTCTAACGCCAGGTTGAAGAGGAGGCAGGCCAAACCGTCCCCTTGTCGGAGTCCATTAAAGATGTTGATTGGTCTGGATAGCAATCCGGCTATTTTTACTTGGCTTGTTACGTTGGTCATGGTCAACCTACATAGTCGTGTCAATTTATTTGGGATGCCGAATTCTCTCATGGCTTTGTAAAGTTTTACCCTGGCTATGCTATCATAGGCGGCCTTAAAGTCTATAAACAGATGGTATGTTGGGATGTTAAATTCTAGACATTTTTCCATCGCCTGCCTAAGGGTAAAGATCTGATCAGTTGTTGATTTGCCTGGAATGAAACCACACTGATATTGTCCGATGACGGTTTTAGCGTATGGGGTTATCCGGTCTTGTAGGATAGAGGAGAATATCTTATAGGCGGTACTCAACAACGTGATACCTCTATAATTGCTGCACGTTGTGACATCTCCCTTCTTATGTATGGGGCATATTATGCCTTTTCGCCAGTCTTCTGGCATTTCTTCCTGCTCCCATTCGTGCACTATAATATCATGAATTGCTTGACGTAAGGCTGGCCCGCCGTGATTAAATAATTCGGCTGGTATGCCATCGGCTCCCGGGGATTTGTTCTGTTTAAGCCGGCCTATAGCCTTCTCAACCTCTTCTATGCTTGGTGGCGGCAACATAGGGTATTCTTCTTGAAGTAGTGGAGCCTCCACTTCTGCAGTGAGCTGACCATTTAGCAATTCATTGAAGTACACTTCCCATCGCTCCAGTATGCTTTCAGGATCGGTGATCAGATTTCCCTCTCCGTCCTTGCAGTATGTGCAGCGTGGTGTGTACTGCGTCATGTTTCGGACGGATTGGTAGAACTTCCGCGCCTGGTGCGGACCTCGCTCTCGGCTGTTTTCTATTTCACAGATTAGGTTCTTCTCCCAGGCTGATTTCTTTTGTCTATGAAGCCGTTTTTCTGTTCTTCTCAGCTCTTTATATTCCTCTTCGCGTGCCAGCGTTCTATGAGATTGTTGCATTGCTCGGTACGCAACATTCTTACGTTCAGTCGCTAGCTCGCATTCATCATCAAACCAGTCGTTCCGATTTTTACGACTGCTGCCTAAGATGGAGTTGGCAGTGCTAATGACAGTATTTTTAAGACGTGTCCACTTTTCATTTACGCCCAGCATACTGGCTCCAGGACTTACTCTCCCTAAGTCAGGTGTTTCTAGGGCGAGTCCTAACGCATTACCAAAGGTGTTACTAGTGTTTTCATTGCGCAGGGCAGCCGTGTTGATTCGAACCTGATCGGCGGATGCAATGCGTCTACGCAAGGCAATCCGCCCTCGGAAAACCATACCAACAAGATAGTGATCCGAGTCGATATTGGCACCTCGGTACGTTCGTACCGTCATCAAGTTCGAGTAGTGGCGACGGTCTATCAACACGTGGTCTATTTGGTTACGAGTGACTCCATCAGGTGATACCCAGGTGGCTTTGTAGATATCTTTACGCGGGAACCTGGTACTCGCAACGACCATGTTTTTCGATGCTGCCAATTCTAAGACTCGAAGTCCATTGTCATTAGTGTTCTCATGCAAACTATGGGTGCCTGCGTAATGCCTGAATACCGGCTCCCGACCTATTTTTGCGTTCAAATCCCCAAGGATGATTTTAACATCATACCTTGGACAGGCATTGAGGGCCCTCTCGACTTGTTCGTAGTAAGTCTCTTTTTCTTCGTCTGAGGACTCCTCCGTATGTCCGTGAACGTTAATGAGGCTGATGTTCGTAAATTTGCCTCGCACGCGAAGGGTGCATAGCCTTTCGCTTATAGCGTTAAAGCCGATGATAGTAGACTTCATTTTTTCGCTGACTAGGAAGCCTACCCCGAGCACATGGTGTTTTGTATGACAGCTGTAGTATATGTCATATTCTTTCTTCTGTAAAACACCATTCCCTGTCCATCTGATTTCTTGAAGAGCTGTTATGTCAGCTTTATACTTTGACAGGGCATCGGCTAGCTGCTGAGCAGCTCGAGCTCTATAGCTTCGTAATCAGCGACCCCAAAAACTCCTTTATACCAATTTGTGGATCATTCACAAAGCGGCTTTCGGCCGCACTGTGGTAAGTTAGAAAATAAATGACACCAAAGAAATTCTCTACAAGCTCTTGGACAAGACATGCAAATATAAATAGGTATGGTATTACAGTTGTCTAAAGCAATTATTTTAAAGCCAGAATTGGAAGAGAAGTTGAGTTGGATCACTTCTTAGTTATGCAAAGTCAATGTATACTCCTATGGATATCCCGATCAAATTCAAAACAAGATAATACTGTGAGCACGTTGAACAGCCTTTTTCGACCAACCACCACTATAAAATATTGAGAACCAGTATAGAAGCATTGCTAAGAAGCGATCGATCAAGAAAATAGAGGAATGTCATAGCAGGAATAAAATTCAAAAGTTTTACGAAAAGGAATAATCTTTTCTGCAATTTTATAACTAAGATGATAAATCAAATTCCCCTGTCAGGCAATTTGTACCATTCAACATAAACGAAGTAGAATAACAATTCCTTTTACCAAATCTCGACGAAAACATTTTATAGAAGACCTTGATACTGAGATGTTCAGGCCAGTAAGTTTTAACTAAGGAATACTCGTATGGCCCAGCCCCTCTTTGAAATATAGTCAGAAAAAAGCATATCCGATTTATGTGATCTGAGTTTTGTGTGCGCGGTCCTCAAGAAGGGAGACTCTCAGAATTGAACCAACAAAGGAGGCATTTTTTTGTCGTATTATCATAGCGCTAGAAGGCGTTCTTATGGCCTTAGACCAGAAATATACACCGTTGATTATATATTCACATTGAAAAAAACACAGATTCGAAGATCTCACCAATCATTTCATCTCAGAAAATAAAGTGGACAAGGCGATTCCCTCTTGTGTGACTTCTTTAACATCGTTCTTGATAGAATAATTATAAAGCTATCGCGCAAACTCTGTAAAATCACAATCTTTTAAAAAATCATCAAATTACTCGAATTTGCTGATGATTTTGAAATTATCGGAAGAACAAAGATTGATGTCAATGTCAGTTATCGACGGTTAACTATGAATATCTCCTATGTCGCATTTTGTAAACTTTACAGGGGACACACAAAACTGATTATAGTCTCAAAATTAAAACGTATAATAATAAAATTTTATGCATAATTATCAGTTTTGAATATCTATGATGTGCAATAGTTGAAATTTTAAAAATTCAGCGAAGCAGATGGAAATTATTAACGAAACTGCATCAAAAAGTGAATTTTACAAAAATGTATGTTAGGATGATATTCATAGTTAACCGTCGTTATGCTTTTGTGAGTATTGAAAATGGAGGGAAAAAGATGAGTCTAACGAGCATGAAGCTAAGGCCAAGTATGTGCTGTCTTCCAGAAAGGACACCCAACACGCAGACACTTAGGGCAGAACATTACCACAGACAGAGCAACAACTGCACAACTTCGATACTATAAGACTTTGACTGCCTAGGATCTGCTACAAGTATAGACAAAAATTCAAGGACTGAGTTCAAACTCTTGCCAATCGTTTATTTTTTGGGCTTAACTGACAATTCAGTAGCAAGATCACTCTGGAACAAGATCACTCTGAGGTAGCAAATGTGCCCCGATGTTACAGCCAGGAGAAGGAGAGTATTTTAATTCAACCTTGAGTGCGGAGGCAGTAGACAAAGACCGTGAATCAGATTACTCCCAAATAAAGAAGAGGACCCCAAACTCAAGACACTTGTTGGTTAAGATTCTTTACCACTCCGCCCTCCAGTGCCACCTTTGAATTTTAGAGTGCTTGTCGAGTGTTTACTTTATGTTCAAAAGTTTTGTCCAAATAAGGTTCCTGAAGGTCCAAAAAGAAATGCTCTAGTAGATTTATATCTACTATGTCAATGTAAAGTTTATAGAGAATTTTTTTTTTAAAACACCTTCGATTCAGTTATGAAAAGAGCACTGCCTGCGCGGCAACAACTTTTTTTTATTTAAATTATAGTTTCCTCAGCTCCAAATTTGTTTTTTTTTTATATAAAGATAGCTAGGTTTCTTTTGAAGACTTGAGTGAGATTTCCAAAATGAAAACAATACCTTTCTGAAAGATATTTTAATTTTGTTTCATTCAGAAAAGGAAATGAGTAGGTATATACCTTTCCACAATCATGATAAAGTATTATTTATTTACTATCCCACACGGTAAAACACCTACAAAATAAAAACAACCAGAACCACTATTAATAAATTTGAATAATTCGCGACCTTTTGGTTATAACAAAAGACAAAAAAGAATATACAAAAATAAAAAACTGGCCATAAATAGGATAAAATAGGAAAAGAGTTGACTTGTGGTGTGGTATGGACTACGATGCAGGGTGGAGGTGATGCTGATGCTTGTGGTAGTGCTGGTATAGTGTTATAAAGGATGGTGGTTTTGGTACGTACTTTGGAGTTGTCCTGGGGGAAATGGCGACCATCTCCGCACCAACAACCCCACATAAGGAAAAAGTAATACTTTTGCGCATAAATAACCACCATAAATCGAAAATGGCTAAAAATTCTGTATTTATAGCCGAATGATAAAAATAAGATTTATTAACTTTGTACGGCCGGCCGGCGCCCTTCTCGGTGCATGAGAGTCGAGCGATTCTTATACATATTGTGGTTTTTTGTTTTATTTTTTTAGTAAAGATCCTTTTCATTCCACATCGAATCTGAAAGCGAGAAAAAATAAAATGAAGAAAAAACGAATTAGCACGATTTTCGTTTCCTTTTCCTTAAAAAAAGAATATGGATATTCGAATGGGTCGCGTGGACCTGCTCATTGGGATCTGGTTGCATTTCTTCAAGAAAAAAGCAGTACACAGCAGTAATTATTTAAACAAAAATATAGTTTACAATAAAAACTAGAAAAGTAGGTACCTACTTATAATTTATACGTTTTATTTAACTCATTTGAAAATCAGGTAAGCAGAAGGCTTCGCACTATTTAACTAAACTTGTTGAATTATTAATGCAATTAGTTTAATGCCATATAGTCCGCAAACATTGGCGCTCAGTTCCGCGGGTGTAACTTGGGCGCACCATTTGGTGTGGGAAATAAGTATTTTTCTTTTTCGTTAAGTCTAGTTTATGAATTTTTTGAAAAAATTCAATGTGAACTACCTATGTATATCAAGATCGGCATAGCAAAAGATTAATCTTCCTCCATATAGAATTGTAGAAAAAAACGACATCGGGACTTATGAACTTAAAGATTTGTAAGTATATACATATGTACGTTTCTATTCTTTTGCAATAACTCTTAGAAATCTCTGATTATAGTCAAAAAAAAGTCACACCTGAGCATTGTACTGTCAAAATTCCACCTGCCGTTTTATTTATTTTTAAAGTCTTCTCTTTATTTCTCCATTATGAACTCAACATAACCTAAGTGCAGCAAAGCTGTTGCGTAATTGGGATTGATAGATTGATAGATAAACCCTAAAGATAGAGTTTAAATCCTTTGGACAAACGAAGCAGGCCACTCAATAAGGTACTGTTGGACATTTTAGTTTACCATAACAACTGAACATTTTAGTTTATCATAACAACTGAAAGTATTCTTTGACAACGTAAAACTTATTTTGAAAATTTGTCATACTAGGTTTTTATTAACACTTCAAAAATTCTAAAAGCAAAATCTTTTAAGGATTTTTTTCAATATACATACTTATTAAAAATTGCGAAAAACAAAGTCTCAATTCCAAATCATCTAATTTCCCACACAAATTCACATTTCTAATGGAGGTAATTTCTTGGAAGAAATTCCATAGAAAATCATGTGAAATGTTTACGAACACGTTAAAGTGAAATGCATTGTGTTCAAAACATATCCCAGAGGGTGTTTACCACTTACTACGTTTATATGAGCTGTTGAAGCGAGCTTGAAGCTCGCTTCGGCCCTTTGTATACCTGTATTGAGTTGAAATGAGCTTCGTTCGACTCGATCCCACTCGCTCAGCGGTGTCCAGTTGAAATGTGAGACGAAAAACATGGGTCGAGGAGTTGGTTTAACAAATTGTTTCAGAATTGCTGAACACCATTTCAACTCAACTCGAAATCGAGCTCTTAACTCAAATGCCGAAAAACCTGGGTCGAAAATCCGACCCTAATCCAACTCGATCTTTTGATACTGCATATAAACGTAGTAACTGATCTCTATAATACACTGGATAGCGCATTTCTTACATAGTCCAGTCAAAGCGTCATGAAAAAGGGCCTGAAATTGCGCGCAGAGGCATGGTCTATTTTTTTTTCATGGATCGATAGGTGCTTATGAGAAAAGCTTAAAACCAAATTTGCACCACTTGACAACTTTTTTTTACCAAAGTTATTGGTAAAAATGTGTTTTGTGTCATTTTTTGGTCATTTGCGAATATCTCGGCTCCAATATCTTGTACAAACAAAAATTAAACATTTGTATTTATTCCTAATAACATTATCTATTATGTTATAAAAAAAACATTTGTTTAAACAAATGAAAAAAAAGTTATAGTAAGTTAAAATAATTTTTTGTTGTTTAAAAATCACTTTTTCGTGATTATTAAGAAAAAAGCTCATTTAACGATGAAATTTTTATTTTTTATTATTTAAGTTCTTGTAATTCCCTACAATTTAAAAAAAAATTAGCACTCTACGATGAACGAAAGCTAAGTAATTGTAATTGTAACATTGTATAACAGATTTTTTGACTACAATTGAAGATGACAGATGGTGGGCAGCTTCATAATTTGACGTTTTCTTTTCACAAAAAAAAATATTTTGACATGACAAAGATGAAAACAAATGTGATTGAGTTTTTATTATTTGCCAATGTAAATATTTTTTATTATTAAAATTAAGATAATAAATTGAAAAAAAAAAAAAAAACAATTTAATAGATCTTATAAATGCGTTGGAATTTTCCCCATCTTCGAAAACTGGAAAGGTCAATACTTCTGCACTGTTAATTTAATTGTAAGCTGGCGACTGGCCTTTTTTAATGAGAGCCAAAGTCACTATGAAACATAATTCCCAATATTAATAAATTCAAAGGGAAACTTTTGACATTATTCGAGATGACAATTTTGAAAGTTGGGAACAATTCCCAGGGAAATTTTATTCACGATAGGCCCCAATAGCGCAAGTAGAAAAAAAACACATCGTAAGAATTCATTTGGAAAAATCGTTTGTATTTTGCATATATTTCAGGTCAACGCGAGTAATTTTTTCGAATTATTGCTCCGGAGGAAAACATTTTGATACAGCTCTTTAAAGAATCAAAAGCAGATTCCAAAAAGTTATCAACCAACTTTGTAGCACTAGCCGTTCGAAAAAGAAACGCCAGTACCTCTATGAGTTGTATGTGTTTTGTATCGAAAAACCTAGAATACAGCAGAAGAGCTATTTTTCGAATTATTGCTTCGGAGGAAAAAAGTCTGATACAGCTTCCTTACGAGTTGAAAGCAGATACCAAAAAGGTATCAACCAAATTTTTAGAAAAGTGAGTGCTGTGTAGGCCAAACAGTGCGTTTTTTGGAAAAAAAAAAGTTTGGCCGAAATGAAGCACCCACCGCGCCTGCTGTACGCAAGTTTGCGAAGAAAGTTCGTGATACTGGTATGTTAGTGGACAATACTTATGGTCCCCGCCGTCGTACGATGTGCACAGACGAAAACTGTGAAATGTAGTAAGGTATTTTTTACAAAATCGTCGACGATGTAGGTTATACAGATGAGATGAACCACCTTTATGGTCTGGTCAGTCACTTGCAACTTACAATCAAAATAAGGGAGGGTTTAAACAGCATGGAGAAAACCGTTTCTCAAATATACCTAAAACAACCAAACTTATTCCTTATAGGGATGTCCAACATTGCCTTAGTAATTATCGAGGTCGGGATAACTTGCAACCTTCGCTTTGTATTGTAGACACAAATAGAAGGATTGATTAAAATCAGTACAGTAGTTGTAACACTTGGCGTAATGGTTAGTGCGTGGCTGTGTTTGTGATCGAAGCCTTTCTGACTCGGCAGAAAATTGTAGGTCTCCTCCATTTCTGCCGACTGAATGGTTGAGTGTTGTAAGTCACAAGGTTTAGGCTCTCTAAGAGTCATTGGCTTGTAATTTATTTTGTTTCTAATTGATTGAAGCTTTAAGTATGGCTAGGTATATGAGTAAAATTAAAAACTTCTAATTTGTTGGCACTCCCAATACTAGACCTAAGGAATAAGTAATAAAAAATGAATAGAAATTGTCTTGTTTAATGCTTGGAGAATTTATAACAACGTGGATAAGGCTTATAGTATGTATATACGACCCCTCTCATATGCGAAGCAAACTCAGGGCAGGCAAGACATCTATGATTATAGGGAGCAGTTTATATGCTAATTTTCTCTCACAGGTGCTTTACACTGTCAACCGATTCAAATTCATTGCAGTAATTATTCGAATGGATCTGGTTAAGGATTTAGAGACTGAAATAAGGTTGCCGTATTGGAACATAGTTCCGGCGTTGTCGCTTGATAAACGTTAGCTACCCCTAACTGTACTTCAAGTTAAATCAAATTTGTGAGACCTAACGTAGTTTTCCGGCGTATGCTTCCGGTATGTAGGGTGATTTTGTTTTTTATTCCTTTTGATATCGAAAGTATCATATTTCTTTGATGCTTTTTATTGAATTATGATGTGAAATACGGTTAATAAGTGGCATTTTATGTACAATGGAGACCAAAACCATCAGCCACGTGACTCTTATGGATCTGTCTTAAGTTTCGTAATCATCATATTATATAGAACTACATATAGGTACATACTTACTATATGCAACCTAACCTTGTGGTGGATTATGGGTTTGTTAAAAATATTTAGAATAATCTTCCAAAGCATCAACATCATAAAAAATCCTTCCAACTACCTATAAAAATTCCAAATTATTATGAATGTACAATGTAAGTATGTACTTACATGCGTTATGCTGCTTGCCATTTTGCTGAATCTGTAATTCAACCACTTTGATTTTGGAAAGAAAAAGTCGATCAAAGTTAACTGTTAACGTATTGTAATTTAATTTTTTTAATTATAACCTTCAGCATTCAATGGAACGAGTTGCTTACTATCATCTTCGAAAAAAATGTCTTTATTCACAAAAACACTGACACAAATCGCACCCTGAGAATGAAAGTGACCGAACTCAAAATTGCCGTAACTTATGATTTCGTAATAAACTGACCTTAAAATGGGATCCCTACAGCCCTGTGGTGAAAAAGATACCGAAATATGAGTAAGAAAGGGACAGTCTATACTTCGGTCACTTGAAATATGTGAGAGATATGTACATTCAACCTTACTCAAAACTATACTTTCTTGAAGACTTTATTGCTCATTTCCTTTTAAAGTTAGGTCACTTTAATTCTAAGGGTGCGAAATGTTTTCTTTTAAAAATGAAATGGACGACTGATCGCACTTCCGGGTGACTCCCCCACAAACAACGATTTAGATTTTTTTTTATTTTTTTCAAAAAAACGGGTCCAAAACTTCAAAATTATAATGCTAGATTTCAACTTGTCTTTTAAAGACGCACTTCGTCAAAACAGTATGTCTAATATCAAGAGTAAAAACCGAAAAACTGTGTCTTTCGAAGACAAGTGGAAACCTATTAAATAGGTTAAGAAATAAGTTCCTAGAAAAATGTAGTCTAGTTTACAGTTCTCGTGCGAAAATTTTCTTTAAATCAAATTATGCGCCCAATTATGATTATCAAAATGTCGGCCTCAGACGTTTTGTTTTCAGCCTTGGGCCTCTCAGACGCTATTTAAGTATTTTCAAATGCGTTTTTCAACTAAAAGCCTTAAAACTTTTTTCCTCACATCTCTCGTTTTCACCCCATCTTCGAAAAACAAATCAACACTACTAATCATCTTTTATTTTATTTATGTTTTCAATTTTTTCAACAGTGGACAGTATTTCATCAACTACATAAAACAAATATTTTGTATTGATTTTGAAGTTTCACTAAGTAATGAAATTCTATGACATTGCATATTCACTTTTTGACGTTGGTAGAATTTTTTTCAAAGACGAACGTCGTATTTCAATATTAATAAGTTTTTTGCGGGTCCATAGAGAATTGTAGAAAAAAACGACATCAGGGGCCTATTGCACCAACTACAAATTACAAATACAAACTTGTGATTAAGAAAAATTACATATAAAAAAAACTCGATTTTTTACAAATTTGTTAAAAAAATGATTGTAATCAAAATTTTTTAAAATGGTGCAATAGGCCCCAGGACTAAGCTTTTTACATGTAACTACAACAACTACTTAAGTCTATACGGACTTAGCTAAGTCCAGGGCCTTCATCGCGTAAGACGACGATAGTTTGACGACGTCGTTTGAACGATTGAATTGCTTCGTGTAAGACATACAAACTTGAATCGTCTGGACGATGTCGTTAAGACGATTCAACTTTAGCTTCATGTAACTTGTTGAACTGTCAAATATGGTCGACTGAACGATTGCTATTTTACAATCGTCTCATACATTTTGTGGATTTTTTAATTTTTTTTTTAGTTTTAAATTGATTTTTAATTTTTTTTTAGTTTTAAATTAATTTAAAAAATGTTACGACATTACAATTTATTATTTTTCGATGATAATGAAAGCGAAACTATCGAATTAATGCGAATGCGAAGGACACTAATTTCAATTTCCTTTATTTACACACTAGGGATTTCGATCCCGGATACGTATTTCGTATAAATCCATCTTCAAATAAAGATTCGAAGATTTTGATCTCTGTAAAAAAAAATCGATTTTTCTTTGGTGTTAAGGAATGTAAAATCTGCCGAGTTCAAAATCTTCATACAGAAACTGATTTCTCATGTGTAAAGGAAATCGGCATAAGGAATGCATCGTATCCTCTCTCAGTTCCAAGCCAACGAAAACTTTAGTTTGATTATACCCCGACTCCACAGGAGATAAATTCTCTCAGGATGCTCATCATGATATGAAATCTCCAATGGAGACGCGATATTTCCTCTTATGATGAGAGATGTCAGCGATCTATATCAGCGGTTTTGTCTTGATATAGATGTCTGATATGAAATTTGACAGATGGTTTTTTTTCGTACTTTTGTCTCATTATTTCGTGTCTTCTCATTGGGTTGGTTCTTGTCAAGTACTCCGTCGGCAAATATTTTTTTTTTATTTTGTAAGTAAATACATTAACGTGTCATGTTATTCATTTGTTCGTGCGTTAAAATATGTTTGGTGTTATTTATTTATACTTTAGGCAGATGCGCATTCTTTTCTTTGCAAATATATATAATTTTTGTTAGTTTCTGTTGTCCGCACAAAACACATCCCATGCAGTTGGGATAGAAATGAAAAATCATGACATAATTTGCCCAGCGAAGCAATAAGAAAATGTAGAGATAGAGATATCAGACATTGAGTTGGAGAGACAGATATCTTGTGGAGTCGGGGTGTTACAACCAGACAGCCCAAATGACATTTGCTGCTTCTTGATGTTCTCAAACTGTGGATGATGGACGACACGATCGAACGATGCGATTGAAACTTTACACGAAGCAAACTTTTGACGACGTCGTGTTCGACAATCGTTTGGACGACGATCGTCTTAAAAATTACGCGATGGGGGCCCAGATAATTTTCGAGACTTAAACTAAGTCGTGATAAAAACGGTGATGCCAAAATGATATTATCCATAATGTTATCGATAATTTGTCCAGAGAAGTCAAAAGTGTCCTTTTCTCAATACAGCTGACAAATGCCATAGCGTGCACAGTGCTTCCAACTTTTCGCAAAAAAGTTTCTAAGTCCCGATGTCGTTTTTTCTACAATTCTATATGGACTTGCAAAAAAACACAGCTAATAATAAGTTTGTTCGTTGAGCCCTGAAGTCACCCTGGGGTCGCCCTAAATCGTTTTTTGAAAAACCTGGGGCCGAATTACCGCTTCAGTGACGAGTGAGTGAGTCCCATCAGTGATCGAATGAAAATGTCAAATTGGAGTAATTTATTGCTCGATAACGTAAGCGGTAATGCCCAAACTCACATAATTCAGTCACGTATTACTCGATAACTGATGCGGTAATTTGGCCCCTGTAGTCACCCTGGTGAGTAAATTCTGTGTTTTTTTAGACCTGGGGTGTCGCCCTGAAGTAGGTCTTCATAGGTTTTTAAAGTTTTATCAGAGCACAGAATTATTTTGTCTCGCTTGTAGTTGTCAACAAAACAGTTGACAGCCCTTTGGTCTTTGGTGTTTTTTGAAAACCGAATACCCCAGTTTTGTTGACAACCTAATACCACTACAAAAATAATTCGCACTATCGTTCGACTTAAGGCGAGTCGCGAGTCATAAAAGGTCCCTATTTTCTTCTTTCATTATTCTTGGTTTATCAAATACAAAAAAGAAATAATTGGCTTATATGTATTTTTTTTATCATTAAATTAACAAATAGTTTCAATAAATTGAATGCAGAAGGATGTACAGATTTTGAATTGAATTGAATTGAATTGAATCAGTTATTCACACTACTGGTATGAATAACAGTTGGTATAGGTTTTGCGTATTTGTGTTTATTTATGTATTACTGTACAAAAAAAAATTTAAATTTGAAAAAATTATTATTGAATAGTTTTTGAAAGATAAATTTTTCAAAAAAAAAATTAAATTTGTTTTCAATCCAAAAATAATTTTTTTTTAAGTTTTAATGCGAAATGTTTTTTTTTTAACTATACGCTTTTGTTTACAAAATATTATTTTAATCCATTATGCCGATAACGAGAAATTCAAAAATCGAAAAATGGTGCTACAGGTACTTTCAATATTGTCTTAATTTAAATTTTTGTGTCAAAATTCTATGTAAGTGCCTTTTTAGAGAAAAATACGATTTTTTAACATTAATATGATTTGCATATAAATTAAATAAATTTGGTGGTGCAACAGCTCGAAGTGAACCAGGACCTAGTGACTTACAACTCTCAACCATTCCTGTGTGCGTGTTACCAGGAATGGAGGGGACCTACAATTTTCTTGCCCATTCCGAACGGTTAATGAGCAGCACTTTCCATGACAAGAGATACTCTTGAAGTACACCCCTGAAAAAAACTTCCTTGCAGCGGCTGAGAATCGAACTCGAGACCTTCCGCATGACAGTCCAACGCACTAACCATTATGCCAAGGGGTACTGATTTGCATATATGTAGTATAAAAAACTGTTAATGTCTACTTTCAAAAAACGAGCGTGTGGTTTTCGTAATAATGAGTTTTCAAAAAAAAATTTTGATTATGTTCAAATAATTTTTTTTTTTTGAAAATTTTAACAATTTTAACAGCATAAAAAGATTCATCCAAAATTTGTTGTACCGTTTTTGAGAAAATGGAAAACAAAAAATGCTTCTATTGAAGGTGCCTTTAATAACCATTTTTTGGGAACAAAATTTTCAACAATTGGCTAGTTTAAATGAAGTTGTTTGAAAAAATCTGTAAAACAATTTTTGAGAAAAATATTTTCTGAAATATTTGAAAAAAAATGCTAGGCTTTACAAAAATAGAAATATTTTTAAAATTGTGTATATAAGAATAAACTAGTAATGAAACTACTTTAACGATTTTTTTATATTTTGTTTGAATGAATTCGTAATTTATTTCAGAAATCAGGTGGCATTCTATTTTTGTGTCCTCAAAATATTTTAGGTTTTTGTTTATTCAATTTTAATAATAAATTTCATGCAATTTGAAATTTTTCTCTAATAAAATCTATGTTTTTATTTATACAATTTTTAAAGTTCCAAGGAGCTTGTACATCATAATGCTAGCTACACACGAGGCAACCGTTGCAGCAGCACAGCCATGTTGAAGAAACCGTTGCTTCGTGTGTAGCTATGTTGCCAATTGACTTTTTGTTGCTGCAACCGTTGCCAGAAATATCAAAAAGTTTTGATATTTTCGGTCGTTTGCTCCAACAGTACTGTGGTTGCGGCAACAGTTGCCACGTGTGTAGTGAACAAACGAAACACGTTGCTGCAACGGTTGCCTCGTGTGTAGTTAGCATAAGTAAGTATACGCGCTGACTGGGTCACATATTATATTTTTGATTTGTTTCGTTATTGAACTTAAGATATAAAATTATAAAAAAAGGGTTTCTATACATTGATGATTGCACATTGTAATAAGCTCGGTGGCCCAATGTTATGATATATTGTAAAGAATATTGAAGAATGACTCAGGGGTGTATTAGTCGAGCTACCAACCCCAATGGTCAAATCATATCAAGTATCGCTCATGGATAGTGGCATGGAAGTGGTTTCCTCTTTATAAAGAAGACACATTGAGTTTATGAAGCATTAAATTCTTCGCGGTTTATGGATTCCCATTTGAAAATACTACCGAAGTCAGAATTAATGGGTTTTTCACATGCTGCCGTTCTAAATCCACCTCTTCGAAGGACAAAGACGTGAATCTGGAAATAAATATAAGAAGCAAAACAATTAATGAATTAGAAATTTCAGACAAAAGATTATTGATATATATCAGAAACAGAGTTCTCGGACAAAACTGAGCCCTTTGGCACACCAGCATTTTTTGTATGCATTACAGACTTTAATCCCTGCAATACAACTTGCATTGATCGGTTAAAAGCCTGTTTCTAATCTTAGAAGAGACTAATCAACACCAAATGCGCATTTTAGATAAGGGGGAGCTCGATGCCTAACTATCTACGTCTTTTAAAATATCATGTGCAATAATCTTACTTTCTCCAAAACGATGTAAAGATTTGTGTTACTATTCGGTGAGATACTCGTAAGCCATCAGATCACCATTGAGAATCTTAAGTTCTTCTAAGGGGCGGGAGACCCATTTAGCCGCCCCCATTCAATACTTAATTAAAATTAAATTTCGAGGCATCATTTCACAGGTAATGAGGTATCTTTTATTGAAGTTAAAATAGGATCAGCGGTTTCACAAACGGATTCTACGGTCCTTACGAGCAGCGAAGTCAGGAATAACTTTGTCAAAATCAATATTTGCAGCCAATTCTTGTTCAATCGACAATATAGCCAAGTTTGATAGACTTAGTGGAGCTCATAGTGGATCTGAGATAATTTTTGATTAGTTTCAACTTCGAAAAACTTCTCTCACAACTAGCTGGAGACGCTTCCGTTCCATCTTAAACTCGTCCTTGTCGATGTCTTCTAATATATGGGAAAGATCACACTCGTTCTTGTTGTCCAAAAGTTTCGCTGGCGTCAAAAATCCGTACTTGTCCGCTATTTCTTGAACTGTTTGGAATTGAGTCGTCATTTCTTGAATGATCTTGTCAAATGGTGCGAACACCTCTCGACGGAGTTCTTCCTCGTGAGACAAAGCTGCATCTGTGGATTCATCGCCATGCATGCGTTTTTTTCTGCGAATTCTTTTCGTTTTGAGTTCGATTCAGAGTTTTTCGCAGAGTCTTAGCAAAGTCGATTGCGGCTTGGATGAAACGGTCTCTTTTAAGGCGCAGAGTTTCCGAGCACACTTATCCACACTCAGTCCTCGTTGCTGCAGGTAAATCTGTGCGTCATCTACATACTTCAGGTAGAACTGCAGCCCAAAAGCTAAGAAAAGTGAGGAAGTTGAAGACTGGCTCCCGATCTTGTTTCGGAAGTTTGAGATGAATCCGTCAATTCTTCCAGTACCTCAAGAACTTCCTCAAACTTATTTTTAAGCGTCTTTACAGCTTCATGTCTAGCGCTCCAGCGCGTTTCAGTGACTCGTTTCACTGCTCACGGCAACCAAAGCGTTCCACCGAGAAGTTGATGCAGAAAAGAAGCAAATAGCTTCTCCAGATTTCCAAAAAAACGTCACGGCATTCACTGATTCAGAAGCAGCGTGTACACCAGACAAGTTGAGTGAGTGGTTTGTGCATGCAACGTATGTAGCTTTCGGATTCAGTGCTTTAATCCGGACTTAAACTCCATTGTGGATCCCTGAAATTGTGGCAGGCGTTGTCATAAGCCTGCCCTCTCAAGTTCTGTATGTCCAGTCCGTCTGATGTTATCTTCGCGATTATATCGTTGGTGAGATCTTCTGCATTTTTTTCTTTTGGTTCGAAGAAGTCGATGAAAGATTCTACCACGGCGACCTTTTCTCCTTCGTACGTATCGCAGAACCTGGCTCATTTGGTCTTTATGGGAGATGTCTGGTGTACATATGATCTCTACTCTACCCGCTTCACCGGCGACATTTTGCCGCCCCCGGCCGGCTGCCACCCAGCCCCACCCACACTACGCCACTGGCTGGAGGGGAAGATTTGCCTTTTTTAGGAACGAGCTGAACAAATGCTGTTTTCATCCATTCGGAAAGATACTAGTAGAATAGTAAAGATGGAAAAGATAACATAGTGGTTGAAAAACACCTCTTAAGAACAATGGGAGGGATAATATCCTACTATTGGTTTTTTTTCTTTGTTGAAATAAGTAGTGTTGTTAAAGACGAGCTTTGGAACGGAAGACGAAGTAGTTTTTCGTAAATTTCTTACAAATGACAAATAATTTTTAATACCTTTGGGACATTGTAGTATTTTTTTACTTAATTGTTGGTCATGTATAAATTTGGTTCAAAACTTATTTCTCTGACTCTAATACCCTCTTACCTCTCGAATCAAATCAAGAATTCTTTTTCCTCTTCCTTATAGATTTTTTACAAGATTACCTTTCTTATTTGAAGATCAAGCCTATGGAAAATAAATACAACATGTGTGTATTCTGTTTTTCGATTCGACCGAAACTTTTTATTTCTGTAAATATTCAACTTGCTTTAAATAATTTGTTTTAAATCTTCTTTATTTGGAGTGTTAAGTGTTGCATATTGAATATTATTATGCATCACCCTGTTATCATTGTGCACCATTACAATTAAGCCTTGTTTTATAAGTATATAAATACAATGTATATTACCTTTAAGTATAAACTTATATACCTATCCATACCTATGTTAACTGAATTTATGACAACGAATAGACAGTCTTGAAACAGCACACGTAAACGTAACATTAATCGATACACTTTTTTCCTCGTCAACAGATAACAAGATACAAACATTTAGGGGGAAAAAATGCCAGAGACCTTACACTTACTATAGTCAAAAGTTCCTTCGATTTTCTATACGAATCCAAAACTTTCCACATGTAAAATAGATTTTTTCGAGTGAGTAGGTGTTTTAACTCTGTTGTTTAAACATTCAAATTTTCATATCTCACGATAAAAACAACTGTCCAGATTTTTCAATAAAACTCATTTACACATTTTCAGAAATATTTGGTCGATTTATAGTATTTATTTATAAACTAAAGCCTAATACGCATCTAAAGCAAAACTAATAGAGTGATTTATGATTTTGTTATTTAAATATCGAATTTCTCCTTTCGAATCAGCTGCGTACTAGGCTTGAAATGAGTAAAATTTTAAGGTACTATGAGTATTAGATACAACTTTGGGTATTAGGTAAATGAACACTTCTTTAAAAGGATTGATTTCAATAATATTATTTAAACTAACATTGTCCTAAAATTATTATAACATATTTTCCTATCGCAAATTATAATATTTGATTAGTTTGCGCCTGAAGTCGGCATTTTTAAAATCGCCAACAATTCACTTAATTGAACGTTAATTTTCTTTTGTTCCTCAAGCTCATCTAAAGCTATATTTTTTTCCTTTATTACTTCGTTCATATCATTTGAAAATTCATTCTCTTCAACCCTTTGAATTGGTACGATCTCACCGTCTTCTCTATCCTATAAATAAAAAGAAAAACATTATTTGTAAGGCAAAAAAAAAATTACAAATAAACTCACTGATCCATCTGAATCTGAGGTTTCATTTTGAAAAGGTGACACTGCACGACAATCAAGCATTTTCACCAGTTTTGCCATTTTATTTGAATCACTTTCAAAGCTACATATTTTTATCACACGATGATCTTCCTCTGATAATTGAAGATCCGCAGGAATCTCAATTCCATCACTCTCTTTTGAGTTAATTGCTTTTAATTTTTCATTTGCGCAGTTTCTTATAGTGTCCCAATCCTTAAAAAAATTGGTTAATCACTTCACTAATGTAGCGTTGTGCTTAAATATAAAAACTAAAAAAATCTCACCTCTATCCATTGATCAATCGTTTGTGAGGGACCCAAAGCATTCAAAGTCTCTGCGATAATCTCCCATTGAAGGGCATGATCAACGTCAAAAGGTTCGGTGTATGGGAAATGTTGCTTAATCAACTGAATCAAACGACTTCGTTGAATGGTGTTCATCTGAAAAACAACGCATAGGTATAGTGTTTATGTTTTAAATGTCCAAACTTATTTCTGGAAAATACAATCGAAAACCCGAAAACAATGAACATGAAAATTGTTAATCAGTACCTCAAACCATGTTGAAATTAATTTGTCTAAGGTCTTAGCAATACACAGAAATTTATAAAACACGGGGTTAACTTTACGAAGTTATACAAACATCTGATACTTATTTATTTGTGAAATGATAAATAAATAATACAACATAACATTTAACAAATCTTATTGTTAATCTTCCTCATCCTCAGCTTTAATGCAGTTTGTGTCCTGATTTGTTGTCACTTCATCAGTCTGAAAGCAAAATCCATTGAGAGTCTACAGAACTAATTCAATGGCGTAGTCATACTTACATTACATTCATTAGAATACATGCTAGTGTTGTCTTTGAAATCATCTTCGTTGTCTGTGATTTCATCGCTTATAATTTCTTGTTCCTCCTCAACATTTGAGTTTCGTCTGGTATAATTTAATTCTTTGCCTGGCAGAGATCTTTTCTTTCTTTTGACTACCATACCAGAACTTAATTTGACACGTGAAATGCGAGATCTTTTATGTTCGAAACGCCTCTTTGAATTCGAAATTATTTTTTGGAAGAAATCTTTCAATGATTTGATACTGTATTCTGAATCCACTCGTCTAATCAAGTCAAAGAAAAACTGGAAAATACGCTCGAACTTTAGGAAACTTTCCTTTGATTCAGTTCCTCTTGAGAGGCCAGTCCAAGTTACCAAAGTAAACAGACGACGAGTAAATATGTGGTCAATTAAGGCATACGCCACATTGTCACCATACAAATCACTGTTTCCTCCGCAAACCGATTCAAAATGTTTGATCTGAAATGAAGAAAAAAAGACATACATAATATTAATAACTGTCGGTTTGGTTCTACAGCTAAAACTTAAACTAATATTAGGTGTGTTTTTTTGGAAAAGTTATCCGTAGTACAGTAGGATACAGTAGGAAAGAAGTCCTCTCATGGCTAAAAGAAAACGTTATATCGACTACTGATATACGTATCGTCTCAGACAGTCAAGCTGCCTTAAAGTCACTGGACTCTGTCTCCATTAACTCACTAACAGCCCAAAATTGTCGATTATCTCTGGTGGAGATGTCAAAACAGTTTAACATTCACCTTACATGGGTGCCGGGGCATAGAGACATTCCAGGAGATTGTAAAGACGACGAACTTGCAAAAAACGGAACAATCTTACCTTTGAAAATTAATTTAAATGAAAAAACACCATTAAATTTGAGTCAACTAATAAATTGTTTGTTTATTTATTTAAAGACTATCAAAACTATATAAAAAACAATGATCCGAAAAAATCTGCAATAGCAGCACATATATTACAAGAACAACATTTCCCAATTACTTTAAATGATGTTCGCCTCCTCGCCAGCAGCTCAGACAATAATAAGCTTGATGCCATCGAAAGCTATTACAGTGAAAGCTCTACTTGCGGACATCTCCAATAAGCGGACAGCTCCCTTAAACGGACACATTTTCGGGAACGAACTTCTTTTTCGAAAATCTCATACAAATAACTTTCCTATAAACGGACACTCTCATAAACGGACGCGGACACGTTTTCTTGCCCATTTTAGATAGAAAACCTCCCATACGCGGACACATTATTTTATTTAGGGATTATTTTTTCTCAAAAATGTAACGGAAAAGAACAGCAGATCTGTTCTAAGTACAGTTTATGCTTAATACGTAAGTAAATCTATAGAAAATCTCCGATAACCGGACGCGAAGCTCTAATAACTGGACAGTGCGATGTTATGTTGAAAGGTTATTAAGGGATTTCCCGAGTTAGTTACTGGGGGTAGTTGGTTTAATTTGGAGAGGGTATGGTTCCCTTTTTTCATCGCGTTTCGTTTTTACACATGTCATTTCCTTTCCTTCAGCTACTCATTCATCACACTCAAAGGTTTTTTGTATGCCCTTAATATGTCAAAGACACAGTATGAGCATTAGGAAAAAAGGGAGAGGTTAGAAAGGAGCTGTCGGTGTACATTGGTTTTGAATTTTTGAACATTGCAATGACTGGGAAAGACAGAGCGTGGCAAGGAATTCCACATTCGCGTAGTACGGCTGAAGAACGAATCTCTGTACTTCACAGTACGTCCGAAGTTGGGCTCAAAGGTAAATTGATGGGCATTCCTAGAAATGCGAATATTACGGTTGAATTGTTTAAGGGGAGGAATGCAGCTGGCTATTTCACTAGAGCATAGTCCGTTAAAATAACGGTAAAAAAGGGTGAGGCAAGAAAAGTTGTAAATTGCCAATTCATTGGGCAACAAAAACTTATTGGTTTGCATTTTGGCAAAAAGGTTTGTTTTTTTTTTTCAGCCACGACATGAAATATTTTATCTATGCAAAGTTTTTTAGATTTAATATTGGAAAAACACAAGCTGCAGAGATTTCAAGAAACAAAGATGTTCGTGGAAAATAGCAAGGTAGATCGTAGATCCAATATTAATCAGAATTAATATGAAGTTAAAAAAAAGTTTTTTGTATTGCTTTCCCTTAACCGGACAGTTCTCATAACCGGACAAAAATTGGGGGACCATGAGTGTCCGCTTATTAGAGCTTTCACTGTATATACAAATAGACAACTCTGCATTAAATGCAGATAAAGGAAATATAGAATCAGATTTGTTCAATTGTGTTTAACTTATTTTCTCTTTTACTCTTCACTTTAAAAATTAAAAATCATTTACAAAATAGTCTGTCTATTCACTTACATGTAATTTACATAATTATTGTTTATATCTGTACTGTTCCACCACATTTTTTATATATTACATAATTCAGTATAATAATGCTTTCTGTTTTATGTAAGTGACAACTATATTACTCAGTCGTGTGGCTGAAGATGACCGATACATTGGTCGAAATGCATTCAAATTAATTAAAAAAGTAAAAAATAAATAAATAAACAAACAATTTATTAGTTGACTCAAATTTAATGGTGTTTTTTCATTTAAATTAATTTTCAATATATTAGAGTCATCGTTATTGTTCAATTTTATTAATTATAATCTTACCTTTGTTGGATATAAAATCAAACATCGGTATACCCTTAGCTACTTGTAAGCTTATGCTAAAGCATGATTCCATGAAGAAAGCTAACCACAGATGGACCAGCACCCCAACTTGTCGGTCTACGAAACTAATTTGGCCATTGTTTGATGCTAAACGCTCAAAACAACTAATTTCTATTGGTAGATTGCATATTAGGTCCGTTATAGATGTCCTTACTGGACACTGCCTAATAGGAAGACATGCTTTTCGTCTTGGAGTTCCTGCAAATGATTTTTGCAGAAGCTGCATGGATGAAGAAGAAGAGGAATCAGTTTCTCACCTTCTATGTTCTTGTCCTGCCCTAGCACAAAGACGTAGACTTCACTTGGGAGTCTTCTACTATAACGATCCTAGTGACCTAAGTAATTCCGACATTCACTGTCTCAAACGCTTCATTGTTAGCTCAAAATGGTTTAAAGAGTAAGGGTGATTTTTGAAATCCTGTGGTATCACAACGGACCAAATATTGGTCTAAGTGTGTTAGCTTTTCCGGTCAGCAGCCACCTTAACCTAACCTAACCTAAAATAGGAATTAGGACTAGATTAAAACAACTCAGCGCTCATAGCAGTTTGTGCTTGTAATCAAAATTTGTGGATAAGTCCACTTGTTTTTCAACTTTTTGCTTTACAATATTTTTTTTTTAATTTTTGTGTCTTGGAAATGTATTTTTTTGTTTTTTAATATGTGCTTATTTAGACAATCAAATAATGTACATAGTAAAATAGTAGCGCATTCAAAATCCACCTTTAAATATTACAAAAGGAAAATTTAATAGACAATTTCTACCATAAGTGATAGTCGAGTGTTTGAACCTTAAATTAATATTTAGTTGCATGTTCCTAGTTAGAAATAACAGCAGCACAACGAGGTTGTATCGAATTAATAAGATTTTCACATCTTTCTACAGACATGGGCTCTAAGATTGCTGTATAGCTTCCCAAAGGGCTGTGTTAGTAGTTGGCTTACAACTAGCAACATACTTCTTGGCATCGCACCACAGATTTCCTATAGGGTTGAGGTCTGGGGACTGCGCGGGCCACTTCATGAGTTTAACCCTCTTATCTTGGAACCACTGCTTCGCAAGTTTACTTGGGTCGTTGTCTTGTTGAAAGACCCATTTCAGTGGCATTTAATCTTCAGATCTTTACATGAAAGATGATCCATAATGCGTTCAATCAATCCGATGTATGGGACCAACACCATAGAAGGAAAAACATGCCCAAACCATTATGCTGGATCCTCCAAGTTTTATTGTCTTGGCTGTGAAGCGTGGATTATATTCTGTGTTTGGAGGCCTTCTTGCATATTGACTATACTCTGTCCAACAAAAATTGTCAGTACAGGCCTTATGGGAGAGCTTTTTCTAAAGCAGTGGCGCCTGATGCACCCTCACTACAATGCGTTAGGAAAAATACCACTAAAAAAAGAGCAAGCCACTGACTTTTATTAAGAAATTGTTGATGTAATTCTTTGCAAAAAGATGTACACCCCAACACGACCGTCCTATTCCACTGCTGATGAGATACTGTCAAGAGTGTCAGTCAAGTATCACTCAATACGATCGTGCGCTCTTTATCTACATCAAAACAGAGTTACCATTATCATTCTCAATTGCAAGCAAAGAGCTTTTTCAGTGGTTTTTATTGAGGAGCTTTTGGGATTTGAAGCTTTTGAGAACACATTTTAAGAAGAAGAGTATGTTGAGTGTTGTCGTATTGCTTTTCAAGTTAAAAAAAAAACGAGCCTATTATCTTACCGCTTGGCATTGTGGGAAAAGGTAAATTCAATATTGTTTTCAGTCGTTTTGAATCGGCAGACGGTAGCCCTACGCGTTTTTTACTTTCATTTGCGGCGATTTATAATTTAAACTACGGAATCCCTGTGAGAGCTTTAAAAGGCGACACACTTATGCATGGCAATGCAACCAGAATCAGAGACAAACGTCCTATCTTCCCTGTACTGACAATTTTTGTTGGACAGAGTATAGATCCCTTTCTACCATATAACACAATCTTGGACTCGTCTGACCACAGAATATTCCTCCACAAAAACATGAACATTCAGGGACTTACCAATGATTTCATATATATTGTTAATTTCAATACACATCCTAATTAATTAAGTTAGTCTTAAAAAAATGTAAACGAAAATAAGAATTAATGCAAATACCTCCTTAAATTGCAACATCTAACAACCACATACACTTGAGTCATTCTATTATGAAGTGAATTTGATCAGACTAGTGTTGCTGAGATGCCTATAAATATCAAATAAAACGCGCCTATTACAATAAAAGAAGTTATTTTCAACTGACCGCGAATTTCAGCACATTTTGATAAAACTATAAGCAAATTATATAAATATATTCAATTATATGACACTACCGCTATGTATGCAAACAGAACTACAATTTACTTACCATATTTTGTGTAAAGTCAAAGCTTTTTAAGTTTTCTTCAAAGTCATGACAATCTTTAACGGAATCAATTTTCTTAAACGTTGCCCTAGTTGGAATTGATTGTAATGTTTGTACAGGTATTGATTCGAGTTTCTTCATAATTTGCTCCTGCGATTGGATGAGGCTTTCTAATTGAGCAGCCATTTTGGTTTGGTTTTTGAGGACAGTCATTAGTAAACTTCTCGTTGAAGGGTCCTCGTTATTGGCATTTGCTGTTGAAGTCGGAGCATATCCAAAACACTGATTTTGCACTTGGTGTTGACAGTGATTTGCATGCATTTGGCAAGGTTGTCTAAAATATGTAGGACCTTGATTCCATGAGCATGCAGGTTGAGTCTGGTTTTTCAGCATAGTTATTAATAAACTCTTTAATGATGACTCTTCATTGATTGCAGGAGAATCATGGTACTGCGAAGGATGTTGGTTTTGGCATTCATTTGAATGCATTTGGCATTGACATTGAGGTCCATAAGTTGCAGGCCCTTGATTCCTGGCAAATGGGGGAACCGATATTGGTTGCGTGTGTTGGTTTTCGATGATAGTTTTTAGTATATTTATTAGCGACTGATCGTCATTATTAGTAGCCATCCCAGTTGTAACGTTCCGGGATGGCTGATTCTGACCTTCTGATTCGGGCATTACAGAAAGGAGAACTGATGGTTGTGCCGATGTTGAACGGTTTCGCTTCCTTGTCAGTGGTGAAACGGATTGAGTTTGACGTTTTGACATGACCTGTTCTTATTTTTGTAACTAAAAAATAATAAAAGACCATTGATAAGACTATTTAATCTGAAAGTTCATTTAGCTTTTACTGCATTTAATAGTCAATAAGCATATAATAGGTGCGGGCTTATTAAACGTATTATTCAGCTTTATGTCCTTTCAAATACTTTGAAAGTTCTCTCAAGGAATGCATTCAAAATAGATGTTTCTTAATAGCTCCGTGATTACTCTAAACCTTTAGATCAACAAGAGAAGCTCCTGCTTGAGAGAAAATCAAGACAGAGCTACACATTTTTCTATGCTTCAATCAAGGCATAAAAACACTGAACTAAGCTACCCTTGTTGTACCCAAGGTTATTAGTATATTTATTTTGTAGCACCAGTTTTTATCATTCGTTGATTGGACTGACAAGTTGTTCCGGCTGAAGGAGCTAATACACAAAATAACAATACCCACCTTGGCTACCTCGTTCCAGTTCATCTGAATCTCATATTAATCTTGTATTAATCGGGCCATTGACACCTTAACAAACGAAATAACTATAAACATTTATTAAATCACCAATCTCACGAAAAATATTAAGAAAAAATGAGTATCTATACATACTTAGGATTATTCCTAAAAGACGCAGGGAAAATATATTCTTTGAGCGAGGTCCAGCTTATTTCCAATGTATGTTAAATGTTGTTTGCTTTATATTTTTGTTTTGTTTGTTGTTTAAATATTATTCATAGGTATATTTTATGACCATAAATAACTTCAAATAATAAATGCATTTTTTGAGGAATTCGGCTTGTTCTTGTTATTTGTGTTTGATTCTTGACTTTGACTATTTGACATTTGTTTTGATTTCATTTTCTTTGAAAATAAAAATTATAGGCCGTGTTCATTTGTTACCAGCGATTCACAAGACAACACAAAAAAAATCAGCAAGAGGGTTCGGATCTCGAAATTTATAGTACTTTTATATTTTTTAACCCTTGAGCTCGTTACATAATGTACTCAATCTGCTGTGAAATTTAATACAAGAAACTTGACGATAAAGTTAAAGCCACTTTACACGAAATTAAAAATCATATGCTTTCTGATATGACCTGTCAAGAAAACGTATCAATTCGTTTGAACGCACTCATTAAACTCATGTCACTTCTCAAACGAAAAAGCATATGACTTTTTTGACATTAGGACTGTAACTAATTCCATTTGAGAAGTCATACGAGATTTGTTGTTTTCGTGGGAAACATTGAATGGAGTGTTGAGAGTTGAATAAAAAATAAAAAATGCACACGCCAATGAATGAAATTATTTCTGTTTATAAACATGAATATCACACCAACAATCAAATACTTCAATAAATAATCAGTCTACTTGCTTCTCTAATGGCTTCAAAAATTTCATGCCAGTTGACGACTATAATAAATAACATAAATTCAAGTTATGTAAATGAAGTTTATAGTTTATTTATATTTGATGCGACTCTCTTAAATAAGGTATATCGCTTTTAACGACTATCGCAACTTTCTTTTTCTTAAGAATCCTTTTTGAAATTTTATGATATATTTTTGTGTGTAAATCAATAGCGCAAAATGATACTACAGTACATAACGCTTATAAGAAACTCAAAAATTGCACAAGATTTGTTTCTTATAACCGAGTGTTTCTTATATTCATAGAACAGATATGAGAAACAAGTTTCTTATACGGATATAAGAAACAAGTTTCTTATACGGATATAAGAAACAAGTTTCTTATACAAATATACCCAGCAGCGTTACCACTTCCGGAAAAAAAGTCGAAGTAGATTTGGAGAAAAAAGTGAAGTAAATTGAGAAAAATCGAAGTAGATTTTAAAATAACTCTATACTTGGTTTTTGAAAAATTAGAACTCAAGATTTTTATCAATTGATATTACAACACGAAAAAGTAGAGATTCCGTCTGTCTGCAGGTGTGTACCTCAACCTGCAGCTTAAATGAGATATTGAAATGTTTTTTTTTTTGCTCGTTTCCTACCATTATGAAATATCATATTTATTTCGAAGACGGCTCTAATGGTTTTTATAAAAAAAAAAATCATGTTCAGATGCAGTCCGCATTTTTGTAAAAAAAAAACGGTACCTGTCATAGATCCTTATTTTGATTTTCTACTTTCTCATTTCTGAGTCTACCGATTTCGATCAAAATTTTCATATATGAGTTTCTGTGATTTTAAAATAATATTGTATACAAAACATTTTTATCCTTAAATATATACAGTAAAACCCGCTTAAGAGAAACGGCAAAATGTCACAGTATTTCTTTCACTTAAGCGGGTTTTTCACTTAAGCGAACCCCGCTTAAGTGAAAAATAATTTCACTTAAGCGGAGTTCGGATAAGTGAAAAAAAAAATTCACTTAAGCGGATTTAAAAATTCCATTAAGCGGAGATTTAATGCTAGAAATAATATTGTTTTTATCTTTTGTACTTTCCTTGAAAGAAGTTAAATAAAACAACGATTAAATAACACAAAAATAATTTATTGAACAACGAAAACTAGCAAATTTTGTTCTGTTCGATTCAATTCTTTTTTTTTCACTTAAGAGAGTTTTTTTCAATGAAAAATATTAAAAATTAACTGAAAATATGTTTCAGTTACCCGGGTTTTTCACTTAAGCGAGTTTCACTTAAGCGGAGTGTTTTAAGGGAAATTGGTCGGAAAATACTTGGGGATGAAGAAAGTGTTTCAGGTAAGCGGGTTTTTCTCTTAAGCGGGTTTCTCTTAAGCGGGTTTTACTGTATTATTAAATATTTAAAATTGTCAGTACATTTCTTTTAATTTTAAAGAAATTTGTATAGCTATAAAGAATTTATATGAACGTTTTTATAAAACGCATTCTATATACTACTGAAATAAATCAGCCAAGTAGAAGACCTAGCACTATTAATGGACTTGTTGAATTATTGATTCAAATTAGCTTTTTTGCCCTTTAGTCCACAAAAATTGGCGTTTCGTCCCGGCGATCTCACATGGACTCATCAGTTGACGAAACGCCAATTTTTGTGGACTAAAGGCCAAAAAAACTAATTTGTATAAAGAATTTATTTATTAACACTGAACACTGAACTAAAATTCTCTTCAAATGTCGAATTAAAATGACATTTGCATACCTAGGTTGCTTTGAATTTTTCTCAAAGGTCTGTTCAAGTTTTTTGAGTTTCGTGATTTTTTTGAAAGTTTCTTAAATCCAACCAACTTTACATTGAAAAAAGAAAGTTCGTGGTTGAAGAAATGTTTCTTTTATCAGTGTTTTTCTTATAAGCGTGTTTCTTATAAACACACAATTCAACATTAAAATATATGGGAAAGTACACGGTGCTTTTGTTCAAGTTTCTTGTAAGCGAGGTTTTCTTATAAGCGTGTTTCTTATAAGCGATAAATACTGTATACACAATTTTCTTAATAAATTGCTTCTGAACATACCTAAAATAAGGAAATTTCGCACAAGTAACTAGGGATACAAACGTTTTTTTACGTTTGTAAATGTCAAGCAGTCATATAAAGTTAGCACGGTACTAAAAAATAAAATAAAATCGGTGTTTTAACCTCGTTTCATACTAAAATAACTTTAACTAAAAAAATAAAACAGGTATTCGATGATTCTAACTTTAATAAAAAGGTACAGAAATTATAGTGGTATGTTCGAGTAAAATTAGCAAAATCGTTGTCTTAACCTCGTTTCATACTAAAACAGCTTTTACATCGTACTAATTCAACTAAAATTTTGGGCTATTTTCTTTTTGCAATTCCATATTTCCATGACCGTATTTTCGAATCTATTCCACCCGTGCTTTTGGGAAAAAGAAGTTCGCTTTCAAGTTGGTTATTAATTTATGTGTACTTTATGTGTAATTTTCACCAAATTATACAAAAAAAAAAACATCGGTAAATACTTTGGCGCAAACTTATAAGCAACCTAGTGTTAAGGTATAAGTATGATACTTCTTAATAATTCGCAAACTTTCAAGTAGTTTATCGCCAATTTCACAAAGGACTTTAAAACATTTTAGTAAATTTTGAAAGTGTCATTGAAATGTCATCAGATGCAGTCAACAAGTGGATATAGCAGCAGACATTATTGTTTTGTAACATTGTAATTTTCAATGCTTGGCCATAACTCTTTAATAAAGTGGTCTTTTTTGACGTTTGTAAATGTCAAATAGTCATCGAAGTTAGCACGATACTAAAAAAAATAAAATAGCAATTTAATGATTTCAATTTTAATAAAATGTTAGAGAAAGTATGATACTAAACTCGATCAAGATTAGCAAAATCTTCTTTATAACCAAGTATCATATACTAAAACAGTTTTAACGTCCAACTAATTCGACTTCAATTTTGCGCATTTGTCTTTTGTTTGTCTTTACAAATGCATTCATCATAGGACACGAAAACTTAAAAAAGAAAAATAAGTTGTACGATAAGTTGTATATTTATATATTTATGATTCTGAGGTTGAATGAGGTATCCCAATTGTTTGCAATATACAGGGTGTCCCACAGTCACCGCCCCAAATGAAAACCATGGATTCCTGAGGTCATTTTAAGTCGAAAAACTTAAGAGGTCATTTTCTCGTTTTCGAATTATAACGGTTTTTATGATTTTTCCCTTAACTGGCCTTATCTTTGCCAAATTACGTCCGATTCGTAAGATTTTTTTTATAACCAATCAAGAATTTATTACAGTTTTAGTTTGTCCAATAACTTTTTTTTTCTGCAGACAACCGTTTCTGAGAAATTTTGCATCAAACCCAATTTTTTCGTTTTTTAAGTAGTTTTTTCACTTTGATATCATTTTATTCAAAAAAAACACATTAATGAGTATTAATTTTTTCCATTATTAAAGCCCAGTTCATTTTCTTAAAAAAATATTTGTCCTTTTCTTAACCACAACAGCTCAGAAAAAGTTTTAATTCATTTGAATTAATTTTGTATCTAAAAATTATTATTTTTTTAAATTCACTCAGTTTGTTTATTTTTTGTTAATTACATTTAGTATTCTTTTTAAGGAAAAAAATATTTTTTTTTAAGAAAATGAACTGGGCTTTAATAATAAGTGAAAAAAAATTAATACTCATTAACGTGTTTTTTTTTGAATAAATGATATCAAAGTGAAAAAACTACTTAAAAAACGAAAAAATTGGGATTGATGCAAAATTGCGGAGAAACGGTTGCCGCAGAAAAAAAAGTCTTTGGACAAACTAAAACTGTAATAAATTCTTGATTGGTTATAAAAAAAATCTTACGAATCGGACGTAGTTTGGCAAAGATAAAGCCAGTTAAGGGAAAAATCATAAAAACCGTTATAACTCGAAAACGGGACGAAAACGAGAAAATGACCTCTTAAGTTTTTCGACTTAAAATGACTTCAGGAATCCATGGTTTTCATTTGGGGCGGTGACTGTGGGACACCCTGCATACATAGTCTAAGAAAGCAAAACCATTTTCTCCATTTTCTTTTTAAAATTGTTATTATTTCATTTATCTGTTTTTGCGTCCCCTTTCTCAAGTGAATTATTGTTGTTTGGATTTTTGTATATTGAAACCCATTTATTTATTTGTAATTATTCACTTTAATATTTTTGAGTTTCCACACTTGAACAATTATTTTCTTTTAATTTAACACCGCAACGAAATGATAACTTTCAACTTCTTTCAACTTCACGTAAGGGAAATGTCAATTTTCCCCTAGTATCTGTGTTAATCTTAATACCCATGTCTTATATGTATAAACTCGTTGCCTTAAAAAATCGATTTTTATAGAAAACATGTTTTTTCCGAACAAAATTCGATTTTATGGTGGTAAGAAATTCGACATAACATTGAGGAAACATTTGTTCAAATCTGATTCATAACACAATAATTATCTTTTCAATTTCATGGATGAGACCGAATCTAATTTATGTGTGAAAGTTGTTGTTTATTTTTTCATTTCTTACCTTTTCCTGTCAAAATGAACTTCAACGAAAGTGAATTCAATCGAGTTCAAATAAATGAATGAGTGTATTTAGGTAGTTTATTGACAATGGGTCTTTAATAATACAAATCTTTTCTATTAACCGCACACAATATAAACACTGAGACTCAATTTGATTAGATAATTGCACAGCACCTAATCCTGTTTTCACTTTTAATTTCAAAATGTTTGAAAACAAAAGAAAAATCAATATTTTTGCACAGAAGCACGTGGACCTGAGTGTGGTAAGTTTGAAAATATTTTTTCGTAACAGTGGAGCTTTTTGCTGAGGGTGTCATTCGAATAGGAGATGAAAATATTCTTATATACAAAAGGGCCGTACCAACAATCAAATTAAGAGACAACTTTAATATTTGACCGAAATGGACCATTATTTAAAGAGCTCTATAAAGTTAACCATACATGTTATGAATTAAATATTTATGTGAACTCTAAATTATGAACCATTTATTGTACGGAACCTAAAAAATAAGATTTCAGCATATATGGTCAGTTATATAGAGTCCATTAAATAATGCTTCATTTCGCTCAAATATTAAAGTCGTCTCTTGATTTGGTTGTTGGTAAGTCGTCTACGAAAATCTTTTTTATGTATAAGGATGTTTATGTATATGGATCATATAGTTAGTTTATTTTATTCTTATTTTAAAGTTGATTTTATTAAGGTAGGTATATGCTTTTCTTATTTTATTTTCTAAACATAAAACCCATAGACAAATATATTTTATTTATTATACATGTACCTACATAGGTAAAACGGGGAGAGTACGATAACTTGGCCGCCAAGATTTGATTACGGGTTTTTGTAGAGGGGTCAAAAACAAGCACTTTTTACTATGAGAGGGGGGGTCTATCTCCCCCCGTTTAGGAGGTAGGGGCACTTTTAGAAAAAATGGTTTAAATTGAAAAAAAAAAATATTAAAAAACAACGGCAACACCTACAATAAAATGCTATACTGCGTTTGAAAGCCAGAAGATTGTTCTATAATCCTGCATTTAAATTAAATTACTCATGTTAATGGTTTTTGAGAAATTCGCATTTAAAGTCCAAATTTTGATAAAAAAAAAACGTGAAAAAAAAGTTTAGACCGATTGTTTTCAAAATTGTGAAATGAAATTGTAAGTTAGCTTATATGTGTTCCATGTATCTATCAGGTTTTAATCGAACACAAAAAACCGCATGGTTCTATGTCTTCTAGTTTTTGAGAAAATCGAAAATTACCAAAACTGCTTTTTTTGATTTTTTGTGGTGACGGTGATTCCATTTTAAGGATTAATGTTAATAAACATAATGAATCTTTGTTAGTTCAGTACCGTAATTCATTTAGCGTTACCCAGAATGCACCATGAGGAGGTAGAATTGCATCTGGGTCAGTTATTTTGTCAGTTAGTCAGGAGTTAGTCAGTCATAGTTAGTTAAAAAAGGTCAAAATGTATTAAAAAGGTTTTAAGATTAAGATTTTAATAAAGCCATCGTCCGTACTATAACTGTCGAGTTCGTTGAGTTACTATTTTATGGTGGGAAGCCGAGAATGTTTTGGCGGTAAAACACTTTCTAAATTTTCGCTCTGAAGGGTGGGAGGATCGATGTCTTTTAAATGTAAACCCTCACATATATCACCATCGGTATAACAAGGGTAAACTTTTTTTACATCTGATAAAAACTCTATTATTTGCGAACCCCAGTCGTCCTTATATTTCCTTTCTAGGCAGTATTTTCGATAGAAAAATAGTGCCATGTATTGGTGAACATGGTCGGAAGTTTGTTTTGGTTTTCAAGATCGTTTATTGTATTTTATATGTATTTAGTGGACATTGGATAAATAGAATAAATTTGAATTTTTTTAAATGCAGATTCTGTGAATGCAAAAGAAACTTTGCATGCACCCAACCTCGCACCTACCCCAAATCCTATAGTGTGCCCAAGCAGGGGGGTTGCAGGGGGGCAGCATGCCCCCCCATACATAATTTACTGTTTATATATTGTAATGTTGGAAGCTAGCACTGATTAATTTATGTAAGGAAGCAAAAAATATCAAACATTTTGTAGGAAAGTAGTTTTAGTTATTTTCGATTTTCTCAAAAACCAGAAGACATAGAACCATGCGGTTTTTTGTGTTCGATTAAGATAGATACATGAAATACATGTAAGCTAATTTACAATTTCATTTCACAATTTTGAAAACAATCGGTCTAAACTTTTTTTTTCACGTTATTTTATCAAAATTTGGACTTTAAATGCGAATTTCTCAAAAACCATTGACATGAGTAATTTAATTTAAATGCAAGATTATAGAACAATCTTCTGGCTTTCAAACGCAGTATAGCACTTTATTGTAAGTGTTGCCGTTGTTTTTTAATATTTTTTTTTTTTAATTTAAACCATTTTTTCAAAAAGTGCCCCTACCTCCTAAACGGAGGTTTTCTCAAAAACAAGAAGATATAGAACCATGCGGTTTTTTGTGTTCGATTAAAAACTGATAGATACATGTAGGAATCTAGTATTTGGCAACTCCTTCCCCCTATTATTTCCTGGAAGTTAACGAAGAAGCGTATCATATGATTTACTTCCTAAATCCAAAATAGTTGGCAGCATCGATGTTTGGAGCCGATGTTCATAGAAGAGAACAAGAATGAGGTCTCTTTGACCACCAACCACCGATCCAGCAACATCTTCGAACCAGACCTACTTAACTACTTTTTTTTATTTCAACTTATCAAATTGAATTGTACTTTTACTTACATTAATTTTTACTTAAATTAATAAATTATAACGTTTAAGAAATTACATTAAACTCTACATGGGGGCTCAACCTTTTAAAAATTAAATTAAAATTTAATCATTGGACCTGTGCACATAGAATTAATTTAACGTGTATTCAAGTCGCGGTTGCTGCTGAGAAGCTGTTTTCATCGAGGGAATATTTTGTCGTGCAAATAACCCGGCTTGATGGTATCATAAAAAAGTTAAAATTTCTCTTAAAATTCCACATTGGCACGTTAGGACAGTGAGAGACAAATCTATTCAAATTAGAAAAAAAAATTACAAAAGAGATTAGTGAAATTACTGCTTCGAGTGTACGAACGAGTGTACAATTACTTTTTTTTCTAATTGATATCGATTGACACTTTAAATCATTTGTGGATTAGCTTCGCTGTTGTGTGCTTGTGCGTAGGAAATTTGACGTTGATTTGCAGTTTTTCTATTTTTTTGGTGATTCGTGGTGTTCCGTTATGATGGGCAGAAAAAATAGAAATAGTACTACGAAAAATCCACAATCGTTAGATATCTCAGATGCTATGGCAGAGTTAGAAGAAAAAAGTAGGCAATTGAAAGTTCGGGAAGAAAAACTGGATGAGAGGGAGAACACCATAAGGAGAGATGTTCAGATTTCACTATTGCATGATGAGGTGGAAGCTCTACGTAATAGAAGTCGTGGAGCTGCGTCTTTCGTAGATGTTTCAAACTCAATACAAGAGTTTAATGGTGATGACGACTACAGTGTTTTTTGTTGGATAGGTGAGGTAGAGAGCGCGGCAGAATTGATGAAGTGGACTCCGCTAGAGAATCTTTTGTTCGCGAAAAGACTTTTATCGGGCTCTGCGAAAATGGCTATTCGTTCTGAGCCAGGGCTTAACACGTGGGAAAGGTTAAAAAAATATCTATCTGATGAGTTCGGAGAAAATTGGTCGAGCGCAGAGGTACATAGGAAGCTAGGCGCAAAAAAACAAAGCAAAGATGAGACAGTTTTGCAATACTTCCTAAAAATGAAAGAGTTAGGAGCTCGTGCAAGTATTGAAGAAGTCTCGGTAATACAATATGTGATAGATGGTATAAAAGACTCACACAACAACAAAGCAATGCTTTACGGCGCAAACAATTTTAAAGACTTTAAGCGAAAGTTGGAAGTCTATAAGACTTTCTCTGAAAGGTGTCAGGCTTCATCGTTGGGTTCAAAGCTCAGTTCGTCATCAAATAAAGCGTCGGGTTCGGGTAATGCTGGAGGTTTAAGTTTGGTTTGTTTTAATTGCGGACTTAAGGGTCATCGGGCCAGTGTTTGTAGCAAGAAATCAGAAGGGCCTAAATGTTTCAAGTGCAAACAGTTTGGCCACAAATCTCCGCAATGCACTAATGAGGCTACTCCTAGAGCTACTGTCAAAGCTAGTTGTACTTTGAATAGTCCAAATTCAAATTTTTACAAGACAGTTCAGTTTATCAAGGAAAATTATTCAGTTGAGGCTCTTTTGGATACGGGTAGCGAGCTCTCATTATTACGCTCAGATGAATACATTCGATTAGGTGCTCCAACATTGACAGGTCAACCAATGCAGTTAAAAGGCTTATCAGACAGAGGTGTCCAAACTTTAGGAAGTTTTGTGAGAAGCATTTCATTTGACGAAAATATTTTCGAGGATATAATCCATGTTATATCCGACAGCTATATGTCAATGCCTATGATTTTGGGTCAAAATGTTTTTACTAACACTCAAATATCCATAACTCCGAAGGCGGTGCAAGTGAAAAAGCTTGACAATTTTCTAGAATGCTTTATGGTTAGCCAGGAGCGTGAACTTGATTTGCAAGTGGGAAATCTGGAGTTCAAGGAACAAATCGAAGATCTGGTAGAAGAATATAGTCCAAAGGAAGAATGTCAAAATAATTTCGAGATGAAAATCATCTTAAACGATGAAACTCCTATTTACCAAAACCGGCGTTGTCTTTCACCTCTTGAAAAGCAGATCGTTGATGACACAATTGAGGAATGGCTAGAAAAAACAATTATTCGATTTTTAAATTCCAGCCTTAGCAGGAGTACTGGCCGATGTCTTTTCGAACTGATGTTTGGTGTTCATATGAGGAACAAGGAAGACGTCCGCATTGCTGAAGCAGTATCTGAAGAACTTTTGGAGTTATTCAACGAGGAGCGAGATACTATGCGTGAAGAAGCGAGAAAGCAAATCGAGACTATCCAGTGCGAAAATGAGCGAGGTTTTAATAAGAAGAGGAAGACTGCCCGGAAGTATAAAGTTGGAGATCTCGTAGCCATACGCAGAACACAGTTTGGTAATTTAATAAAAATTCATAAAAAATTTCTTGGTCCTTATAGGGTGACAAATGTTGGCCTTCATGATCGTTATGATGTGGAGAAAGTTGATGAATCAGAGGGGCCAAGAAAAACCAGTAGCAGTGCCGATAATATGAAGCCATGGGTTCCATACGATGATTCTTCTGATGAGGACGAAATTATTGAGAACGAGACTATTTTACCAGACCCGATGAGCAAAGATGAACATGACATAGTTACATGAGATGACCTACTTACCTGAGATGACTTACTTACCTGAGATGATTTACCTGAAATGACCTACCTGAGATGACCTACCTGAGATGACCTACTTACATGAGATGACCTACTTACCTGAGATGACCTACTTACCTGAGATAACCTATCTGAGATAATCTACCTGAGATGAACTACCTGAGATGACTTCCAAAGATGACATAACTACCTGAGATGAATATTTACCTGAGATGACTTCTTATTTGAGATGATTTTAATGCTTGGATAGCTAGATAAATTAATTTTCCTTTTATTTAACCTTAGACGATTTTGAGATGAGATTTACCTATCTGAAAGGAGAAGAAGTTCCCCGAGACGTTGAACAAGCAGGATGGCCGAGTTGTAGGAATCTAGTATTTGGCAACTCCTTCCCCCTATTATTTCCTGGAAGTTAACGAAGAAGCGTATCATATGATTTACTTCCTAAATCCAAAATAGTTGGCAGCATCGATGTTTGGAGCCGATGTTCATAGAAGAGAACAAGAATGAGGTCTCTTTGACCACCAACCACCGATCCAGCAACATCTTCGAACCAGACCTACTTAACTACTTTTTTTTATTTCAACTTATCAAATTGAATTGTACTTTTACTTACATTAATTTTTACTTAAATTAATAAATTATAACGTTTAAGAAATTACATTAAACTCTACATACATGAAAGACATATAAGCTAATTTACAATTTCATTTCACAATTTTGAAAACAACCGGTCTAAACTTTTTTTCACGTTTTTTTTATCAAAATTTGGACTTTAAATGCGAATTTCTCAAAAACTATTGATATGGGTAATTTAATTTAAATGCAGGATTATAGAACAATCCTCTGGCTTTCAAACGCAGTATAGCACTTTATTGTAGGTGTTGCCGTTGTTTTTTAATATTTTTTTTTTCAATTTAAACCATTTTTTCTAAAAGTGCCCCTACCTCCTAAACGGGGGGAGATAGACCCCGCCCTCCCATAGTAAAAAGTGCTTATTTTTGACCCCTCTATAAAAATCCGTCATCAAATCTTGGCGGCCAAGTTATCGTACTCGTGCCGGTAAAACAATTTATAATGAAGCCTCCTGATGATCCATTAACTTATAAGAAACACTTCAAAAATATCCCTACGAGTTACACGGCACTGCAAAACAATGTTTATTTAAACAGTTTTCGCATTTAATCATATTTTTTTTGGGTAGTAACGAGCAGCGAACACCGAAATTTCTAAGCTCCTTTGAATTTGCATATTCTTTACTCCTGCTTAGTTCGTTGTTCGTTTTTATCATTTTACATTCTCGTTGTTCCGCGTACGAACAACGTACACAAAGCACAACAACAACACCGAAAGTCTAAATGCAGCTGAATGTTGAAATACGTATGACTTTATGCTGATAATACCTTAAAGAAAGAAAGTGAAAAAGTACAAAGACTAACAGCCGTATTAATAAAAAACGCTTATTCCACCTATATTCCATGGTTTTGCTAAACCATGGAATAGAGTTAAGCCATGGCTTAAATCTTTACATTAATAAAAACAAAATGTTCCCGGAATAGTAAAATGAACTTTATATTCTGTGGCTACCTAAATTGATTCTCAATTGCTTGTGTCTGACTGTGGACATTTCTATTTCTTATTCCTTCGCTAAACCACCTACTTCGGTGGTTTAACTTATTCATAATTAGTAAACGTCACTTAACAGAAAATTTGTTTTATTAATGAAATTTCGCATTTAGTCCAGGACTTAACGACAAACCTCCACTAAACCATCTTTATTAATATGGGTGTAAATCTCTCTATGCAACTTTTGGCCTCTCCTCGAATATGGAAGCCAAGTCTGGTCCCTTATAAGCTAAGTCACTTCCAGTAAATCCAAGCTGCACAATGTAGATGAACATGCCTTCTCTGGTCTGGTGTTGAACTTTTTTTCTTAAATGTCGAGTATTAAAACCCAAGTTTTTGTTTTAAATTTTGATGTGCAATGTTTTTTGAACCTTTAAAAAACTTCGGTAGAACATTTCTTATTAAAATCTGTTATGCCATAAGTCAGAATGTCAAAAATTAAAAAATGGTAAAAATTTTCTTTTCTTGAATGATAGACCGTAAAATAATAAACGAAATAGCAACAGTTTTATCAAAGTCGCAGGAATATTTTCGAGGAAAATACGACTTTGGAAAACGAGTTTTTAACATTTGAAATGCAGGTTACGTTATTTTTGGATAGAAATAAATTTTAACATTTTTAAGATTCTATTAAAAACCTGTTTGTTGTCCAGTTTAAAATAAATGGACAAGGCCCATTTTGATATTATTGAGTTTAAGAAAAAAGTGTGGGATAGTAATTAAAAACGGGCCTTTCCTTTGGGCGACATACAGAGATACAGACAAATAGACAGGCAGACGGAATTGCGAATCTTCTTTTTTACGCATGTCCATACAGAAATGGTAAGTACTGGCAATCAAGTTGGATAAATAAGCTTTTTATCAAATTCCTATTTGTGTATTTGCTGTAAAGTAGGTGGCACGGCACGCAACGAGCAAGTTGCCAGTAAGTTTTGAAATCATACAATTTATAAATATTTATTTTCTGATTTCGCTAACCTACACGCCACCAGTAAAAACAATTTTATTTGTGCTTGTGAACTTCAATCGAACAATGAAATACTTCAATACTGTAACTGTCAGAACAATTACTTCTCAAATTCCTTGCTTTTTATCTTCGAAAATTCAATGCTTATGTAGTTAACTAGCTTGCTTAGGTTTGTTTTTGTTAGTAAAAACATTTGGGTTTATTGCAACTTGCTTATCAGTACTTGCTCGTATAATTTGTTTTCATAAACTTTGTTGAAGTCTCCTTTGAACTGAGCTACCTATATTGAACTATCTTTTCGCTCATATCTCATCTAAAGGACTGTTCACATGAGAGCGTTCCGTTGGTCGACGAATAAAACAATAAATGGGATTTAAAACGCTTATGAACCTAAATATTTCATAAAAACTAGACAAAATTTTAGAAAATTTATTGAATTAATGTTAACATATTATTAAAATTTGCGTTTTAAATATTTTAGTAAGAAAAATTTGAGAAAATTAATTGGTCGTCATGAATTACAATCAGATTGTACGAACTGTCATACACTGTTCGCGTTGCACATACCATCTTTTTGTATACAAATTATAGTATAGAACGATTGTGGCGACATCTTAAGCATAGGGACAGTACTTGCTAGATTTGTCTCTGCTAAATTTAATAATAAAATATTCTCTTTTTTACTAATTGTATTGTATCTTATCCTACTCTCCACTGTAAAATCGTGCGCCAATTTCAGCGCCACCACCAGGATAACGTTCGCAATACAAAATAACGCTCCATGATAATACTATAGGTTATATATAGAAAGATACTACTTAAAAATAGGTATACAAAAATTGTCTTAGACATAAATATATTATATATTAATTTATCTTTGGCTTGTTCTGCCATTTCTTTCAGATTCTAAAATTTAGTTATTCTACCAGCATCCAAAAACGTCACTTTTGACTTCTCTGAACAAATTATCGATAACACATGATCTCGTATTGTTGTTGTAAAACATGTTTTTTCACAATCTGTAGGTATGTATCAAATCTGACGACTAGTAATAACAAATCAAATCGATGGTCATATGCAAAAACATACTAAGTGCTCATAGTATAGTTTTGAGTTATATATACATAACATATGTATTATATATAACAGATTTGATGCTTTATTTAAAAAAAAATGCATAAATTATTAAAAAATTAATAAAAAGTCTCTCCTGAAAAATAACATAAATGCACTTAGTATTGTGCCTCGAAATCTTTTTAATGATCTCTCTCTACTGTTCCATTTAACTTTGTCTACTTCGCTGAATTTTCTTCTTATTTTTAAATAACAATTAATTATAAGGGTATTCATGCAACGCGTTCTGAAAACTTTGATAACTTCGAAAAGTTTAAGATATTCGTAAACAAATTTCTGTCAAAATTCTTGTTGGTCTTAATTAACGAAAAATCGTAAAGTTTTTCGGCGAGTATTTTTGTAATAAAGGTTGTAATTGAAATGGTAATTATGAAAAACTTATTGTATGTAATATTAGGTCATGAGATTTGATAAAAGATTTGTCAGCAACCACGAAACTTATATTTAAAATTTAAAATAATAACGAATAAATTGGAAGATTTGTCAAAAAAATTAAGGAGTATTAAATTTTCAGAAAATTAACCTGATTTAAGCTGTTTTTCGATATTTCATGAATTAACTTTTTATATATCGTCGCTTTCCCGGCAGAGTGGCATAAGTCGAAATTTGTCGTTTTTTAGTTTAGAACACAGAACTGAGCTGGAAAAAAAACACAATTTTTCTGTGCAATCGGCGTTAACCTACTTCTTCTAGTTTCCGAGTTATGAAAAGGCGCCGCTCTCAATGTTCAAAAACATCCCTGTCATTTTCTACGTATAAATACGGCATAAATCAATTTTTGTTTTGTTTTAATATTTCGTTTTTTATAAAACCTAACAAACAAAAAATGCAATTTGTTCACGTATTCAACATTCGAGTTTTGTTTTTTATGAACAACGATTTTTTTTTCAGTATGAAAAAAACTTTAAAAGGCTCTCCTGAAAATTTGCAAATTTCGACTTATGCCACTCTGCCGGAAAAGCGACGATATGTATATATTTCCACTTCTTTGCTATCGCTTGGACTATTGTTGATCTACATACGCTCTACACTTTTGAATAAATCCTATTAGCCAAGTATTGCTTGGCTTAGAAACTACGAATATGTATTGATATTTATTATAAAAAAGAGACCGATATCTGTTTTAAATAAAATATACATATTATCGTGTGACGTTTGTTTGCTATTTTGAATTTTATTTGAATCCGTCAAAATGCTGCGGCTTTTTGTACAAAAAAATCGATTTATTTCTCGATTTAAAATCAATTATGTAAATCTGAATTTTCCTAATAATGTACCTAAACAATTTTCAGATGTCAATTTGGAGATTTGGTTATAGGTTTGAATTTATAACCATTTAAAAGATTTTGTAAGAAAACTTACTTGAAGGTTACAAACGCAAAGATTTTCAGCTAAGTGTACAAAATTGGTAGATCTTACAATATTGTCAGATCTGTCAGTTAAAAACATGCTTACAATGTCTCACAAGCGAATAGTATTGCAATTTATTGTCAGATGACAATCGAGTAATCTTGCAATTAATTGTCAGAAAATATATCTTACAATTGATTGTAAGTAAGGTATAAATGATAATCGTGTGCACAATTGTTTCTGACAATGAAGAAATTGTAAGATGCTCCTTGAAATGAAGCAGTTTCCATAACGAAAAAAAACTAACAATTAGTTGTGTGTGTACACGGTACCAATCTATTATAATTAATTAGTAGGTATTTAGCCAGCTATCTGAAAATAAATTGTCAGCCAACTTCTTACAATAAATTGAAGAGATTGATAGATTTTCTACCAACCATGTATACACACAACTTAATTGTCAGCTCATTGGTAGATAATTGTCAGACATTGTCAGGTCTGACAATAATGTAAGACAGGGGCGGACGCAGAAAATAATTTTGGAGGGGGTTTTAGAAAAAAATATGGGATTTTTATAAATATATTATTTTATTACTATATTGTAAGTACTTCTTAATTACATAATATTTATTATTGTTAACATAAATATGTTATAACTAAACAATATTGGCCCTTAGGGATAGGGACTTTTGGAACAATTTCATACAGCTAATCGCAAAAACAAAACATCATAAGGATGTTGCAACGCATACCTCTTTGGCAAATTTGAATAATGTTAACAAAAGTTGGAAAATGTTCTCTACGAGGGCGTGTTTGGTACTTCCCTTTTGTGCATTTTTATTCCGGAATTAATTTTAGACATAAAACTTTTACTACGGGCCCTGTGATGGAGGCCATTATTTGGTTCATATAATATCATTAATGCAATAAGAAGAAAAGGAGTGTAAGTGATTCCATTCCATAAGTATACCTAAAAATAAAATTATAATAAGTTCTACAAAACTAAATCTGGAATATATTAATACGTCATAACTTGTTGTACTTTTGCAATCATACGAAAAAGAGTTTTACGAACATATAAGGACACGGCAACACTCAACCTGGTAGCTACATTAAATATACTATACATAATTATAACCACAACCAACGCTCCCAAGCGTGTGCTATGTGCTACTCATCTGTAACTGTATTTTTCACAAAAACGAAATGAGTAACCGGGTCGCACGAAATCGCTTTTATTTATAAGACTAAGAATTTCAAAATTTTATGTTATGTATTACAGAAAAACTGTTCATAAGCATTCAAATTCTGTTTTTAGTAGTAGTTTAAAATTATAAGTCGTAGTGCTTTCTTAAAAAATATCTACAAAATTCTTAAAACATTTTTAAGAAAAAAATTTGGTAAGCCAACTTGAAGTATTCATTATTGTACGAATAAAAAATAATAATAATAATAATAAATTTCCAAAAAAAATATTGAGCCGTTTTTGAGATAAGGAATTTTGAAATTCAATGTTTTTTAAACTTTTTAGAAGCTTTTCCATGAAAAATTTCATTCAAATCCGTTCTGAATATAGTGAGAAATTCAAAATTCGAAAAAAACGATTCATGGTAGGTACAGTCAGTTATATCTTAATTTTAATATTTTTTTTATTAAATTATAGATCGTAAAAATTAATCGAAATAAAAAAAAAAAACTTTAAAAAAATACGATTTTCGAAAACAATATTTTTACATTTTTTATGGTGAGTACCTTTATTTTTTGGTACATAAATTTTGGGGTTTCCAAAAAATAACTTTTTTATAACCATTGCCTCAATGAAATATTATGATTTTTTTTTAATTCCGTGGGACAGTTTTTAAAAAAAAAAAATATTTATAAAATTTCGAAAAAAATCGTATGGGTACGGTACCTACCCATTTTTGGTCTAAAAAAAAACAAAAAACCTGTGGGGCGAAAATTCAAAACGATTTCCTTGTGACACGGTGGCATTAAAATATTCAATATGGCTGTTTTCTATTTAATTACTTATAGTTACTTATTGCATACTTTACTAGACATTTAAAGAAATTGTGGTATGAATATAATATAAATAAAGTTGTTTACTTTTGTTCCTACTTTATAATTTATTTAATATTGTAATATAGTAAATTTCAACGAAATGAATACTTTATTCGACTTTTAATTATAATAAATGAAACTTTTTACGGAGAAACTTGCTGAGGCGTCTTTCTTCAACGGCGGTTGGTTTTTAATCGTCGTTCTTCAATTTGAATCTCCTCTACTTGAAGTTGGTGTTGATTCGATTCATAGTTGTTCAAGTGTTGACCGCGAGGTGGCATTATTGGGTAGCTTAAGGCTCGTATTACATTTGGCAATTCTTATAGTTTAATAAATAATATAACATAGTACAAATAAATACATTACAACTCGGCCAACCTGACCATGATTGACCTCAATCATTAATCTTAAATTTTAAATTGATAAAGTGTGCCCTTGGTAGTTAACTGTTATGACCCCCCGAATCATCCATCGGCGTTACCCACTTTCGCAATCGTACTGCCTCAATGACACCATCATATGGCAACTGCGTTAGCTGGCAGTTGTCGACGTCCTTGATGACGTATCTGTCGGTTGGCAAAACTTTGTGTATGACATATGGTCCTCGGTACTTTGGTATAAATTTCTTGTTTGTCCCTACAGTGGTGTCAATGTGCCTCATCACTACAAAATCTCCAACCGAATACAACTTCGCAGGCACACTGTGTTTCAAGAAATATTTTTCATTATATTCCTGCGATTTCTTGATAGCATCCGAGGCGTGTTCCCGAATTTCACTTAGATCAGACCCTCAGTTACTATTTAGTTTATCGTCTAAGTATTCGGTGAGCTCATCGATTACCTTGCCACGTTGGTCCACCCCAAAGAGTAGTTTACTAGGTGACTCTTTTGTAGAGCTATGTGTCGTATTATTAATTGCATATTCGACCTCAGACAACCTATTAGACCAATCTGAGTGTTCGATGGGCTCGCTTAATTTGCTTAACATCGCCTTAATTACACGGTTTACCCGCTCTACTTGACCGTTAGCTTGTGGTGAGGCCACTGCTACCTTTATATGGTCGATGTTATTTTTCAGTAGGTAGTTTGAAAACTCGAGAGAGGTGAAGCAGGTGCCGCGGTCTGTTATAATACGCCTAGGTCGACTGTAGTAACTAAAATATTTTTCCATTGAGGCACACACCTCCTTGGTGCTAGTTGAATTGACCGGATACAAACGCACAAATTTAGTGAATGCATCAATGATAACTAGAATATGTTTTCGTTTTGATTTTAAAGCCGGTAAAGGCCCAAAATGATCCATATGAATTGTGTCAAATGGGATAGGGTTCTTCGGGATGCTATACATATTATGGTCATTAGTTCTGCTTGGTGCTGAAAACATAATACACTTTACGCAGTTTTTTATAAACGTCTCGATCTTATTTCTCATACTCGGAAACCAATAGTTTTTTCTTACTTGGTTATAACACTTATCTATTCCCAAATGACCAATCTTCTCATGAATCATTCTAATTACGTTATCTTCCATTTCGTCGGGGACATAAAGTAACAATGTATTTGCGCCTAATCTGCGAAAAACAAGACCATCCTGCAACTCGTAGTGTAAGAGCATCTCAGTTTCAAGTTTTCTTCTGAGTTTCCTGATTTTGACATCCCTGTTCTGAGCTAGTTGAATATGAAAATCTACTTCATCTCCATTAATGGTAGCCACTAATGGGTTTCGGCTAAGTGCGTCTACATGACCCATTGACGTGCCGCTTCTATGCTGAATAGAATAGTTATAATTTTCAAGTTCTAAAGCCCACCTTGCTATTCTCGCATTAACTTGCTTTTTGTTCAGCGTGAGAGTCAAAGAGTTACAATCCGTGATGATCTTAAAGGGTATGCACTCTAAGTACACCCGAAATCGTTGAAGTGAGTATATGATTGCCAGTGTCTCGAGTTCAAAGCTGTGGAATTTGGCCTCAGATGTAGTTGTCGTTTTTGAAAAATAGGCGACTGGATGGAATTTTCCATCATCCTGGCGTTGCATTAGGGCTGAGCCAAACCCACGGCTACTAGCATCAGTTTCCTTTTGTGGATTGAAAATGGCTAGGACTGGGGCGGATACCAGTCTACTCCGTAACTCTTTAAAAGCTCGTAAGCACTCGTCACTGAACTCATACCTAACTTCTTTGCGCAGCAAGTCTAATAATGGTTTGGCTATTTTAGAGAATGATGGTACAAAGCGCCGAAAATATGAAAATAATCCTATGCAAGAATGGAGCTCTTTCTGATTCTGGGGTACCGGATAATTTTCTATAGATCGAATGTGGGCGTTTGTTGGTCGTATGCCCGAAGCGTTAACAACATAGCCTAGGTATTCGATCTCGTCATACCCAAACTTGCATTTACTCATCCTCAATTCGAGTCCCTTCTCATAAAGTCGTCGTAAAACTTCACTAACTATTTCTAAATGTAAATCAAAATCGGCGGTCGCAATAGCTATGTCGTCTAAGTATATAATAATTTTCCCTGCCTCTATCAGGTCCTGAAATATCTGATGAACAAATCGTTGGAAATCAGCCGGGGCATTCTTCAACCCGAATGGCATCCGCAAATATTCATATTGTCCATCTGGGGTCACAAAAGACGTATATTGTACGGAATCATCTTCGACACCAACATGGTTAAAGCCGTCCTTTAAATCAAGTAACGTAAACCATCGCTTTCCTGTACTCAAGGCAATTCTCTATCAACGGGAGGGGGAAATTATCGCGAATGGTCTTTTTATTCAACGCACGATAGTCAATACACATACGTAAATCACCACTCTTTTTTTTTTGTTAATACAACCGCTGAAGCATATGGTGACTTACTATGGCGAATTATTTTTCGATCAAGCAGATCATTTATCTTTTTCCGCACCTCTGCCCGTTCATATACTGATAATCGCCTTGGCGGACAATAAAATGGTGTATCATCAGTAAGACGAATCTTCATTTTGTAGTTATGAGGATTACGTTCTTTATTTACTGGCCTTAAATAAGTTTTATCAATAACTGTCATCAATGCTTCAAACTGTTCTTTCCCTAAGCTAGGGCAAATATCCGTATCAACTTCTGAACTGGCTATATCTATAGCACACATCTGTGAAATACACTCATCATAACTATCTACACACTGTACCTGCGGACCGACATCATTCGGCGGGATGGAGACACACTGACACCTTATTTCATCTCCATTTAACAACGGACTCTCGACACTACCAGCTTTCCCAATCACACTTTCACTGGACACAACTTTCTTAACATCCGACGGTGTCATCGGATCATCACAACAACTAACTACTTTATCTGAATCAACCAAATCAAATGCATGAAGATACGGATGCTTTGAAAATAAGCTTTTATTTTTACTTGAATTCACATTATTATTTTTAGATTTAATTTGTCTTAAGTGGATGCCAAATTTGTACAAAAAGTTACGCCCCAAGATCAACGGTAACGTCATCGATTTGTCTGGAAGGACATAAAGGGATATTGAATGAATTCTGTCTTTAAAAGTTATGTGGGTTTGTATAATACCGTATGACTGAATTTGTGTGCGTCCGATTCCCAAATATCTCGTTGATCCTGGTACGTCCGACAATTTGACACCACTGGGCACAATAGAACGTTGGATAATACTAATTTCGCTACCGGTATCCAATAAAGAGAAAACATTCGTAAATTCAGTACACCGAACTTGGTTATTACAAAAGGCTACACTTACCATTTGCATGACACTTATTGAACCTGCCACCTCGTCCTCGTTGTCTGAGTCTGTCAATAGACGAGTAACTGCTGCAACAATTTTCTGGTGTTTTCGTTGTGCTTTCGGGCAGCTAAAGTGCATATGCCCGACTTCGCTACAGATGAAGCACGCATCAATTGGTCTCGGTGGCTTCGGGCAGCTGCTTTTGTAATGCCCAAAACGGCTACAGTTGTAACATCTGACTTCGGATAAATGTTGATTTTTTGCGGTGGTGTTTGACTTCGGTTTGCTGGCAACAATGGTTGTTGCAACAGCGCTGGCCTTCGATTGGTGCGACTGCAATCGCTTTTGCTCGTAGCGATCGAGCCTTGACAATAGCTCGCTGAATGTCCTGCTATCGTTGATCAGCGTGATGTTGGCGCTGTCATCATTAAACCCATCTATGATGAATGTGCACAATTCTGCCTCAGGCACATCGATTTTAGCTGCTATGGACTTCATGGCGATGACAAATTCGAGGCATGACTCATCTCGACGAATTTTTCGGTTTTCTAATTGTCGATAGACGTCGCGGTGATTGACTTGTCGTCCAAAAGTTTCGATGAGGGACATCTTTAGCTGCTGGTAGTCAACAACACCTAGTGCGTTAAGGAAATCTCTGGCTGTCTCCCTCATCAACCGGCGCACACCCAAGCACATGTCGTCTGGCGTAAACGGACGTGTCGCAGTGTACTGTTCGTATTCTCTGAACCACTTTCTGATGTCGTAGTGGTTCTTACCGGTGAATGTGTTGAGAGCGATCTCAAAGTGCTCGAAATTGACTGCCTGGTGGTGACTGCCCTCGACGGCTGTGCTCTGCTGCATTGTGCGAATTTGCTGTTGCAGATTAACCACTTCGTATTGCAGCTTCAGAACCTTGAGCTGGGCTTCCAGCTCATCTGCCTGAGGTAAAGTTGTTTCATCGTCTTTCTCGGCGAGCTTCTTAGCGTTGTCTTTGGCTAGGTTGACTGTTGCGTCGCTGGGCTGACTATCAGTCAGCTCCTGATATAACATCTTCAATTGCTGCGTCGTAGCAGCTGGTGGAATTTCTACGTCTGCGGCAATAAGGGCGTCGGCCATTGTCTGCTTCGTAATTTTTATGGAGTTCGGCATGATGCACTTTATTTTATTTGTTTTTTAGGTTGAACCCCACACCTGAAGTTGTAATATAGTAAATTTCAACGAAATGAATACTTTATTCGACTTTTAATTATAATAAATGAAACTTTTTACGGAGAAACTTGCTGAGGCGTCTTTCTTCAACGGCGGTTGGTTTTTAATCGTCGTTCTTCAATTTGAATCTCCTCTACTTGAAGTTGGTGTTGATTCGATTCATAGTTGTTCAAGTGTTGACCGCGAGGTGGCATTATTGGGTAGCTTAAGGCTCGTATTACATTTGGCAATTCTTATAGTTTAATAAATAATATAACATAGTACAAATAAATACATTACAATATCCCTGTTTAAGTAAGTACAAGTATCGTATTGTTTTTCTTTAAGAAAATGAATCCTTATTTTTTTTTATTCCACATGTTTCGGAGGGTGTTTGAACCCCCAAAACCCCTACCTGCGTTCGCCTTTGATGTAAGATCTACCAATCGTGTACACTTATGCGCGAAACAGATTAAACCAGCAACAGCACCAGCATCGTCAACAGCAAACAGCACGCTGACCAGCAAACATTTCTCAAACACATTGCCACCAGCAACGTCATTTCATTTGTTTGACATTTCATATCGAAAAAAAGTTTTTCATTGTGGTGCCACTGAATATTGCAGTGGAAAAGTTGACAACACAGCACCAGCAACAGCAAATTTAGGACTTTGGCCTAACGACGCTGTTGGCGTTGCTGTTGCTGTGTTGAACAATTGAAATACATTGGCTCTTAATTAATAGCGGCCGCTGTTGCTGTTGACGGTGCTGTTGCTGGTTCAATCTGTTCCGCGCTTTAGCTTTCTCTTATTTTTAAAAGCTAAAATCTGTTAAAAAATCTGCTAAGAAATCTGTTTTAAGAACTGTCAAACATTCGATTTCAGAAAAAATGCCAAAATCTGTTATGAAACCTGTTAAAAATCATAAAGAATAAAAGACAAAGTGCAAATAGTGTAAAGAGACGTTACTTTTCAGGTGAAATATTTTACTTAATCATAGCTGATTATGATAGCGGATCATTTGGATAACAGACTTCGTTTTCGAAGTTGCATAAGAGACTTTTATCTAAGTTCAAACCTTTGAATTGCACAAAAGATCTTTAAAAGTGGAAATCTTTTATGGTTCATAACTGAAAAATAATAGCAGAATGAAAGATAAGACAGAATATGCCTACCTAGTGCATCTATTCTGTACAGTCCTTCTGCCCTCTATATTCCCAAACTAGAACTTAATCTTTCATAACGACCAGGTTCTTGTAAACTTGTCGCTAGCTCTGCCACAGAGAATTGACAATTTGACATATGTTTTCCTGTTATTTTCACTCTAACATTTCGTGATGAAAAATTCTTACGGCTCAGAAATATTTTGTAAAAGTTTTTCTATAAATAAATCCCCTAAATAGATTTTATTCGTAAGTTAGGCAAAACAAATTTCTTAGCAAATAGCCCAATAGAATGCAGTCCAAAATTGGGTATTGTTTCAATATTTAATACTACGCTCAAGTAAGTATTTCTAACAAAAAAAAAAAATCTTTTCGTCATACCTGTCTGCCCATTTTCTTTTGTCCTGCAGAGTTCTAAAAATATAAAAAGAAAGAAAAACTACCAAAGAGCACTGGTGCTTTTGGTAATATTTGGCGGCGCATACTTTCCACATTGAGAAAGAACTCGCTGTCCAAGGACGACAACAACAGGGTTTAAAGCTCTCTGCCTCAAGGATGCCATCACTACAGGAATTGGACATCTTTGAGCTAAAGCCATTGATTACGAATTTGAATTGCAAGTTGTCCAAGGTATCTGATTATGATTCTCAGAAGCAACTGCTGTGCTTGGTCTCTGAGGAAAATGAGATTGTGTTGCGGTACATTGGCAATGGGGAACAAGAAGTTTTGAAACTCATTTCATGGTTCAGGCGTATGTCAAGAGTGATACATGATGTCAGCTTCGATCCAAGTGGAACTTGGCTTTTGGTTTTGTGTAAGTTATTTGTGAATGTTTGAATGCACAATTTTTAATTTTTTTAATTTTTAATGGCCTTTTCGATTGGTAGCTCCGAAGAACAATTCGACGTGTGTAAGCTTAGATCGATTCTGAAATCAAATCCAGACGCATTTCTTCTGGTTTCAATTTTGAAATCCAATCCAGAAGCATGTCCTCTTCATTTCAGAACAAGAACTGTGATTATGAAGGCAATCTAAAAGACCATAACATGTTTCATGACATTCCATGAAATTGAACTCAAATAAGGAATAGAAAGTCCTAATATTATTTTTTTGTTCTTAAAATCTTAAAACATTGCTAATTTTAAGAAATACTTGTCTTATACGAACGATGAAGAATCCCAACTTAACCCACGTAAAAACATCATCGCCTTATATGAGGCGCTCAGCGCCAAAACGGCGAAAGCCCGACAAATTCGTTCTGAGAAAAACGGCTTTAAAAGAAAACATGTTTTTAAAATATTTATATTTTTTTTTATTAATCGGAAATAAATATTAGTTTTAATGTTTGTTTGAAGTTAATAATAATAATAATAATAATAATAATGATAATGGAATCCATTAAAAAAAAAATTATATTGATAGGAACTGAGGGTTAGGCCTTTTTGTTCCCATTAATTAAAACATATACTACGAATATAAATTTCTTCAGATAAATAATACAGCTTTTTAAATAATACAAATTAACTGAAAATTTTTATTCGTCTTCTTCCTGAATTTCTTCGTCTTCGGCTCTTGTATTTGTTTTTAAATTATTATAAAAAGAGTGGTTTATAGTAGGTATGAATTCTTTGAGTTCTTGTAAGTCCTTAAATTTTGCAGTTTCAATGAATCTTCCTTCAGGATAAAGTGATTCTAATTCCACATCTACGAATTTACTGGAGTTCCTCTTTGAAATGTCAACTTCTTGAAATAAAACTTTCGAAGTCTTATCCGTGGAAATTTTTCTGTTAGTAACTAATTTCTCGATTGAGGATATGCTTTTAATGTCACCTGCTGTCATCTTTACTAGTTCAAATGGTTAATTTTTTTGCTGTGATGATTACGCGATCCCAATCATCAGGCGTAAAAATGTCCTTATAATATCTATTTTCTTTTTCAATGAGACCAAAATCTTGGTCGCATGGTAGGAAAGAGTGGCCAGATACTAAAAATTTGTGGTCTATCTGTTCCACTTGGAAAGTAGAATTATTGACCACCACATTGGTCACTATACATTATTAAATTCTAGCTCTTAACATTGGCTTTCACATAATGCATAATGCAAGACCCTATTTCCTGTGGGCCACGGGAAGCTATTCCCTCATTCCAGGTATACATGAATGACTTGTTTGTAATAAGGTCATGAATACCAAGACAATAGGTTCATATCTGCCTTTTATAGTAAGCTACCCCTGTTTTAAATCCACTTTTATTATTTCACTGATAGAAATCAATTTCATTTCATTTCGTTCCACTGAATGTAATCGATTCTCTTTCTATTATCAAATGTCAGTTTTCTTTTCAATGATCAAATCCAACCTCAAATGCATAGAATTGGTTTTAATCAGCCACTGACAGGATCTTTTACTGAAACCAATTTTTCAATGATTGCTATATTTGGCTTGTCAAAAAAATCAAGTCAGCATTCCACTGATTTGTTCCATGATGCATTTCAATGAAATTATAACTGGGGCCCAAATCAGAATTTTGTATTTTTTTAGAGTACACAAATTCTACTACCCATTAGCTTCATTTTGGAGGTACTATCTTACTGAATTTGCTGCTTGCCATTCGTTATATTGATTTTTAGGGCATCGATTGCTTGTGGCTTATTTGCTTTAAACTGCGATTTAAGATAGCCCTAAAGGCAGTAATCATGTGCGAGATAACCACATCCTCAAATCGCTGGTCGCCATGTCATTGTTATCGATACCATTTATTTTAGGCTACAAAAAGTAGCTTATCGTCGATCTGTAGTGCTCGACGTTGACGGTTATAGCAATGCTTGTTGCGTTTTGGAAATGTTTCGCGTCGTTAAAAATGATTTTTTTTTTGGCGTAATGTGCCGAACGTTTCAAAGATTTTGAAAATAAGATTTGATGATTTCCACAAGTTGTTCAACGCAGTTACCTACCATTGTGGTTCCCATTGTGTATCATCCCAATAAATTTCGGGCATCCGTATTAAAACATACGTATTTACATTACATCTCGAAAAAGACAATATGCGCAAGATTAAAAAAATTGTACAAGGTCATAGCTAATGGATCACAATCCCAACGATTAGGTTACCTTAATATCATAATCTCTAGTATCGGTCAACAATAAAGGCTGTATAACATGCATACTTTTTATGAATTGATAATAGACTCACAAGTTTATAGGTTTTGAAGAATTAGAAATTTGTCAAAATCAAGTCGATATGAAGCCCCTATATAGTAAAGTTTTCGCTAAAAACTGTAAATGCACTTGCATTTTAGAGAAGATATCCTAAATTTTCAATTAGAATTAAGTCTCATTATTAATTTGAATGACTATTCAATAAATGTGTTATTTTGTGACAATTTTATATTTTCGCGACCTGTTTGCCTGCATATTTAATGAAAGGTAACCCACTGCTGACAATATTTCGACTTTCGAAGTTTTTTAAAATGCAAACGAAGTACTTGGAAAAACACGACGCGTTCAAGAACGCTTCTGCGTCGCGGGTGTGAAAATTATTTTTTATCTTATATATTTAAAAAAAAAATATTATCGTCCCTTAGTCAACTTTTCGGGCAGCAAAAAAGTCATAATCATTATCATCATCGGCTCGACAACCGGGTTCCGGTCCTGGCCTCTTTCAACAAGTCTCTCCACCTATCCCGGTTTCTAGCCGACTCCATCCAGTTGCGCACCTCAAGGCTTCGGGCGTCCTAGTCTACGCCATCTCTCCAGCGCAAGCATGGTCTACCACGCTGTCGTCTACCATAGAATGTACCACAAAGAACTTTCCGAGCAGGTTCCTCTTCGCTCATGCGAGCTAGGTGCCCTGCCCACCGGAGTCTACCGAGCTTAATTTTTGTCACGATATCTGCTTCTAGGTAGATTGCGTACAGTTCATGATTGTACCGTCTCCGGAATCGTCCTTCCTCACATATGGGGCCAACAATTCTCCTTAAGACTTTTCTCTCGAACGCAGCTAAGAGGTCGGAGTGCCTTTTGCTAAGCACCCAAGTCTCGGATCCATATGTGAGTACTGGCAGGACCATGGTCCTGTACAGCAGCAGTTTTGAAGTTATGGTGAGATTTCTGGATTTGAAGAGCTTTGACAGACTAAAAAAGTCATAATAGCATTTTATTAATTAATGTTTTAACAAATGTACAAAGTCTTTTTATGTCTTACTAAATCTATACATGTTTTGAGTTTTGATTATTCAAATGTCTCATTAATTTTGTAATTTTTTTTTGTATGAATACCACTTTTATTTATTAACTTTTTTTTTCAATTTTAATTGTCACAGGTTTCGACAACACGTTACACATAATACCAGCTCTAGCAGTTGTTGGCGGAAAAATACCACAACTTACATATCAAACATTTAGCACAACGCAGGTCACTTCGTACATAATCCCGTTTGTAGGACCACACGAATGTCCAAATTCTAAGGCTTGTCCAAATCACGAAGCGGAACGTAATGCAAAACTATCTTCGGTATCGCCCATTCTCACACCAGAAGAAAGTGACGATGCGAAACCAATTAATGAAGATGAAACAAATCAGTTACAAATCGAACAAAACTTAGATACGTGCAGTCATGATATACCAATAAATATGCAAGCATCAACTGCTGCCTGTGTGCCCAGTGTGCCTGAAGATATTACGGGTAACATCCAAGTCATGTGTACGTCATTTATGTGTTCGTCGACGTGTCCATACCCGCTGTCGGTGGTTTGGTGGCAAACCATAAATTTAGGGCATCGAGCAATAATCGGTTATTCGGACGGTTCCATTTGTTTTGTTGGTCTAAGCCCGAATTGTCCGTTTGTTGCTAGTACTGCAATTGAAAGTGGATCTGTTGTTAAGTTGCTAATTTGTAAGGACAACAATATAGACAATGTAACTTTGCTTGTATGTTTCTTTCCATTTTTTTTTGATCAGAGTTTTTTTGTTTTTTTTTTAACAAGAGGATGATTATTTTTTTTCAGATAACATCATCACTCAAACAGCAATATAAGCTTCTGTTGGAGCAAACTGACATTCAGTATGTTTATCCAGGGGATATTTCTCCTGTTTCTTCGAACTGGCAAATAATAACACCCATCAAAAATAACAGCAATTGCTCAGATCCTGCTTCGGATAACAGTCAACAAGAGGAGGAGGTGTTTACAGAGAACAAGGAAGTTGCGGCGACAGCAACAGTGATACCAGCCACAGCTCCATCAAATTCGACAGCAATAAATAGAATTAACCCAGATTTAGACGAAGCAAATAACCGCAATGGTATTCTACCGGCTGCACGTGCTCGACTTGCATCTCTGAAGTGCCTTGGATCTCAAAAATTGAACGCGATCAAAATGAGATTGTCAGATCGCAGGCAGAAATTAGAAGAATGTAAGTAATCAGTAAGCATTGCTATGATTTTAGGTTTAATTATCTTACTAAGCGAATGCAGTTCCCTGTAACACTACCTTCTCTACCAAAACTTAAAGGCAGATGAGTGTCTTTGTTTTTTTTTTTAATGTATTATAAATAAGATATTCATACGAGTATATACTAGGGCAGGACAAGAACATAGAAGGTGAGGAACTGACTCCTCTTCTTCTTCATCCATGCAGCTTCTGCAAAAATCATTTGCAGGAACTCCAAGATGAAAAGCATGTCCAGGAAGGACACCTATAACGGAGCTAATATGCAATCTACCAATTGAAATTAGTTGTTTTGAGCGTTTAGCATCAAACAATGGCCAAATCAGTTTAGTAGACCGGCAAGTTGGGGTGCTGGTCCATCTGTGGTTAGCTTTCTTAATGGTATCATGCTTTAGCATAAGTTTACAAGTAGCTAGGGGTATACCGATGTTAGATTTGCTATCCAACAAAGGTAAGATTGTTCCGTTTTTTGCAAGTTCGTCAGCTTTAAAATTTCCTGGAATGTCTCTATGCCCCGGCACCCATGTAAGGTGAATGTTAAACTGTTCTGACATCTCCACCAGAGATGATCGACAATTTTGGGCTGTTTGTGAGTTAGTGGAGACAGAGTCCAGTGACTTTAAGGCAGCTTGACTGTCTGAAAAGATACGTATATCAGTAGTCGATATAACGTTTTCTTTTAGCCAAGAGAGGAATTCTTTTATTACTAAAAGCTCTGCCTGGAACACGCTACAGTGATTGGGAAGACGAAAAGATAGACAGAAAGTCGTTTTGGTTGTAAATAATAATAACTCGACAATCCATTTCGATTTGAAGAAAGTGTCATATTTAAACTGTTAAAGCATGTTTCTTCCCCAATTCCTTCTTAAAATGGATTGCTGGATGCATAAAGTTAAACATTACTGTTTAAAATTAAATTAAAATTAATCTGGAAAAAGCAAATTTTCATGGAAATTTCAATACAAAAATACTATTTATTTACTTTAAAATCCATTGTTTGTAATCAGAGAGTTCTATTTATGTTGCATACCAAGCACTTTTAATGCTACCCGCAATTCATCAATAGATTTTTACCTTGCTTTTGGTGATCAAAGGCTCTAAATAAGAATAAAGTTGAGCTGGTCAGTTCAAAACATTTACAAAACTGCTTTTAAGGCAAGATTTCTCAAAGCGATATGTATGTTTCGGATTGTTGTCTTTCATAAAACACCGTTTCTAATGTAAATTGTCGTTACTGTTGGGAGTCATGTAATTTTCCAAAATGTTGATCATATTTTTCTGATAATTTTTAAATCCTAATACCAAAATTCCCCCTTTTGCTCTATTCTTTTTAAAGGTGTATTTTGCTGATCTGAATCATTTGTGCATCACTCCATAGTACAATTTTTTAAAGATTTATAGGTTTTCTGAGGTGCTCCCCAGCAACATCCATTCTGAACTTAATTTTCTTGTTTAAAACAAACGCTATATTAAATTTCACTCAACCGCAGTCTTATTGCTTTTTTTTGCTTCGAAGTTTGAATTGGTTTATAGGAGAAGCTGGTGTATTGAATGATCCCCTCTTTCGGAAGCTTTTCTTGCATATGGGGCTCTCGGAATGTTTTTGCAAGCTTTCTGGACTAGCTTAAAACCATGAGTTTGGCACCTGGCTCTCTTATAGAAATTGCGTGCGTTTGGTATTAATGAAACCCTTATTCTTTGGATGAGGAATTACCTTTTGGATCGTTCAATACATAATATGTTGGACGGTTTCAAGTCCGATCTTCACAAACTAAATGCTGTTGTTCCCCAAGGCTCCGGTTTGTCTCCGACTCTCTTCTTCATTTTTATAAATTATCACTGGTTTGAATCTTCTAATCCACTTTATAATTTTGCCGACGACTTTACCCTCAGCTTTTTATATACGTTCTCAAATTCAAGTCCATCTACTTCGGAAGTGGAATTGCAAAGTATTGCATGATAAGCTCATTAAACTCCTATATTTACAGTATTATTTATTGAGGAATACAAAATCTTGTGGTTTTTTTTTTGTGGTGCAACAGCTCGAAGAGAACCAGGACAACTCTCAACCATTCCTGTGTGCGTTTTACCAGGAATGGAGAGGACCTACAGTTTTCTGCAGATTCCGAACGGCTAAAAAGCAGCACTTTTCGGGACAAGAGGTTCTCTTAGAGGATTTGTCAGTTCTTCGCAAGAGGCATTACAACTCTGCAGCGGCTGAGAATCGAACCCAAGACAGTCCAACGCACTAACCATTATGCCAAGGGGTGAAGTTTAATGCTTCGAATACTCAATGCTTTTTACTGTCGTTGAAACAAAATGTAGCAACAACGATCTCTGTTGAAATGACCACATTCTCGAGACTGACAAAAACTTTGCTAAATGCTTAGGACTTCTCTATCGGTGTTCAAAGCTCGAGTAAAACTTGAGAAATATTGAATAGAATTCATGACAATGCTTCAAAACTAATAAGAAATATAACTGACCTGGATGCTTCAAATCTTTCCTTGTTTTATAGCTTCTTTCACAAGCAATGTTCACTCTTAGTAGCCAGTTGCATTCTTCCACTCAAAGACTTCACCTGTTATACCTTTTCCGCTAGGAATGCTCATTAGTTCACCCTCGAGCCTATTTTTCAGTCGCACAACACGATTATTTATAATAATTATAATATTTTAATAATTTATTCGCACGGTTTTCCCTTGCCATTTCAAATTGCAAACATTTAAGACCAATGTTCAGCTACACCTCCTTTCGAACATCCCCCCCCCCCCCCCCCACTGATGTCCCCAACACTCGTGCTATGTTCATATTTAACATTTATATTAAAAGTCACACAACAAACCCTTGAGCGCGTGTGACAAAGAAAAATTCGAAAATTCTGCATATTTTTTAATTCTTTTATTCTGACCTTCAAAATTCTGTAAATCTACATATTATTTGATTTAAATATGTTTGAAATATGGAATTCTTATCTGAGGCCAGTCTGGTGACCATACAAAATTCATAAAAAGAGGTTTTCAACGTTTAGAGTTATGTTTTGAATTGCAAAATGAGGAGCCATTAAGTAACAGGAATAACACTGCCTTCTCTTCATTTTATCTTATTGATTTTCTTTAAGGCGATATCCTTACTAAATAAGCATAAATAACATATTTGTTGATCTTGCGAACAGAGGTACGATTTAGTTTTATATTTATACATTGATAATACGGGTACTGCATTCATATACGGAATACACAAAAAAAAAAAAATTATATTAAATTAAATACGAAGCCCCCATTTGATTCGTTTTTTTTTCTTCCTTTTTTGTTTCCTATTTGACTCCTGCTTCCATAGTTTTTAAATTAGCTTTTGTTTTATTAGCACGAATACGACTTAAGCGTGGTGAGTTTTAAGGTATACGAGTTGTTAAGTTTACCATATTCTCATACGTTACGCTCGATTATACAAACGCTTTCATAACCATCGTCCATTCGAAATATGTAAATGCACTGTGGTGCACTTTCATAAAAATAGATTCTGTAGTGCACATATTCAATCAAAAGACAATATTATGTTAACCTCCTTCTGTGTTCTCTTCAATATCTTTCTTGTTTAAATGTAACATTTATTTCAGGCGCGTACGAGACCTCAATAGCAGGATTTATAGTAATGGACCCACCAACTCTTACTCCAGAAGCTCTATCGATGTCACCCGGTTCCTTCTATACATTACAAAACCTGCGACATACCTACTTACTCAGTGCCTTGCACAGTCATACCAATACTCTCTCCGTACACAGCATGGATATCAGCTTAAAACCAGTGTTTTTATACAAAATTCCCACCAACTGTCATGAAATTCTTATTAGTTCGAACATTTTGTACTCAATTCAATATGTGGAAAAGGAAAGTAGTGTCCCAGTTAGTCCTAACAAAAGCCGCCAATCAATCGAAGTAATTGGAGAAACGGAGAACAATCAGGAGGACAACAATGATGATGACAACAAAAGCACACGTAGTGACATGGTTAATGCTGTAGGCGTTATAAGCAGTGCAATGGCATCGGTGCAAAATGGGGATAGAGATGTAAGTACAACAAATAATCAACAATCAAAATCGGAATTAAACATTTATACATTTTTTTCCAGAATTTCAATAACGTTTCACTTCTCGGCTTATTTAAGTTTGAAAACGAAACAGTTTTAAATATGTATCAAATTACTACCTATGCTAATAATGAGGCTACTACTGAACCAACAGTCAACAAAGAAGAAAAACCAGAACTTGCAGATCGAAAGCATATTCGTTCTCCAATAGAATATGTACATTTCTTTAAGAATGTGGACAGTCAAGACGGCTATTCTTTGCGTGAAATGGAAGTTATGAAAAATGAATTCCCTAAAATCTGCTACGATCCTTGTTATGTAGTGACAAACAAAAATGTCTACTTTATTCAACTGAAGAAGGAACCCTTTGCAATATTTCTGGACGCTGCGGTGGCAGGCAAATGGGATCAATGTCACGAGTTTTGCAACACTTTCGATTTGTCATTTGAAGCCTGCATAGAATTTGCTGGTGACTATTTGCTGCGGAAGAAAAAAGTAGCACAAGCATTACTGACATATAATGCAGCACGCATTAAACCTATAAGGACGGCTTTAAAGCTTGCCATGTTCGGACAGACCTTTGCTCTGATGCATCTTTGTGCGATGGCTCTAAAATCAATTTACATTATTCGTAGTCAATATTTTTGCAGTTCAATTATCAGTAATATTATGGAAGATGTGACATTTCGCCATTCGGAAGATGTTCATCCAATCCTACCAAAAAAACCGTCCAAAGGTGTTAATGTTAACGAAGGCGAGCCATGTAGTGATTATCACTATGGAGTGGATGAATCTATTAGTAATTTGCAGATGTCGCCTTCGTCGCAGTTTCACTTGGCAAATCTACTTTTAATAACTTTGGCAGAAAAAGCGGTTAAAGATAAGAATTATATTCCGCTGTGGTAAGTTGGGAATTTTATATTTATTAGAATATCGGGGAAAAACTATTTCTTTGTAGGAATTTCTTAGTCACGAATACAAAATTCCACACAAACATGACCAGTATTGTTTTGTGTCAGAGCGGACTGTACTCGGCGGCTTTGATATTAGCAAAAGCTAGAGGTGCATGCATTGATACGTTCTTAGCTCTCAACAGTGTAGTTGGTCAGGAGTTCGGTAACACAATGTTTCATTGTGGTAAATATGTAAAAATAAATGAATCTCACTTAGGGTGGTATTCAGAGTTAAACGTGTGCCTGTACAACTTGAGTGAGCCAATATTCATGGAGTGTATAACGTATCTGTCGCATGTAGCACTAGATTATTTTAACTTTATCCAAGACAAATTGGAAAATATTCGTGAATGTGTACTAAAGGTTTGATAAATACACAGATTAAAAAAAAATTATAATATCTGACAATGTTTTTTTTTTTTTTTTTTTGTAATAGCGCTTGGAAAAACAATTGAATCCATTTTCAGCAGTTTTCCGGCCAATAGTTTCGCACACTTCATCTGCTCGTTCAAATTATCAACGCAAACAGGAATATAATGACAATAATTCATCGTATATTTTTGACTATTGCAAGAGTCTCATCGAAACCTACCTAGCTGTTCTTATTCATATGGAATCTCTGAAATCGAAGCAGGACAATATTTCGAATGCACTATCTTCGTTCCGATTAACATATGAAGACAATCAGGTTTGTTGCTTAAGTTGTTTTGTATCCATAAATCATAAATTTCTCATAAACGTTCTTTTTAGTTTGCTATTGAAACTTCAAAGTTTTCACCACTTTCTGCGGGTTTTGCGCATTGCGCTTGTGTAGTAGATGGTGCTGCATATTTTTGGGGATCAAATGGGGTGCCTTGTAATTTTAGTGTTTCTAAGTCTTCGGGTATGTTTTTATTTCAAATATATACATATATGCTTTAATTCAGGTGTTTGATTGATTCAATTTTTTTTTCATTAAAAAACATGAATATTAAAGACCCACCAGAACCTCCACATGCAGTAAAATGTCTGGATGTTTTGTCACAACTTAATCTGGAAGTTCATGCTGTTGTTTGTGGCAGACAACATTCACTTGTACTTACTAACAATGGAGTGAGTACAAATTTACTATATTAAAGTTTTCAAAATACTATTCTATTTATTTCTATTTAACAGCTGTACGCTTTTGGCAATAATAATTATTGTCAATTAGGGATTGGTAACGATATGCAAATGTCATTGCAACCTATGTTAGTAAGAGCATTGGATGGTAAGAATATATCTGCTCTAGAAGCTGGACAATATCATAATGCTGTTATCGCCGATGGATTCTTGTATACTTGGGGGTAAAAAAAAAAGAAAATTTAAGTTTCGTATTGTTGTTATTTATTGATATATGCTTTAATTTATTTTAAAGATGGGGCGTTTATGGTCAGTTGGGTCAAGGAAGTACAGAAAATATACCTGAACCAAAATTGGTGCCCTTCTTTCAATACAAGGTAATATTATTTTAATATAGGAAAATTTTCATTTAGAATAAGCAAAGTGTTTTATTTAGCGGACAAGTGTTTTTTAATTAATGTATATATAATAATTTAATTCAAAGTTCCAGGGACCTCAACTCCCGGTACGAAAGTGTGCTCATCAGTTAGATAAATTATGTATATATACATTAATTATTAATTATCTTTAATCATTGTGGAAAGATTTTACCATATTTTGAACCAGCTTTTTAAACTTTTCCAGTATTACACCGAACGTTACCCATGCTTAAAACTACTTGCTTAAGACTATCTTCTAATTTAATTATCATATTCTATGAATTTAAGCAAAATCGGCCGAAAAAGCGACCTCAGCGTCTCCCTTGAGCACAAAAAAAAATCCGGGTGGAAAGCTTCAGTGGTTCAACCTGGGGCCTATTGCACCATCTTACAAAATTGTGATTACAAGCATTTTTTCAACAAATTTGTAAAAAATCGAGTTTTTTTCATTATGTAATTTTTTTTAATCACAAATTTGTACTTGTAATTTGTAGTTGGTGCAATAGGCCCCTGATGTTCAGATATATGTATATGTATGTGTAACAAAGTTTTTATATATTAAGATTATGTATATAAATATGTGCATGTACTCTGTTCAACAAAAATTGTCAGTACAGGGAAGATAGGACGTTTGCCTCTCACTCTGGTTTCATTGGCTTGCATAAGTGTATCGCCTTTTAAAGCTCTCACAGGGATTCCCTAGTTTGCATTATAAATCGCCAACACTCAACATACTCAACTTCATAAAATGTGTTCTCAAAAGCTCCAAATCCCAAAATCTCATAATAAAATCCACTGAATAAGCTCCTTGATTGTAATTGAGAATGATAATGGTAACTCTATTTTGATGTAGATAACAAGCGCACGATCGTATTGACTTGACGTTGACAGTATCCCTTCCCTTCAGCAGTGGGAGACAACGGTCGTGTTGGAGTGTTCAACTTTTTGCGAAGAATTACAACAACAATTCTTTAAGAAAAGTCAGTGGCTTGCTCTTTTTTAAGTGGCATTTTTCCCAACGCAGTGTAGTGAGGGTGCATCAGGCGCCACTGCTTTGGAAAAAGCTCTCCCATAAGGCCTTTACTGACTATTTTGTTGAACAGAGTATAGTTAAATTCAATAATGATTTCTTACCAAGGCTTTATCAATTGATGACCTTTCTCTCAATCAGATCTCAATAATTAACTCAATGATGTTGGACATTGAGATAACTTTTGTTCATTTTGAATGCATTTTGAATACCAAATGGCATAGAATTATCTTTGTGATATATATTTATTTGCTTAGGGGTTAAACTGTCTAGAGTGAACGTGGACAGGTTTCTTCAGCCAGTCTCCAATTTTTAACACCAAGTTGGTCAAGGTCCATCTTAACTTTCGTAGGTTTCCTGAGCGCGATCATATTTATATCAATCTATGGTTACATTCTGTCCAAAACTTTGGTGGTTGTTTTTCTTTCTTAAGTCCATTTGCATTGCTTCCCCCATATGATCTCCTAGGTATTTGCTATTAAAGTTAAAAGTTAGAGTTAAAACTTTGAGACATAAGAACGCGTGTCTTGCTTATTTGTATTCAAGCGTTTACTTATTTATCGCCTACCGATTTAAACAGCTCGGCCACAGGTTATCAGCTCCAGCAGCTCTGTTGGAATTTAAAACTGAAATTTCGGTGTGTTCTTGTTGAGGTTGGGAACTTTTTAGGCCAAATAGAAAAAGTACTGAATAGGTACCCCTTTTATTCTTACTAATTTGTTAAAATCATCAATTGCATTTGATGTGATAAAGCGGCTGCATTGAACTGCATTGCTCCCCCCGGTCATTGTGAGTATTGCCAATAGAGGTCATTTCCTTGTTTTTTGTTTTTTTTTGTGTTAATATTTTTTGAAATTTTTATTTTAAGTAAACTTGAGTGTTGTCTTATTTTTTCAGAAAGTAATACAAGTTTCTTTGGGTCATGCACACAGCTTGGTTCTTTGCAAAGGTTTACATGGAGCTACAGAAGTTTACGTCTTTGGTTCGAATCATTTTGGTCAACTAGGCACCGGGCCAATAGGGTCCAAAAATGTTGCCGATTCAAATGCAGAAAGTCTTACAAAATCTCTTCTCCCGATCAAAATCGATATCAGCTCCGCAACAAAAATAAGACTGATTCATACCAAATTCTTTTCTAATGTAAGTATTATGTTGCAGAAAAACTATGAACACTCCAATATTGTTTTAATTTACAGCTTGCAGTTGATGAAAACAACCAACTATATACATGGGGTTCATCACCTCAAGCATTACGTTTGGCGAATCAAATTAAACGTCGAGCAAATGCTAAACAAAAAATTGAAGAATTTCAAAGAAGAGAAATAACTAAACGTTTTAAAGAAACTCTATCATTCGACGAAGAAAACGTGAATATGAAATTTGAAGCGGCCTCAGAGATTCCCATAAAATCTGATTCAAATAATTCGGACAGTAAACCAAAGGCAGATTCTTGCGATACCAAAGACAATGAAAACAAAGTGTTAAGTTCAGGAGAAGACAACAAAGATGCAATTGAAAAAGACACAGATGAATCTATTCAGAGCACCGCCGCTGAAGGGAGTAATGCTGATTTGGTAGATGGATTCCAATCTGTGGGAAATGAATTGGATACAGAACCAAAAGTCGTCGAAGAAAAACCCTTACCTGTTGAAGTTGATGCCACTAATGAGCATATGACACCACATTTAGTTGATACAACAGAAGTAGCTGGAGATATACACCAGGTGAGTGATTTTTACCGAACTTTTTTGTGCACAAAATGTAACGAATAGAAACTATGCCCCTGTTGATAGTGGCTTTCTTTTTAAAATCTATAAGTTTATGATAATAAATGGTGGACTTAATTTAGGTTTCAAGTGGCTTATTCCATTTTGCAATGGTTACTTCCACTGGATTGATCTACACTTGGGGAAAAAACTTGGAACATCAGTTAGGAACAGAGGACAAAGAAAGGAAAGCTTTAAATCGGCCTGCCGCCTTAGACAACATTGAAAATCCGATGTATGTTGATTGCGGAGCTGACTTTACGCTTGTTATGAGCCGTGACTTTATTGTAAAAGCCTTTGGAGGAAACGCCAATGGACAGGTTTGTCTTAAATTCTTTTTCTCTTTAAGGTATTCTATTTATAAACTTTATTTGAAAACAGTGTGGTAGAGATTTGGGAGCTTTGTTTGACAAAGTGAAACAGCGCGTTGTGTGTTTGCCCACAACTAAGCGATTAATGCGCTACGAAAGTCAATGCGTCGAAATACCAACAGAGATCAACCTACCTCGACCCAGGATACGCCTAGACTACGAGCCTGTGCGATATTTAAAAACAATTCCCGAGTATCAGCCGCATTTTATCCAAGAAGCCGGCATATCTCTAGAGCCTCACGAATCTGCTATGAAGTCACCTTTGACAACAAATCCGTGTCAGGAATCAGACGACATGATCTCAAGTATTGAAAATCTCAGCCACATCGATGCAGATTCTATTATTCTATCTTGTCCAGCCTATCCTAACAATAGCTCCAACGATATATCTGCTGACGAGCAAAGCTATTCACGTCTTCCCCCATCTGATGATCTCAGTTCAGAGTGCAGTCAGAACAGTCGTGAGCTCCGTAACTATATTCACTACTGTTTGTATGTATTTCATGGTCTCTACAATCCTGACAAAATTGAGAAGTTCTCTAAAAAACGTCTGGAATATCGCATACGGACGCTTATGTTAAATTTTAAATTTGTCGACGCTTTTACTCTCTGCTTGAGTGACTGCTCAAGCGCATCAAAATCCATAAAAATATTCGAGTATTTTACCAAAGACACTAGTTTTGTCCCTATGCGTAGGCAGGACCTTAAATTCTTTATCTACCGCCTATTTGTGCACTTTATCACGAAAAAATTCGACATCAACGAATGCGAGGAGTTCTTTCTATCCGATCTCGATTACTATTTGCTAGAACTGTCCTATGTGCTGTATTTCAACAATAACAACACGGAGCTGGAACAAAATCTTAATTTAAAATTCAAAAACCTGATCACGCAGGATCCTAATCACAATGAAGAATATAGGCTCGACGACACAGATTCTATCTTTGATAGTTTGAGTGTCAAATTCAAGACCATTGTGTGCCAGAGCCTTTTGAAATATTGTGATGAGGGCTAGCATAGGTCCGTGCTGTGGCAAAATTATTCACTCTACGATTTTTATAAAATTAAAACCATTTCATAGGCGCGAAATGTAAATATTTTTAATATGATATTTTTATCTAAATACTAAACAATAGAATACAAAAAAGACAGATTAAGAGCATGTGTGTGGGGTGAAAGTCTTGAATTTTGCGCCTGAAAATAGAAACAAATTGTAGTGCCATTCTTTCTTTATTTTTTATTTTCCTTTAAACAATATTAGATTATTTTTCTTAAAAAAAATCAACATTTTATTTTCTTTGTGACAATTACAATGCATTAGGTGAAAACAGATTTCTTTTTTTAAATATAATAGCAGACCCGTCACTTGGACGAAGGTATATTATTTGAAGCAGGTGGCGCAAAATTTTAAAGATTGCTCGTTTAAGGTAGAAAACTGGCTCTAGTGAAGCAGTCGTTTAGTTCCGAGGACCTTGTCTAACTTTTTCAACTCTTTTAAGTAATGGGTGTTTCGCAACGTAACGTAGGTAAATTTGACAGAAAATAAAATCAAACACGAATGTAGAAAAAACTTCAAAAAACTAATGTTTCGCTGAAAAAAGTAAACTTTAAAAAATATGTACGTACATTGTGATTATTTTACGTTACCCTCAGCGCATCCCTTTATCCTTAATTTTAAAAAGGAAAACGTAGCTCTGTTGTTTCATATTGAAAATCGTTTGGCTGTTTATTTGTTTTTTAAATTGCAACTTTAAAAAAAGAATAATAAAACACGCGAACATTAATTTCCTTAATTTGTTTTTGTTTGAAATAACAATTGTCAAACTGGATAAAATATTTGTTTTAATAATTTTCACACACTCAAGTAATTATGACTACCCTTTTAATATTATGGTGTAACACATTGCGAGTGTTTAGGTAAAGTGGAGAGGATTTAATAGGAAATGTCGATGCATATTGGTCTTGAAAGTTTGTGTATCACAATCAGTGGGGAAAAATCGAGATGGACAAGGTATTTCACATTCTTTTAAAATATATAAAATCGTTTTTTGTTGTTAAAGTTAGACAAGCGCTCTAACGTTAAAATACAGTTGATGTCGTTTAAAATTAACAAAGGGTCGCCTTGAACTTTGAACATTTAAAAAATGATGTAGAGCCGGTTTAATATGTTTAAATTTTTGCCCATCTTTATTTTTATTTAAGTCTTGCTTATTATTATTAGGATCATTTTTGTGTTGCAACATTTTATTAAATGAATATTTGCTCATATAAATGCGCTTTTTGTATATTTTTCAGCTTGTGATCTAATTTAATCAAAGATTTGTTAAAAAAAGAAAAAAAAAATAATAACAATGAATTTATAATATTCATTAACTAATATAACACTAGAAAGGTAATAATAATTAAAGTTATAATATAAATTCATGTAAATGTTTATTTCTGAAATAATAAATCAAAAACAAAAACTGTTCTTTCTAATCTGTATTGCATAAAATGTTTTTAAATTTTCTTAGATTTGATACAACTGAAAAGGAAAGAAAGAAACGTACATCACAACGTCTTATTGTTGTCGGCCCAACATACTCCAAATTAATTATTTGATAAGTATGCTTTATAGCTTTTCAGTCAGAGTCCAACTGTGTCTTGATTTTTCATATTCGAAAGTTGTTACCGATTCACCTTCAAATGGAATTGTATGTACATAAGTATGTGATATAAGCATGATAGTAGAACTCGATGCCAGTAGTGCCAATTATTTTGCACCTCATCACTGCCGGGATATCGGACAAGCAAATCAAGTTGCAGTTCGATACGGCAGCAGACATCACGATTATTTCAAAGACAACCTGGATTAGAATGGTTCGTCCAACATTAAAGCCAAGTAAACGCAGTGCATCGATGCATCTCAAAACAAGCAACTGCTCATTGGCATAATCACTACACAAGTACGACACAAAAATGAGATACGAGATGTCACGGGAGTCTTCCCAACTTAAAAATTTTTGATATCGACCTAATTGAAAAATTTGGTTATTGGAACTTACAACTAAACTCTATTTGCAACTCAATCACAGCAGATATGAATAAGGATTTAGTCTTCAGAGGTTCAGAAAATGTTTCCAAGCGTGGTTGCGTGGTTTTATCCAAAACGGGCCATTGCACCAAATTTCAATTGCGGTTAGAATTAAAAACAGATTCCAAGCCCGTGTACATTCCAAAACGCGATATGGAGTTGCGGATCTGGTAGAAGTAGAATTAAAACGATTAGAACATGCAGGTATAATAAATTACACCAATCACACACTCAGATTGGGCATCTCCTATCATCGTGTTAAGAAAACAGAACAACAAAATTCATATCCGTTCAGCTTCAGACTACTCTACAGGTTCGATTAGCTGTTTGCAGCGAAATACTCGTCCAATTCCGACTCCTGATGAAATGCTTGCTAAGATATCAAATTGCACAATATTTAGCACATTGACCTCTCTGATGCTTAACATGCAATTTGAAGAAGATGATGATTCAAAAATACTTCTCACCACGAGCACACACAACGAACTTTTCTTAATGAATCGCTTGGCCGCTGGATTAAAACCAGCATCAGGAGCTTTTCAAAAAGCGATTGAAATAATTTTGCAGGGGAGTTGCTGCTTACCCAGATGGCCAGATGACATCAACATCGCAACTAAATCATTAAAAGAAAACTACAAGGTGGTAATGGACTTCATAAAACGTCTTAGTATGGCCTTACTATCAACTGGTCAAAATGTGCATTATTTGAAACATAAAACAAATATCTTGGTAATAATGCCAGTGGAATTCGACCAGAACCATCCAAATTCTATGCCCCTATTATGGATTACAACTCAACTTAGTTGAGTTGTCATCAACACAACTCAACTCAGCCAACCAAACAAATTTTTCGTATTATGCAAGACAACTAAAATCAGTTGTAATCAGGGTTGGCCGAACTGTCACTTTTTAGAAATAACTACATTTGTTACGTCTGCTACGTAATTTATGTAGTTAATGTAGTTAAATGTAGTTAAATGTAGTTAATGTAATAAATTGTAGCAGACGTAGTTTAAAATGTCATAGCTGTCATTGTACTGTCAGTTGTGCATTTGAAATTTGAAATCAATTCATTTTTAATAACAAGCGATGTGAGCTGAAGGTGGATTTACTCCAATTTGAATGGAAAATGGTCGTATTGGAGCTCTCTGCGACTCGTGTGCTGCGCTTCTTAAAGATACAACAGTTTTCAGTTTAAATATAACTACACAAGTTCTTGGATTTCATTATTTTCAAACAGTTTTTCAGTAATATTTTTATGTATGTATCATATGTACATACAAAATATCTTTAAAACATGTGTTTGTAATCCATATCCTTTGATTATGCCAAAGTAAATTGTTTGTCTCCAAAAATAAGCTTCAAATATATCATGTAAAATTCCTACAATTCTTCATCCTTATGGTAAATCAAACATTTTCAGTTTTTTTTTACAAACCTTCGATAGATCAAAAGAGTGCAAAATTGTTTGGTTTCCTTTATTCTATTTATTTTTTTATGAATTAACTACGTATGTAGCAGACGTAACAAATTGTAGTAAATTAGGCATGTAGTTTATTCAAATAACTACGCGTAGTTAATGATGTAGAAAATGTAGTGTAGTTAATTCGGCCAACCCTGGTTGTAATGAAAAAATACGTTGCCGTCTTTTAGGAGTCGATTTGCTGTCAAAACCAGCTGCTCAACATGAAATAAGCTAGTGTACACGATTGGTAGATCTTACAATATTGTAAGACCTCGTCGGCTGAGAATTACAGGGTTCTATGTCGACCGACCCCCATTTCGAGTTATTCAACTTTTAAGTTTTTGATGCTCAGATTTCGTATTAAATGGCTATTGATTTACATTCGAATGATAACAAACGATAGATTATTGATAATAACTAATAAAAATATAATTTATTTGTTTATGTGTTGAGGAATTTCCTTTTAATTGCAAATTAAATTTTTTGCACAAAGTTCTATGAGCCAATTCCATGTAGTTCAAATTTCGGTGAAGGTTCTATGTACCACATAGAACCTTGTAATTGTTATTTAATCATATGAAGGTTTCTAACATTTAGTTTAGTCGTTGAAAAAAACTATGGTATTCATAGTATAAAAGCAGCAAAATAGAGTATCTGAAATGATTCTCCAACTAAATATAAAACAATAATCTGATTTTTACATTTTTATTATAGGAAAATATTATATAGTATTTTTAATGCATGTAGCACCTAGTACACTATATAATTAACTTCATATATTTAACAGTTCGTTAACGTAAATAAGAAAATAATGAGAATAAATAATAAATATAATAAAACTAATATTTTAATTATTGATTGAATGAATTAAAGGTACAACATTTAAATAAATAAGAAAATAAATAGTAATTTGATTAAACAAACTAAAATTTTAATTTTCATAGTATATTTTATATATATTTTACAGTTCAAGTAAATATGTGAATACATTTAAGAAAATTATAGAATATTATAAATTAATTAAACCAACAAGAATTTTAATTAATCATATTGGATATTTGTTCTTGTTTTCATTATATTTTCGAAATTTCTTTATCAATAAATTGCAGGCATGTATTTAAGCATTGCTTTAAATGGTTTGATTTTTCTTGTTGCAAGGTCATTTTTTAATTGTACCTCTTTTAAATTTGGCCATTGAAAAGACCACATATTCTTATTTCTTAAGGTTTTTGAACACTAAGTCTACACTTTTAAGAGATTTTTCAAGATGGGAAGTCTTAAAAAACACCTCGGTAAGGTTTTGTGTAAGTTGATGTTAGACAACTTTCGAAAATGGTATTAATTTAATATTTAAAATCTTACAACACTCGTACACATTTTTAAAATCTAACGGTTGCATTTGCAAAACTGTAAGATTTTGTTTTTTGAATGACAAGGGTGAATGAAAATCGCGATTCGTAAGACGCGTTGAATGCAGCTATGGGTATTACCTATTTCCTAAATTGTAGAATTTCCTGGAGTAGAGAATTTAAAATGTATATGTTGGATGTCTGGCTGATGCTTATGAAAATCAATTAATATGAAGTTTACCAACAAGTTCCGGTTTTGACATAGCACGGTTTAGAATTTTCAGCAAAGCACTAGCAATATCATTTTCTGTTCTTCCCATTGTGCTTTCATCACACAAGCAGCAATAGACGTTATTATTAAGCGAAAAATGTCCTGTAAAGTTATACACATTTAACTTTGAGTGGTAAAAAAATGAGCTTACATCAGCTTTTGGACAGGTAAGTACATTTTGCATGTCAAAGCACAAAACTGGAACTGTATTTTCTCTGTCAACTTGTCTTTGCTTGTATGCCTCTTCCTTTTCCTGAAAATGCGCATTATATTTCAAAACCAGCTCATCAGATACAGTGGTGTTTTCAACTGCTATTTTATGCTCCTCGCATAGATTTAATGCTTCAAAAACTCAATGCTGTCTCCTGTCGCTAAAGCGGAATTCACCCCCATGCCGCTATCCATAAGTGACCCTTGCATTGAGGAAACCGAACAGATCTCAGTTCTCGGTATGTGCATCACAGACGACCTTGTGTGGAATGACCACATATTCGACGTTGCCAAAAACGCTGCTAAGTGTTTACGATGCAAGAAATTTTTAACCCTTTCTGATCTGGCTGTAATCTATAAAGCCTATATTCGTCCTAAACTCGAGTATAATTCCCATATTTGGGCAGGTGCTCCAATAACCCACTTGAGTCTTTTGGATAGAATCCAAAAAAGAGCTTTACAATTGATAGGTGATAGGACTAAAACAGAAACAATTGAATCTCTCGAGCACCGTCGCAATGTTTCTTGTCTTTCATTATATTACCGTTATTTTTACAAACATTGTTCTAGTGAAATAGCCAGTTGCATTCCTCCCCTAAACAATTTAACTGTACCACTCGCGCTTCGGGGAATGCTCATCAGTTTACCCTTGAGCCCAACTTCGGACGTACTGTTAAATTCAGAGATTCATTCTTTAGCCGCACTACACGAATGTGGAATGCCTTACCCGACTCTATATTTCTTTCCCATTGTGATATTCAGACATTCAAAACCAATGTGCATCGGTATCTCCTTTTAAATCCCCTCCCACTTTCCTAAACGCTCGCACTGTGATCAATCACTTGTCGATATGCATTAAATTTAACAGTTTTGTCAGATCCTGTGTTCTCTTAATACATATGAAACATTTCTGAAATTGTTAGACTTGGTTTGAGATACTGCTTGTTGCTAGTTTTTCACAAGCTTTTTGTAAACAATATCAAAAACACGAAGAAAAAACCAAAGGTAAATTGATCAACATAGAACTTTGTTGCGTTTTCGGCAATCCGATAAGAATTATAAGGTTCTATGTACAAAATTAAGGAATACAAGGTTCTATGTCAATAAGAAGATGTGTAATTTTTTTATTGGTCAAAGAGAGAATTATAAAGTTCTATCCGCCAATTTTGCTACATAGAACGTTGTAATTCTTAAATTAACTTCATTTTGGTTTTTAGAACCTTTGTTTTTTGCGTTTTACGCTTTATAGGGTGAATTAAGGTGCATATCCATGAATTCATTCGAAAGCGCTTAAAAATACGAATCCAACGACATTCATAACTCATTTTTCGTAAAAATGGCTGTTAGAACCTTGTAATTCTGGGCCGACGACCTGACAATGTAATGTCTGACAATTATCTACCAATGAGCTGACAATTAAGTTGTGTGTGTACACGGTTGGTAGAAAATCTACCAATCTCTTACAATTAATTGTCAGAAGTTGGCTGACAATTCATTTTCAGATAGCCGGCTTAATACCTACCAATTAATTGTAAGAGATTGGTAGATTTTCTACCAACCGTGTACACACACAATTAATTGTCAGTTTTTGTTGGTTATGGAAACTGACAATTAAACCTTGGCTGCAAATTTTCTGACAATGAAAAAATTGTATGATGCTAAAAAACGAACATCTTACAATTTCTTTATTGTCAGAAACGTCAGACAACGATAAAAATTGGCAGGCCTGACAATAAATTGTGTGTGTACACGATTATCAAATACCTTACAATTTACCGTCTTACAATTAATTGTCAGATACATTTTCTGACAATTAATTGGAAGATTACACGATTGTCAGCTAGCGTACACATGATTGTCAGATTTCTTACAATTAATTGTCAGACAATGATCTAACAATTAATTGTCAGACAAATTTTCTGACAATTAATTGTAAGACTACACGGTTGTAAGGCATTGTAAGCATGTTTTTCACTGACAGATCTGACAATATTGTAAGATCTACCAATCGTGTACACTTAGCTATACATACAAAACCAAGAATAAGAAATTGTATGAAAGTTTTCTCGATTTGTTTTTCGGTGGCTTGGAAGATGAAAATTTCCTTAATGTAGCCAAAATAAAAAAGAATATCCGTATATTTAATAAACTCATGTACACTTCTATTCCTAAAGTATGCATTTTTTTGATTCGAAATAGTTTTCCTAAAACAACCAACGTTCCTCAGCGATTCCTTCAATTGTTAAACTTGCTACTGCTCTTCGTTTCATGAGCGAAGGAAGTTGCCAAAAGTGTAGTGGCAATAATTTTAATTTAGGACTGACTCAATCGATAGTGTCAGTTGAATTAAAAAAGTGGTAGATGTGATTGAGGAACTCATTTGTGGAAAATGGATAAATGCTCAGCTAACATAGAGCAACAAGTCGTTCAAATTGTGATGGCCATGTAGTTTTCAAACTAAAATACACTCATTACATTCTATTTTTATTAAAATTGTTGTTTAACTTACTGTTTTGTGTCCATATTTTTTATCCGAATGCAGATTTTTTCATTAAAATGTTCTACACAACTGCTTCGAACCAGTTGTCTGATTTTGACGCTTATTACAACTGAAGCACAACTCAACTTACTTACATAATACGAAGAGACAACTGAAAAGTCGACCATTTTGTTAGTTGTCTGCTAATCGACAACTGGTTGTGCTTTGACAGTCAACTGGTTGTAATCGATAATACCAATTTTAAGAATTACAACTAAACTATAGTTGAGTTGTCTTCCATAATAGGGGGGCTATTTTCCGACTTACTGCTAATTCTTTATAACCCAAAACGCATCTATGGTAGGAATTGGTGAGAAGAGTTATACTCAAATTGAGAAGGAAGGCCTTGCACTCGTTTTCGCATGTAAAAAATTACACAAAATGGTGCCAATCATAAACCACTCTTCGAAATATTTTATTAAACAAAATTATTACTACGCACATCGCTAACCGCTTGAAAAGATGGGCTCCCATTCTTATGAGCTATGATTTCCTAATCCAACATGTATCCACCAAGGAATTTGGAAATGTTGATGTTTTATCAAGGTTCATAGATGGACAAAAACGTCAAATTTTATAAGATTTTATAATCGCATTCATCGAAAGCGATATAAAAACCATTCATCAAACATAGGTTTTCTACCGATCACACTCAACATGGCACGAAAAGCAACAGACACCACGGTTCTCAAAATTTTTAAATGTATTGAAAAAGGACCAGTCTTTAAAAGATATGCCTCCAAATGTTGTTCCATTTGTTGTCGGATGAAACTATACCCATAGTTGATAACTGCCTTATGATATCAGACAGTCTATTCCCGCCATCTCTCAATGACGGATTCTGAAACAGCTACATCGCGGTCATCAAGGAATAGGGGGGCACATTTGAACACATTTTGCTTTCCAGACTGATAAAACCTAAAATATTCGAGCAATTGGCCTGATATTTTTCTCACATGGAGAAATGTTTATATTAATTTTTTAATAAAAAATTATCAATAAAACTCAAAATTAATACTTTTGTTATATCATATTCATGTATTTGTTGAAAAAAAAAAAAAAAACAAAAATCCACAAAGATTAATAAGAAAAAAAAAACAAGCTAAATCTAAAACTTGGATTTTTAAGTAAAAGCTGGATTTTTAGTGAATAAGAATAAGCTTAAGCTAGCTAGTTAAAGATGACAAAAACATTTTTTACCTAAAACCAATATACTTGCCCTATAGAACAGATAATTGCTTGATTAATTGCTTGAAGCTGACTAAATTTTCTTTAAATGTCTTAAATATGTTAAAAAAAAACTAAAAAACACGCTTGTTCAAATCTATTACTGAAATAATATCTAATAACAAACTTAGTGTAATTAAGTTTAAAATTTATTTTTTCTCCAAAAAAATTTGTTCCTGTTTTAAAATCGCGCAGTATTTTTTTTTAAACTCTTACAACTAAGAAACGAAAACAAAACACTTCCACTAGCAAAAGGACCATTCACCTCTAAGTCCGAAAGACAACTGAGAGAATCAAGTAAAGTCAATGACGTTTATGGATAAATGGTATTGACAGGTTAAAATTTAAAATTACTTTTAAAAAAGAGTAATAAAGCAAAATTTTATAAGCATTGTTCAAATGTGCCCCACTCTCCCCTATAACATATGAAATCCATTGCATACGTTTACTTGTCCAAGATTGATTTCGTCATCGAGAACTATGTCAAACAGTGTCAAAATTGTGGGGCCGTATCAAAATCACCGACAAAAACAGAACTTAGCTCATGCCAAATTCCACATGAACTTTTGGAGCGGATTCACGCAGAAATTGGAGAACCAATACGAGGTATATATGGCTTTTTCGATCTTTTGGTAAATTGAACAGAGTATAGCACTCAACAATAAACACGGTTAAAACCAAGATACTTCAAAGCAGGTGATAAATTATTTTCGAAAACTTTTCAACGAAATAAAATGTACTGGGGGAGAAGCAAAAAGATGTACACTGTTCTTGTTCAAAGAAATCGAAGAAATCAGATAAGATCTCACGCAAATCGGCTTAAAAAACGTTTTACCGAAGATGTGCCTACAGATGATTCATATACGGATACCATAACAAATTTCGAGTCAGATTTTGAACACATTATTGAAGACGACCTTCTTAGTATTGGAAACACCGAAAATCTGAGATAACGCGAAGGAAATGAACCACGAGATGGCATCCCTCCAGATTAGAAGAGTTTAATGACCCAAGACTTCGCAGGTCAATAAGAATGAAGCGTGCACCGGTTCGTCTTGATCTTTAATTCAACAGAGGGATGTTGGCAATTCCTACTTATTCAGAATGCTGGCAATGCTGTGTAAGATACATTAGCTATATCTAAACGAGTCCATAGAGTAAGAGAGAGGATCATAATTTCATAATATAAAGCAGATGTATTATTTTTATTAAACTTTAAATAACGCTTTGATATATTATTGAATTATGAATAAAGAAATTGAATCAAAAGTAAAGCGAGTTCATAACGTTGAAAATCTTTTGTAGACGATTATCGAACTGAGACGCATTCTTGTTAAAGTTATTAGATGATTTCGTTTGCAAAAAATATTACACTATTTTAATTTCCATTCACTTACATTTTGAACGAAAAATTCCTCAACTCATAGACATATGTAAGTATTTATGATGTACATATGTAGTTCAAAATACTGGACTGATCGATTTTCGTCTATTAGAAATGATTTAGAATTATAGAGTTGTAATTGTAAATTTTTTGATTTACCCCTACCTTGAAAACATGGTTTTAGGTTGGCTTAAATCATTTTAACAAATTGTGAAAATTATATCCAAAACACGAACAAGAAATTATGTCTAGTAAAAAGTAGTAGAATTCTGAAAATTTCGTTTGAAATTTTTACGCTTTTTTTTCAGTGAAATGTACGTTTTATTTATTAATCGGAACGGCTAAAAAATACGAACATTTCATAGGTACAAATCAAAAGGAATTTTATTATGATCCGAACGAGTAAGATGATATGGCTGAGCCAGATAGTCAATTCTAATCTTTTCATTTAATGAGTGCTGAAGTCGGTACTTGTCTGTCTCAGCTCCTTGTTAGTTTGAATATGGCCCTTTTAATATTATGGTAACGTTGAAAACGATGATTTTTATCGTACTGTGAGTAGTTTACGTTGGAGAGTAAGTGCGATCCAAAACGGATCGGGGCAGCAATGATGTACATATGCATAATCCCTTTCGTCAAACATTCATAAATGGTTCAAAGCCGCATCGTTTTTTGTGTAGCAAATTCATTGTTGAAAACTTTGCATTGATCAGCAAACTTCTAACAAACAAGAGTTCAAAATTTTTGATGCGCTGTTGGTGATGTATTGGTTAAATACATCAGCATAGTAACCAAGCATTGATGTAATTTAGGCCAAGCTACAACTTAAAGAGATAGACAGATTTGTTTTGAAAATTGGTAAATATACTTTTGCAAGCAAATATTGAGGAACACCACCAGGCGACGTTGTTAGCAGTTGGTTATATCCAGGCGGTTGTTGCAAAGAATTTTACGGCAGTTACACCTTTTTTCTCATAATTTCAATTGGTTAACGAGTTGAAAGCAAATGATTCAGTATGCTCGGCGTTTTCAAGAATTGTTCTGAGAGAACAACCTACCTAAAAAGTAAGTTGTATGTCAATTAACCAGGAATTGTGCAAAATCTTGAGGCTGATATCCAAGAAGAAGTGAGGGCGATAGGACCTGAAATTCTAAAAGAAGTAATAGAAAATACTCTGGTAAGAGCACGTCAGTTCAAGCAAACAGTGGGTACTATTTGAGGAATATTATCTTTAAAACATATTTTCGAACCAGAATCTAAAATCTAATAAGTGCCAAAGTAAAATATAATCAGAAAGAAAAATGTTATTTATCAAATAAATCATAACGTTACTTACTGCCACCCTTTACTTCTAGGTAGCCCCAATTATAATTATGTACTAAAGTTGTATGATAAGAAGTCAGTACTTTAAAAATTGTGCTTAGTGACATGTAGCTTAGCATCTCAAAAGCAAATCCATGCATTTGATTAATCGTGGATTCTATTATCTATACCTATTTCTAGACAAAAAAGAACGGTTCCTCTTAAGTTTTAATTTTTATTTATTAATCTATATGTATGTGCAATTTATAATTACAATTCTTTTATACAATTTTATGTAATGTAACTTAATACTACAAATTTCTTATTGACCTAGTGACTTAATAATAAAACGGAATTACATTTTTAATAATAGCGATATTGTAATATACCATCTTTATTATCTCCAACAGAATTAACTATTAATTTAGAATCACGAATATTATTTAATAATTTTTGTTTTTCACATTATTTTACAAAAACAAAAAAAAAATATTAACAGCACTAAGTTATAAAAATATGCAAATCAAAGATAGTCTCGATCCAAATGATAGATACTACATCAAATAGTTGTTAGTATAGGTAATTGTTTGTTTTCTTATATTTACACTCTCAGAGTTCCTTGAAGGTCTATATAAATATAAATAAAATTTTAAAAAGTAATTTTCATTCAAATCAAAATACTGACATGCATAAATAGTACGAAAATATGTTCTTAAAATTTTAATTTTTGTTTACTTTCCTTTATTGTTTGTTTAAAGAGTATTCAAGACTCACTTTCTCTGTCTTTCTCTCTGTCTGTCTCTCTCAGTTCGAACACATGATTTCTTTGAAATTGTTTTTATATTTTGAATATTTCAAAATTATTACAAGTTACTAGGAGGTCCTCTGGATCGATGTCCATAAACACCGGAATGTCTAGAGCCAGGACGTGAATGAACAATTGCATAATGATCGGTATCAATTGGTAATGACCTTCAAGAACAGTTTTTTAAGATTTATATTATTACATGTCTTTTAGAAGGGAATTTTGATTAAGAGTAAAGGTTGTAGTTGTTTTTCAAGATAACAATGCATTTCGAACATTGTATTTAAAAAAAATTAAATATAATTTGGTTAGAATATCTCAAAATGTTTTGTCTTTTTGAATTTTTTTTTTTTAAATAAATATAAGTTAGATAAACTGTGTCTTTTTGGCAGGCTGCTACTGTACAGATCTTTATAAAATAGAAGCAATATAAAACAAATCAAACAAAATGTTATGTGGAGTGTTGTTGAGGAGAAGTAGAATGGTAGTACATGATTTAGTATCCAGACCTATTCGATTGAATTGTTGAGCCACCACTCGCGTATCCTTTGTTATGACCTTCACGTCCATGTAGGGAATACCTGGATCCATATTGACTTCCGTGCCAACTTCTATATGGATCATATTCTTCAATAATTGATGCATCTTTTTCAATTATCTAAAATGAAAAAAGAGAATTAAATACAAAATTGGTAGAAATTGAAATAAAAAAAAAAGGTTTTAATAAAATCAATGGTGCAAAATTTTAGTATGATACTACTTAACAATTTGCTAACTTAAAAGTAGTTTACTAATTCATACTTTTAAAAATTATCTTACTGCTTCTGAACACACCTAGAATAATGGCAGTTCATGCAAAAAACTAATGTCGTTTTTATTTGGCAATCCGGAATCTCTCTCTCCGATCCGGGATCCCAACTGAACACTTTTTTGATTCTGACGATTCTGAAGTTGGTTGTGATTTTATATGTGAAACGTCAAATGTGGATAATGTTATCCATTTCAAAATCAAAAATAACATGGGTATTCATGGAGACGTGGAAAACTCAGATAAACCTCAGAAACGAGTTAATTGTATTTCCGCTGAAAAGAGCTGTCAAACTTTGACAGTCGTTTAACGAACAGCTGATTTTTTCCCACATTTACGCAAGTATTTCTTAGGGGGTGTTTATGCAAATATGTGGCAGAAAGTTATATCTTTCTGCAAAGCGAAAATTTATCTCGTTGCTTGAATACCCTTAATGTTTGTTGACAGAAAACCACATCGCACAATTATGATTCAAAAAATGACAACTCTCTAGTTTGACGCTTGAGTATATGAATGTGTGAGTGCTTCTTATTTCGATTCAGATTTCAAATCTAGAAGCAAATTTTTCTTCATTTTAGAATCAGAACTGTCATTTTTTTTCCCAAGTGAACACTTTCAGAAGACTCCAGAAGGCTTTCGGATTGCCAAATACAACCGACATGACATTAGTAAACAGATCGGTTTTGATGTTTGTAAATGTCAAAGAGTAATATAAAGTTAACACGATTCTAAAAATAAAATAAAATAGGTAGTCGATGATTTTAACTTTAATAAAAGGCTAGAGAAAGTATAATTCGATTAAAATTTGAAAAACCGTCTAGGATAAAGTTTCATAACAAAACAGCTTTAAAATCGTACAAATTTAAATAGATTTAAGTTTAAACGCTTGATGGAAAATAATATTTGACATATTTAAATTAGATTTAAACATTTGTTTAAAATGTATGTTTATTTAAACAAATGATTTTGGATGGAACACTTTTATTCACTACAGTAATGTTAAAAATGTTAAAATTTGTTGACGCTTTGAAAAGAATCAGTGCTCTGATGATGTCTCACTAGGACGAAACACGTTAGCCTTTTAAAACATTTCAATAAATGTTTTTTATAATTTGTATAAAAAAACAAGTATTTAAGTCTATTTTCAATATGTGATAAAAGAGAACCTGGGTTCCAAAAGAATCCAGATTCTTCAAAATACCAAAAGCACGTTCTTGTTGTCAAATGGCCATATTATTATGTATTAATCGATTCACATGAACGTTTCTATTTTTGAAACCTTTTGACCACAAATTAGGTATATGCATTTTATTTTATTTTGGTGCAATCAGTTCCCTACTAAATGGAAAAGGGTAGCAGAATACTTAAACAAATGTTCTCACGAACGAACCGAATAGAGCTGTATAAGTATGTACTGTACATATGTCCCTAATTTTCCAAACGAGGTTACCATACCACTGCCTGTGTGCACCTTTTAACAAAATATTTTAAAGAACTTACCTCAGTTCGTGCACAACTAAAGCTCATTGCCGTGCAAAGAAAGATATTCATAAGCAACATAATTAAGAACAATACTCCGAGAGTAATTGTTAGCCATAAAAGCCATGATGGTCGTATGCCACCATTTTCACATAGCGGCGAGACTACTGAAAAAAGTTAAAAATAACAAAAATAAATATCGACATCTAAACCTTTTTTAAATTTAGAATAATAATTTTCATACAAGGAGCCTCTGCTGGATCAAGGACAAATACTGTTGTTGCACCTAAAAGGCTTCCTTCGTCGGTTTCGTTCAAAGTCCGACCACCTTTGACTGGTGATGTCCAACTGAGTCCTGCAATAGTGCGCTCATCTTCACAGAAAAGGTCTTCAATGCATTTAGTTGAGCACTGATGTATGTCACATTGGAGATGAACTTCAGAGCCTTTCGTCGCAAAAAATATCAAGATCAATAAATTTATAGAAAATGTTTTTTTTTTTAGAACAGATTCAAACCTTCGGGAAATTTGAACATTGATTTCAGTGAAGCACTTGCTGATGTTCCATCGGCATTTGGTGAGAATGTGGTTATAATTTTCGAATCAATGGGACAGCTTAAAAAAATTATTTGGTACATTTGAAGTTTTGTTTTATGTTAAAAATGTCTTACCCTTTTTCGTCAATCAATTTAATACTGACATTCTTTTTATCGAAGGCAAAGCAATTTGATACCCTTATGCCGTTGGTTGCTACGGGGTTTTGGTAAAAATTAATGGGTTATGATTTATTGTTTTCGTGGGTAATTAAATATTAAAATTTAAATTACCATTTGGCTTTGTTAATTCAGCTCGGATCGTATATTCATGACCGTAAACGGTTTCTCGAACTCGTCGATCGTTTTCTAAGAACTTCAGAATGACATGAGCATTGTCATCTCTGTAAAACAAAAAAAAAATGGTTAAATACAAAACTATAACAAATACAGTTTAACGCCTTTGAATATATTTTTAATTAAAGAATAAAATAAATATAAACAACACATTATCTCGTGTGTTGTTAGGTGATGTTTCGTTATAGCTCCTCCATGGTTCTATATTGTTATATTATGTGATGTGTCGAAATTTCTTCTGTTCTTACTGCACCAAACCACATTGTTACTTTCTTCGATATACATATGTATGTATGTATGTACATTCATAGGTACAATAGGGCAAGTTTTGCATTTTGAATAAAAATCGAACTCGAGATTTTGATCAAAGTTGACATTACGAATTCCGTCTGTTTGTATATCTGTTATTTTTTTTTTGAAAAATCAGTATCTTGAAAATTCACTCATTTTAAGTTTTTGAAATCATTTCTTAAAATTTAGGCCCAAAATTTCAAATAGACTATTGTTAAGGTATTAGTATGATACTTCTTAACATCAAAGTAATTTACTATCTCGTTCTTAATTTTAATCATTTTTTAACTAGTATTGTACTTAAGCAATTTTCTCAATGAATTGTTTTTGAACACACCTAAAACAATGACAGTTCGTGCAAAAAACTAAGTAAACAGATCTTTTTTGACGGATGTAAATGTCAAAGAGTCATGAGAAGTTAGACGATACTAAAGCGCGGAACAGATTGACTGGCTGAACACAATAGAATGCTGCAACTGGAGCTGCATCTGCAACTGGAAGAGCTGTCAAAAAGTGTCGTACGTACTTTTTTTATGCGCTCACAATGAGGCTGTACAGCTTTCATGTTTTGTTGTCATTTGTTGGGTCAGGTGTTGAATCTTTGACAAATTGTAAATATTTTAAGTAATTGAAACTATAAAATGGACACTGAAATTGATGATTTTCGTCCATTATTTTAATTAAAATTTAACCACGAAATTACAATAAAACAAAACAACACTTAAAAGCACTGACAGATATATAAAATTTGAAATGTCAAAATTGCTGCACGAAAAAGTTAAAAGTTCGCCAACTCTTGCAGCACCGACTGCTGTTGCGTTGTGTTGTGTTCGTAACATTGAATTTACGTGTATTGAATATTTTGACAGCTATTCCAGTTGCAGCTCCGTCTCCATTGTGTTCAGCCAGTGAACCAGCAACAGCACCGTAAACAGGAACATTGGCAGCCATTAATTTAGAGCCAATGTATTTCAATTGTTCAACACACATAAGAACAGCAACAGCAACGCCAACAGCGTCGTTAGGCCAAGTCCTAAATTTGATGTTGCTGGTGCAGTGTTTTCAACTTTCCCACTGCAATATTCAGTGGCACCACAATGAAAAACTTTTTTTCGATATGAAATGTCAAACAGATGAAACGACGTTGCTGGTGGCAATGTGTTTGAGAAATGTTTGCTGGCCAGCGTGCTGTTTGCTGTTGACGATGCTGATGCTGTTGCTGATTTAATCTGTTTCGCGCATAACAAAATAAATAAGCTGTTTGATGATTTAAAATTTAATTAAATGTTAGAGAATGTATGGTGCTCAACAAAATTAAAATTTGCAAAATTGTTGTTTTAACCATGTATCATACTAAAATTGTCTTAACACCGTACTAATTACACTAACTTTGCGCCTATATAATTAAATACTTAAAATTGGCATCTCATATTTTTATTTAGAAAAATGTAAAAGAAATTTCTTATATAAAAATAAATTTAATAATGAATAAATAAATTAATAATATTTATACTTTTCTAGAAATCAGACTGTAATTTTATGCATTTGAACATTTGTCTCTAATTAAATCCATGTTTTTATTTCCATTTATGTAGTTTGCCAAAAATTAAGATTTGAAAAATTCTTTAAAGCAAATAAATTCTAATCGACATAAAACATAAAATATCCAATACTGCTATAATAGAGCAGCATGGAAATAGTGAAAATTAGTAACGTTGCTACAAAAATAGAAAATTTCAAATCAAAAAGCAAAGTTTTTATAGAAAAAGGTAACGTCTCCACAACGATATTTCTAAATAATTTTTAAATTTCCAAATGCTTGTTTCTCATCGTTTGTTGTTGATGTTATCGAAAATAAAAGTCAAATTGGTGCTATACATATACATATACTGATTTCAGCAAAGGTTTTGACTCAGTAAACCACAGCATTTTACTTCTTAAACTTGATGCCTTTGGAATCCATTCAAGCTTACTCAAATGGATTTCTTCATTTTTAAGTCGCAGGGTTCAAAAAGTTAATATTCAAGACTATACTTCAAGGTCAATTAAATCTACGTCTGGTGTTTCTTAGGTTAGTCACCTTGGCCCATTGCTATTTATTTTATTCATTGATGACATTGTGAGCTATATTAAATGTAGCAAATGCCTCATTTATGTTGATGATCTACAATTATTTTTAAAAATAACATGATGTGCAGATGACTGTCTTAAGTTGCTTATATCTTTGTATATATGTATAACCTAAAGTATTATCATGGAGCGTGATTTTGTATTGCAAACGCTAGCCTGGTGGTGGCGCACGCTTTTACAGTGGAGAGTAGGATAACATACAAAACAAGTAGTAAAAAAGAGAATATTTTTTTTATTAAATTTAGCAAAGACAAATCTAGTAATTGCAATTCTTGATAGTACTATAAGTTTTATATACAAAGCTTATATTACTGGCGTAACTTAAACAGCTCAAATCTAAATATAAGGAAATGCTTCATAATTTCCCATTCACTTACTCGTATGAGCTTACGTATTCTATTGAATCCAAGCCTCTTCAGAGATCAGATCAGTAAAACTGAAAGATTTGGGTATTCTTTTTAAATCAAAATTTTCATTCTCTCCTCATATTGATGCGATTGTTGCTATTAAAGCCAACTTAATGTTGGGGTTCATTAAAAGGAACTTCACTGATTTCTCCGACCCATAAGCACTTGTATCATTATATACTTCTCTAGTCAGACCAAATCTTGAATACTAGGATGTTACTTGAAATCATTGTCAATAAATATTGTCAAGTGTTTAATAAAATACGTTGAAATTTTTATCTAAGTTCCCAAGCCACGCAAAGCTTTTTAGGGTTGCAATCTCTCAGGATATTGTTTTGTGCGATATTCTTTGCTAAAACTAGAGATGTATCGAATTATAGGCTTTCCACACCGAATTAAAATCTCAGATTTCAGCAACAAGATTATGAAATCTCATTGAAGCGTTCACACTGAACAGAACCAGAATTTCGTTTGACGTTTCTGTCATATTGCCAATTACTTTGAATTTCTTGTTTATATGAACAAAAAACTGAACCCTGATAAATTTAGAATTCATGATGATAACTGCGTTATCTTACTTATATTCATTGGTTAGATTATAGTTTTATTTGAATTTCCTCTGAGTTATAAACAATCGACCGCCCTTCAAAAGCTGCAGCCATTTCCTTATCAATGTGCCCATTTTTCCTGCTTCCTCGGATATAATTTATCTTGTCTCCCCACATTTTTGTTTGTTTTTTCTGATTTCCGTTTTCTACAAGTGCATTAATTATTATTTATTTCGTTTGTTAAACTTTTGATTTGGAAGAAAACTTACCAGACCTGACAGCGTAGGTAAAACAAATACCTACATAATAAGAATGACAAAATAAATGGCGTTCAAGCAAAAATACATTTTTATAGTTATCTGCTTTTTCGCTTGCTAACAAGGCTGACTATTTCAAAAGGTTTGTTTGTTTTGTCAATCTTGTGTTTGAAAGTAGATTTTGAGGACATTTTGTCGTAATCTAGTAGATTTGGAAATCTGAAAATGTATGGGAAATCTAGTAGATTTGGATGAGATTTTGAGTATTTTGCTTGAAATCTATATTTTGATTAGGTGTGAATAGCGTATTACTCTACTTTATAAATACAGGGTGGGCTTTAGTAGTTTCTGTTTAAATCATAGGTTATTTTGACACTGACAACTGTTTCCTGCTGGAAATTTTGACAGATATTCAGTATCATACCTCCGCGGAACTAAATAAGTCGCTTTAAGCTTGAACAACGCTCGGCTGCTGTAGCCGAGAGTGTGAGACTAAATTCACGAAAATCAACTCGCTATCGATCTCAACAGCTCAACATTTCACGCACTAGCCTGAGGAGAATTCTGCACAAAGCTCTCGGATTATTCGCTTACAACGTCCAAGACCATCCATGCGATCCAGTCGTGGATTTTATTTTCATATATGAAGAAGTTTTGGGCCTTGGATCGTAGCACCTCATTGATGGCATTTTATAAAAGAAGTATGCCATCTAAAGGTGGTATATGTGTGTATATTACGAGTGCATAATATGTATGTATGTACGTAGCCGTAGTAGCTTCAGTATTTGTGATTGATAAGTTGAAAATTTAATCAATTATATTTAAAAATACTGTATTTCACTTCAGCTAAGCACATTTTTTGGTGTGAGTTTGCATTTATTTAGTTCTGTATGATTATAGGTATTTTTTTTTATATTCATCCAAATCGAACTACTATCATCAGTTTTTGTTTATTAATGGCTTTTCTAATTCAACACAGAAGATTGAATCAAATTCTCCCAATTTTATAAGATATTTATTAGATATTACAAAGCAGTTGATCGTTTATAAAAGAAAAAAAAACTTACTTTGGAAATCCAGTCTTGCCGCAGGTTATTACATAGAATTTATCATCAGCCAATTCTAATGTCTTATGTACTCTAACTGCAAGTTGAATTGATCTTTCTTCGGTTTTCTGCATGGAACGTTTAAAAATAAAACGAAATAAAACATTGTTAAGGTTTGAATAAAATATAAATTATTTAGTATTCTACTCGTATAATTACAATTTAAAAATATTAACGAAAAAGAAATATATGTAGCTGGCTTAGGTGTTAGGTTACCTAAATACGGTAGATGGTACATATTATTTTTGTTTTGATTACAAAACATCAGTTTTTCTTTTTGTAAATCGTAAATAGATTAGGAAGCAAATTATTTCAAATGTGAAGTGTGACGGTTTGGGTATATTTTACTTCAATTACTATGGTTATTGTTTAGAGATATATGGTTATGGTTGAGTAGCACCCAACGGCAAAAGTTCAGTTGTTATTTTGATTAGTCGCAATATAGGTATTATAGTTTGGTAACGCATAGTTAAAAATATTAAGTTAAATTATAGCAAAATTAATGATTACCTTCAAAATTTTTTAACTATTTTGTTTCAAGGTTGAAAGTTATGAGTATATCCTATGTTTTCATACAAAAAATCATTACTTTTTATCTGTGGCAAAGTCTCAACATTCTTTTTCAAACAAAATGAAATGGATAACAAACAAGACTGCAGCCTTTTTGGAAATTTACGAGTAACTACAAAAATATTTTCACTGTAACAGTAACGGTCAGCAGTCAAAATTTATATTCTGTGCAGTTAATAAACTACATATATGTATGATCGACTTTAAGGTTATTAATTGCAGTACCTTTTATTTAAATGGTTTAAGTAATAAAGTCTTTTGTATTTGTATGATTTTTATGTATATAGAATATTCGGCATTATATTGCAAAATGGGATGTGTCTTGTTACATACCAAGCTTATTGACAAAAACAGAATGCTATGCAAATATGAATTTATGCAAGAACAAAAATTATAAGTAGTTGTAGTGGTTCCTTAAAAAAATTAGCTTTTGTGTACAAAATTTTTAAAATATTTTTAACAAAAAGTTTTGGTACGCCAACCTTAAGTTTTTATTATTATATGAATGAGAGTTAAATTTCCAAGAAAAATATAAAGCCGTTTTTGAGATATCGAATTTTCAAAAAAAATGATTTTTTTTTTCCAAAAATTTTTTTTGAGTTTTGAAATGCAATGTTTTTTAAACTTTTAAGGAGCTAATTTATAAAAAAAATTCATTAAAATCCGTTATGCCGATAAATGAGAAATTCAAAATTGAAAAAAATCGTTCTATGGTAGGTAGCGTCAGTAATATCTTCTTTTCAATTTTTTTTCTATTAAATAAAAGATCGAAAGAAATAAAATTTTAGCTAAATTCTCGGAACCGTTTTCGAGAAAAATACGATCTTCGAAAATCATTTTTTAACATTTGTATGGAGGGTACCGTTATTTTTAGGTAAAATAATTTCTTTTTTCTCATATCTTGTAGATTATATTAAGAAACTTTTATTTATCAATTCTTAAAATAATCAAGTATGAGGTTTTCAAAATATTGAGTTTTCAAAAAAAATTTAACATAAAAAAAATGATCAAAATCGGTCGGACCGTTTTTGAGAAAATCAAAAACAAAAAAATGGTTCCAAGGGGGTACCAAAAATAACTATTTTTTGGAAATTTGCTTTTAACCATTACCTAGCTTTAACTAAATGAAATTTTTCGATTTTTTTTTTAAATCTGTGGGATAGTTTTTGAGAAAAAAAAATATTTATAAAATTTCGAAAAAGATTCTTATGGCAGGTACCGTTATTTTTGGTCTTAAAAAAAAAAAAGAAAAAAACGCGTGGGGAAAAATCAAAACCCATATCTACCAAGTTTAAAGAAAATCGGCCGAGTCGTTTAGCCTGTAGTCGAACAGACAGAATTGCGAGACCCATTTTTTTGGTCTTCGCTATTATCGTAATGTAAACTTTGATCAAAATCTCTGGTTCGCTTTTTTTTACGAATGCATAACTTGCATATAAGTCGCAAGTAAAATAAAAAGCAGCATAAAAGTGCGAATTGGACGAGTTGTAATAACTGTAGCGCCTCAAAATAACATTTTGTCAATTGGACTTGTTGAGTTATTGATTCAAAATAATTATTGTTTAATTGCCTCTTGAAATCTACTTAGCTTATTTATTTCAGAAGGTAAGGGTGCCAAGTTTAATTTTAAATTATTTAAAAATAGTAAATAGTAATTAAATAACAGTATTCTGATATTCCACCGGTCACGGGTGGAACGGTGTAAAATAATTTTTTGTTTGAACCAATGTTTTATTTCTAAATAATTTTTCTCAAAGGCGAAAAACTGAACCTTAATGTATTTTGAATATAGATATCTACGGTGTTTTCTTTTGTCATGGACAAATAAAATACATGATTTCCAAATAGGGTATGTTTCTACAGAAATTTATTTCGCTATTTCGCATTTTTATTTAGATCTTTTGGTTTCTTAAACAAAATATTCCTAGTTTCTATAAGAAGATGCAACTTTTTTTTAAATCATTAAATTCGTTTTTATTTTACATAGATCACAATAATTCTGCAGTTTTACCAACATTAAAAATCAAATAAGTTTTAATTACTGAAAGCCTGATATCATTGCTTAGGATTGTTGAACTGAACTCTACAAAAATTTGGTATTTACAAGATCACCCCTAGTCAATTGATGAGTGCAAGTGGGATCATCTTGACAGTATCATTAACAGCAATTTTGAACTAACTCAAAATTTATACGCGTTTTTTTTCCAAAATTGTCACGAGGTTGTGAATATTAAAATTCTATAAATTGTTTTCCTGTCTATAAATTACAGTTATTTAAGAGCTTAACCTTCAAGATCCGTAAAAAAATTACTAAAATTACATAGATTTAGAAGTCGATTTGTTTTTTATTAAAATCGATCCCTAATTTACACCTATGGAAACGAAATGTTGCATACCGACATCTAAAATGGACTTTTCTGTGGTGAATTAAATTTATTAAATAACTTATAATTCATGCAGGTCCACGCCCTTGGACCTTTCTTAAATAAATAATGATTATTTTTGTAGATTCCATACTACTGCAGTCAAATGCATCAATCAGAATTTATTGAAAACAAGAACGGTAGGTATTCGAGAAAAAGAATGCATTGTCGGCTTCGAATTCGGTGACAAGATCACGTACAATTCCTGAAAAATTTATGAAACCACTTTTAGTTGTGACAAATTGTAAGAAAGACTTCCTTGTTTCCTCGTCTTGAACGCAAGCAAATTTACGATCATATCAAATTATATTTCAACATTCTTGAATACCAGATTCGTCTACATCAATATGTCCATGTCCATACTATACAATGTACTACACATATATATACAATATACATATATAACTCTCGGAATGTATGTAAATAAATTTATCAGTAAATGTTTATTATTAAAAAAGAGTAGTAGTATTAGTAATGAAGAATTGTTAGCTTACATCCGCACTCACGTTGCTAACCAGAATGCCACAATAATCCGGCTGTCCCTGGCTTGAAAATAAATTCAGACTAAATCCAACTGTATCGGATCCATTGCCTAGGACCATGCAGCTAGGAATGCGAAAATCTCTGGCATGAACAGCTCCTGAGTATGGTCCATTGAAGTGGACCTTGATGTTCATTGTCCCGGCTTTGCATGTTGCTGATACGCGTGGAGCAAATTCCGTTAATGGTGTTTCTTGACATGATACCTGAAAGAAAAGTTAAAGAACAAATATTTAATAAATAGTGACAAATTATTACTATAATTTAAATAATTCAAAAAGTAAAGTAATACATATTCGGTTTTCACTTCTTAAACGTGACCGTGATTTAGGACCTGTTTTATTCTTTTTTAATTAACGAAACCTCAATGCCCCAGCGATTTGTTGCATCTTATTAGAATCACTATTTATATCACCACTTTTATTGTTTGCATATTTGCAGCTAACTATACTTTTTTAACTACTTCTACAGACAGAGTTGACATCAGAGCAAATGGATTAATAAAACATATTTTAATTGATATTTATTAGAGCGTGCTGGTTTGTTTATTTGAAATTGCAACATTTACAATTCCAGTTGAAAAAAGACTTTGTTTGAGAACAATAACCTCAACTGTTTATTGTGTTCCACAAAAAAGTTGTTTGAGTTTAATGTGTTTCTATTTGACATATGCAATTTATTTACCAACGTGTGGTATACTTTTTTATGTTTCTTTTTTTTAGGTTTCCATCCTTTTGGAGCAGTTAAATGCATTGGTAGATGTATTATGTTTGAGTAACACACCAACCAAACCATATGCAGTATATCTTCAATTTATTGATATACTTAAGTGTTTCTTTGCACTTAAAGCAAACAAAACGCAACATTCGTAGAGTGAATGAATTTTTCAAAGTAAACTTAGTGTAAACCCAAGATTGTTGACTTCGTGCGTCTTTTAGGGTTGCCATACTTTTTTCCCTATTGGGGGAACCTTGAAACGCCACGTAAAAAAAACAACAGTCTAAAATTTTCTGACGGATATCCTGTCGAAATAGACAAATAAATAGAAACATTTAGGATACAGGTGAAAATTTTTACACACCGTTCGACATCATAATAACAAATTAACTCCTTAACGTCCACGTTAATCCGACATATCAAAGCATGCAAACAAAGTAATTTAACGTCAAGTGTCGAAAACATCCATGCAAGACTAGATTGCACGTAAAAAAAGAATAAGAAACAAAATTCAGAGATTTAGGCCGGTATTCACCGAGCGCACATAACTTAAGAACAGGGTTGCAAAAGCTTAAGTCACTTGTTAGCTTAAGCTTGGCTTTAATTCACAAGCTAGTGAGTGACTTATGAATTAAAATAAATATAATTCAGCAGCTAGGAACTGACTTATGAATTAAAAAAAATTTAATTCACAAGTCAGTTGGTGATTTGTGAATTAAAAAAATTTAAATCATAAGCTTCTTAGTGACTTATGAATTAAAAAAAAATAATTTAGAAGCTACTAAGTGACTTATGAATTAAAAAAATTTAAGTCATGGGCAAGTAAGTGACTTATGAATTAAAAAATTTTAATTCCCAACCTACTAAGTGACTTAGGAATTAAAAAAATTCAAGTCATGAGCAAGTAAGTGACTTATGAATTAAAAAAATTTAATTCAAAACCAACTTAGTGACTTATGAATTAAAAAAATTTAATTCAAAACCAACTTAGTGACTTATGAATTAAAAAAAATTTAATTCATAAGTTAATGGATAAATACTGATTAGAAAAATTATGAAATGGATAATTTATAAGCTAGCGTGATAATCTTATGATTTAAAAACTAGATTTGAAAGCTTTCGTTAATAATTAAATAATTATGTAGTCAAAACAAGCTTAAAAATTTCCAATCTACCAACTAACTTATGAATTAAATTTTTTTTAATTCACAAGTCACCAACTGACTTGTGAATTAAATTTTTTTTAATTCATAAGTCACTTACTCCCTGATGACTTGATTTTTTTTAATTCACAAGTCACTTAGTAGGTGGTGAATTAAATTTTTTTTAATTCATAAGTCACTTTGTTGCTCATGACTTAAATTTTTTTAATTCATAAGTCACTTACACCCTGATGACTTAATTTTTTTTAATTCATAAGTCACTTGGTAGGTGGTGAATTAAATTTTTTTTAATTCATAAGTCACTTAGTAGCTTAGGATTTAATTTTTTTTTAATTCATAAGTCACTTTGGGGGTTGTGAATTAATTTTTTTTTAATTCATAAGTCACCAAATATCTTATGAATTAAATTTTTTTAATTCACAAGTCATCTATAGATTTATGACTTAAGGATTTTTTAATTCAAAAATTCGCAACCCTGCTTAAGAAGCTCATAAACCTATTCACCAAGCAATATTAGTGAAGATTTACGAGCGCTCTTAAAAGTTAGGAGTGGTCCCGACCAATCCTAACTTACGAGCGCTCTCTTCGAAAGTTTGTTCGCTTGTGCGTGTGCCATGCACGCATTTGACTCGAATCCGTGTGAGCAATGCCAAGTAGAAGAGTATCCATTTGCTGTCAAGACCAACATTCCACAACATTTCACAGTTTGGGTATGCCTGAACAAGAGAGAGTGGCTCTCATTTTCGAAATTCGAAAAACACTTGCGAGTGGTTGGTGAATACCCCACAGAAATTTCAAGTTAAGAGCCTCGTAAAGTTAAGAGCCGTTTAGGAGCGCTCGGTGAATACGAGCCTTAACCCTAATCTCAACATTTCTTATGAATGCAGTTCCAAATTGCAAAGAAGAGGTTAAGCTCATACCTCAACTGACGTGTTTGCGCGGAAGTGAATTCCAAAGGCGTATTGTAGTGATAAAAAATTGTCTTTCGGAAGTTAGGCATGGAAACTGTTGAAGAATTAAGCAAGTCGATCTGTAGATATCGAAAACTGAATTTTACTGTACTCTCAGCATCACAATTATAAAACATTTCAGAACAATGGAAAAGCATGGGATAACCAAAGTCTTTGCAAGAACTAGCCCTGTTTTTAGTGGTGTAAGTTTTTGAGCAGTTCATAAGGTTCGAAGAACCTGTTGAATAGCATTCCTAAATTTTTCGAGGTATCTACGAAATCAATTGCTAAATTATTGAGTATAATTGAGGGAAAATAAGATGACCGGAGTTTCTTTGTTGCAATAACTAAACATTTACATTTCTTAGGATTTAGGCTGGTATTCACCGAGCGCTCATAACTTAAGAAGCTCATAAACCTATTCACCAAGCAATATTAGTGAAGATCTACGAGCGCTCTTAAAAGTTAGGAGTGGTCCCGACCACTCCTAAACTTACGAGCGCTCTCTTCGAAAGTTTGTTCGAAAATTCGAAAACTAAACAAACTAAATAAACGACGACGCTGAGTGCAAAACCAAAACCAGTTATCGTCACCAGCAACGCTCCCCAAACAAAATACGAAATTGACCGAAGGATTCTCACTGCCAGCTGCCATTCAAGTTCGAAAACAGTTTGATTTCACAGTTTGGGTATGCCTGAACAAGAGAGAGTGGCTCTCATTTTCGAACTTCGAAAAACACTTATGAGCGGTTGGTGTCTTGGTGAATACCCCAAAGAAATTTCAAGTTAAGAGCCTCGTAAATTTAAGAGCCGTTTAAGAGCGCTCGGTGAATACCAGCCTTAGTGACAGGTAATTGTCTGAAGATCACTTAGGTATCTTTGAAGTTCTTCATTCAATATACTGGCACAATTCTCTATTAGCCCTAGAGGAGAATTTCAATAATTTTGGATATCATCAGCTTAAATATGCGTCAAAGAATTTAAAATTATGTTTTTTTTTATATCGTTGATGTAGAGCGAGAGTAAAATAGGGCCCAAAATCGATCCTTGCGGGACAGCTCTCACGAATGGAAGTAGTTCAGATAAAGCCCTATCTAGAGATACAGACTGTTTTCTTTCACTAAGATATGATCCAAGTAACTTAACAGCAAAAGGAGACATATTAAAGTAGCGGCGTAATTTATCAATAAGAATAGAGCGGTGAACCATATCAAATGCCAAGAAGGATAAGAAAGGTAATGTGGTCCTGTGTACGCCGGTGTAACAGAGCAGTAGTTCAAGTGTGTTTGGGACGAAATCTAGATTGAACTGAAACCAGAAGACAATCAATTACGTGTAAGATACTTGTTCACCTTCCTGTCGATTTAGGAATTGGTATTATTTTGGAGTAAAAATTACATAATTAAAGAAAATTTTCAAATGAATGAATATCTCGGAATCTTAAAAATAAAAATAAAAAATGCAAAACAAAATTTTCAATAAATGCATTTTCTATACTTATACTAAATTTCCTTCAGAAATTTCTTAAAAAAAATTCTATTTCCATTTAAAGTATTTCATAATATGCATTTAAGGAAATTAATTAAGAAAACAATGGTTCGCCAGTTTTCAAGATATAAGATTTCAAAAAAAAAATTGATTTTTGTTTTCAATCTCAAAAAATATTTGTTAGAAAATGTAAATGTATACATATATACAAAATAATTTTAGTAAAAATTTTGATTGAGATCGGTGGACCCGCTAATAAGAAAGTCGAGAATAAAAAAAACCGTTCTATGACGTTAGTTAATTTTTTTTTGTCAAAAGCGTTGTAGCCGTTTTTAAGTTAAATAAGACTTTTCAGGGCGGCTGTATGGCAGGTAGCGTTAGTTTTGGAGCAAAAAAAACTCATTTATCCCCCTTGTTTATGTTTTTGTCTAATATAATGAATATTTTTCAGGATTTAACTTGGAATTATTAAGATATAAACGTACCGACATTTTCATACATAACTATAAATGTGAATTTTCTAAAGTGGACAAATCTAAATACATACTTAGTTAGAAAAACAATGCATTTTCTAATTTTCTAAAAATTTGTTGTTTTTGCGACCTTTAGTCCATCAAAAAATATATTGTGTCTTAGAAGGGTAAGGCAGCTTGGTTCCTGGGCGAAATGCATTTGGACTAAAGGTCTTTTCATTTTCAATTGATCTAATAAGAAACATCTCATAATATTCAGTGTTCAGTTGTCTTTTCAATATTTATATATAGGCTCCCGGAAATAACGCCAGAATTTATATCTGGAAAAAACGCCAGAAAATGTTATTTGTTCAAAATTGGAAAAAGCGCCAGAAATCGTCTTGGAAAATAAGCCAGAAATGTTGGAAATAGTGCCTGCTAGGTATGGAAAAAGAGCCAGGAAGCAAAAGAAAAATAAGGCCAGGAAAAAAGACCAGAAAATGTTTTTTATTTTCAAAGAAGGCACTTTAAATGTATTGAAGTAAACAGAAACAAATAAAAGTCACCTGGGTGGCCCTTTACAGCACTCAACGGGGGGGTCGGCAGACTGTCGCTGCCTTGGGTGACCCGCTTCACGGGTTTTCAGGATTTTAGCTCCCTTTTCGGTTCAATGGGTCCATTAAAAATGGAAAAAACGCCAGAATTTTTTTTGGAAAAAAATCCTGAAATCCTGGAAAGATTGCCATAAAAATCTGGGCTGATTTCCTAGAAAAAAAAAGGCCAGAATTTGTATGAAAAAAATTTTTGGCATTTTTTCCAAATAAAAAACTCGCGTAATTTCCTCTGGTTAAATTTCCGGGAGCCATGTATATAAATATACAGAGTCAAGCAGCCTGTTTGGTAGTTTCACTCGAAAAGCACTCCACCCAAAGAAATTCCCATTTCGGTTTTCCACTATTGTGAGTTTCATCCAGAAAATGTTTAAAGTTCAAAGAATTAGCTTCATTGTTAGACATTATTTCGGACAAAATTATCAAGTGATAATGTTTTTAAGATAATTGTTAATTTTTATTTAATTATTTAAAACTCAAAAATGTTAGATCACACATTTCCATTTTCTTCCCTGCATACTCTGAAAAGTAAAGTCAAGTCATTTATGAGCAATACAATTATTAAGAAAGGGCCAAGATGGCAACCTAGTGTTAGAGATTTCAACTGAAACTGAAAATAAATGCACTCATTAAAGACATAGTTAATTCATTTCTTAATTGAATTACTCGTAAAATTAGTACTGTGACTAATTAAAAAGTTTTTTATTTAAGTCAGTAAGTCTTTTAATTGCAGTCAATTAACTAGAAGTATTTTAACTTATTTTTAGTTTTATACTTAAATGATACTAATGTAAACAATAGGGTGGAATAAGATGAAATAGTTGATGATTCATTGACACTTAAAGATATTGTGTCATTTTTGAAAATCGCAGTAAATTTACTTCAATTAGATTAGGTCCGACCTATTCATCGAATAGTAATAAAAAAATCATAAGATTTCTCCATTAGTTTAGTTTTGAAAATACAAAATTTTTTTAGCCGTTTTTTGCCTTAAAAAAATTTGGTGGTGCAACAGCTCGGAGTGAACCAGGACCTAGTGACTTACAACTCTCAACCATTCCTGTGTGCGTGTTACCAGGAACAGAGGGGACCTACAATTTTATGCCGATTCCGAACGGCTTATGAGCAGCACTTTACATGACAAGAGATACTCTTGGAGAATTTGTCAATTCCTCGCAAGAGGCAGTACACCCCTGAAAAAAACTTTCTTGCAGCGGCTGCCTTAACCCCTAAATATAGAATAATCTCTTCATTTATAAACATTTGGTTAAAGATAAGACTATGCAACCCATATGATTGTTAAAAAAAGCGTACAGTAACCAGTTAAGACAATGTTGGTAAATAAGTTAAGTGTGTTATAATCACATATAATCGGTATACCGTTGACGGACGGAGTACGGACAATTGCGAACTACACAAAAATCTTAAAGAAAAAGTGATTTTCTCGAGATATATTTAGAACTTGTGTATCTCACGTAGATTGGTATCGCCCTAAATCTAACAATTTAACCTTTTCCGCGTTCATTTATGCGGTTATTTTTTAATGGATTTTAAAAATAAAATTTGATGATTTACACACGTTGTTGATCTTTATAAACTTAAATAAATATTTTTCCCTAAATTAATGAACAGTCCACAGCAGGTGTTCCTTTTACAAAATGGCTGCTACAACTTTACAAATTTTGAGCAACCATTTTTAAAAAATTCTCTCGTAACTACATATCTAAGTCATGCATTTAACTGTTTGTCTTAAGCTTTAGTCAGTCTAATGGCCGATTTCATAAGCAAACACTAAAAGCACTTTTATCAAAAATCCTCTTAAATTTTATCAGGCTCTTAAAAATTTTTAGTTTCACCAATCTATAAAAGGGACCAGTGTTGCCGCAAGCCAAAAAAAAGAGTCGCTAGATCGACCTTAAAAATCCGCTAGATATGCTAAAATTTTGAAAAAAAGTCACTAGAAAAAAATTTCAGTACACATATCAAAAAAAAAAATATATATTCAGTTATAACAAAAAATTTGTTTTGAATAGTAAAGAAAAAATTATAAACATTAAGTTAACATAAAAAATCTTAAAAAAAAAACAAAAACAAAATCAGTCTAGAAAATATTACTACTTTTCATTTTTTAAATGAAAAGTAAAGAAGTTTTAATACTAACTTCAAACACCTATTATAAAAATAATCAATCACAAATAATTATAGCCATTATAGCATCTTCATCAATTTCATTGACTTCAATATCTAAAGCATTATTGAAATTTTTGAATTTTTTGAAAACAAGTATAAATATACTTACAAAAAAAGTTAAGTTTATTCCCGAAATCTTCACTTTGGCCGATTCGACAAAACCAAAAAAAAAAACAATTACAGTTAAAATTGTACACAAAATAAATCATATAAACGAAATGACCAGGTAGTCTAGTTTCTAAAACATATACCCGCTCACTCGCAATCACACTCCTTTTGGGCTTATTTTGTGTGGTGAAGTTTCAAATTCAGTTCAGTGATCGTGGTAAAAAGAGAGTCAATCGAACATAAGTGCCAAACTCGAATGCCAGGGATGTAACATCATCACAGGTTCTTGCAAAAAGTCACTAGAAAAGTCGCTAGAATTATCTAGTGACAAAAAATAATTTTTTGTCGCTAAACTTTTGAAAATTCCGCTAAATATAGTGACAAAGTCACTAAAACGGCAGCACTGAAAGGGACATTTTGGGGAAATTTTTGTTAAAATTGAGTTCTCTTCACATCCCTGGGAAAAATAAATTGCTTTTTTTTTTCTAACAAGCGAAATGTATGAGAAGAAATGAGAAAGCGTTATGTGTTCAAACAAATGCCAAGAAATAAAAAAAAAAAGAAATGCACACAAAATATTTGGAAAGATTCTGATCCTGACATTCTGTGGCATAAAATCGTTAAGTTATAACCACTTAATTTACTTTTATTGCATTGTTGGGTTTGTTTTGGTTCCAAATGAAGACCAAACATATTCAACAAACTCATCCACAGATGCGTTGGAAAGTCGGAACCACATTTTGAAGTCATTTATAAAGTATTTCTGTGAACCGGGAATATTCTTTCTCAGCGAATAACTTTGTGTTGCACCTTATTATTGGATGAAGACGATCAATATTTTTTTTCGAAATAAAGAAACAAATCATTTAAATATTTAATATTAATTTATTTATTTTGTATCTTCAAAAATTGAACACTAAATCCTTACAGAACGATAATTTCAGCTGCTATACCTATAACCAATTGTTGTTACGAGTATCTACATACATCTGATGACATTTCAATGACACTTTTAAAATTTAATGAGCCAAAAATGGGCATCTAGTTTATAAGGGTGTTTAAAAGCTTGTTTAATTTAAAAGCGCTTGGTGAAACCAAAACATCTCATTTTAAGGTTTAGAAGCCTGTTAAATGCTTAAAAGTCCTTCGTGAAATCGGGCATAAATGTAGTTTTTAGCGCATTTCATTATAAATTTTTCTTATAAATGTAGATACATAAGCCTAACAATAAAATTTTATAACTTTTTTCGAAACTAAGCCTGTGGCAAAAAAAAAAAAATATCTGTCAAGGTTGAATTAATATACATAATGTTAAGCACCAACTGGTGACCTAAAAATTGTTTAAGACATCAAAAATCATCTTAAGCTTTTCTTTTAAATACCAAAAAAATTTTAATACTCATTAATTATTGTTTAAAAGGAAAAACACATCTGTAATTTGTCATGCGTCTCATAATATGCGAGTATGTATGTATATATGTACATATGTATACCGATTGCTTTAAAATATTTATAAAAGGGAGTAAGTCATATGATAGTGATAGCATTAACCGTTTATTGGCTTGCTTTATTGTTTATTTCTTAACAGGAAGTGAAAGAATAATAAAAGATATTCTTTTCCAAAGACGACCTTGGTAATAAATTACTGAACGTTGTATACTTTTATGCTAAATATAGCTGAGAAATTTATAACTAGTTTGTGATGGATAAGTTATAAATTTATCCCCCTGTATAAATTAGAGTAGTGTCTTTTTTTGAGATTATATTTAAAAATTTTGTATACAATAGTTTTTTCAGAATAGTTTTAATTCTGCATTCAAACGTAACAAGCGAAATAATATTATTAAATGCTTATCATTTGAATTCGTAGCTTTAAGCCTATTATCTAGATCTCGTTTAATTTAATTTTAGTTCCCACATTTCGCTACAGACATGAGTAGAACTAGAAGAGAATTGTATTGGGGATCTTGAGCTTAGGGCAGCTTGCGCACTCACCTTAAGCGAAGTGAAGTTTTTATGGACATTACTTTTTAGAACAACTGGGAAAGAATTGGGTAGTGTTAGTGCCTGAATATTTCACTTTACTGAAATAAATAAAATAAGATTATGTTTAGTTACAAGCAAAATGAAGTTTTCATTTAAAAATATAAATATATCGATGCACAAAAAAAAATAAAAACAATTTATTTTCTCGCGAGACAGAACAAAATTGCTCCCAAACAAAACTAACAAATGAACTAAAGACTAGACTAAACATACGAAGAAATTTTCTGTTTTAGAGCTTTCGACACGGTTTTGATTTCACTTCCCAGTAAAATGCTCGAAGGAGGTGAACTTTACTATCTTCCTAGATATTGGTTTTGCGTGAAAATAAAATGCACATATCAAAACCAATAAGGACAATATTTCCAATAGCCTTAATTTGGTTTTTTTCAATATTTTCACCTCTTAAAAGTTATATTTTTCAAAACTAGTAATATTAAATAAGGAAAATTGCTGTTTTTCGGTCTTACAACAAAACCACCAATCGGGTGAGAAAAGAAGTTTTGAGATAGACAATATTTTTCATATCGACCGTACCAATCCTAGCAAAAGTTTCGAAGAACTACTCCTCAAAAGGCTTAGCAAAATAATAGAAGATAAAAGACTAATCCCGAACCATCAGTATGGATTTAGAAATAAGCATTCCACGATAGACCAAGTGCATCGAATTACGGATGTTGTAGAAACAGCACTTGATGAAAAAGAAGTATGTTAAGCTCTAGTCTTAAATGTTGCTCAAGCTTTTGATAAGGTTTAGCATTTGGGACTTGAATACAAACTGCATAGGGACCTTTCCAGCCAGTACCACGAAATACTGAAATCCTTAATGAAATCCTACGTTACGAACCGACTCTTTAGAGTACGTTACGACCAAAATTACTCGGAACCAAAGACAATTGAAGCCTGTGTACCCCAAGGAAGTGTCCTAGGACCAACCCTGTATTTATTATAAACTAGGGATATTCCAATAGACATTAACGTTATTATGGCCACCTTTACCTTGGAATCACATTGGATGCAAACGTAAAGAGCACATCAAAAAGAAAAGAGAAGAAGTGAGCTTAAAGTACAGAAAATATTATGTTTTATAGGGTTTAACTCTGGATTATCTATCCAGAACAAAATAATGTTGTATAAGCAAATGCTGAAACCCGTTTGGAAAGGGCAGAGAGGCTGAACAAAAAAAAGAAAAATGCTGAACCCAATCGAAAATTCCAAAACAAAGTACTTTTTGAAATAATCCCCCTTTGCACATAAGAAATATTGATCTACATCCTGACCTTTAACTACAAAAGTGGTTAAAAAAACAAGTTGTATCACACAATCAGCGGCTGCGAAGTCATACCAACTTCGAAATGGAAACAGTCTTAAATGTTAGAGACAATATTCGGAGGCTTAGAAGAACCAAGCCTCATGAGCAGATGGTCTAAAAGTTATGGGAAAGTATGAAAGAAAGTAAAAGTTTAAACTTCCAACAATGTGTTTTTCAATTAAGAGAGAAAAATCATTTGTCGATCTTTTCGTAGATTGGTTCTGATCGCGGTTGTCTTCGTGCAGTAAAATACCTACACTACTTGATACCGAATATAACCAAGTGTCTTTTGAAGGTTTCCACCGACAAAAACAAAATTGAAGGAATCACAAAAAAACGTAGATACAAAGTTTGAAGAAAATTGTTTCACTGGCTTAGCCTATAGATCGAGGGACAGACATGCTGACAGACGGAATTGCGGGACCCACTTTTTTGTGTTCCCTATCATTATTGAAATGTCAAAGTTTTTCAAAATCTCGAGTTCAATTCTTGTAAAAATGCAAAACTTGCTCTATAGTACCTATGTATGTAAATCACAAGTAATCCGCCCCAGGGTGGATAATAAAATTGTTTTCTTACTTCTTTAAATAATTATAACAGCCATATAATAATTATATAATAATTTATCTCAATAGCGACTCGTACAATTTTGATAGAAAAAATTCTCTGTATTATTCTAGGTAGAAACATTTGTATAAAAAACTAATTTTAATGTGGACCCATTTTTTGATTTTGTTTCCGTTAATGAATTAACTAATTTTAATGAAAACTTTCGCACTGAAGTTGTTTGAAAGTGATATTTACATATATCGATTAAAAAATTTTCAGAAAGCTGACTTGATTCTTGGCGTTACGTGCCACATAGCCCGTGCAACAATGCAAATTTTTTAAGAGCAATTTCCGAACATGTTATCTTAGGTCGAGGTGTATTGGCGACATCGTGCGATTTGTCCTAGTTCGATTTCTTGTTCAGTTTTCTTAAAGCTCACGTCTATGCCAATAAACCATTAGGTACCACTACCCCGAAAGCCAACATAAACAATGCCATTGGTCAAATTCAGCCTGATTTATGAGCCAGAGTTATGGAAAATTAGACGTTTCGCGTTTCGGACGATGCGAGTCTCCCAGCAAATACGCGGCGAACCTGATACATACGAGTATAATGATTTCATACTCAATGGCGTATGTGGGCTTTGGAAGATAGAAAACGCTTAATGAAAAAATCCTTGTAATCAAAAGGTAAAACAGATATTGTGAGTGTAAGCTTATAATCTTACACCTGTCAATATTCAAAAAACAAATAATTAGGTTTACATTAGTTACAAAAGTATTTAATTCGACTTGAAGCGTTTTAAATATGTTAACATAATAAGCGTGTACTCGTATAAGATAGTTTGAATGTCTGTCCAAAATGACTGCCCTGAAGGACGCCACATTTAAGCAGATATACAACTTTTTCAATGATACGAGTAGCCTTATGATCTGTCAATCTAACAATTTTCCAGCCAAGCAATGCATTTCAAGCTTAACCCAAGCTTGCTCATTTTCTGTAAAAAAACTTGATGTGAAATTTTATCGAACGCTGTACTAAAACCTGTTAGAGAACAATCCGTTTGTATTTCCTTTTAAAGGAACCTATATAAGAATTCGCTAGCTCCACGATTAACGATACCTAAACGATAAGCGAACTTTTATAAAAACCTAATTACAAAGGTTTACAAAGCTTCGAAAAACTTTGGTATAGTTGACAATTCAGCTATTCGGCGATAATTATCATTTTTATCTTTCCTTTTCGTATATTCTATCTAATAAATTAGTGATACTTATATACTACATAATTACAGCTTTAAATTTTTTGGACAATAAGCATTAATAAACTCATTAATTCGCTTTGTGTTTTTGGACTTTATACACGAATCTGTGAATGTGAAAAACCCTTTCAAATCATTCTTTGTATCAAAACATCTATGCTTCAATCAAAAAGTATCCAAACAAATTAAAATAAAATAAAAAAAGAAAGATCGGGTTTGATGATATCAACAAGTCTTGTATTCTCAAAATAAATAAAAAAAAAGAAACTGAAGAATACAAAATTCCATTATAGATGAATTGTATACTTACCTTTTAAATAGATCAAGAGCGGTACTACAAATTATAAATTTATCTTTGAGGAACAATTTTATATTCTTTAAGGAATTCATGACGTGCTTTTAAGGTCATATTGTAATTAATTTTTTTAATATTAAGAAAAGAACACATGGAGCATTATACTTTATTACTTATACCTTTCTTTAAAAGCAATGGCCTGCAACTAATCATTCGAATTTTCCACCTTGATCTACATGCAATGAAGTCAGTCTATTGGAGTGTAAGAAATTGAATTATCATTAAAAAAAAACCCATGAGTATGATATATCTACTATATCAGTAGGTAACGACGGCCCATATGAGAAAGTTTCCGACCGTCATGCAGCTATTGTCAAATAGGATTAACCATCAAATCGAATAGTTCACGCGAAAGGATCAGCAGAAATATAATAAACTAAAAGTAAGAAATCATAATTAAAATTGTTTGAGGTCCGTTCCTCAATTCAACTTTAAAAATTTAATTTTGGTCCCTATATCTTTTTAGGGGATCGATCTAAATAAACAATTGTTATTATTGCGAGGATTGGAGGGGACCTTAAATTGTCTGCCGAGATGGAATGCATAAGATGAGAAGTACTTTCCATGAGAGACACTCATAGGGGATTTGCTCCTTCCTCGTAGAAGGAAGTAAAAACATTATTTTGTTTTAGTTTAAGGTAACAATAATTGGAAAACGAACCTATACCTCTAGGAAAACATACAACCCATTATTCAAAGGGGTATTGAACCAACTTTAAATAAATTTAAAAGTAAAGGGAGAACAAAGAGAGGGCGAAAAGGCTATGAGAGTTCGAAGAATTAAATAAATGCTGAGTGAAGCCCATTATTAATACTCATGATGTACTTCCCAATTTGTATTTAGTTTGACTTTGTTAAAGAAAAATGAGTAACACCTTTGTATATAAAACATATAGTATTCTCATGAAGACGAACGATTGGGGCGATATCTTAAGCATAGCGATAGTACTTGTTAGATTTGCCTCTTCTAAATTTGATATTAAAATATTCTCTTTTTTACTACATTCTTGTTTTTTATCTTATCCTGTAAAATCATGCTCTAATTTCAACACCACTACCAGGATAGCGTTGGTAACACAAAATCACGCTCCATGATAATACTATAGGTTATTATATACAAAGGTAATACTCAATTATGTCCATAAAATATCACAGTGGAATGATATTTTTTGGAACACTGAATGACAACCCACACCCTATACCAGTTGTCAATAACTTAACTACTTGCTCACTCTCCTCGTCTAACGATAAGTTGATGCTTAGTCTATATAAATAACTTCAAATCTGACCAGTTCATTGACACATTCCAACTTAGATTTGTATAGTTGTTGACATCCAAAAAATTATCAGATCACCAATGCATGACATCATGACGTAATCGTTATTGATATACTCGTACATAGTTTAGGAAGTATAGTTGATGAAATATAATTAAATACTCAGAACTTTTTTGGAAACGCTATATACTGATTTAAAGGAATTAACGTTTTTTCATTAAAAAAATGATGTGTCTGTGGCAGTGGATATTAATGAAATTATAATTTAAGTTTCTAGATAGTTAGAATTTTTTCAAATTTTTCAGTAATCACATCAGCAACAGCCAATATCAGATATCTCTGTTAATTCCGTCCAATAAAGATTTCCTGAATCTTATAGGTATAAAATGGGGTTAAAATAGCCATATTTATATTCCACTTGTTGTTACCCACCCTCTCGCTGGGCTGAATGTCTGAATATTATAATGAGACGGAAATATAGAGTCGGGTAAATCATTCCGCTTTCGTTTAGTGCGGCTAAAGAAAGAATCTCTGAATTTTACAGTACGTCATAAATTGGGCAACTGCCTATTGCACAAGAACACTGTTTATAAAAATCACGGTAAAATAATGCTGGAGAGATTCAAATGTTTCTCTTATACTTCTATGACATATTATTTTGAAAGTTCGGTTTTGGGATTCTATCCAAGAGACTCAAGTGTGTTATAGGAGCACCATATAAGCCTTAAAGATTACAGCCGGATCAGAAGGGGTAGTACATTTCTAGCAACGTCGAAAGAAACCTAAACACATACCGAGAACTGAGAGTTCTTCAGTTTTCTCAAAGCAAGTGCCACTCATGGATATCGTCTTGAGGGGTGGGTTGCACTTTAACCACAGAATACAGCATTGATTTTTTGAAGCATTTAGTCATACGCGGTTTATGATTCACCATTTGACAATGCTATCATACGCTGCCATTCTAGATTCGCATCCGAAGAACAAGTACTGTCGTAAGAAAAGCCATTCAAAGGATTAGAAGTTTTAGATAAGAGATCAGTGCTGAATATCATAAAGAGAGTCGGAGACAAAACTGAGCCCTGTGGTACACTAATACTTATGTTATGAATTGCATACTTAAATACTAAAAACTCTCCAATACAACTTGTATTGAGCGGTTAGAAAGGGAGTTTATAATCCATCGAAGAAGAGGTCCATCAATACCAAATGCAAGCATTTTCGATAAAATAGCTTGATGCCAATTTCTATGAAATGCTTCATAAATATCAAGTACAATAATCTTTTTTTCTCCAAAATGATGTATAAATGTATGCCATTGTCCGGTGAGATATACCATCAGATCAGCAGTGGACCTATTGCTGCTAAAGCCATACTGCCGGTCCTTGAGAAGTTTTCGTTCTTCAAGATATTTCTTGAGCTTATGATTTATCAGCGTTTCCATTACCTCAGAAAGATGGGACGTAAGTGCAATTAGACGATCGTCCAGGGGGGGAAGAAGATTCGCTTTTTTAGGGACATGCTGGACAAATGCTGATTTCCATCCACTCGGAAAGAGACTAGTAGAGTAAGACAGATGGAACTGTTTACGCAATGGTTTTGCCCCTATGTTAAGTTCTTGGAACGCCATACTTTGCAACTGTATGCTATACTGGTCAACGCGTTGGTATGGTTAAATGGAAAATAAATATAAGAAAAATAAAAAGTTTCTAAATATGTATATAATACTTATATGGAAATTGTCTGGTTTACCGACTCTAGAAAACGCTAAGTATAATTGTCTATGTGAGAAGCAATCCGTTTCTAGATCCAAACCGAACAATTCTAAAGATTTTCCCTGCGCTTTGTTGATGGTTATTACAAATGCCAATTAAATTGGGAATTGCAACATTTAAAATTGAAGTGGCATATCCTTTAAACCATAGGATTGAGGACATCTTCACATTTAAAAGATTCTGTCAAGATTGTTGCTTCTATGACGTTGGCTATCAATTTTTGAAGTAAAACTTCTTTTCCGGCGTTGGGGGTGAAAAAATTTCTATGCAGCTGTCAGTGACATGTCAAACCGTCACGCCATCCGTCAAAGACAGCGACATGTTTTTAGCATGTGCAAAGTAAAACATGAAGTTGGATACGATTTAGAATTTACATATTTCAAATGGCTGCATTCAAAGATAAACATAAAACTATAGGTTCAGACGCGCAATGGCTATGCAACCGAATAATTATTGACAAGCATATTGCAATCCAAATAAATTTTACCAACACCTAACCCTCGCATACAAAGTACTGGCCAAAAAGTTGGGTATATCCACTACCATTTGTATTCTTGCTGTCATAGACGGCATGCCATATGACCATCAGGTTGCCTGAAAGTTTTGAAATTATACTTTTTAATAATATTTATTCGCTTAATCGCACACGCCACCGACATTTGTTTTGGTATTTATAAATTTGAACGTCACCCGACTAATCAATCAAATACTTTAATAATTAATTTTACAAGAGTGCCGCTGTCAGTGTACTTGCTTTCCAAGTTGCCTGGATACTGAATTAATGCCAGGTGACTACTAAGTTGCTCGGGTTTGTACGGGTTAATAAGAAATGCTTGTGCACATTACAAGATTACAACATGCTTGCCAATACTTGCACGTGCAGCCCTAGGGTAATACAAACAAAGCGAGGCAACTTGCTTGTCAAGTGACATGGGAGTTTTGTACTTTTCTTCTCGATTTCATTTAAGGCTAGGCGCGCACATTCAATTTTTTGAAGTAAAACTTCTTTTCCGGCGTTGGGGGTGAAAAAATGTCTATGCAGCTGTCAGTGACATGTCAAAACGTCAGGTTATCCATCAAAGACAGCGACATGTTTTTAGAATACAAAATGTTTGTTCGTAGGTTATAATCTTACAGAAGCTTTGCTTGAGGAAAAAGAAGTTTTACTTCAACCGCGCGTACGTCAGTACACACAATCTTTTTTTTGATTGCTAATCGCGTGTAGTTGAATAGCTATAGCTGGTTGATATTTCGCAACATAGTAATTGGCACATCAATTTTTAATTATTGCAGTACATTGAAATCCTTGGCAGATCGAGGGAATTCATTCAAATGACATTCAAAGCAATGCATTCAAATACTTGTGACTGGCCTTGCTTTGAAAGTTAGACTAAATAATATTGTTAATTTTGAAGACGTTTTTGTTCTTGATGGCATGAATAGCTACTTCACTTAGCCAATCGGTAACAATGTCGCAGCAATTCCGGACGACAAAGAGCTAAGGTTCTTATATCGCGTTATGTTTTTTATAAATACGAGTATATATAACACGCGTATTCGAATGCAATAGTGGTTCAAAATTTCAAAGCAATCGGTTAAGAATTTTCATAAATTAGCGATTAGGAATAAACAAGATAGATAGATTATAATAGAAAAAGAGCGAAAGACTCAGAAAATCCAATAAAAATCGACATTTATATTCAAATTTTCAACTATCGTATCAAAATAAAAATTTCTGAAATATTCTGAAATAATAGCTGCGATTCTTAGCAAAAGTTTATCGAATGATTTTCGACCTTATTTACTATTGATCTTTTACCTTTATCTTTTATGATCAAACGTTATCTACCATACTTATTCAAACACAACACACGAAGAAAAACGTTAACTCTTAGACTATGTCGTCCACCGGAATAACTGACATACTGGGAAGTTAGAAGCCACAGCAACATTACACACACAAATCCTTTATAGAAACAAAATAAGAAATACAAAAATCGGCCTTTTTGGTGCGTCATTATCCAAGGAACTGGTTTCATTTTTCGATTTCGCATTTATTTAAACAGAGCAAACAACTATGATGTCGGTGGTGAACGGCTTAGAAATGTATGGGCGATTGAAAATAAAACTTGTTCGTGTTCTACACTTCTGCAGAACGACCAGGTGATCAAATGAAGTGAACAAATTTACAAATCTCTGGTATGTTTTATGGTCTAAGTTATAAGATAAGAAAAATATAAAAAATAGTGCAACAACACGTTGTCTTATTCAAGGACCTCTATTGCGGACTTAGTTAAAAAAATGCATTCACCATATATTTCAGAAGGTCATACCGTACACTAGAAAGTATGGCTTTAATGGTAAAATAATATCAGCTTCATGCATTAAAAATTGTTTGGCTAAAAAGCAGTTTTACTATTTCGTAGAATAGGTAAAACCAACGAATTAACGCCCAACATTCCTTAACAGCAAAATCTCATTTATTCTTGAAATTGTTTCTATAAAACCACACCAATGCAGTCACGACAGAGCATTCAAAGTCTTCAAAGTGACTCTCTTCGTCGCCTACAAGCACCCTGGCAGACATTAAAATATTTTGATTGAGGCAAAAGCAATAATGGAATGATAAGTACAATTCACGGAATAAGCGCCTTCCTGAAGTAAAACAACTTGAAATAATGTAAGAAGAGGGCACTCTGCCGGGCCTGTGTTCTGCCCGTGGGTCAATTTTACGATCTTTAAACGAATGTGAGTTAATGTAAAAGAATGTGTAGAGAGACTTTGTTAAGTGAACTTTGTTTGGGGTCAAATATGGCTATCAAATAAATTATTGTTCAGCTTGGATTGTTTAACAACTAAAGTTCTCATCGTCATTATCATCGCCACACACATCAGTTAACCGCTAGAGTGTTAAATAGAGGAGAATGCATTGTTAAACTTGTATCTCACATCAACCACACCATCTTATTTAAATTAACCAAACATAGTATATACAACACTGCATAAGACATATTCTTTAAATTTTGTAATTACATTCCCATATCGGTATAAAAAGATGAAAACACTATTAAAAGGTTCGCTTCTCAGCTCTTTTGTCTATGATGTATTCATACAGTTTTGGGGTCTATGTGGTAAAAAAAAACACGCTTCCGTGAGCGAGTAGGTTACCATGATCATGTAAAAGGGTGCTAGATTTAAATTGTCGGCACTATTGCACTCAGCAACCAACATATCTAACGTGTGGGCGAATTGTTGAAAGACTAGATAGTTGAATTCGCATTATAAACATCAAATTGTGCACGGAAATGTATTTGTCAATATTCGTTAACAAATTCATTGCAAACAAAGACTAGGAAATGCTATTCAAAGCTTCAAAGTGGGAAAGTGTATTGAATAGTTGATGATGTTAGAGAAAGTTGCATTTGTTTGGTTAGTTATTTGCACGCTTGAGTTGCAAAAACTGTTATGTCACAAAATAGGCAAAACTTGTTATGACGCTTTTAGTGGAAGTTAAAGGAGCAGTTGGACTTTTAATTGAAAGGAAAACAAATAAAAGGTCTGCATAAAGAATTGTAATATGATTAGATGATGGACTGTTTTGTTTGAAATCGAAGTATTTTTGATGATTGTTTTTTTTTTTTAAGTTAAATTAAAACTATATATTGTAGAGTTGACTACAGTTTACGAGTACATGTAAAGAACATAAGTGGGTAGATCTGGATATTGCTATTTATTGTGCTCTAGTTTTGCAGGAAACGCCTTTCCTTGATCTGACTATTAAAAATAATGCCAATGGTCGCAATATCAATATTCAATTTTACTTAAACATAAGCCCCGATTGGTTTCATGATCAATATAAAAAGTAAGAAATGTTTTTAATGAAATTTTAATTTTGCGAACATTAAATGATTAAATGTGCCTCACCTACAAGTTGGTCATTGGATTTTACTGATTCTATCACGATTTATAATTCTATCTAAAGCAGTATGCCACACCCTAATGTAAAAATTGGTCTTATTTCATAAAGTGATCGCGAAATCGATATCTCATATAACATGTTTAAAGTGTAATTTGTTTACTAATTATTATTTGTATTTGTATTTATTGATAAAGCAACGCTGTACATCAAGATTAACTAATATTTAGTACAGGATATAAGAAACAAAAAAAAAATTATAAATAAGAATTGAAATAAAAATAGAATTGAAAAGTAAAAGAGAAACAAAAATTGAAACTAAATTATACTTGAAGAGAATAAAAACAAAACATATTCAATATACTTGTTAATTAATTGACATTAAATATATGTAAAACAGCAAAAAATAAAAGAACAGTAGAAAGGAAAAGAAATTATCTCCACTCAGACTAGAAAAGTGAATAAAACATAATTTGAGAAATATTCTGTGTTCAAAACTCGACCTCACATGATTGGGCAAAACATTCCATAGCTTGACAGCGTAAATGAAAAATTGCCTGCTTGAAGTCAAACAGGTGAATGCAGAAGGTCTCAGTCCTATAGAGCGATTGAAAGAGCAAAAATTGATTTTATCAAACAAATAGCCTGGTTCTTTCTTATGAATAATCTTGAAAAGTAGGGAACAGCAACGATACCTGAGAAAACCATCCAAACTACATCCAAGTAGTTGGCGAACTTCTGGCGAAATATGATCAAACCTGCGAAGATTAAAAACGTATCGAGCAACCGAATTAACAGCAACTCTGAGCTTTTGAAGCGATAGGGAATCAGAAATTTCAAACAACTCACAGCCATAGGAGATTATGGGTATTATAAAGGCTTTTGCCAGCTTTAACTTTACTTGGGTAGGCAGAACTGTTTTTGTTGCCGATAGCCATCTTAGCGATCCATAAGCTTTGGATGTGATGGAATTTATATGAGTATCCCAAGTTAATTTATTATATTGAAAATTTTTCCAAGATTTTTGGCATGGTTAACGTATTCAACTTGGCAGGAGTTTAAAACGATGGGAGGAAAGTCGGAGAAAAACGGCTGATGCTTTGATATTGGTATTGCTTATTTTTCGGGGTTAAGTTTAAGACCGTTACGATTGGACCATTCTTGTATATCACATAGATCAGCATTTGGCAATTGCGTTCCTCAACCATACCAATAGGGAAACTTATATAGAGTTAAACATCATCGGCATATATGTATATAAAAAATACAGAAAGATACTATTGAAGGTAAGTCATTAATAAACATTAAAAATAGTAATGGGCAAAGTATGGATCCTTGAGGAACACCATTATTAACGGAATTAAAAGAGGACAATTTACTATTACATGAAACAGCTTGCATTCGGTTAGTCATATATGAATAAATAAGTTTGTTATAAGTATCACAGAAGTTAAAGTATTGCATAAGTTTATCACAGAGAATATTAGGATTAACACAGTCAAATGATTTAGAGAAGTTATCACAGTTGTGTAGTTACTATCAATTGCCATTCGTATGTCATCAGAAACTTTTAATAAAGCTGAGGTGCAGCTATACCTTAAAAAAATAATCTTAAAATGAATAAAAAAAACAAGGGACTTTTGATAAGGTCGAGTTGTAAAGGAAGTTTCGGAGTGAAGCAGAACTGATATAAAAGTCAAAGATGTCCTAGGAGTTCTTTTCTTAACGCAACATTTTCGAGATTGGTTCTATGTGGCCCTAGTTAGTGCGGTGATGAGAAAGGCGGAAGAGAGGAGTGGATCTGAAGTAACGTGGGTGAGTATAAATGGGAAAAATTTCCAACCTAAAGGATGAATCGATAGTCCTAGTGAAAAGCTGGTGCTGGTGAATGTCAGCCAATTTACGATATGTTTGTTAGGTTTGCCAATTGACCAAATTTAATCGATAAGGGTAAGATATAATATCAGACCAAAGTAGACCACGAAGGACAAATCGAATAAATCTGCGTTGCATACCTTCAATTCTTTGGAAATAAGTGTTCTGATATGGAGCACAATTGGTAAGCGTATCCCAGGAGGGGTCTAACAAATGTAATGTAAAGGGACTTAATGAAAAATCCCTAAGAGCAAAGATTTATGAAGACAGTTGGATAATTGGCCTTGTTAGATATATGATCAAAACGGACAAGAAAGTTTAACTGACTATCGCAAATAATTCCTAGATCTTGGACAGAACAAACACATGAAATAGAAACGTGGTAAAAGTAATATGTTCGTGACGGATCGTTTTGAAGTGAAATAGAGTCAGTGGGAGGCGAAATGACATTAATTATTTTCATATCATCAGCTTATACCTATAGAAAGATTTAAATCAAATATTAAAGGTCTGAGGTGACTCCCTTGAGGAACATTGGATGTATCAATAATGGGATCAACATAACTCTACATTTGCGGTTTTCTGGATATGATCTAAGCCATTAGATGGAAAAGGGTAGAAAACCGAACTCTTTAAGTTTAAATTCAATTAAAAGCTCAAGGTAAATAATTTCATAATATATTTTATCAAAGGCTCTACTAAAATCTGTGATGATAACGTCCACTTCATTTGCTCTATTAAATGCATTTATATCCTTGGAAATGAGTTCCATAAGGTTTGTTGTGGTGAATCTGCCTTTTAGAAAAGCATGCTTTTGTGGAGAGAAGATAAATTTGCAGCAGATATAAAGCGAGTCGTATCCAATGCTTTCGAAGAGCTTAGGAATAGAAGAAAGTTTTCTATAGCCCCTTAATTAGCAATATCCTTCTTTGTACCTTTTTTGTGAACGGGAAAAATAAAAGAATCCCCCAATATAAATGAAAATGGCTTGAGAGAGTGAAAGACAAAATAATTCTGCGAGTGGATAATAGATGGAGTTAGAACCTTTTTTTTTCAGAGTTTCAGAAATTTCGTTTCTAATGTTGTTTTAAAGCGGAGGTTCTTCTTTTTCGGCGACCAAAAATGCATTGTTTTTTTTTCCATTTTTTTCTAGTAAAACATGTGAAGAATATGTTTGTTGCTAAATCCGTTTGTCCGAATACTTTTTTTTTTAATTTATAGAACAAAAACGAGACCCACCTTTTTGTCTCGAAAATTGACATCTAGCGTTATTTTGCGCGTAGCATGTTTTACATAAATATTTTTGAATTTGGCGCCTATATATCCATACCATTGTAAGCAAAGGTACCATATGGGTTACCAGGTGTCGACACATAGACACATGAGACATGAACCACCAGGTGTCGACACATGAGCCATGGCTCGAATAACACTTTAAACGCGTTTTTCTCGAAACCACGTTTTTCCACTTGATGGCCACGATTACTTTAAAACTACTTGACGAATCGCCATTATTTGTTTTTCCTTTTAAAGCTTATTAAATTTAATGGAGTCTAGACCAAAATAAGGCTGATATATCAAAAACTCTTTTTTATACAGTGCTCAGAAGAGTGAAAACAAGTGGAAAAAAACGAACACTAAAATTCAAGCGTCCGCCATTTTTTTAATTTTTGACTTTGGACGGGCAATTATTTTGGTCCAGACTCCCACTACACTCTTCTATTTTATAAAAAACTTAGATTTTTTAATTTTCGATATTTTTCGCAGGAGCTACAGTGGCCAACAGCGAAAAACTTTTTTTGGAGGTGGTCTCGTTCCGAGGCACATTGTTTTTTAACGGCCCGGTATTTCTTGATAAAAAAATTATTTTTTGTACTTAATATATGATAATAAACAATTAAAAAAAATTGAATTGATTATATTATTCCTTCCACAAAAAAATAAAATGCACGACTGTGTCGCACGAACTTGCTCCTATGTAATGACTAGGAATTTTAAAAATGAATGTTATTAGAGAAAACTGTTCATAAGGATAAAATTAATTTTTAAATTCTTTTAGTAGTAAGAGAAAAAAAACAGAATGCTATCCAACTATGAATTTATGCAAGAACAAAAATTATAAGTCGTTGTAGTGGTTTCTTAAAAAAAGCTTTTATATACAAACTTTTTAAAAGCTTTTTAAGAAAAAATTTAGGAACGCCAATTTAAAGTTTTTTTATTGTTCGAATAAAAATTAAATCTACGAAAAGAAATATTGACCCGTTTCGGAGATATCGAATTTTCAAAAAAAGAAAAAATAGATTTTTTTTTATCAAAAATTCAAAACATATTTATTTTGAAGTTTTGAAATGCAATGTGTTTTAGACTTTTTAGAAGCTTCTCTATAAAAATTTTCATTAAGATCCGTTATGTGGATAATGAGAAATTCAAAATTCGAAAAAATGGTTCTATGGTAGGTACAAGCTGTAATATCTTAATTTCAAAATTTTTTTTATTAAATTAAAGATCGTAAAAATTAATTGAAAGAAAAAAAATTTTATCAAAATTCTATGTGCCGTTTTCGAGAAAAATACGATTTTTGAAAACAATTTTTTTTAATTTTTTAGCATTTGTATTATAGGTACCTTTATTTTTAGGTAAAATAAAATTTTTTTTCTCACATTTTGTAGATTATATTGAGAAACTTTTATTTATCAAGTTTAAAAAAAATCTAGCATGGGGTTTTCGAAATATTGAGTTTTGAAAAAAAAAAAATTGAAGTTTTTTCTAAAAATCCAAAAAAATTTTTTTTGAAAATTTGAGTACACAGTTCTATTTATGTTTTTGGGGAGCTTTAGCAAAAAAAAAGATCAAAATCGGTTGAACCGTTTTTGAGAAAATCAAAAACAAAAAAAATGGTTCCATGGGGGGTACCCTCAATAACCATTTTTCGGAAAATTCTTTTCAACCAGTACCTAGATTTAATTAAATGAAATTTTCTGTATTTTTATTTTTAAAATCTGTCGAACAGTTGTTGAGAAAAAAAAATGTTTATAAAATTTCGAAAAAATTCGTATGGGGGGTACCGTTATTTTTGGTCTTAACAAAAAAAAGAAAAAAACGTGTGGGGGGAAAAAATTAAAAATGATATCTACCAAGTTTAAAGAAAATCGGCCGAGTCGTTTAGCCTGTAGTCGAACACAGACAGACAGAATTGCGAGACCCACTTTTTTAGTCTTCGCTATGATCGTAATGTCAACTTTGATCAAAATCTCGAGTTCGATTTTTTTTTACGAATGCATAACTTGCCTTATAGTACCTATAAGTCGCAAGTAAAAATCATGAAAAAGTGTCATTTTTGACACTGAAAAATGAGAACCTCCCCTTAAGCATTGAGGTTTTGGTTGAGCACTTCTTCCTTCAAGTACCTGCATTGGAAGAAAACGGGAGCGTCAGGGGATTGTGGGGGCCAGTCGATATCACCACTTTTTGACATTATTTACACCAAAAAAGTCACTTAATTTTTTCCATGTATTATTGTAATAAAATTTATTAATAATTTCAACACGTTGTTGCTGTGGTAGATTGTGTCGACCACTCTCAATCGCATTTCATTTACTCGTTGTTGCTGCATTATGCCACCAGTGCATGCACAGAAAATATGAATGCGTGAGTGTATGCAAAGCTGCATCTTATATTAAAGCACAAATAGTAGTTCTTGTATCGTCTTGTTTATGGATTTCAAACTCATTGGTAAATAAAAATTCCAATATGGTCGTAGATATTTTTTTGGGGTTTTTAATAAATGTTGTCGCACATACATGAAATTATACTTTTTTGGTAGAAGTAGTTGAAAACGAATAACATATAACTGATCAAAATGTTAAACATAAAGTCGGAACAAATGCTGAATCAAGAAAAAATAAATGTTACACGTGCCAATTTAGAATTTTTTTTTTTCAAACTACAATTGAGAATGCAAATTGTACATCAAGACCGTGCTGGTGCGTTCCAAATTAAGACCTAAACCCAATTTTGGGAGAAATTGCTTGGTTAATCAAGTAAATGTATACTGATTTACTCTCCAAACATTATCTTAATATTCCAGACACCTGCACAAAGCAAATTGGGTTTAGGATAGGAAAGTTATTTAGAATGCAATTGCTTTATTTGTTCTTATTTTCAAGAATTCTTTGCATGTATAATTTAGTTCAACAAATGAAAGTCACTTTAAGGTGCAGGTTCTTAGTTCAATGAATTCATATTATTTCCATGAATGCTATCAGACGTGAGATCGCGCAAATCTCATACATGAATACAATTTATTTAGAAAATTGGGTGTTGTTGTTATTATTATGAGAAAAATATCAATTAGTTATATATAAATTGACTAATGGAATTTTTATTTGTCAGCTGCTTAATCTTGATCATTTTTCAATGTCAAATACTTATTGCACGTAGTAGAAAAAAAAGTCTTACATAATTTGTTAATGAATTTTACAAATTTGGATATGACAACCTGCCATTTCTGATGTATTAATTAATTCTTTGACATTCAATTTATTTTTGGGTTTGGCAAACACATTGGGTCTTCCATTGATAGCCAGTTAATTGGAATTTTATGTTAATGTTAATTGTAACCTATAACACTAGTCATGGTGTCTTCGTTTGGAACCAACATTAGTATAAAATACCAAATAGATATAATATGTGATGTTTACACACGTGTTGTGTTCTGAATTCTTAATGTTTGTTTGAGAAGAATAAAACGATTAAGCGATGAATAATCCAAAAATAAAGGTTTGTCTATTTTTTGAAAGAAAAGAACCCAACGCAACCCAGCTGATGGCTTTTATGTTTTGATTTTTTCAACTCAGGTTCAACTGTTAAAATAAAGTGTGCTGTTTAGTTATTTGAATTTTAATTATCTTATAACGCTTGTTTGTGCTGATTTTTGCCTTAAGGGTGCAGTAAAGAATATTCTAAGAATTGATTTCGAGAAGATAACGGATTAAATTAAGAATTTGAGTGGATTTTGGTACTCTACTTCTTGATACAATCCAGCTCTTTTGTTTATAATTTTTTTCTTCATACTTTTACAGTTTACCTTTTGGACTTTTATTTTTTTCCTCTTCACAAAAATACTGACCAAGTTTTGGTTTTTAAAAGTTTTAGAAGATTTACAAAAAAAAAAACAATGTTTGATATGTTTCGAATTTCGTTTGTTGTTTGTTTATTTATAAGACAGGTAGACCGTAGAAAATATAAACGTCCGGTTATATTTGCGCATGTAAAATATTTGAGGTGATTTTTTGTTTATGAAAGAAAAAAAAACTGAAGCTTTGAATTTGTTTGTTTTTATTGAAAATTTTATTATCTGTTCATTTATACGATACAGGTAAAACAAGCTACAACCTTGATGGATGAACTCTACTTAAAGTTCGGTACAGAGCATTTTTATATTAATTTCATATAAATTATATTAATTTTTAATTTTTACAAAAAAAAACACAATTCTTATAAAGAAACAATAAGAGAAGAAATTATTTTTAAGCATCTCTCTCGGTAATAATGCTTAAGTACTATGCACCCCATCTTACGCCTTCAATGCTTTGGGACATTTTAACCCCAAACCGCAAAAAGCAAGTTACATAATTTTTCATTCAGAATACAAATTTTTCTTTCCAAACAAAAAAATGTTCCATTATTTCAACATTGATTTTAATTCCTTATTTACTATATGGGCAGCATTTTTGCTGACTTTTATTTATCATTTCATTATTTCAGTATTTTTAGATTTTTACATTTTTAATTTATTTTTATTTTGTCATTTAAAATGTGGGCGCTCCAAATTAAACTATATCTTAATGCTTATGCCTTTCGGTCTAAGAACTATATTAATGCTAAAAATCTTATAAGTAATTGTCTTTCAAAATGTCATACATTTTAATTAATTTAATTTTTTAATTTATTTTCGTAAGACTTATCCTTGTAAAAACTTATAATACATTTATTTATTTTAAATATTTCAATTAAGTAATAATATTTAGTGAAATATAAAAAAAAAAATAATAATTTTATTTTTAATGTTTTTTAATGAAAAAAGTAATTGAAAAATGTTATTATTTCTAATAATGATTTCTAACAAAATAGGTTAAATCCTTGTAAAAGCAATATTGCCATTTTTACAAAAAAATATTAACACATATTTTCGTTATGTGATTTCTAATTCAAAAACCTAAATCAAAGTTAAATTGAAATCACTTTTGATATAACAGTTAAGAAGATTTTTAATCTCGGCCTTATGGCTTAGATCAAAGTGTAGTTAAGAAGATTGATTAAAATCGTTAAACACAATTTCGAGAAAATTGAGAAGAACTGAAATTAAGTTATATTCGAGTTGAGTGAACGATCTTCTTCTACTTCTTCACATATTAAGCCATTTTTAATTTAATTTGTCACTAAGTTCTAACTTTTCATTTCTAATGTGTATATGTACTCGTATATTTTATTTAGTTAAGTGTGCCATAAAACACTTACTTAATTGGTTCTTGATGTGAACGGTCTCTGTCTGAGATTTGGTGGCTTTCCATCCACTAAGATTAAGTACATTGCTTCCAGTCATCCTTGGGATTTTAACCAAGTTTTTAGTTCCGATTGTATTCTCAATCCAAAAAGCTCGGATTCGATAATTCTTTTGGCTAACTTATTACATTATCAAACGGCCCCACCATTCTAGTCGAATTTTGTTTGATTCTAACATTTTCGCTAGCTCGCGGTAAAATCAAGGAGAGCTCGTTACAGAAGTCGTCGAGGATCGTCTCAGAGCCACTTCTTCGCATTGAGAAAAAAAAATCAGGTCTTAGATTTGCAGTTCAGATAGTTTGTTAAGGTTGCCAAGGAATAAATGATTAAGGTCTCATTTTGCCAAAGCAGGACATTTGCATAAGGAATAAAGGATCGTTTCCTTTACCTGCTGATACCCATAACACACACTATTGTATATTGGGTCTGCCTTGTGAATGTTTGAGGGGTCATTCAGGATTTAATATAGATGAACTTCATTGATCTATACATAATGTAGTTGGTTAGGCTAATCCACCTATGAGTATGGTTTGACTCTGTGTGAAAAATTGAAAGAATTTTGCCCTTCATAACATCAAGAGGAATATTAAGTTTTTGCACAAATGAGGCAGGAAGGGCTGATCTGCGCCTGGCCAAACCGTCTGCTCATTCATTTCCCCCAATTCAACTGTGACCCGGAACGCAGGTAATAGTAAACTCGAGGTTAATGTTGCGGCTCTCAAGCTAATCTCGGAAATGCTGGACCAGTTAGACGATGAAAAACCCGAATTAATGAATTTAACAGGCAGCTCCTTGATAACATGCACTTTGTCTTGTTTTCGTTTATTTCAACAAGAAAAGACTCTAAAACGGCATGTGAGGGGTGGCACCAATGTTGTCGATATATTCTTCAAACAATGTCAATAAATCTTTAAAAAGAAATTTCCATTTTCTGAATTTGAATAAATTTGAAGAAATCCTTGCAAAAACTCTGTGTATGTCTGGAATATCTTCGAGGAGCTATTTCCTAGTTGAAATGATTTAAAACAAGGATATGTAAGCAAAGTTAGTTTTATTTATACATTTTACAAAAAAGATCACGGAAATTCTTGCCCATATTATCATGGTTCATCATTTTAAATTAACATTTTTATATCTCATTTCTCATGCATGAATAAGTTTTCCTAATTTTAGATACAAATTAAAAAAAAAAAAAAACAAAAAACAAACCAAATAAAATACTCATTCATCAATAAAAAATCTTAAACGCCAAGCTAAGCCCCCATGAGTGCACCAATGACGTAAGTTACGAACATATGGCTGTTTGAATAAATTATCTATTCCGTGTAAAACCATAAAGCAGAGAGAAATATCATGTGGGGAGCTTAATGTGTGAAAAACCTGAAAACCTTGATGGTTAACCGCACCAACAAGCTCAGGAAAAAATTTAGACCAGGTTTATGGGTGGCCAAATTTACAAACATTCATTTAAAAAAACTTATTCACATTTATGTATAAAGAATAAAATACAAGACAGTGTCCTATGTGCTTGCTTCTATTGGAAATTAATTAAAATTATTTTATTTCATCACTAAAAAAAGTATTAACTACATAAAACATTATTACTATTGACTAGAATATTCAGTCCTGTAGGCAACTGTTTTAGGCTCGTCGCAAGAGTGTCACCTAAGGACCACGTGGCGCGTAAGAAAAGTAGATATGTTAGGTTAGGTTATCAGACTGACAGTTGATCTTGTTACCGTCACAATGTGTTACCGTGATCAATATAGATCCGTTGTGATACCCTATGGATTGTGATTCCCATGTTTTGAAACCTATAATAATAATCATATGTCATTCAAGATCGTTAATGGTGTTGATGAGTTTCAGCAAATTATAACCTGAAATGTCGGAGGGTACTTCTAAGTCATTGGAAAAATTATGAATCAGCAGAAGTACCTCAAGCATCTAGTCACAAGCCTGCAGAAGAAGTGAACCTCGATATTGCCAAAGAAGACATAATTAAAATAGAGCCTTCTGCTCCTGCTGAAGCCAAAGATGGGAATCTCGGGGATGTAGGTTGCTGGCCTTCTACTATGACCGACGAAGTTAGAACGCTTCTAGTACGCAGATCTGACTCAGTACAGCACACCGATACCAGATTTGCCGATGTTGTTCGAAAACTATCCAGAGAGTGGTTCTACAAAACATTATCTAACAGTGAAAAGGTTCTACGAACATGGATGGTGTATGAAGCAATCCTTGTATTATTTCTGTTGCCAGCTGTTTCGCAATTCCGGCTCGAACTTCGCATCTGAAGAAGGATTCAACAAATGGTGGAAGCTAAATCCAAGAATCGGAGACCATGAGAACAGCCTGGACCATGAGCAGAGCTTCTTGAAATGGAAGGAGTTTGAAGTTCGCCTGAACCATAAAGCAACCATCGATCAGAAACAACAAGAAGTTTTCGAAAGTGAGGAGAAGAAGTGGAGGGATGTACTCTACCGGTTGCTGAATATTATCCAGTTCTTAGCCAAACAGAATCTGACCTTCACAGGACATCGAGAAGACATTCGAGGAGTTGATAGTGGCAATCGCGGGAACTTTCTGGAGTAAGTGCACCTCCTAGCTAAATATGACCCTCTTCTAATGGAACACCTGACAAAGATAAAGCTGGGAGCAAGAGTCTCAGTTTCGTATCTATCTCCAGAAACACAGAATGAATTGTTAAACTTACTGGGACAGCAAGTTCGATCCACCATCATCCTTCCCATTCAAGAAGCTAAATATTATTGCGTAATCTTCGACAGTACACCAGACATCTCCCACAAAGACCAAATGAGCCAGGTTCTGCGATACGTACATATCGAAGGAGAAAAGGTCGTCGTGATAGAATCTTTCATCGGCTTCTTCGAACCAAAAGGAAAAAATGCAGAAGATCTCAGCAACGATATAATCGCGAAGTTAACATCAGACGGACTGGACATACAGAACTTGAGAGGACAGGCTTGTGAGAATGCTGCCACAATTTCAGGGATCCATAATGCAGTTCAAGCCCGGATTAAAGCACTGAATCCGAAAGCTACATTCGTTGCCAGTACAAAACCACTCACTTAACTTGGACAGGGTACACGCTGCTTCTGAATCAGTGAATTCCGTGACGTTTTTTAGAACTCTGGAGAAGCTATTTACTTTCTTTTCTGCATCAACTGCTCGGTGGAACGCTTTGGTTGCCGTCACAGGTCAAGCAGTGAAACGAGTCACTGAAACGCGCTGGAGCGCTAGACATGAAGCTGTCAAGACGCTTAAAAATAAGTTTGAGGAAGTTCTTGAGGTACTGGAAGATTTGACGGATTCATCTCAAACCTGCGAAACAAGATCGGGAACCAGTCTTCTTCTGACAGCCATGCAGTCATTCAACTTCCTCACTTTTCTTGGCTTTTGGGCTGCAATGCTACCTAAGGTAGATGACGCACAGATTTACCTGTAGAAACGAGGACTGAGTGAGGATAAGTGTGCTCAGAAACTCTGTGCTTTAAAACCTCTCCTAGTTGAGAGCAAAGACCGTTTCTTCCAAGCCGCAATCGACTTTGCGACTTGCAACGTCTGGTAGATGAGTTTGATAGGTCAAAGTTTGGTGTATATGTCCGTTTGTTCCGTCAGTATTGCTTATTAAGTCGAAGGGGATGTTCAACAATGTGGCAATCTCTGTGCCGATTTTCTGTTTCGTGCCACTTCTGCAAAAAACACGTGCATCGTTCAGTCGTTTTCGTTCGTACTATCTATGCCGTCTGTGCTTCTTTTTATGTTTTTTGCCTGTGGCTGGATGCGATTTCCAGCCTAGTTGATAGAGCTTTGGAATTTTCAAGGAATTTAGTATCGTTAATAAATTTCAATTTGTTTTTGCTTGGAATGTCATAAAGTTCCTCCAAGTCGTTGAAGAAGTATCTCCCTAAGTACAACAGTATTGTAACAGTTGTTTGAATTTAATGTTTTCGTTTTACAAAAGGTTTTGATTCTTTTTAAATATCAAACAATTTCAGAATTACTTCAGTTGCTAAACTCTTTAATTTTCTATGTTCCTGAATAATGTACAATTTTAGTCGAATAAGCACGACGTTAGCTATTTAAACACGATACATAAACAGTTTCGAAAATTGAAATCATTATACTATTTAACATTTTATTGAAGTTAGAATAATCGAATACTAATTATATATTTTCCTAAACTAATTTCTAATTTTTTGGCACATACTCGTACATAATCGTATGTATAATAATGAAAAAGGAGTTTGCTTATTTTTTGTCACTCAAACAATGTACAATATTTGGCTTAAGCTAAGTGTACACGATTGGTAGATCATACAATATTGTCAGATCTGTCAGTGAAAAACATGCTTACAATGTCTTACAACCGTGTAGTCTTACAATTAATTGTCAGAAAATTTGTTTGACAATTAATTGTTAGATCATTGTCTGACAATTGATTGTAAGAAATCTGACAATCATGTGTACGCTAGTTGACAATCGTGTAAGCTTCCAATTAATTGTCAGAAAATGTATCTGACAATTAATTGTAAGACGGTAAATTGTAAGGTATTTCATAATCTCGTACACACACAATTTATTGTCAGAATTGCCAAATTTCATCGTTGTCTGACGTTTCTGACAATGAAGAAATTGTAAGATGTACATATTTTAGCATCATACAATTTTTTCATTGTCAGACAATTTGCAGCCAAGTTTCAAATGAAGCAGTTTCCATAACCAACAAAAACTGACAATTAGTTGTGTTGGTAGAAAATCTACCAATCTCTTACAATTAATTGGTAGGTATTTAGGCAGCTATCTGAAAATAAATTGTCACCCAACTTCTGACAATAAATTGTAAGAGATTGGTAGATTTTCTACCAACCGTGTACACACACAACTTTATTGTTAGCTCATTGGTAGATAATTGTCAGACATTGTAAGATCTGACAATATTGTAAGAACTACCAATCGTGTACACCAAGCTTTAGGAGCTGAGCTATCAGGTGACTTTTTAAATCTCGTTCTGAAAAAAAATTGTCCAACTACTGTAGGGTATGCGGATGATATCGAAATCATCGGCCGCTCCCCATATGCTGTTATAATAATAACAAGTACTTGTTATCAAACAAACATGCATCTGTCGACACTATTCGGCACTAATAATTATTGAAGCAATTTTGAGGTAGATAAGGAGTTCACGTAGCTTAGCGATGCAAGGAATTTTTCACCTCTTCTGATCGGGATGTAATCTAAAGTCTATATTCATCCTAAACATAGACCAGTTATATTCCTCTCCTTAAATAATTTAACCGTAATACTCCGCTTCAGGCAATGCCCACCAGTTAAAACTTGAACCCAACTTCGGACGTACTGTTAAATTCCGCACTACACGAATGTAGAATGCTTTACCCGGAACTATATTTCCTTCCCATTGCGAATTTCAGACATTCAAAACTAATGTGCGTCGGTATCTCTTTAAAAATCCTCTTTAACTTTCCCAAAAGCTGGTAATTTGCTCAAACATATTAAGGGTAGTCAAAATCCTTTTGGTGCGTGGAAAATATAAAAAAAAACGTTCGTGGATATTGGTTGAAAAATTAATCTAGTAAATAGTTAATATATCCGTTTTGGGGGAACAAAATGCTCCATGATCCAGGAAACCCCCATACTGCTAATACTGTTTTATGACTCCCTTGTAATGTGCTCCAATAACACACTTGAGTCTCTTGGATAGAATCCAAAAAAGAGCTTTAAAAATGATAGGTGATAGAAGTATAACAGAAACATTTGAATCTCTCGAGCGCCGTCGCAATGTTTCTTGTCTTTCATTATTTTACCGTTACTTCTATAGCCAGTTGCATTCCTCCCCTTAAACAATTTAACCGCAATACTCGCGCTTTTAGGAATGCTCATCAGTTTACCCTAGAGTCCACCTTCGGACGTACTGTGAAATACAGAGATTCTTTCTTTAGCAGGACTACACGAATGTGGAATGCTTTACCCAGCTCTATTTTTCCTTCCCATTGTAATGTTCAAAAATTTAAAACTAATGTGCATCGGTATCTCCTTTTAAACCCCTCCTTATTTTCCTAATACTCGTACTGTGTAAATCATTTTAAGGGTAGTAATAACCCCTTGTGTGCGCGCTAATTATAAAAAAAAAAACACAGCACAGCAGGAGGTGTTGATAAACGTTGGCTTTGAATGTTTGAAAATTGAAATGGCAAGGAGAAACCGTGCCGGTTATAGTGGCTATTATATGGGTTATTACGAAAAAAAATCTTAAACGATTTTTTGCTCATGGGCTGAAGGTCCATGAGCAAAATGCGAGCTCCATGAGTTGTATGAAGAATGCAGTAAGTCCAAAAAGCCAAAACACGTCGACACCATATTGACTAAGTCATATCGAGCGACTGGAAAACAATATTGCAGCCACGAAAGTCTTGGGATCGCAGATTCTAGTTAAAGAAGAAAAACGGAAAACCGAATCTTCTGTTACAGAATGAGACCTATCGTAGATGCTAAAGTCCTTGGACTGGATGAGTGGAAGCTGCTTGTCGGGGAACGAGGAATATGAAAATTTACCATGTCTTATTGTTCGGTATTTATTAAGTTTTTTTTTATCTATGGACATCGAATTGGACCGTTTACGATATTTCTTATATTATATTCAAAATGTCACAAAAAAACACTTATATCACTCCTCTACATGGAGGTGGGATAAGTCCAAACATTGTCAATAAAAGCGCCACCCTAATGTTAATAACTGCAAAGAACAACATCAAAAGTTTAACATAGAATTTTTTGGTATTAAATAAACCAACAAAAATGTTTATGTATATTTTTGCAAAACGTAGACTGTTTTATGTTTGAATGCGGAATTATAATTTTTGCACGAACTGGGCATGGCAGGATGTAAATAAATAAATAAAACGATTTAAGCATATTTGAGTCTAAGAAAATGTTTCCAAGAAATCTAATAAAACAAACTTCAACTATTTGCTACCTGTTAGATTTATGATCGTAAAAAATAAAAATTTTTTGTCTGCGTTTTGGGGTCACCATTGTAAAACTCATTGTCACTGTTGCTTAGTTTTATATGAAACACAAAAAAAAATTGGTCAGTCGAGCTACAATGGAGTCATAGTTTCAAGTTTCCACAAATCCGAGAGTCATGAGCCGTTAATTGCGTTTTTATTTTCTGCCTCAATTCTCATTCGTTTTGTAGATTTTCGATGAAATAATATTTTTTTTTTGTATAAAAACATGGATCTAATGGCTATGAAATATTGAAACGACCGACACGTTTGGTAAAGATATTAAAGAGATACATCGGATTTACCCACGTAGACAAATTGAATTAACGCAGAATGCAGTGGCTGCCTGATTGCTATTTTGATGCTTTTGAAAATTATCTTTATTCAGAAAGTGGTTCTAGAAATTTGTCAGGGACTATCAAAGATATTGCTAGAAAGTTTTTTTTTTTTTTGTATGTAAGTAAGTTTATAATTAAAACAAGAAAAGGAACAAGATCTTAACAAAATTACGTGAGATTATTATTTTCAAGAAAGTGCTTATCTGATGTTGCTCTGCGTGGTGGGCAAGGTTGAAATGATGAACCATTAATGACATCATAAATAATTTTGTATTTGAAAAAGAGTCTTTAAAAAGTGGAAGTAGTCTTAAAAAGGAAACTTGATATTTTTGTTTTTAATTGCATTGACTATTCTGAGAGAAAAGTAAAAGTCATTTCAGAACCCACGTTTCTAGACATCAATTGACATTTAAAATATTAAAATTATAACAGACGAAACATTTCAAGTTATTTTTCCAGCAAAATCGTCTTTAAATTTGGTTAAGAGATTTAACTGGTCGTTCCTTCTATTTTGTTTAGTATAATATGAATAGCCCAGATCCTTAGTGTCATTTTTAACTACATATGTTACATGTGTATAATGAAAAAACAGTAAATAAGAAAAATGAGAACAAATAAATCAGTTAAGTTAAATTAGGAGTTTTTAAATATTTCAATCAAGAAACAAAAATGTCAACCCTGACCACATCTTTTATGCGGATTGATCACATAAAATAAAAAATTCGTCATATGCAGTGGTCAAATATTAATGAAATTCACAAAACTTTGTCGGTCTGGCAACGCTTTCCCTAAATAAGTAGGGAGCTACATACTTTACAGAATTAGCAGCAATTAAAACTATATCCATTGAACAAACTAAGTTAGATGTATTATAATCTTGACAGACAACCTGAGAATCTTAAAAGGCCTTAGGAATAAAACCAACAAATGCCCTAAACTGGAACTACTAAGAGGTATATTAATAGAAAATTTCATTTTAGAATGGGTTCCAGGGTATACTGCAATACTGGAATCAAGGGCAATGAAGTTGTGGATGTTCTAGCCAAAGATGCTATTATAAATCCCCAAACTTCTACCAATTGGCTTATCAGATGTTCTTCCAGCAGCAGAAGAACAATTGGAATAATTGTCAAACATTCCAATGCATTCACAATGCAGTTCACAACCCCCAACATCTTCTTATCACATACAATAGTCTTTTTAACAAGATAGGACACTGCGAGTCAGTGCTGGAAGAATTTTCACCAAAAGAAATTTATATAACATGGAACTCCAAGAAGTGTGTGAATTTTGTCAAGAAACGAATAAGAATTGTGTCAGATGCTCATGACAAATATATTTAAAACTTAATTCTTCTTTTTTTACAATTAATTATTAATTATGTATTAAACTTAAATGATTAATTAATTTTGTATATATCATTTTGAAGAGACATTGAATTAAATGTTTCTTTGTATTAATTAATAATAAATAAATTTGGTGGTGCAATAGCTCGAAGGGAAACAGGACTTCAAGAATTACAACTCTCAACTATAGCTGTGTACGTATTACAAGGAAGAGAGGGCACCTACAATTTTCTATCGATTCCGAACGGCTTATGAGTAGCAGTTTTCATGAAAAGAGGTACTCTTAGAAGATTTATCACTTACTCACAAGTGGCAGTACACTCTGAAAAACTTTCTTGAAGCGGCTGAGAATCAAAACTCAAGACGTTCTGCATGAAACTCCAACGCACAACGGGTAGATTATAAAAAAAAAAAAATCATTTATATGACCACATAACTTATGGTTTTATTGCCCTAATGCCTTACCAAATTAATTTGTGAATTTATTTGTAAACTATTTGAATAAGTTTGTTGAATCAAAACAAAATTAATAAGTATATGCCTAAGACCTGAATTGGTAACGTTTTCAAATGTTATAATTAGACCTGTATGTCAGTGACCTTAAAACAGAAGTTTTTGACTTTTATTTCTACACTTTTAGATCACTTTATATTGCAAAACAATTAAATAAGTTATAATAATATTGTTAACACCTTATTAGAATTAAATTGAAATAAATTTTATCATTTATTGTGTATCTAAGATCTACAATGAGCAAAAACCGCATTTACTGGGTTGCTTTTATGCAAATTATATTTCTATTGGAAGATTTAATTCAAGATAGCGAAACCCGGTCCTAAAAAATGAATGGAGTGTTTTATGTATGCATATTATGTATTAAATTATTGATTTTTTTCTCTTTATTCCTTTAAAAAATAATTAAATTATCTAAGCTCTCAAATTCATAAAAGCTTAACTTCTTAAAATTTGCTGTACGTTCTTTTTTAAAAATAAATAATAGAAGGAACATTCCAAAAAAGTAACAAAACGCCCGCTTTTTAATATTTTAGAAACTTTTCTTTTGCTGAGTTCCGCTGCGCAAAAAATCTGTTCTAACAAATATAACATTACTAGGTAAATTACAATCAGCATTTTATAATTTGTTACTTTTGTTTTAGAAAAATTCATAGCTTGAACTGTATTGTTATGTTGGATTGACATGACAGACAACTATTATTTTTGCCATATTTAAGCGATGAGTTAACGTGACTTTATTGATCTAACAACAAATAATAACAATGGCGCAAAATTTTAAACAGCCTTTTATTAAGGTATTAGTATCATACTACTTAGCAATTTGCTAACTTTATAGTAGTTTACTAAATCATTCTTAATTTTAAACATTTTCTAACTAGTAACGTACTAAAAGAATTTTATTAATAAATTGCTTCTGAACACACCTAAAACAATGACATTTCGTGTAAAAAAGTAAGTACACGAAACTATTTTGATGTTTTCAAATATCAAAGAGTCATATGAAGGTAGCACGATACTAAAAAAAAAAAAATAAAATAGGTATTCGATGATTTTAACTTTAATAAAAGGATAGAGAAAGTATGATGCTAGGCGGGTCAATAAGTCCGTGACTTTTGGAAAAAAACACAGATTTTTTGATAAAAAAATAATTTTATTTTTCAACGTAGTCTCCCTTGAGCTCTATACACTTTGTCCAACGCTTCTCCAATTTTTGTATCCCTTCCAAAAAAAATGATTTGTCGAGGTCCTCAAAATAGGCCTTTGTTTGCGAGATGACTTCATCATTGGAGTCAAATCTTTTTCCACCAAGCCATTTCTTCAGGTTTGGGAACAAGAAGTAGTCGCTCGGAGCCAAATCTGGAGAATAGGGTGGATGAGGGAGCAATTCATAGCCCAATTCATGGATTTTTGCCATGGCAACTGCACATGTGTGCACCCTTGCATTGTCTTGGTGGAAAAGAACTTTTTTCTTGGCCAAATGAGGTCGGTTTTTTTTCAAATCGTCATTGAATCGGTCCAATAAGTTGGCATAATATTCCCCATTGATTGTTCTTCTCTTTTGAAGGTAGTCAATGTGGATTATCCCGCGTGCATCCCAAAAAACAGTCGCCATAACTTTATTGGCTGACAAACCCACCTTGGCCTTCTTTGGCGCCGATTCACCCTTAGAAACCCACTGTTTTGACTGTTGTTTGGTCTCTGGTGTGTTGTGATGGATCCATATTTCGTCCACGGTTACAAAACGGCGCAAAAACTCCTCCATATTGCGATTAAACAACGCCAAATCTTCCTGTGAAGTTGTTACACGATTGCGTTTGTGGTCGACTGTGAGCAAACGCGGCACCCATCTTGCGGAAAGCTTTCTCATGCCCAAGTGATCATTCAAAATTGAAACCACTGAGCCATGCGAGATCCCTACGGCTTCCACAATCTCTCGCACTTTCAATCTTCGGTCGGCCAACACCATATCGTGAATTTTTTCGATTGCTTCGGGTGTAGAGGCCTCAACTGGGCGTCCAGGACGTTCGGCATCTTCAGTGCTTGTACGACCACAACGAAATTCAGTAAACCACTTTTTTACCATTGAAATCGATGGTGCAGAGTCCCCATAGTATTTATCAAGCTTAGCCTTGGTCTCGGTAATGGTTTTTTTTCGCAAGAAATAATGCTTAATAAGCACACGAAATTCACTTCTTTCCATTTTCTCCTCAAATTAGTGAGTAGTCTAATAAAAATAGCTGTCAAACACAAACTAACTGACGCAGCAAGTTTAAATTTTGACAGGAGTCAACTGACAGATGCCTGTTGACAGGAGCAGTGTTGCTGTTTCAGTAAAGAGGTCAGAAATTCAAAAAGTCACGGACTTATTTACCCGCCCTTATATCCGATTAAAATTTGCAAATTCGTTGTTTTAACCTACATAGTATCATACTAAAATAGCTTTAGCATCGTACTAATTCAACTAAAATTTTGTGCCAATATAATTTTAACACATAATAATATTATTAATTTTTAAGATTTTCGTTTAATATAAGAAACTTATCATGAATTTATAAAATTGACAAATTGCAACATTTTTAGCATTTCTTTCACGGATTATGAAAATTATGGTAATACGTGGCATACATATGAAATAAATAATGACATGCCAAACATGTTAACCGCTATAATCATTTCAAGGAATGGATACAACTCAACTGACATGAAACTCACGAACAGTTTCTTTTTCAAAAAGTTTGTTATGTTCCCCTATAAAACGTTTTAAAAACTTAAATTAAGCGCATTTGTTTGAGTTCTTTAATGTACCCATTAAGAAATTTTCGCATTTGGCCAATTTTTGACAGGCAAATTTTATCAACAAAATACATGGCTTAATGTGAACGTCGTGGAATATACAGAGTAAGAAGCAACAAATTTTATTTGAGCTGTTTTACTTTACTAAAATTATGAAAGTGTTCGATATTTATGACAAACTTGAAGAGTTGCTTATTTTATTTAACTATAGAAATATGATTAAAAAGATTTTTAATTCACTAAATTAACTAAATTCAACTAAATTAATAGCCTCAATTTTTCAAAAGAACAATTGCTGAATTTTGGAAGGCAGAGTCTCGACTAACCCTTTTATGGAAAAAAGTTAGTTTCTTTCAAAGGTAACATTTAATATATTAATTTCTGAATGTTATAAAATTCTTACAACTATTCGATCTCGATGCTTTAAGGGAATCGGCTGGATTATATGTTCCGTTGTTGAACTTACAATAAAAGTATGTCTTTGATACACTTATGAAAGTTGTAAATGATGGAACTGGAGGGTTTAACTTGTTGGATGCTCCTGGTGGTACAGAAAAGACATTTTTAATTTTATTGATCTAAGCAACAATTCGTTTACAGAATGGAATTGCACTCTGGTATTACAGCTACACTCTTGGAAGGCGGTTGAACAGCACATTAAGCGCTAAAATTACAATTGCAATGGCAAAGGTTTTGCAGCAATGCAATTTGATAGTATGGGATGAATGCACGATGGCACATAAAAAGTCTTTGGGGGAATTAGACAGAACTCTGAAAGATCTGCGAAACAATCAAAACCGATTCGGTGAAGCGATGATTTTGTAAGCAGAAGATTTTTGTCAAACATTACCAGTTATTCTACACCAACGGATGAACTGAATGCATGTTTGAAGTCCTCCATTTTGTGGAAAAAAAAATTAAGATACTAAATTTGAGCAAGAATATGCATTCTGGAGAAATATTTTCCAAGCAAGTCATTGACATTGGTAACGGTAAAATCCCTGTAGATGTTATAACAGGATGCATTACATTTAATGGCAATTTTCATCAGTTTACAGAATCAAAAACTGATCTTATAGAAAAGGTGTTCCCAAAGGTCGCTCAAAATTACAGAGATCATTGTTGGTTGTGTGAACGAGATATATTAGCTGCCAAAAACACGCATGTAAATAAAATAAATTTCAAAATCCAAAATGAAATAATTGTCGGTGAATTAAGGACATACAAATCAGTTGATTGCGCAACTAACCAAGATGATGTCGTCAATTATCCACCAGAATTTTTGAACTCACTGGATTTTCAAGGATTACCTCCCCATAATCTTCAATTAAAAGTAGGATCGGTGGTCATAATGTTACGAAATATCAATCAACAACGACTTTGTAACGGCATACGGCTAGCAGTGAAAAAATTACTGAACAATGTGATCGAAGCAACCATTCTAAAGGGAAAATATAAGGGAGAGGTTATGTTGACACCCCGCATCCCAATGGTACCAACGAAATTAAACGACTGCAATTTCCAGTACGGCTTACTTTCGCTATGACCATAAATAAATCACAGGGTCAGTCGTTGAGTGCTTGCGGCGTCAATCTGGAAGACCCATGCTTCTCTCATGGGCAGTTGTATGTTGCCTGCTCTCGCGTCGGAAAACCGACCGACAGCTTTATTTATTTACACGCCAGGTTTTCAAACAAAAAATATCGTATACGATAAGGCATTACATTATTACTTCTACTACTAAAGTCTTGCAATGTACAAAATAGAAAACTTATATTTGTAAGTAATCGTTGTTTATTATGGAGACATAAATCTATAAATAAAGTGATCACTCTGGAATATGTTTTATTACTGCGAAGGGCCAATAACTTTTAAAAGAACAAAGTCTGTCGGGGAGGAACTATTAACATAAAAAATCAATGTTGTGTTGTTTTAGAGAAAATTTGGCAGAACAACGTCTGCCGGGGCAGCTAGTAAATAATAATTATTAAAAATTATGTAGGGAACTTGTATTCTTAAAAAAAATTAAAAATATAAATCATATTGTGAATTCACTTAATACAAAAAATTTCTTTTGACAACATTTTTCATTTTGTAATTGTCTTTAAAATGGAATTTCTGTTTTAAAAAATGTGATTATTTGTTTTGAGGTTCAAAGAGATACTTAGATACTTTAGATGTTTCAGATAAATTGATGATAGCAATGTAAGGAATACAAATTTATTATTTTTTGTTTTTATTTTTCATATTATTTGTAATGGACTCTAAATTATTGCTGACATGTTGCTCAAATATTTGCACCCTTTATACAAATTTTTCTAGTGATAAATTGTATATTTCTGATGAAATCATACAAAGTTCTAAGTTTCCAAGCAAATTAATTACTATCATCTACTTGAATTTTAACTGTATTTCAATTAATTATACTTACGTAAAATATAATATTATAATAAAATCAATTTTATTTTGTTTGAAACTATTAAAATTTGGTTGATTGGAGCCTTAAGAATAGTCTATTGCAAATCAATCAATACAACATTATATTAAAATTACTAAAATTTACTTACATCTGCAATAAATCCAAAGCAAAGTAGAAGTAATCCAAAATACAGTCGCATTGTGACACTTGGTGGTTCGTACCTCAAATCTTTTGTTTTAATTATTGTTTTTTTTTATCGTTTTCTTTCAAAGTTCACTGTAAATATCCTGTTTATTTTTAAATTGAAATACATATAAACACAATCAATAAATTATCTATAAGTTAGAAGTTGGGAATGAATGATATGAATTTTATTTTGATGAATCATTTAAAATTTATAAGAAACGATGTGACTTCAAAGTGGTTGGTTGAGAATACAAATTGTTTGTACGAGTAAATGAATCATGTGTATTTGCCATTTTTGTATTCACTAGTATAATCTCAATTAATATTTACGTTTCTTACTTTTAAATAAATCTTTGTTGTGAAACAAATAAAACATATTGTATATATGCATACATATACGTATTTGTTACTACATAGTATTATTTCAAAGCACATTTTTACCATTCATAAAGAAAAGATAGAGACGAAATGGGCGGAAATAATTAATAAGTACAGTTCAAAATGTCTTACAGACATTTTTTTGGCAAACCGTATTAACATGGATGTATTTAAGGGAAAATGTTCGAATGCATGAAATATATTGTTCAAATTGGTTAAACATTTGATATAGAATGACGTCTGGTTTTTAGAAAAAATATGAATTCATGCAAACGAAATTTAAAAAATCATTTGGGAAGTTTTGTTAATAATCAATTTTTTATCTACAAAATTTCTCTAAGAATTTTTCTAAAAAAAATTTGAATGTCAATTTTAAGTATTTCATAAAGTACATTTAAGGACATAATTTCAAAATACAAACATTTATGATATTGAATTTTCAAAATAAATTATTTTTTTTTTTAAATCGATTGTTTTGATTTTTTTAAAGGGAAATTTACCCTATAGCACCTACATAATCGATTACCACACGGCTTTACGATTAAATAAATCTACTTACTATTAAGTTCTAAGCGTACTTATTGAGAATGCTTTTAAACTTACACTATCATCTATTTCCCCTTTCTTTGTTCGCAAGAATAATATTTTACAAGATTTTATTTTTAAAAATAATATGTTTTTTATTTTTTATGCCCATAAGTATGTTCTAAATGGATTAATAGCATTAAAGTTTAAATACTCCAAAACTTCCATGAACGTAAAATGTTTTGAAGTAAGACTCGAGCTAGGGGGCTTAAAATCGTAGGGGCTTAATAGTATAGAATGTACCGAATTCGTAATGAGTTTCTTGTCAATGTTCCTATTTAAAGAACATACCATGGATATAGTCTAACAAGGTGAGCCTTTTGTCACTGTTGGAAGACAGACTTAAAACACCCACGAAGGGGATTACAAAATTATTGATTTATGTGTCGAAAAAACAGCATTTTACTATGTTGTATAAAATTCTAAGGTTCCACAAGAGTAGTTTTATACTAGAACGTATAAATAGGTAAGTACTTTAAACCTCACTAAACAAATCTTGAAAAAATTGTAACGACATTCTAGGCCTGACAATTAAAATATCTTTGAAGAATCTACTATACATACGACCGACGTCAAGATATAAAAACAATACAATAAACATTTCTGAAGTCAAGATTATCAGAATTTATAAACATCTCAAGTAGGTTGTTATATGTATTGACTCTTCCACAGAGGCATTGTATTCAATTTTATTTCCAGGGTCACATACAACACACGCAATTGTAGGTGTTAAAAAAAAACTATCTTTGCCAATTTCGAACAAACCCATACAAAACCAACAAATAAGATATTCGCATTTGCATTTGGAGATCTCGTGGGATTCTAAAAAAAAACACACGATCCAGAGCTTCATCTGAAGTTTCCTACACAATTTTGTGTGCCTGTCATTGTTAAAATTGTAAACCTTTTTTTAGTTTGAACCTAACAAGACAGTCAAAAGCAAAAAAAACTTCAATCCGCACTCACATATATCCAGATCCACCCACCGGTTTTCTTATTATAGCAACCAACTTTAAGTACCTATCTTACTTTTATTCAAGTAGATTATTTTTATTTGTTATATTTTGTGACAAAACCAGTTAATTTTTATTTACAGGAAAATAATATCGAATACATCAAACATATCATTGACGAAAAATACAAAGATACAAAATAATAATTAAATAAATTATTCATATTCTCAACCACACACAAAAAGTGTTCACAGAGAATTCAATGTCGTCATGTAATTTCATGGAAAATATTTAATCTTTGCTTTTGTAGAATAATATTTTTGTTATAAATATGATTTTTATTAAACTTGACACTTCTGTTAAATATTAATACTATGATTTATTTTCTAATAAAAGATTTTGCAATGTTTATTGTGAATAGTAAAAAAAGAGCGCACGCACCAATATGACAGAACAAAAAATATAAATAAATAAAAAACAAAAACAAAAAAAGAAATATCCAACGATTTTTATCCGCGACTTTACGTTCTATTCAACGATCTCGTGGTAACTAAAACTGAGTTTAAAATATCAAGTTAAGAGAAACAGCGGATTGCGTCCGTCATGGCAGTGGCGGCGGCGTCTACCTTACGGACACCAAACCTATCTATATCTGTGTTATGTGTGGATATATTTGACTTGCCTTTATTTGTGTTTGGAATTTTTAGTGAGTCAGTCAGTCAAGTCTGCAAAGAGATATACTCGGATCGGAGCCGATTGCTGCAGCCAGCAATATAGGTACAAAATTGAATTAAAACATTGTGTCTAACGTACATAGGTATAGATACATCTATAGATACGAAGTATCTTTCTTGTCAAAGTTATATGTTGTCTTACTTTGTTTGTCGTTGAAGTAAACAAGGGTTTGACAGTGGCGTACTTTAATTTATTTTTAGGAAAAAGTGATCGAAGCTGTTTTTTTTATTTGAATACTAGTATTCAAATACGGATACTTACTCATGGGCATGGGTGTGACAGTTTCGTATTGCCCCTTAAAATCTAGGTATGTATTTCAAAATATACATACCGCTTGATTTATTATAACGAATCAAATAAAGAATTTATTGAATAAAAAAATATTCATGTTGTGTTCGGTATCGAAACTGCCTTACGTAAAAATAAATTGCACACAAATAAAAAGATTAGTCTACTTCTTTTTTCATCTTCTTCTTCTTCTTCCTTGTTTCGGCGCTGTTATGATCTCGATGTCGAGGGGATCATAACTCTCCCACGTATCTGCTTTACACTAGTGATCCGCCTGTGGGGTTCGCCGGGTTGACCTCAGAAATCGGCGGCAAGCCTCCCGGTTTTGTATTGTTCCATTTCTGAGGCCAACTGAATGCTGGTGTTTTTGCATTTGTTTGTACCAGGAGTGTTTAGGCCTACCTTTCTTTTTATTCCGAATTGGAACGTTGTATGATATTGCCTTTTTGACGGGGTTCTCAGGATCTCTCCTTTGAACATGGCAATACCAACTGAGTCGGTCGTGTTCAATTTTTTGGCAAATGGTATTCTTAACATGAAGGCTTCCTTGGATCTTCGTACTTCTAATTCGATCAAGCTTTGTACTACTTTGTCTACTTCTTTTTTCATATTCTGATGAAATGTGACATTTTAAAATGCGTCGTGAAAAAAATATACATTCAAAATAGTAATAGTTTCCTTTGAAAATAATGAAGGATTAAAATATATAAACGACGATTTGGTCGGGGTACTCTTGTGTTTCAAGGCTATAACATAGCCAAACATTGAAGGCTATCCATTTTATATAATCTAGAATTAAAATCATATACTCTTAAATCAAAATCACATAAGGCTCTAGCTCGAAGTTCAATGGGCATATAGGAGGATAGATTAGATTCGACGCATGTTATGACGAAAACCCTACTGTTAGATTTCGCGATCATTCGATCATTGTAGTGATACCTCGATATTTTGTTTTTAAGATCAATTTCAAATGTTAAACAGCAATTAATTTTTTTAAAATGCCGGTACAGCAATTAAAATCGTTTGAGTGTACAAAATGAATGCCTTCCAATTTCCTGAATAAATAATGAATGTATACCTACTGCTACTAGCAAATTTTCAAAAATCGTTAGAGCCGTCTTATGTAAAACCAAATTAATTTTGCTATACTTTTGTATATAAAACTTATACTATAAAGAAGACGAAAGATTATGGCGACATCTTAAGTATAGGGACAGTACTTGCTAGACTTGACTCTGCTCTGATTGCTATTATTAAATATAAAATATTCTCTTTTTTACTACTTGTTTTGTATCTTATTCTACTCTCCACTGTAAAATCTAGCGCTGATTTCAGCGCCACCACCAGGCTAGAGTTCGCAATACAAAATCACGCTCCATGATAATACTATAGGTTCTAGAAAGGTTATACTTAAAAATATAATTATATGTACTAATAAATAATTAAAAAAAAAAAACTAATCAACCCATTTTTGAGATATTGAATTTTCAAAAGAAAGAGTTTGATATGACATGTTACTTTAATTTTTAAGAACCTCCGGTACACAAATTTTGATCCAAATCATAATCAATAAACCAATATCGAGAAACTCAAATATGACGAAACTGGTAATATGCCAGTTACGATTAATAAAAGTTTTTGGTAATCAGTTACGAGTATGCATTCTATAAAAATAAGTTCACCAGTAAATATATCTATGTACAATTTAATAGCGAAGAAAAAAAGAAAAGCCTGTACGAAAAAGATTTTATCAATCACAATTTTAGACAACTTTAAAATAAAACTCATAAACGGCATCATATCGCTTGCGTAAATTGAATTTCCTAGGAAAGAGTAGTTGAACGTAATTAGCTTTGGCTATAATTCTAAAAAGTTTTCGAATTTTTTGCAATAATATCTAGCATTTGGAGATATTAACCATAAAGTCATTAGTTCCCGATCTTAACCATTCTATATGGCAAGTAAAACCAAAATTTGCAAATTCAGGTCGTTATGTATTTTTATCAGCTTTACAAAAATATTTTTACTCGCGACTTATTTTTTTTTTATTATTATATAAGCTTTTATTGCGTTATTTATTAAAAGTTATAAACATTGAAAATTAATAATATTTAAAAGTTATTCTTTCTCGGTTTAATTACAATAAATAAATTAATATTAAATTTTAGAGTAATTGATTGATATTTAAAAAAAAAATTTCGTTTTACAATTATGATTATTAGGTTAGTATTTTAAATTCTTAAAGTTTTGAAAAAGTTAGTAATTAAATTCGATTTTTGTTAGTTGCTGGCATAAGCCTCCCCCAAGGCAGCCCATCGATCTCGATTTTTTGCATGATTATACCAATTTACATTTACTTGGCAAAGATCGTCACTCCATCTCTTGTTGGGTCGTCCTGTTGGTCTCTTGCAAGAGACTCGCGACTTATAGGTACAGTAAAACCCGCTTAAGAGAAACGGCAAAATGTCACAGTCTTTCTTTCACTTAAGCGGGTTTCGGATAAGTGAAAAAAAAATTCACTTAAGAGGATTTAAAAATTCCATTAAGCGGAGATTTAATGCTAGAAACAATATTGTTTTTATCTTTTGAACTTGCCTTGAAAGAAATAACACAAAAATAATTTATTGAAAAAACGAAAACTAGCAAATTTTTGTTCTGTTCGATTCAATTTTTTTTTTATTTAAGAGATTTTTTTTTAATGAAAAATATTAAAAATTAACTGAAAATATGTTTCAGTTATCCGGGTTTTTCGCTTAAGCGAGTTTCACTTAGGCGGAGTGTTTTAAGGGAAATTGGTCGGAAAATACTTGGGGATGAAAAAAGTGTTTCAGGTAAGCGGGTTTTTCTCTTAAGACGGTTTCTCTTAAGCGGGTATTACTGTACTATAAGGCAAGTTATGCATTCGTAAAAAAAAAATCGAACTCGAGATTTTGATCAAAGTCTGTCTGTCGCTTCGACTACAGCCTAAGCGGCTCGGCCGATTTTCTTTAAACTTGGTAGATATGGGTTTTGATTTTTTACCCCCACACGGTACCTGCCATACGAATTTTTTTCGAAATTTTATAAATATTTTTTTTCTCAAAAACTGCCGAACAGATTTAAAAAATAAAAATACAAAAAAATTTCATTTAGTTAAAGCTAGGTAATGCTTGAAAAAAATTTTACGTAAAATGGTTATTGAGGGTACCCCCCATGGAACCATTTTTTTTGTTTTTGATTTTCTCAAAAACGGTACCACCGATTTTGATCTTTTTTTTTTTGCGAAGGCTCTTCAAAAATTTAAATAGAAATGTGTATTCAAATTTTCAAAAAAATTTTTTTTTGGATTTTAAAAAAAAAACTTCAATTTTTTTTTTCAAAACTCAATATTTCGAAAACCACATGCTAGATTAAATAAAAGTTTCTTAATATAATCTACAAGATGTGAGAAAAAAAATTTAATTTTACCATAAAATAAAGGTACCCATCATACAAATGTTAAAAAATTTAAAAAAATGGTTTTCAAAAATCTTATTTTTCTCGAAAACGGCACCTAGAATTTTAATAAAATTTCTTCTCTTTCAATTAATTTTTATTATCTTTAATTTATTAAAAAAAATTGAAATTAAGATATTACAGCTTGTACCTACCAGGCAGACGGCAGTATTGCCATGTCCTATTCTTAAGAGTAAAATATTGTAAAATTTGATGAAAAAATAAAGAATATATCTATCTATCTATCTATCTACCATAGAACCATTTTATCGAACTTTGAATTTCTCATTATCCACATAACGGTTCTTAATAGCTAATAAATTCAAAACTTTATACAAAATTGTTAAAATATGAATGTAAATAAAATGAATTACATACTTACATAACGGTTCTTAATGAAATTTTTTATAGAGAAGCTTCTAAAAAGTCTAAAACATATTGCATTTCAAAACTTTAAAATAAGTATTTTTTGAATTTTTGAAAAAAAAAATCTATTTTTTTATTTTTTTGAAAATTCGATATCTCAGAAACGGCTCAATATTCTTTTTTTAAATTTAATTTTTATTCGAACAATAATAAAAACTTTAAATTGGCGTGCCAAAATTTTTTCTTAAAAATCTTTTAAAAATTTTGTATATAAAAGCTCTTTTTAAGAAACCAATTCATATTTGCATAGCATTCTGTTTTCGTCTTTTACTATTAAAAGAATTTAAAAAATTAATTTGATCCTTTTATGAACAGTTTTCTCTAATAACATTCGTTTTTAAAATTCCTAGTCTATTACATAGGAGCAAGTTCGTGCGACCCAGTCGTGCATTTTATTTTCATCCCGTTATATGTTAAATTATTGGCTGTATTTCTATTTTTCTGTATTTTTTCGACTGTTAAACATGCATATCTCGAGTTGTATCTGGTTCTAAAAAAATCTCCTATTAAAAAAGGCAACGTTTTTTTGTTGTTGTAAATTACGAAATAAATTTTGACCCGGCCTATCCTAATTATTGATTTTTGTATTAAATCATTGAACAAATTTTCTTATAAAGTAACTAACAGCCATATTTATAAACTCATTATAGTGAGTAAATAAGGCTATGCAACCCTTATAATGCCTCTAAACGCAAAATCGTTATTTATAAAACGTATGTGACGTTGAATAGAGGCATTACATATAAGCTAAACGCGTTTGGAGGTTGAATAGTGCCTACATAAGGACATTTTAGTATTGAACTGTCACATTCACATTGAATTATAAAGATTATCAACAAAATAAAATGACTTGTACTTGATATTGAAACTAAAGCTTTGTTGTTTTTATTTATTGAAATTAAAATGTTATACTAATATATTAAAAACAAATTGAATTGAAAATTGTTTAGAATTAAATAGATAAATATACTTGTTGGTGATCTCTCTCCACGGATCCTTCTTCATCCGGTGTGTTAGTGTTGCAATTAAATTTTGCATTATTGAATTGTATCTTCAATAACTTGTCTGAGGAGTATTTCAGCTAGGATAAAACGAACAACAATTTGATTTCCAGTATGTGCTAGAGATAATTATGTACATACCTTATCTGATGAATCAAAGTTAATTGTTCGAATTCTTTTAACTTTTGGTAGTTCCATTTTTGTTTATTAAATTCAATTTACATACATAAGATGTTTTTTCTTTTTTTTGACGAACAGCTGAGTGTTATGAAGGCTAAATGTAATAGATTCTTACTTTTTGGTACTTTATTTGACACAAACTCATTACAACTATGCAGGGTAGGCAAATGTTTTATAAATATGAATTTGCATAGTAACAGCCCTATTAATAAGCACAAAATACAGGCGAAACAACTTTAACACGTATTTTTACTTATATTTCTTAATAATAAATGTGTGTTAGCCTTAGATGACGTTTGACAATGAGAGGATAATTTATCTCACCGATTTTGGTGATTAACGAGCGGATATCTTCAACTTGCTCGTAAAATTTCACAGAAATATTTTATTTAATAATACAAATTCCACTAAGTATCCAAGTAATGTCTGCCATACGTTATTTTGTTAACTAACCTTGTCTCCAGAACTCCAATTTTCAATAATTTTTTTCTTTTCTCGCATATCTATTTTTTTACAAATTAATTTGAACTTTCACACAAAAATTAAATAACCGTTTGGAATTTGTTTGACAACAAAAATTATTTTGTATGTCTGAGGTGACATGCCGGCTTTCAATAATGAAAAAAGTACTAGAATATTTAGTAGAATTGAAGGAAGTGCTGCCAATTTTTCCTTGTTATTCAGTGAATAGATAAAATAAAGAAACGATAGTTTTATTAATATTTTAATTTATCAAAGGGATAATTTCATTATCCGTGTGTTGGAAAAAACGTGTGTTAACGAGCAAATTGTATGTTTTTATTAATACGGCTGTTAAATGAATAAGTCCTTATGCAGTGCATAACTATTCACGCGTTCAGCGAATTCTAATAAATAAGGCTGTAAGTATTTAAAGTGTAAAATTTTGTTTGATTTTGAATTTGGTTGTTATGTAAATTAGCAATAACTATGAGATTGTAGAATGTATTAGTGTACTCCCTTTTATCTGTTTTGAATTCAAATGAAGAAAAACAACAAAGTAAAATATTGTTACAAAAGTTTTCAAAAAATTCGAAAAAATTCGAAAAAAACGAAATGAAATGGATAAATAAAAAACCGAATTTCTCCTCTAAGAAGTTCCTAAACAATCTTGAAAAATATATTATTCTTGATTTATTTATTACTAATGTGCCTAGTCAAATATCCCAACCAATTTCTGTTAGTGCTTTGAGTTCTGATCATAACCCTGTTTTTTGTCGTCTTCCTTGGTCGGGGGAGAAAAAAGTGCAATATATACAACAAATGAATAAAGCAAATTGGAGGTATTTTCAAACAAGTGTAAATATGAATCTGCGAAACATATCCACCGATCTCGAAAATGTTTCTTGTATTAATGATGTAGACTGCATTTTTCACGATTTTACACAAACAATTTTGTATTCTGTTGATAAAAGTGTACCAAAGGTAATCAAAAAAGATGATCACACTAATCAAAAAGTACCTGCTCGTGTTTTAGATCTCATTAAGATGAGAAACATTCATAGGAGAAGCTGGCAAAAATATCGTCAACCTTTCTACCAAAACATGGTTTCTTATTTCAACCAGCTAATTACTTCTGAAATTTTGAAAGCTCGTAATGAAATATGGAATAAGAAATTAAGTGTTTTTGATAAAAATGAAAAACCTTTTTGGAATATAGTGAAGATAGTCAAAAACAAAAATAGAAAGATTCCGTTTTTGAAAGATTCTGGACAAACGATTTGCATTAATGTAGATAAAGCCAATTTGTTTGCAAGACACTTCTCAACAAACCACCTGGTTTCTCAAAATCTAGGAGATAGGGAAACAGATATTTTAGTGAAAGAATCAATTGAAAAGCTTGATGCTTCACATGAATTGACACCAACTTATGCATTCGTTGCCGTTGAAGATATTAAAAGTATTACCAACAGCCTTAAAGTTAAAAAAACGGGAGGGTTAGACCAAATTAAAAACGTTTACTTAAAACATCTTCCAATAATTGGTATAAAATATCTCACTTTTATTATAAACGCGTGTTTAAAATTGCAATACTTTCCAGCATCTTGGAAAATGGCAAAAATTGTACCTATTCCTAAAGCCGGAAAAGCCTCTGACAATGCTAGTGGCTATAGGCCAATAAGTTTGTTAAGTAGTATAAGCAAAGTTTATGAGAAAGTTTTGAAAGACCAAATCTTAAAAGTAATATATAACGAAAAAATATTCCCCGATCAACAATTTGGCTTTAGAACGTTTCACAGCACTTCCCACCAAGTGAAAAGAATTTGCAATTATATTAAATGCAAACGTGGTCAAGGTAAATCGACGGGAATGGTCCTATTGGACATAGAAAAGGCCTTTGATTCTGTGTGGCATAAAGGAATTATTTACAAAATGTTAACATTTAAAATTCCTCTATATTTATGTAAAATAGTCCGAAGCTTCCTGTCCGATCGATGTTTTAGTGTTTTTGTTGACGGTGGTGTTTCATCATTAGTGAACTTTAATTTTGGTGTCCCTCAAGGTTCCGTTCTTGGACCGTCCTTGTATAATATATACACATCGGATTTCCCAAAAATCCCTCAATGTGAATCAGCTATTTTTGCTGATGACACAGCAATATTTTGCTCAGACAAGCTCGCTCTCAATATTGAGAGTAGCCTTAGTCAGGCTATTGAAATATTGCAAGAATATTATAATAAATGGAAAATTAAATTGAATGATGAAAAATTTCAAGCTATATTTTTCTCACGAAAAAGAAAGTCTTGTTATCTTCCTAGTAGTCAACTTAAAATTAACGGAAAAGATATAGTTTGGGAAAGATCTGTGAAATATTTAGGAATTCATCTTGACACTAAACTAACATTTAATGAACATATAAACAGCACTTTAAAGAAAATAGGCATAGCTATTAAACTGCTGTATCCATTTATTAACCGCAATTCCATTCTCACTAATGAAAACAAAATAATAATATTCAAGGTTATCTTCCAAGCAATATTGCTCTATGGAAGCCCTGTATGGGGAAACGCAGCTTCTTGTCACTTAAAAAAACTCCAGGTATCTCAAAATAAATTGTTAAAAATGATGCTGAATCTACCCTGGCGTCATTCAACTATAGATCTCCACCAAAGAGCGAATGTTGAGTTAATCTCTGAACGAATTCAGAAACTCGCGAATAAATTTCAATATAGCTGTGATATATCTGAAAACCCACTCATTAACACACTGTGATAAATATTTGTTCTTTTGTCCTTCGGCCTATATATCCATTAACTAATTTGTTATTTATTTATTTATTTATTTACTAGTTATTTATTTATTTATTTATTTATTTATTTATTGATATATGTATATATGTATATATTTATTCATTTGTGTTTTTTTTTTTGTTTGTATATATTTATTTATTTATTTATTTGTTTATTTATTTATTTATTTATTTATTTATTTATTTACTTATTTATTTATTTATTTATTTATTTATTGATATATATATTTATTTATTAATTTATTGTTTTTTTTTTTGCTTTCTTTTTTTTTTTTTGTATTTATTATTGATTCTAATCACTTATGTATTTGTTGCAGCTTTACTATTTATTCATTTATATCAATTATTGTGAAACGTTGTTTGTTATTTCCTTAACTTATTGCAATCTAGTCATTTTTTTTTTTTTTTGTTTTCTCTAAATTTAAATTGAAGGTTTTTTTTAAATAAGCATTTTCCTTCAAATAACTTATTGCCCAAATGATCGTTTAAATAAAATAAGATAATGTTTCAGATGTAAGATAAGTTTAATCAAATCTCTGAATTGTAAAATGTGCGGTTACACTACCTTTAAGTTATTTTTTGCGGAATAAAATCTATCTATCTATCTATATTAATTGGCCATTATCAAATGCCGCAAAACCATACAAATACCTTAATTATCCAGAACTAACGAGTGATTTTTTAAGAGCTATCGGATATTAAAAAAAAAAACACATCAAATTCAGAAAAATGCATGAAATCTTTATTTGAATCGATAGTATGGTCGATATAATTTAATGTTTGAAGATTATTTCATGCAAATGTTGGCCTCAACTGGTCCATCCGCTTAGTCCAATTTTCACATAGCCTTTCTAACATTTCAGCCGGTATCTCAAAAATAAATGCTTTAATGTTGGCTTCCAGTACGTCAATCGAAGCGGGCTTGTTGCTATAGCCATGAGCCTGAACATAGCCCCACACAAAAATTTTCTAGAGGCGTTAAATCGCACGAGTCCATTGTTACGAGTGCTGTATGGCATGTGGCACCGTCTTGTTGAAACCACATGTCATGCAAGTCAAGCTCTTCCATTTTGCGCAATAAAAAGTTTGTTATCATCGCACGGTAGCGCTCACCATTCACAATAATGTTGCGATTCGCATCATCTTTGAAGAAATACGGTCCAATGATTCCGCCAGCCCATAATCTGCACCAAACACTGACATTTTCTGGATGCATTGGTAGCTCTTGCAATCAATGCTTCTGGCTGCTCTTCACTCCAAATACGGCAGTTTTGCTTGTTCACTTATCCATTCAACTAGAAATAAGCTTCGTCGCTGAACACAATTTTTCGATAAAAAAGTGGATCTTCGGCCAACTTTTCAAGAGCCTATTCACCAAAAATTTGGCGTTGTTGTAGGTCGTTCGGCTTCAATTCTTACACCAGCTGTATTTTCAAAGGCTTCACACCTAAATTTTTCTGCAAGACTTTTCACGTAATGGAGTAACAGACGACCAATTGCTGCGAACGGCGCCAAATCGATAATTCACGGTCATCCCTAACACTGGTTGATACAGCTGCGATATTTTCCTCAGTACGCACTCTACGTAAGTGTGTTGGTGGTTTGATGTCCAACAATATGTAAATTTGGTGCGAAATTTAGTCACAATAGCTCAAATAGCGGCCTCAGTAGGTGGAGTAGGTGAAGATGTTTGACAGTGACACAAAACACGAAACGTGCGTGAGCTGTCAAAACCAGTGTTGCCAAAAAGAAAATGGCAAAAAAATCACCCATTATAAGGAATCAAGTGGTCTTAACCTTTTTCTTTAACGAAAAAAGGTAAGTTTCACTATTTAAATTGATTATCCATTTAAACAAACCGAAAAATATAAACAAACAAAACTAATATAGATATATATTTTACGAATTTCTGTTTAGTTTAATATTAGAAGCAAAAAGCTGAATTAAGTTTTTTGAATGATTTCAGAAATCTTCTTAGCCTCTTCGTTCTCTTCGGAAACGAATTGAATACAGCCAGGTTCTACATGCCACTTTCACTCGAAATGGAATTAATATCGATACAAAATACAATTTGGTGTTCTACAATACACGTTTACGGACATCGATCTCATTTTTTTGAAGCGAAATTGATGCGAATATCTGTGTTCCAGATTTCGATTTTCAAGTGATTTAAGTTTGAAAAATATCCATTTCTATTACAGTTTAGCGTTGGAACTTGATTTGTGTCCCATTGATGTATTCTATGACTCCAGGAATATTAAATTTTTTCAACAAATTAAGTTAAGGTGTTCATGCATCTTCTTTGATCTTTTCAAATTGAATTCAACTTAGACAAATGTTATTCTACAAATCAAATTATTTGACACATTACCTCGATCAGGACCGATATTAAAATACTTTCCAACTGATCTTTGGATATTTCATTCGGCAAGAAATCGGAATGGAAGTTTTACTGATTTGGAGGCACTGATGGAAAGGCACGTTTATTAAGTCGAAACTATGATCAAATCCTCCCTAATGGGTTTGCATGACCTCTCAACATTTTTCTTCTTTTTTTCCATATTCTCGTTTGGTACGTTTTATTGCCAATAGCCGTGTTTTTTTTTGAAAAGTTATCCGTAGTACAGTAGGATTTTATATGAATAACAAATAAAACATCTGCAGTAGGACAACTGCCGATAAAAGGACAAGTGAAATCCTACTGCGAATAGAGATTTGACGTTTATTCGAGTATCGGCAGTGATCCTACTGCGGATGTTGTATTTGTTTTTTATATAAAATCCTATACTGTACTACGGATAACTTTTCCAAAAAAACACGGCTAATGAAAGCAATGAGTACTTTACTCATTACAATATTTTGAAAAATTACTTTTACCAAAATTTACACACAAAATTTTAAAAGCAGTACAAAAAAAAGCTCACAAACAATATAGTTTTGCTTATAAACGAGAAGTGACAGATGTCAGCTGTTTTCAATTTCACTTATGTTATTTTCCATTGGTGGTCCAGAAGCGTCCAGAAGTCTTCTCAAGCCATTCCATTGAAAAAAAAAACACTCTTCTGAGACGAGAATTTCGCTTCTCGATTTCAAGACAGTATCCACTCAAGAAGCACTAATACACATACTCAAATGTCAAAAGTAAAAACTGGCAGCAGCATTCTTGTTTGATTTTGTTTCGTTTGTGTTTGCTACAATTAAGTTCGTTTGGAAATAATTTACTTAATCCCGAATATACAAATAAATATACAAATAACAAATAATAATTAACTATCGCTGATTTTCACCATAATACTAATACAAAGGCAAAATTTCAAAGTTGAGTAGAAGTAGTGAGCACCGTTCCATTGGATTTCAGAATGAGTGGATCCTTGAGTTAAACCAATGGAATGATTTCGAAATTATAAAAGCGAGTGATGTAGAACACTGAAAACAAATACACTCGATTTGGCAAATGGTTTTCATTTCGATTTCACTCGATTTTTGGTACCTGGCCGAAAATGGGCGTTTTTCTTTTTTAGTTCAGAGTAGAATCTGAACTGTCAAACAAAAAATCGAGTTTCTGTTTTAGCTCAGAGTGTATAACAGTTCAAATTTGTGTTTCTTTTTAGTTTAGAGCGTGTTCAGAGATTGTTCAGAGCGCACTCTATGAGCTCTGTATAAAATAGCTGAGCAGAGAAAGTTAAATGCTGAAATCATTCTGACAGACAGGAAAAAGACTCAAAAACTCGCGTGTGCTTATAAAATAATTCAGAGCTCTTAGAACACGCTCGATTCGGAGAAAGTTCAGAGCATGTTTGACATGCTCGTGCTCTGTTCAGTGCTGTACTCTGAATGAAAAAAGAATAACGCCCAATGTGAATAAGTCAATTACATTTTGGATGAAAACAGCTAGTTTTTGTTAATTTTGTTTCCAAATTCAATTTTCGTCTATTCGAACTGTACTTATGAAATACACTAACCATTTCGAAAATGATTGTAGTTCATACACTCATGTAACCAAAAACACAAACCTTTTAGGTTTAGGTATTTACTAAAATCTCAGCGAAAAAAAATACAAATTATGTATATTGATTTTACAACTTGCCCACCTACATCTCAGTGAAAACCCCCCATATTTAATCAACCTCCCCAAAAATACCCACATTTTACTGTCACATTTGCTCTCAAAATAAAAGTAAATAACTGAATCCCATACTTTTTTAATCAATACTCAAGAAGGATAATAGCATGCGCGAGCTCAACATTATATGAAAAGAAGTAAAAATACCTAGCTGCCACTAAAATATATTAGATTTTTCAGTGAAAAATTCCTCTCGGTTGTATTCGGTTGCAAAAACGGAAAAAGTATCTTCTTCCTTTTTAATAAAATCAAATTGTTCCAATTAATACAAAAAGAAATATTCTGAAAACGGTCTCAACAATTCCTTCAAAATCGAATTTAATTTCCAAATATCAATTTAAAACAGAAATCGACTTAGTTAGAAGTAGATTGATTAAGAAAATTCAATTAGTTAATTTTTTCCTGATAAAAACTGGTTCTATTCTTCCTAAAAATATATCTATACCTAGTTATCAGTGACGAGAAAAAAGATAGAATCTCCTTTTTTCGAAGTACAAAAAGGAGAGGTGAAAAAAATTAACAATTACAGAGCTTTAACAACAACAATTTCTTTTTCCAGACATCGAATAATATCTATCTAATCGAAGGGTAAGTTGAAGGCGTAATTAGAATTTTAGCATGTTTTTTTTCTTAAACCTTTTCGAGTCTGTTCTCTTCGATAAGGAAAAACACATTTGCACCGTCATGGTTGTCAGACATACTGGCGAATTCATACTAATTTCATAGTGTGGCACAGTAGGTCAAGTGAAATAATGAGAAATAAAAAATGTATACAGGAGAGAGATGTAAAGCGTGTAGAGGTCGAAGACATCTTTCCATACCGCCTCCGTCACCAGTTACCACTAAACCTCCTTCCCAACTCAACGGAGGACAACTAGCTATACTTAAAAGGATTATGTAAAGTGTGTTGTACCACTTAATTTTATGAGTTGGGCTCTAGAAATCGGTGCGAGAGCCCTTAACTCGGCTCAAAAAACTAGGGATCTCTCAAGTGTCCCTACGGTAATAGAGGTATCTATATTCATATAGTGTATTATCTTGATTTCTTGTGTTTCTAAGCTCGCAAATTTTACCTGCGAAATATTGTAGAAACAAAGTCAGGCAATTGAGAATTCATAGTTAATACATTTTTATTTTTTTTTTCAATTAAATATTATATTTCTGAGAATAAAAATAATCTATTACATCAATTTGAGTCTTTTCAAATTACACCTACGTTCGGAGAGTAACCACCATCACGCAAGAAATTTTCGTATAGTTGTAGTTACGATTTGTTGAATTGGAATATTTGATTTCATCTGCAACTGCGCCTTCTTCATTGATTATGCTCCATCTTTTTCCATATCGCCTCCTTCTATTCGGAACCACCTTTATAGTAAGATTAAAACCCAACTCACCCCCCAAGTTGCTTGGTTTTTCTTTTTCCTTAAAGACACGCAATTTTATAGAGAGTGTGGTGACATTTGAGTGGGGTTGAGAAATTAAAAGAAAATCGATGATTTTATCGTAAAACAAATTCTTTGAAAAATTGCGGCACATGGCATTCCAGTCGGTGCGGTGATTAGTTTTCTTTTTCACATAGGAATTGTTAAGAATTTTGAAGGAGATTATGTCATTATTTATCAAAGATATACTTACATACATGAAATATGTGTATGTGTATTTAATAACTTAATAAATTTGTTACACAAAATTTTTCTTTTGCAAAAATTTTTACCTCAGCGTTGTTAGAAAAAAATCTTAAGAATTTGGAAATTGTACTTTATGGCTTCTAAACTAAATCCTACAAAATATGGATTTTTAGATAATGCAAAACATTGTGTGTATGTATGCATATATATGAAGTTGAATAAATGTTGTTTTATTTAATTAAGGGTGCTGCAATTCAGTACATTTTGTACAAAATTGGACTTTTTCGGACATGTTCGTTTTATTTCGCGGACATTACAGTTGATATATCTATTATACTTTTATACACCTTTAGGACAATTTTGAAACAGAAATTGCCAGTTTTTGAAAAGCTTGTACTGCAGTTTCACCGGATGATGTCCCTTGAACTTGCAAATCCTACTTAGATATATTTTAGTGCACATTGTTCTTGTGTTGGAATACACAAGGTCACATAGTATATTAAACTGTATAAATTTATTTGAGCTCTTTGAGAATACCTGAGTTTATTCTAATAAAGCCGATACGATTTTAAAAGAACACTTAGAGATTCTTTAGATTTACTAGGTACTAACATAATAAGGTCTTTAAACAGAGTTTAGATCAAAGGCTACAAGCGATAGGACAATTTATTGTTTTTTTTTATATACATATACATAAATTAAGTTACAATAGGTTGTATATTAAAAAATAAAGCATTTAATTAAAGGTAGAAGCAAGCTTCATTTGTGTGAAGTGGCAAGAAAGGGATTGAAAGAAAAATCATTTCATCTTTAGAAATTATAAATTAAAATTTTTAATCATGTACAAATATCACTTCAATTCATAAAATAAATTGGTTAAAGCAAGATAAGAGCATCTTGTGGTATGGAGAAAAATCCATATTTCTTAAACACACTTGTCAAGATATTCGTTACAAAACATGAAAACTTAGAAAAGAAAATATACTAGTTAACTATGGGTTTACATTATTTGTATTAAAAAATCTTATCTATGTATATAATTTATAAACTTTATTTGATAGCTTAAAGCATAAAGCTTAAGCAATGTACTTATTTTAAAACTTTATTAATATTTTATTATTTTATATTATTTTTCAAATATAGATCCCAAAGCCGACATAATTGTTGATTTAGGTAAATCAATATTATTATTGTTTATTTAATTAATTTGTTTTATTTAATTATATGATTAAAAATAGTTCTTTCTTGTCTCAATCCGTATTATTGGAATAATTTCTGTCAAGGTTTCAAGCTATATAGTTGAAATCTACATATGTACATATGTATAAAATAAACAGTTTTATGTACATATAATTCTAATTGCTAACTTATCTGGAGAGATAAAAACAAATTTTTGACAAAATATTCACTTTTAGGTCAATTTTCAATACTTGAATCGGTGATTGCTAAAACAACATAAGTGACATTTTTTTTTTTTACAGGAGAGACAAAAAACCTTATATTTTTGAGGACGCGGCCGCATTGACAATTTTAACTTTAAAACCTGATTAGTGGTAGTTCTGCGAGTTGTAAACAGTTAAAAGTTTTAAAAAAATCTTTTTAGTAAAGGAGATTTTAAAAAAAACTAACTTTGTTTTTTGTGTTGCTTTAACACCCAACGTTTTGTTGAGAGCCAAAACAACTCAAATACGTTAAGTTATGTTGTTTTTACACTCAATTTGCCACGTTAGTCTTAGCGAAATCAATTGAATATAAAATACAATATACAATAACACATTATTAAGATTTCAGTATTTTATTAAAAAAAAAACACAAGTACAAAAAATAAACAAAAACACAGCTTAGAGCCAGAAATTCATTAAAATACAAAATAATGAAAAATATAAATCTATTTTAACATTATTTTAAAATGATATTTAAATGAATTTATGCAAACAAACTTTAAAAAATCGTTTTGAAGGTTTTGAAGATTTTGATTTTTCAAAAAAATTTTTTTTTCAAAAAAACCCAACAAATAATTTTTCGAATATTTTTATATACAATATTATTTTAAACTTAGGGGGACTCCTGCTGAAAATTTTTGGTTAAAATCGTTAGAGCTTTTTATGAGAAAGTCGAAAATCAAAAAAAAAAAAACGGTTCTATGACAGGTACAGTTAATAACATTCTGCCCCAAATTTTTTTTTACCAAAAAGTAGTCCATGTCCATAATATCACACCTAATTTTTTTTATCAAAATTGTTAGAGCCGTTTTCGAGATAAATAAGATTTTGCATTACGGGTGTATGGGGGTACCGTTATGTAGTTTTAGAGCGAAAAAAAAAATTCAATTTCCCCTCTAGGGAATCACCGAAGACCCATAACTACCGAGTTTGAAGAAAATAGGTCCAGTGGCTTATGCTCTAGATCGAGGTACAGACATACAGACTGAGAGACAGACAGACAGACAGACAGACAGACAGACAGACAGACGGAATTGCCGGACCCACTTTATTCGTCTTCGCTATCATCGTAATGTCAACTTTGATCAAAATCTCTAGTTCGATTTTTTTTTCCAAATGCAGAACTTGCCCTATAGTACCTATATCGCAAGTAAAAACAACAGTTGGCCTACTACGTTTTGCCAGCGTTGGGTGTAAAAATAAATTAATCGCATGTACTAAATGTGTTTTAGCACTCATTTGTCAAAATGGCAGAACAGATATGTTGTTTTAACACTAAATGCTGATTTCGCGCTCGAATTTCTGTGTGTTTCAGGTATAAAATTATGCTAGTTTTGCTCTCAACCTATAGCTCTACCCCTAAGCAGTGCAAAACCGTAATAAAAGTGATTTCGAAAAATGTGTTACTTATGTTGTTTTAACAATCACCGATTCACTTGTATTTCATTATAATTTTGATACGGTAGTTTTTGGAATATTAAGCATTTTTTTATATTATCCACATTCTTGAGTATATACATTATTTAATAATCTTATAAATATATAAATATATATAATAATCCCTCACTCAAAATCCAGTAAGAAAGTTCGTTTTTGCGATAAATATGAAAAAGATGTCCGAACGCCGTTTCTATACTTTCTTGATCTTCAAAACTCAAGTTACAATTACATATATAAGACAAGAAAACTGCATATAATTAATTTATATATATACTGCACCAAAAGTATTATTAACTCAAGTCGTTAAGGAAGTTAAACATAAATGGAGACTACTTGTAAATTCGTTAGATTTTTCTTGTATGTTCTATTATTTCTGTGAAAAATGGTAATATCCTAAGGCCTTAAAATTCTAGTTAAGACATTTTCTGAGATAATTTTTTGAGCTACGGTTGTCACGCACTGGGTTGAAAAATAGTGAAAGACAAATATTTTCTAAATTTTTTTCATGAACTCAAGAATTTTGTTCATCTATTTTAATGGTAGTTTTAAATTAAATTAAATTTGGTAGTGCAACAGCTCGTATAGAGAACCAGAACCTGGTGACTTAAAACTCTCAAGTATTTCTGTGTGCGCATTACCAGGAATGGAGGGAACCTACCATTTTCTGCAGATTCCGAACGGATAATGAGCAGCACTTTTCATAACAAGAGATACTCTTGGAGAATCAGTCCCTTCGTCGCAAGAGGCAGCACACTCCCGAAAAACTTTTTTGCTGCTGCTGAGAACCGACCTAAGACCCTCACAACGTACTTACCATTATGACAAGGGCAGTTTTAGAGACTTAGTTTAAAATTTAAAAAAAAAAACGATAATTTACAAATACATACATATGTATTTCCAAGATTTATTAAAGCCATATGTATGTATTTCAATATTGCTATAAATTTTTTTTTGTTTTGTGTAATTACCATCAATATAAAAAAAATAATTTCCAATACGAGGGCTCTACATATATAATAGCCGTCCCTCAAGAGAAAAATTTTCTCTGTATCATCTGCGCTGCTTGGAAAAAGATGATAGCCAATTCTCCATGAAATAATAAACACGAAACATTTAATTAGTTTGTAGAGAAATACCAGGTTTGCTGAAACTAAATTCTACTATGAAGGGTAGTTGCGCATATTTCAATGTTTGACATTCTCATTTTTTAAATATCAAATGTTGAACTAGTTACTTCGATTGAAGAAAAACAATTTCTGAAGAAGACAATAAAATTAAAGTTGTGCTCAAGGCTGAGCGATATCAAATAAATTTTAGAGTTGTTATAAAATAATTAATGAAACACATTAATTTCTTGTTTACTCGTAACAACGAATTTACTTTATTAAGCAGAACAAAAAGTTACGAATATAGTTTCCAAATTAATATTTCAAGTTTTCTTAAATAAGAATATGACACTACGCGGCTTATTTCATGTATAATGTTATGAAGATTTTATATTTTTTCTCGGTGTTTTTAACTGCAAATGTATTTTCAAATATAAAATCTCAATTCAAAATATTCACTGACAAATTTAAATACAAGCTATTGTTAGCCTGGTTATAAATAAGGTCTTGGATTTGGTCTCAATAGATCAAGTATCATGACTCATTATGTTAGATTGCACAAAAATGATTGTTTTCATTGATAAACGCTTACTCCCCCGTTCTGCTCTTTGGGCTCTATTGGTTCTTGTTTTTATTGTTTTTGTATGATTTGAACGATGATTTTCAATTTTTAATAAAATTAATAGAATTTGAAAGAAGAATTTGCAGAATTTCTCATAATTTCTCTACCATCTAATACCTGTTTCATCTTTTTAGTATCGTGCTAGCTTCATATAACTCTTTGACATTTCCAAAAGTCTAAAAAGGTCTCTTTGCTTATTTTTTTTCCACGAACTCTCATTGCTTTAGACCTATCAAGATACTAGCTAAACCCTTTTAAAATAAGAATAGGCAAGTAATCTGCTGAAGTAAACCTTAAGGTATAAAATGCTTCGCCTTTATATTTTTGTTCACAACACAAATGCAAATCAAATATCGGGTTGTTTCTACACTTACATATTTTAATGACATTTTATATTTGGAATTGTTTTTTTTTATAATTCACTCGCGCTCAAGGGTATTTGAAGAGACCCTTATAATGTTAAACATAGCACGGGTGATGGGGAAATAAGGGAAAGAGAGAAAGGAGGTGACGATGAACAATGGTTTTGAATGTTTTCAAATTGAAACGACGAGGGAAAACCGTACCGGGTAAGTTATTCCATAATCGTGTTGTGCGACTAAAAAACTAATCTCTATATTTGACGGTACGACCAAAGTTAGGCTCAAGGGTGAACTGATGAGAATTCCTAGCGAAGCGGGTATCACGGGTGAATTGATAATGGGGAGGAATTTAACTGGTTACTTCGAGTGAGCATTGTTTGTGAAAGAAGCGATAAAACAGGGAAATACATGAAACATTCCGACGGTGTTCAAGAGATGGGAATGAATCCATAATAGCTCTGTTATATCTATCAGTTTTAACGCTCTGTTCTGAATTCTATCCAATAAGTGGGGAGAAGATTGTGCTGAACCTGCCCAAAGGTGTGAGTTATACTCGAGTTTTGGACGTATAAACGCCTAATAAATTGTAGCCACATCAGAAGGGGTGAAAAATTTCTTACATCGATATAGAAATCCTAGGCATTTAGCAGCATTTTTGGCGGTCTCGAGAATGTGATCATTCCAACGAAGATCATCGTTAACACACATACCGAGTATTGAGAGCTTTTCGGTTTCTTCGATGCAAGTGTCATTTAAGGACAATGGCATAGGGGGTATATGTATGTATTTTGCTTTAACGACAATAGACAGCATTGAGTTATCGGAGCATTAAACTCCACACGGTTTTTAATACCCCATTTAATAATGCTGTAAAGATCGGAGTTTAATGAACTTATCATACGATACCGTTGCAAATTCACTTCTGAAGGAGTTGGACGTGAAGCTGAGAGTAGAGTCGTCGGCAAAACAATGAAGTGGATTAGAAGTTTCAGACAAGAGATCATTTATAAAAATGAGGAAGAGAGTTGGAGACAAAAAGGAGCCTTGGGGAACACCATCAGTATTTATTTTGTGAAGATCAGACTTAAAACCATCTAATGCAACATGTATTGAACGATCTAGAAAGTAATTTATAATTCAAAGAATAAGGGTTCCGTTGATGCCAAACGCGCTCTTTTTCGATAAGAGAGCCTGGTGCCAAACTCTATTAAATGTCTTAGAAATATCAAACGCAATATTCTTACTTTCTCCAAAACAATGTAAAGATCTGTTCCACTCTTCGGTGAGAAATGCCATCAGATCACCAGTGGAGCGATTGCTGCGAAATCCGTATTGCCGGTCATTAAGAAGCTTTCGATCTTCGAGATATTTCTTGAGGTGATGATTTACCAGCGATTCCATGACCTTGGAAAGAAGGGACGTAAGTGCAATTGGTCAATAGGTGGTGGAAGGGTCACCTTTTTTAGGAACAGGCTGCTGGTTTCCATCTTCTAGGGAAGATTCCAGAACAGTAGGAGTGATAGAAAAGCTTACGCAATGGTTTTGCCAGCGATGAAGAACACCTTTTCAGAAGAATGGGGGTATACCATCAGGATATTGGTTATAAATCGCCTTCAAATATACAAACCTATACTTAATAGAAAGCATTAGAGTATAATAATTTTGCCTTATAATATTTGGGTGCAACCTAATTTCCCATCTCACCTAAAAGTTTTCGAAAAGATGCATTTCCTATGTTACCTACCTTTTACTCACTTTACTTTATGAAAAACAAAAAAGAAGTGATACAAATTTAGTTAATGATTTTTTAAACTCAATAAAAAAAACTTATAACTGACTTCCGTAAGCTATTTTCAAAGCTTTTGAGGTTTAAATTCGTTATAATATATACTCGTACATAAATATAAAAAAATCAAATATATTTTGTATATAGAATTTATTTCGAAGCTCATATACAGGGTGTTTTGTAGTGCTGACAAATTAAAAAAAAAGTTAGGTTGAATTTTTTTTCCAAAATTTTGAGTTTGAAAATAAATTTTTCAAAAACTATTCTTTAAAACTAATTTCTGGCAAAGAAGCTATGGCGTGATATAAAAACTATATTGATTTGGTTTAATTTTTTTGTCTTGATTCTTTTTACATAATTCATCTAATGTTTTCATCGTCATATGCAAAACACCCTGTATTATATAATTTTCGAAGAAATAAAAGTTAACTTTTTTTAACATCGTCTCTAACTCTTTCCTCAAATGGATTTTTCGTCCTTCCTGCGGAATATTTTTTGTTATGTTTCATTCATAAATTCCTCTCTCCGGTGTAATGTACTGTGATTGTGTGTATATGTGTGTAGTGTACACAGTACACCCATACTAACTGATTTACAAAATATGAGGAACTACGATGCAGAGCATAAACTTTTGCCAGAGTGTTGAGTTACGTAATAATTTCCTTTGGTTTTAAAGAATTAAATGGTTTAGGGGTACGCATTCTAACTAAGGATGCAGGCCAGCCTGTTCTATAAATATGTATGTATAGGTATAATGAATGTGCCTCTTGTGGGATTTCGGTTTTATGCTCGGTTTTTTTTCTGACTAACTTAAAACGACACCACCGTTGCATTCAACTAGTGAGTTGGATTATAAATAAGGTGGAAAGCGAAAGATGAGAGGGGGAGGGGGAGGTTGAGAAAAGTTCACACCACCGCCTAAGTGTTTCTTTGTTTTGTCATTTGAATTTATGTCAGAAAGGCATAATTCTGTACTTTTTTATGGCAAGGAGATGTAAGTGTTGAGAAAAAAACTATGCTCATTCAAGCTGCGCACAAAAGCTAGATAGAGAGCAGAATAACTGAAAAGGTGGATGACATTTTTTGAGGTGATTTGGTTGTTAGGTTTGTCGTGAAGTTACTTTATTTCCACGCGACTTATAGCATCTAAATTTAAAAAAAATATAATAATTTGAGTTCCTTTTTTGCACGAGGTATGAATATAAAAATAAGTACAAACTCTTCGTTGCTAATTAAAAAAATATAGAAAAATTGTGTATCTCAGGCCAGGCATTTGGAAAAGTTAGCACTACCCGAAGTCTTTTCATGATGCTTTTGTCAGAAAATGACCACTTCCGGTTCCAGAGAATGATCCCGTTCTGGTTCATCTATATGCAATAAGTGTAATCTAGTTAAGTTTATTATTTTTTCTTTATTATTTGGTGAGGTTATTATTATTTATTATTTATTGTGTGTTGTATAAAACAAAAAAAGAGTAAAATTTAATCTAGCAAGACTTAGACGCATTCAAAAGTAACTGTATAGATAGGTAGTACTATACCCATCAACAAAATTTCAGATTTGAATTCAACTCTCAAGAGTATTCTTACAAATACCCTTGACTTCTCGTGGCAGAAACACAACAGTCATTTTATTTTTTAACTTTTGTTATCATTTGAAAATTGGACAATAATTCTGAATATAATTTATTTTCCTGTGTGTTCGATAAAACTGTATAGGGAAATAATTAAACCGACTATTATAGAGGGGGTGAACAATTTCTAACATCGATAGAGAAATCTTAAGTATATAGCACCGTTTTTGTCGGTCTCGAGAATATGGTAATTTTAAGGAAGAACGTGCGTCGTTAACACACATACCGAGTACTGAGAACTTTTCGACTTCTTCGATGCAAGTGCCATTAAACGACATTGACTTAAGGAGGACATTCTGCTTCAACGAGAACAGACATCATTGAGTTTTCGAAGAATTAAACTCTATCACTCTATATATTGTCAGAACCATTAACAATATATTCATTTTTTTAAAAAGAGTATCATAGCATGACTTATCGCATTATATTATTTTAATATATTTATAGGTCTCCTTAAAAAAAACTTGATAAATACGAGTATATTACCATCACAATATTTAATTATCATAGCTTAATGTCTTGTCTCTTTATTTCACCGTTGAATTAATTTAATTCCAAACCGCTTATAGACCGCTAGATATCCTCGTACTGTACTTTATTTTGGTAATCTTGACTTTCTATAACGTTTATCGGTAATAATTAAACAGTCTTATCAATGTGAACAAATGATCTGTAATAATAAATACTGTGTAAGACTCCTTTAACATCTTAAATATTTATTAAATCAATGTGTCGTTAGTTATTGTTTTAGTAGTATCATATTAAATAATATTAAAATTAAATTTTAGCAGAATTGTTGTTAAAGTCACCTATATACAGTTTAAATAGTATAGTCAGTATTATAAGTAGATGTTATTAATCAAATACGTTATCTGATTACTTATCATCCTTATGAAGCTGCAAGTTAAGGTTTTTAATGGTAAATTACATTTATAAGACCGTGTACTTAAAAATTGACATTTAGATAATAATTATATGCTATTATAAGGTATTCCGAATCAAACTTAGTTTAAGAATACAACCGAGAGAGTACGACTTATGTTTAAAAGAAGGGTATGAGATAATTTTCCTACTTGTAGAATATTATTTCAATGTTTCCTATAGGTACATATAATTCTATACATCATATAGATAACCCATAAAACATAGAGAAAAGAGGAAAGTAAACTTAATCTATTTCAGATAGAAAACAGATAAAGATGGGAATTGCAAAGTTATCCACAAGCCAATCATTTATGTTTGCATTCTATTCGGTTCAATCAAACATAATCAATATTAATTCTTCATTCATTAAGTTACTTTCTGAAGGAACAGAATAAAGGAGAGGTATTTTAGCTTGAGAATAAGTTTTCTTTCAAGGTTTTTTTTTATTCAAATAATAATTTCTTTATTAAATTGAGTTATTTTATTGAATGAATTTGAACCGATATCAATTTCAATCATTCAATTTCAGTTTCAGTTGAACTTACTTAGATCGTGCTTGTGTTGTGTTTTCTAATGTTTGTTTGCTAAGAAAAAATTTCGTTGACGCGTACGCCCATTCTGTTAAATTTAAACCAGCTGTTTTGGCTAAAGGTTGGTGAGAATACTGACTTTTCCAAATATGGACATTGTTCTAATGCGAACTTTAATTTTATGTGGCTGAAATTTACTATCCGCAAGTACATCATCCATTATTGATTCATTTATAGGAATCCAAATCTTGACACCAATTCAACTCTTAATGGGCCTTATACGCTGTCTGCCTCACACTTATTTATAGTTATTTTGGGCGACTTTAATGTTGTCAAAGGACAACGCCCGAAAGAAGATAGATTGAGATATTTGCTGAGGTACACCAATCTACTAAGCTTGTAGACGATTGGACTCACTCGAATGCCGGATGTTACTGGACAAAGTACCCACACTCTCGACATGTTTCTTTTTCTAACCCTGTTAAGAATACCATAATGTTTAACCATCCATTCAGCACTCCGTATACCATTGCACAGTGGTTTGGGTTGTATGGAGACGACGTCATAATTCAATAACTTTCGAACCACATGGCCGATTGTAAAGAAACTTTCAGATATGATAAAACACATCGTAAGAAATCACTAAAGAAAATTTCAGCCCACTGACACGCCTACTTACACTGTTACATTATACATTTGTAGAATGTATAATGTTAATGTAGAATTTCCTTAAGCGGACACGGAATTTTTTCCACACTATTAAGCCAATCAGAATTTCTGTGGAATAGATATGTTTGGTAGTTTCTACACTCCTTAAACTTAACATATACACATATAATCGTTCACAAATATAAAAAATGTGAGATTTTAAGGAGTTATAGTTGAAATTTTCTCCATTTTGAGAACTTTTATTAGGGATGACGGTTATTCCCAATTAACCGGTTTTCAATTTTTTCGCTTATTTTCCCTCTCGATTCAAACTGACGGTTTCAACCGGACAAAATAAGCGGTTCAATAACCGGCTTTCGGTTTTTTATGTAAAAATTTGTTTACGTTCATATCAAGTAAACTATAAGTACAAGTAAGTATAAGCTTTTTTCAGAAAAGAAAATCCTCTAGTTAAAGTGTTTTTATTTGAGATGTTTTAATTGAGATGAAATAAATATGAGTTAAAAAAAAATATGTACAAGCATATCTAGTTAACACAAAATTTAAATTTTTTTTCGAAAAATTCTTTTTTATTTAACGAGATAAATAATAAATGTGTTCCTTTTATTGTTTTATAATACTTTCATCACTTGGTCGGGGAATACGGTTACCACAATGAATTAATTTTAAAAATTCAAAAAAAATTTACATTTACACAATAATATTCAAAACAATACAACGCAATTTTGCGAAAGTGTGTAGTTTAAAACGATTTCACTTTCCTACCACTACACTTACTAATTACTCTATAAAAGAAAAGATGGAAGTTCTTATGAGACAAGGAGATCTTGTTTCAAAGACGTTTTCTACACATTTTTTTATTTCTGTGGTGCCAAAGTAAATAACTGGTTAAAAACACCGGTTTTAACCGAGATAAAAAAATCTCTGGTGGAAACCGGTAAAATGAAACAAAATAACCGTCCGGTTTTTCCCATCCCTAACTTATATTATCCATAACGGTATTGAAAACCTGCGTTTTTTTCACCCAACTCGCCGTTTTTCGTTGACCAAATTTCGTAGATATTCTTTCTTGATACCAAGCAAAAATACTTCGTCCCTAAAAAGAGAATTTGTATAGAAAAAAGAAATCGTTATTGCTCAAAACCGTGAAACTAAAAAATTAATTGTGCTGGTTGTGGGTGATTGTGGGTGCCAAGATAATGTTTTCTAAAAGCTGACTATTCACTCTATATAACACAAGGACTGTTACCGCTATGTGTGGCTAATTACTGTATTAAAACTTTATTTAAACATTGAGCAAAATGACAAAAAACACTAAAATGGTACACGGTTTTACTAACATTAATTATAAACCAAACATCCAAATATTGACAACGAATTATTAAAATACTCTAAATACCTTACTTTTGTAATTCCATTGCGAAAAAATTGCAATAATATAACTTTTATTTAAAAAAATTCACTTCAAACTACTCACAATTATTTAAATTTATTTTCACAAAAAATTGAATATTTGTCTCACTTTGAAAGCGAAAATAAAACAGATAACACGTGACATGTATGTCAAAATACTTGCAACGGTAAATATTGAACTGTAATCTATTAGAAAAATACACTTGAAACAAAAAACAATTGCTTTCATTTTTTTATTTTTGTCGTATGGGCGAAACCACACTGCATTGTATTATATCAGCCAATATCTCCTTTCTCGTCCATCCACTTAAAGAGAAAGAGAACTTTTGGTAATACATATATGAGAAACCTACCTAGGACGATTTTATTAACTTTTTTAGAATCTTAAACCGGTCCTCACGTTTCCTCGATAGTGACGTTAATGCCAGTGCCAATATGATCACAGAAGTGATTTTTCATGGGATGTGAACTTTTATTCCTTACAGAAGTAAGAATAAAACCTAAAGATAAGTCTTGGTTCGATACAAGGTTTAAAGAAGCTTTTAGGTTCAGCGAAGTAAGTTTCCGCTCTTACAAAGCCATCCCATCTCAGAAACATCGGAAAAAGCATAAATAGGTCAGAAGCTATTGTAACGCTGTTATTAAAAGAACTTAATTCTTACATGACCAGAAATTAAGGCAAAAAATCCTGGTCCGTCAAGGTTGTCAAGAACGAAAAAATTGAACTTCATCTTCGGTTCCAACGTTCATTTACAACCACAACCCGATAACTAGCTCTTCAGATACATTGCATGGCAGAGACATTTCGCCTCCTGCATTTGAGAACCTAAATCATTCAATGAGAGAAGTACATTGTCGCATTCATACATTTGCATGAGCTCTTCGAGATCTTGATATAAACAAACCCGATGGTCCTGATTGCATAACCCCCATTCTTCTGAAGAGGTGTTCTTTATCGCTTGGAAAACCATTACGAAAGCTTTCCATCGCTTCTAATGTTCTGAAATCTTCCCTAGAAGATGGAAAACAGCGTTTGTCCATCCTGTACACACCACTTGCTTCTGAAAGCTTCTGAATAATCAGTAATACGGCCTTCGTAGCAATCGTTCTACTTGCTGGTGATCTGATGACATATCTCACCGAAGAGTGGAACAGACCTTAACATTGTTTTGGAAAAAGTAATATTATTATGTTTGATAATTCTAAGGCATTTGATATAGATTGGAACAAGCTCCCTTATCAAGAATGCGTGCGTTTAGTATCAACTACACCCTTATTCTTTAAATAACAATTTAACTTCTAGATCGCTTTTTAATACATGTTGCATTGGATGGTTTCAAGTCTGATCTTCACAAAATAAATGCTGGTCTTCCCTCTCTCACTCTCTTTCCTCATTTTTATAAATTATCTCTTGTCTCTTGTCTGTGTTTCGTGTGTTGTGAAATTTTTTAAAATTGTGTGTACGGGTACAGTACCTACCTACATTAGCGCAAGAGATTTTCATTTTACCCCTTTGGATTGATTACATAAAGTAAGTAAATTGATGAAATTGATGGCTCGGAAATAATCCATTGATTTTTCTGAGTTGAAACCCCCAGTTGGCTTTATTAATATTGTTTTCTCCATATATCAAGGACCATAAGTTCCATAAAAAAACATTTTCTCACATTTTTGTAAAAAATTGAGTTCTCTATTTTTAACCGAGAAATCGAAAGTTAATAAGTTATTATTAAAAATAGAGAAACGATTTAAGGAAAAATTTTTTTAATAAATTAATCAATAAAAGTTAAATGATTTTTACTTGCGATATATACATAGGTAGGTACTATATTGCAAGTTATGGATTCGTAAAAAAATCAAACTCGACATTTTGATCAAAGTTGACATCGTAATCTCTATGATTACGATGATAGTGAAGTTGAAAAAAGTAGGTCTTGCAATTCTGTCTGTTTGTCCTATAGGCTGTAGCCTAAACGACTCGGTCGATTTTCTTTAAACTTGGTACCTAGCGTTTTTTGGGCATTTTAATACCAAAAATAACGGTAGGTTCCTGTCGTATAATTTTTTTTAGCAAAAAATGAAAATCCTTATTTTTCTCAAAAACGTTCCCACAACTTTAAGAAAAAAATCAGTAACTTTTTTTACAAAAAGGCTACCATTTTATAAAAAATTCCCAAAAATGGTTATAAATGGTACCTCCCATAGAACCATTTCTTTGACTTTCGATTTTCTCAAAAACGATTCCACTGATTTTGATCAATTTTTTTTACAGAGAATGTTTTCTAAAAGCTTAAAAGTATTGTATACCAAAATTTTCAAAAATTTCGCAAACAAGTTGGTCGATTTTTACTAAACTTGGTACGCAACAGTTTCTTGATATTATCTAGCAGATTTTAAATAAAAAATTTTCATATACCTAACCAAAAGTAACTGTACCTCCCATACAAAAGTTTAAAAACCGGCATGGAAAATCTCATTTTTCTCAAAAACGACTCCTACGATTTTGATCAAAATTTTTGCGTGAGTTAACATACATACATTAATACGATCTACGATAATATTATTGTAAAAAAAATGTCTATCGTCTAATAAAAGTATCTCTCATGGAACCATTTTTTTCGACTATCTCATTATCTGCTCAACCGATTTTAATGATTTTTTTTAAACAAGAGCTCCTGTTTGAATAATATTGCATATCAAAATTTTCAAAAAATCAAATTTTGGATTAAAAAACATCAAAATTATTTTTTGAAAATTCGATATTTCAAAAATAGGTGGATAGTTTTTTTCAAAATTAATCTTTAACTCCGCATTAATAAGTACTAAAAATTACAATTTTTTTTAATATTTTCAAAATTTTATATACATAAATGTACATACCTACATATACCTAATATAAAAAACGATTTTTAAATAATAAATCAGACGGTGTACATCGCGTTGGTGTCAAATCAATTTCAGATTTTAAGAGATAAAACCAGTTTTGAACACTTTAATTTTGATGGGCTGTTGTGAAATATGTTTAAGTTAAAAATAATCCTTGGTATAACAATAATTGAAATAAAAAAATATTATAGGTAAAATAATTATTACTATAACTATAAGAATAATAATAATTAAAGGCAGTGCGGGTTGATTTTTTTAAAACCGGTTTTATTTTTCAGCAATCATCACCCGATTAGACACTTCTATCTCATAATATAATATAAATAAATATAATAAATCTGTGAATAAAAAATTTAATTATAACAAGGTAAGTTAAGTAGCTGTTTCACTTTGATGTTTTTTAAACAGCAAACAAAATTAAAGGCCCAGAAAAAAAATGCTAGGTGCGGCAAAATTGGCTCTGCCTCGGGCGGAAAAAACCCACGCTACGCCACTGCTTGTCTGAAACTTCTAATCCACTTCATTGTTTTGCCGACTACTCTAAACTCAACTTTTCATACTCGCTAAATAGATAAAGTTTTTCGGAACTAACCGTACATTTGATGGTCAAATGTTAGTCTTACCCCGTGACCACGAACAATGAAACTTGTTCGAAACGTAGCGTCGGGTTAGGTAAATTATAATTATTTTTAAATAAAGTAAACGCGGTAAGTTCCGTAAAAACTTTATCTATTTAACATGAATAACGTCCGCGAAAAGATAAACTTAAAATTGTCATACTCGTTCTTTAGAAGTGGAATTGAAATGGTAATGGAAGAAGTCCAATTTAAGTCCTCAATTTAATCAGCTTACCTGTGATACCCATTTTGTAAGGAACTGACGAGCAGTTCACCTTGGAGCCTAATTTTGGACGTTCCGTCAAATACAGAGATTGTTTTTTATATGCACAGTACGATTATGAAACAATTGACCCGGCACGGTTTTCCCTTGCCATTTAAATTCATTCAAACATTCAAGAGCAATGTTCATCTACACCTCCTTTATATCCCTTCTCAACTTCCCCATCGCTCATGCTATGTTTATGTTTAACTATATAAGGGAGGGTCTCAATCAAAAATTGAGTGCGTGTCAATTATGTATAAAAATATGTATTATCTGGAATACCCCAAGGCAATCATACCTATTGAACTTCCACAAAAGGTTACATCTCTAAGAGCTTACAATGTTAAATTTTATCATAGATACATAATATGTTTAAATTTTGAGGCGGTTAACAGAAAAAATCGTTTTTTTGTACCTTTTTTAATGGATATTCTTAAAGGCAACCTAGATTTCAGGGCAGAGTTAAGTACTTAGAATGGGTGGATAGAAAAAAATTGTTGTTGACACAAAAATGATAACATTTCGGTACACAAATTTAAGCTCATTAGTTTAATATTGTCCGTTGTTTACGAAAGTGGAATAAGTCTAATTTTTCATGCATCGATATTTAATTTTAATATGCAATAAACTTTATTGAAACTCTCAAAAGAAGTTAACGGTCTTAGTTCCAAATTAAACTTTCAATAACAAATTATAAAAATAAAAACCGAGAAAATTTAAGTGCATATTTTTTTGCTCCCTTATTCGTTAAGGATTATGTACTTGGGAAATAATTCTTGGTAGTATATTAGAAAATAAAATGCACTACTAGGTTGCATGAACTTGTTCTTATGTAATAGACTAAGAATTTTAAAAACGAATGTTATTAGATAAAACTGTTCATAAGCTATAGCGGTTTCTTATAAAATTAAACTTTTGTGTACAACATTTTAAAACCATTTTTAAGAAGAGATTTTGGTACGCCAGCTTAAAGTTTTTATTATTGTACGAATATAAATCAAATTTCCAAAAAAAAATATTCACCCGTTTTTGGGATATCGAATTGTGAAAAAAAATTGATTTTTTTTTTCAAAATTCAAAAAACGTTTTTTTAAGTTTTGAAGTTTTGAAATGTAATGTTTTTCAAACTTTTTAGAAGCTTCTCTATAAAAAAAATTTATTAAAATCCGTTTTGTCGATAATGAGAAATCGAAATTCAAAATTTCAAAAAATGGTTCTATGTATAATGGGTACCGTTATTTTTAGGTAAAATAATCCATTTTTTCCCACATCTTGTAAAATGCATTAGAGACCTTTTTTAAAAATCCAAAAATATGTTTTTTTTTTTAATTTGAATACAAAATACTATTCAAATTTTTTGGGGAGCCTTAGCATAAAAAAAATTATCAAAATCGGTCGTACCGTTTTTGAGAAAATCAAAAACAAAAAAAAATGGATGGATGTACATTTCAATTTTTCCAGAAAATTCGTAATACACCAACGTTTTACTATTTTTCACTGAAATAAACAAACAAGAAATTGCCAATGAGATCCTTGGGAAAACCTTCAACACCTGAAAAAAGGAATTTTCGATTTTTTAACTTAGTTTTCAACAGTTGAAAATAAGATTGATTTTCCAAATAAAGGGTTCTTCAATAAAAGCGGGTAGATGTTGAAATGGAATAAAACAAGCTGTGTGTGAACAAAATTTTATTTTAAAGGGCTATGTATGCCATTATGCATGACATATGACATCCTTTAAATGCTAACTTAGCTTCTTAGTCACACGTATCCTAGTGGTCCAATTTTCAATGACTTTTCCGCATAGATCCGGCTGAATTTGAGCAATGGCCTATGTTATGTTCACCTTAAAGGCATTGGTCGATTGTGCTTCTTTCGCATAGACTTGCGAGTTGAGGAAATCTCAGAAGAAAAAGTCTGGAGGAGTAAAATGGCATGACCTTGGGATAACCTTACCATCAAATCCTTCATAAAGAATGTCACCTGCTGAAACCACATGTCACCTAGGTCCATATGGTTCATAATAAATTGGTTATCATAGGTCTGTAGCGATTGCTACGCTGACGTTCTTAGTTCACCGCCTCAATAATGTGGTTTTCGAAAAAGTACGGATCAAAATCGACACCAAACTTGAAATTTTTGAATATGCATTTGTTATATTTTATGAAGAAAGGGACCAAAACGACTTCCATGAAGTATAAATAGCGACTAACTTTATTATATGTATATGAAGAAATCCAGCGTACTTTAGGATTTTATGTCACTAGCAGATATAAAAATATAGTTCATTAAAATAGTTGTTATTGGTGTAATTTTTTAAATAGGACTTAAATAAAAAGATGATCTTTATGTATATTTCAACACAAAATGTTTTAATTTTGAATATATACAGCTATTTTATTACGTGAAAACAACGAAATTTAATAATTTAATTTGTCCCTTTCAATGTTTTTTTTATTTCAAAACTTTGTAACTTTTTGATGCAATGTTTGATCCACCTGAAAATTGAAATAATTATTGTAGTTACTTCACTAAGTATAATCTATGTTGATATTTGGATGTGCCAATAATAATATTGAAATGGTGAACTAAGAAAAACACGTCCCTCGCTCTTTTTGAAAATTAGATCGTTACACTTTTGTTTTCATAACTTTTTGATGCATTCATATATCGTTATAAATTTTTTTGTGCATATTCATATAAAAAAAAACGAAGAAATTCAGCCCAGAAAAGTTAATGTGCCTCAAAAATTTACAAACTTATCGAGGAATTAAAAAAATGTTTGACAGTGTAATTTTTATTTGAGATGTAGAAAATTAAAGAGTACTCTCAAAAAAAGCTTAGAGATGCCCAGAAACCTGAAGTTATCCAGAGAGTGAGTGCTGAAAAAGTAACTGTATTAAGTATAATTTTTATTCCACTAAATACATTATTTAAAATGAATTTTTATTTTAAACGAAACTTGATAAAAATTTTTAACTTATTATTATATACGTTTCTCGGACTTTTATTTTATTATTCTATAATTTTAAACACTAAATTGATGTATAAGTTTTGAAATAAGAGCATATAGCAAAAAGTAAGTGATACTTTACTCTCTGACATACATACATGCATGAGGAAATTCACAAAACAAATCGGACGACCCAGGCATTTATGCCTCCGCAATGTGACCTGTACTTATCGAAAGTTTTTTACGATTTGAAAAAAACTGGAAGGTGGTGGACCAATTCTAACTTGAAATTCAAATTCAGCGCGTCAAAATACGTAAGGATATGTAGGTTCGGTTTTTGAAATTAACTACTTTTTTTTTGTTTTGTGCACCTGTGTAGAAACTCGACATATTTTTATCAATTAATTTTTGATGCATTGATGAATATTAGTAACGCGACTTGATTTACATTTCTGACGTTACTTTGATTATAAAAACATCAACTGTTTTGGTGTGCTAATGATTTGAATTTTTTTTTTCAACGAAAATCTTAAGGTACGCTGGATTTCCCCATATAAGTAAAAGTAAGTTAAATAAATTCAATATATTTTAGTACAAATTTTATGTGGGAGTCAGCATTGCCAAATATAATTAATCCAAAATGAATTCAGTATTTTCAACAGCATTGTTACATCATAGTGAACCTTGTGTGGGTTGGTTTCGTCTTATACAAGGTGTCCGGTAATTCGTGTGCCATGCTTTGGGATGTGATTTTTGGTCATATTCTTAGAAAAAAATTGTTCTACAGTAAAGTCTGATGTTCAACTTTGACATCACTTTTTGACGATTTAAAAAAGGCTAAGTTTGGTGTACCCTGACCCATGTAAAGGTCAATTTTTGTGTCAGTAGTAATGGTAGGGACCTCATTTTAGACTTTGTTTTTAGTAGTAATACTACTTTAAGACTACGTTTAAATTGAGCTGATATGTTTTTAGAGTTGCCAGATATTCAATTTTAAATGGTGTTCAATTTTTCTTGCCCGAGCAAAATTTTAAATTTGATGTCAATTTTTTTCAAAAAATGTGTAATAAACATGGAGTTTTCTTATTTTTACCTGATGAACAAAACAATAATACAAAAAAGCTCATTAATAAACCCCTACATTTTATGATACTTGAGAAAATCTAAAACAGGTAAAAAATCGAATTTTGGGTTTTTTACCTACTTTTATTGCAACACTTGGCAATTGGAGTGGTTTTCCAAAAATTGATAGTTTAAAGGTAATTTTTAAGACTGTGCACTCATGAAAAGGGTTAAAAGTGTAGTTATACTTACTTGACTTGCTGCCAAAACCCTAATTACCTTACCTCTTCTCATGGAGAATTAAATTTGGGATACGAAATGGGTAAATTAACTAAATAAGTGGTATAAAAGAATAGAAAACAAAATTCATTCGTCAGATTATCAAGTAAAGTCATGATAACTGTTGGATAAGAGCGCTTTTTGAAATGCCTTAATTTACGTGAGTAGAATACGCAGACATTTTATTCGTTTATGGGTTGTGCAATGGAAATTCAAGAAGAGCACAACTAAGATACCACGAACTTTATCCTAACTCCTAACAGACGACTTCCTTCTTGAAATGTTTTTGGAAATACCTTTCGAAGGCTTCGAGAAGTTGGAGCAGTTTCAACTGCAAGACCTAACGCGGGAGCTGCAAGCACAAGAAGAGCTAAGGTCGATGAAAGAATACTGGCAGCTGCTGAAATCGATCCTTCCATCAGCATAAGACGCTTGGCTCTACAGTTTAATGTTTCCAAACACAGAATTTCCAGTATACTGCATGGAAAAAATAATGTATTCATATCACCATATACCTGTGCAAGAACTGCTTCCCGATAATTTCGAAAAGAGACTCGTAACTGTAACTGGTTGCTAGAGAGAAGCTTGGATGACAACCAGTTTATAAACAGAATTCTTTGGGCGGAAAGATCATTTCAGCACAGAATCAGTGTCAATATGTGGGCAGGTGTAATTAGAAATAAATTAATCGGGCCTTTCAAATTACCACTCCGACTTAATTCTACTAACTATCTGGAGTTTTTACAAAATAATCTACCAGACCTATTAGAGGATGTTCCAGTGCTTCAACTAACTTCATCATATTTCCAACAAGATGGTGCCCCGGCCCACTATATTCGTGAAGTTAAGGATTGGCTGGATGAAGAATACGGTGAACGATGGATAGGCGGAAATGGACCGATTCACTGGTCTGCCAGATTTTCTGATCTCACTGTTCTGGATTTTTTTGTATGAGGACGAATGACAAAAATCGTTTACTCATCTGAAATAACATAAGAAAGAACAACGTATTTCGGAAGGATCACTTAAAATAAGGCAAGTGTTATTGAGAATAAACATTCAAAATGAAATCCAAAAACGGGCTATCCTATAGCATGCATTCAAAACGCAGGAGGTCACTTTAAACACTTATTATGAGTGTATTTGTGTGCACATAAAATAAAAAATTACTTAAGACTACACAAATTATTGTTATATTCAAACCCTTTACACCTCAGGGAAAAAAATCATTTTAATTTTACTTGTTTTAGATTTTCCCAAGTATCATTAAATCTATGGGTTTTTGGGTGCACTTGTTAATGAGATTTTTTTATTATTGTTTTTACTTGCGATATAGGTACTATAGGGCAAGTTCTGCATTTGGAAAAAAAATCGAACTCGAGATTTTGATCAAAGTTGACATTACGATGATAGCGAACACGAAAAAAGTGGGTCCGACAATTCCGTCTGTCTGTCTGTATGTCTGTATGTCTGTATGTCTGTATGTCTGTATGTCTGTATGTCTGTATGCCTGTATGTCTGTACCTCGAACTTCAAACTCGGTAGTTAAGGGTCTTCGGTGATTCCCTAGAGGAGAAATTGAAATTTTTTTTTAGCTCCAAAACTAAAACTCCAAAACCCGTAATGCAAAATCTTATTTATCTCCAAAACGGCTCTAACGATTTTGATAAAAAAAATTAAGTGTGATATTATGGACATTGACTATATTTTGGTGAAAAAAAAATTTTGGGGGAAATGTTATTAGGGGTACCTGTCATAGAACGGTTTTTTTGATTTTCGAATTTCTCACCAACGGCTCTAACGATTTTAACCAAAATTTTTACGCAGGAGCTGCTTTGCATTTGAAAAAATATAAACTAAAATTTTTTTCGAAAAAATAGGTTTTGGATTTTTAATAAAATAATACATATTTTTTTTTGAAAATTCAATATCTTGAAAACCGATACACGATTAAATTTTTAAATTACGTTTTAAAATGTATTTTATTAAATACTAACAATTTGCATATCAATTTTTTTTATAAAAATTTTAAGGAAAATTTAGTACACAAAAAACATGTTTCAGTGTGTCTGTAGGTCTGTACCTCTCACTACAGCCTAAACCACTGGACCTATTTCTTTCAATCTCGGTAGTTAAGGGTCTTCGGTGATTCCCTAGAGGAGAAATTGAAAATTTTTTTTTAGCTCCAAAACTAAGGGTACCCCCATACACCCGTAATGCAAAATCTTATTTATCTCGAAAACGGCTCTAACGATTTTGATAAAAAAAAATTAGGTGTGATATTATAGACATGGACTATATTTTGGTCAAAACAAATTTTGGGGCAAAATGTTATTAATGGTACCTGTCATAGAACCGTTTTTTTGATTTTCGACTTTCTCATTAACGGCTCTAACGATTTTAACCAAAAATTTTCAGCAGAAGTCCCCCTAAGTTTAAAATAATATTGTATATAAAAATATTCGAAAAATTATTTGTTGGATTTTTTTGAAAAAAATTTTTTTTTGAAAAATCAATATCTTCAAAACCTATGAACGATTATTTTTTGAAATTATTTCCAAAAATCAATATTATTAAATACTTAAAATTAGCATCCCACATTTTTTTCTTGAAAAATTTTAAAGAAATTTCTTATATAAAAAATTTATGTATTTAATAATAAAACGATTTTTTAAAGTTTGTTTGCATAAATTCATACTTTTCTAGAAATCAGACGGCAATTTCATTTTAAATTCATGTTTTATATTTATAAAATATATCTTTAATTCCAAAGTACTTTTACATAAGAGCAAGTTCGTGCGATCCAGTCGTGCATTTTATTTTTTCATCAGATAAAAATAAGAAAACTCTATGTTTATTACGCATTTTTTGAAAAAAAAAAAAATTACCTCAAAGTCGAAATTTTGCTCTGGCAAGAAAAATTGAACACCATTTAAAATTGAATATCTGGCAACTCCTAAAACGTATCAGCTTAATTTAAACATAGTCTTAAAGGTTAGTATTACTACTAAAAACGAAGTCCCAAATGAGGTCTCTACCATTAGAACTGACACAAAAATTGACCTTTACATGGGTCAGGGTACACCAAACTTAGCCTTTTTTTAAATCGTCAAAAAGTGATGTCAAAGTTGAAAAACAGACTTTCTACAGTAAAGTCTTTAAGTATTTTTTCTTAGAATATGATCAGAATCACATCCCAAAGTATAGTACATGAATTACCGGACACACTGTATACGGCAGTTTTTATCAGTTGGACGTGCTGTCAAACGTGTTACGTGTTACGTTTTTATCAGTAACTGAATAATAACCAACAGATTTGACAGATGTCACGAAAACAACAGGTCACCAAAGTCTACAATCTCGCCTATTTATATTTTGTGCATTAATATTTAGAGAGAAATGGGGGTGTCGTTGAACATTGGTTAGAAAGTTTGCAATTTGAAATGCCAATAATCATTTCTTAATTCAAGTTTTTTTTGTGTAAAAAAAATTCTCAATGATTCACTGGGTTGTGATTTCATATAAGTTTTATATAAAAGCTAAACTTGGCACTCAAGACAAAAAATATAAAATGATAAATATTTTTTTTATTTTCTTAGCTAATAGAAAGTTCCGATTTTTTCATCCACCATATCCTTTTCTTTTTCCTTTATTGAATCCTTATTGAATAAAGCGTTTCCGATTAAATTAAAACAAGGAGAAACCTTAAAGTTGAAGGTAAAAGTTAAAAAAAAATACAGATTTTTTTTCACCTTATTTTTGATACAAATATTGTGGTTGAACTTTTAACGAAAGGTACTTGCTTTAATGCGCAACATTTGCCTTAACTTTAACTGTTTAAAGTTGAGTCGGATCTCTATTGTAATTTTCCATGCTATAATTTTCAAAGAATTTCAAATATTTAATTTAATGTCATCGTATATTTTAAGGAAGTTAGAGAAGAATGTCTAAAGTTTCATCATCAGAAAAAGGTCATAGATAATAATGAAGTAAAATTCTTTATCTAGTTAATCATCAAGCTTCTCCCAGAATGTCATTTTATGAGAAATAACCTTTTCAAAGAATTTAAAAATACTGTGAATATGTTGATTCTGTAAATAAAAGAATGTACATTATACCTAAAAAGACTATCAAAAATGTTTAGTTCTTGATTTTTAAAAATAATAATTCAGTAAAATATTTTTTTTAAGTTCAAAATAATGAATTTTTAATTTAATATTTTTTTTCTTCGGATTACTCCATCATTGGCAGGTATTCTGCAAAAGAAGTTTCGTTTGTTGATTTTTACCAATAAGTCTACTCAATAAGATCTTAAGTTTATATAACCCTTTCTTAAATGTAAGTATTAAATTTAAGGAAAGGTTTTTATATAAAAGGTCAACTCATGTTGGAATGGATAGTCTGTCTTAATAATACATAAACATTTTATGAGCAGACAATTCACGCTAGCTAACCGGGCAAGAGGTGTAAACTGCACACATAAGTCGCAACTCAAAAGCAGCAAATCGCCGCGATTACAGCAGTGTTAATCGCGAAATTTTAGATAAACTGCAAAAAAATGTGGAAATAGTTGAAAGTTTTTTGTTTTTGACGAGAGACTTCTTGTGCTGGAAGAAGAGGAATCGTTGTTGCAGAGACTTATCTCAACCAGTTTTAATAAAGCTTCTCAAATAATATTTATGGATGATTAAGTATTTTGAACGAATATCGTTTCGCTGATGTCTCTAACAAATTCCGTATCTTAGATTGTCTGCTTGACTAGACTGGTCTTAGCGAAAAGTATTTTCCATTTCCATTCTTAGACAGAATAACTAGTCTAAAAAATTTGCTAAAATCCATATTTTTTAAACACTTCTCATTAGATGTAACAAATATTTATATGAAATCGCCTCAAGGGGACCAACTTGAGCTATAATTTGAAAAGAAAAATTGAAATTGAAATTTTATTATTTTAATGTAACATCATTAAATATTTCAACACCCAAATAAACACATCGCATTTATTGAAATTAATTTTTTATTTTAACTAAATTCCAATTGTTCAGGTTTGAAGAAACCAAAATATATCGAAGAAATTTATATTATTTTATTTGTTCTGCTTGTAATTTTTATATTAAATTTTCTCTTTAATTCATAGGTCGATCCAATCTTGAAAACATCTGCAATTTTTTGAAGTTTATCAAAAATTCAATAACGAATCATTACTGAACACATCAGAAAAAAAGAAAAAGCGTTTTTGAACTGAACAGCTCATCACTGTTCGGTCGGTCGCTTTAAGTCAATATTAGCGCAATAGCTACTGCTGGGTGTGGGCGAATCTGCGCCCCGCCACCGGTAAGTTTACATACATACATTTTATTGAATATAAATTAAATATGCTCTCACCCAAATATGTAATTCCATCAATTTATAGACGTTTACATACAAAAAAAAAAATAGTCAAACTTCTTTATTCAGTATCTCTTTATTGTGAGTACAAAGTATTTAAATTAATTTTTGTCGCTTTATTAATAAATATGATACAGTTTACTTGAACCTGTAGTTTGGTTGTATAAAATGATAAAACAATTCATTTAGATATGCCAGGAGTCACTTATTTAAAGATACATAATAAACATACATACATATTCGTATTCCACATATTTATTCAGGAAACATAGATTTTTTTTTAGACTTTAGAGAAAGGTGGATTTAAAATACCTGAAGCAAGGCCATTCTAAAAGCCATATTTTGAAAATATAAATTTACAGCCACACAAATGCGAACTTTAGTAACACCATTAGATAACGAAAATGCTTTTTCCAACATCTCACCACCTTCAGAAGAATTTTATTCATGACTTAAGCCCTTACACTCATAATAGGGGATTCACCACCACCCTCAGGTTTTCGCATACTTTGATCGAATGTATATTTCTAAATGTGGCTTGAATGCTTCTCTCGCTAGGCATGTTAACATGTATATTATTTATTCCCTAATGTAGTCCTTTAGAGTAAAATCAACTAGAATTGGCTTTGAAATTGTTAAAACTCCTTCGGTATATTTTTTAGAAGGTAGCAAGCAAGAATGTATTTTTTTAAAGTTAATTTATATTCTATTGTACGCATTGCCTCAAGATAGACCGTCTTTGTTAATTCAACATTCGTACATACATATATGCGTATTGGAAGATTGCTGGGCTTGTCCAACTAGTACATTTTGTCCAAAATTTGTGTATAAGATATATTTTTTAAATTTGAAGAAGCTTCTGTATATAAAATATTGGATTGAAATCGGTAAAGAGTTAATGAGAAAGTCGAAAATCAAAAAAAAAAAAAAGTTTTAAGACAAGTACTGTTCATAACACAATTTTATTTTGTATCAAAATTGTTAGAGCCATTTTGGAGATACATTAGAATTTCAATTGAGTACCAAGTTTTAAAGAAAACGCTTCAGCAGTTTTGCCTGTTAGTCGATTTACAGACAGACAGAAGCAATTGCCGGATCCACGCTTTTCTTGTTCTCTATCATCGTAATGTCAAGTTTTATTTCAAAATGCAAAACTTAGCCCATAATACTTTATGTGTATCGCAAGTACTCGTATAAAGAAAAATTTGTATTTAAGCTCATGCTTACGAAAAAATAATGGGGGCTATAGTGAACTAAATTTGTCTCGCAATTTTTCTCATGTTGAAACGACAATACTTCTGCACTGTCCATGTCCATTGCGGCTGGCCTATTGAAATGAGAGCCAAAGTCTTTATGAAACTTAATTCTCGATATCAATAAATTCGAAGGGAAACTTTCGACATTATTCAAGTTCCAATTTCCAATAACTCTGCACTTTATTTATCAGACTAGTATTTGATTTATTAGATGGTTTTAAATGCACGAACAAACTAATGTATACTCTTAGATAATAATTTTACACTTAAAAGGAGTGTTTCTTTTTAAACTCAGAGCTATGCACTAAGCTTTGGAGAAGTCGAACGTTAAATATCTCGACTTCGCCTCCAGGTGAAATAACCATGTTCGTCAATTGCTTGGTTGTGTGGGTTGTGTGTGTATGTAAATCGTTCATTTCAAATGATCGAATCGTTACACAATCAATTACGAAAATGATCCGATCATTTCAATCAATCGATCATTCGATCATTTTCATTTCACTGAAATGATTCAATACTGTTCCTTATTCGATTTTAATTTTGATTTCGATGATAAGATTGACTTGTAGCTTTAAAAGTTCTCACAAAATATTCTATTATTGTAAGCCATAAATTGCCAAATAACACCGAATGATGGCTACTTTGTATATGGACTAAAAAGTGTCAAAAAATTCAAGAAAATGAGATTTTATTTGTTGCTTCGGAAAAGAACAATTTTAGGGCTTTCTGCTAACATTTGGTACGAAATACTCTTTGTACGTCAAAACTGAATTCATCCTCCTCTATTCGTCAAGTCATAAACTGTCAAATTTCATCAAAGGATGGCTACGATGTCGATGGATTAGGAAACGTCTAAAAATACCAATTTTATTTTTTGCTCCAGAAAAGAGCAATTTTAGGGCTTTCAGCTGACATTTTGTACGAAATACACTTTGTACGTCATAACTGAATTCGTCCTCTATTCGTCAAGTCATAAACTGTCAAATTCCATCAAAGGATGGCAACGATGTCGAAGGATTAAAAAACGTCCAAGAATCCACATTAAACATACCGCATCCTGATACATCAAATAACATCAGTTCAACCCAATAATAGTTTTTGCGGCCTACAACATCAACAGCCAACCCGATTGATTGATCATGTTCTTCAATGCCGAGTTCAACCCAGAAATTCCAGTCCACTGTTCGTTTGGCGTTCATAATCCACATAGATTGAATCGGAATAAAATGGAATCGAGTACATCGTGGCTAATCGAGTCAACTGATATCGAAAATCGAGACTCGTTGAAATGATTGAAATTGAAATAGAAAATCGAGAATCTAGAATCGAGAATCATCTAAATGATTGAGATTGAGATCGATTAAAATGATTGATTTCGATCATCAATACTTTTCGATGATCGGATCAAAAAAATCGAATCGATCCTGATTGACGCAGCTCTATTAAATCGTAGTGCACTGACCATACTCTTCAATGAACTTGCTCGGCAGATTTTCTTTAAACTTCTTGTAGATACCATTTTTAACTAAAAAGTTTTTTTTTAAAGACCAAAAATAACGGTACCCACCATACGATTTTTTTTAATTTTATAAAATATTTTTTCAAAAACTGTTCCAACTGTTAACAAAAATCAAACAAATTTAATTAGTTACAGCTGGGTAATGCTTAAATTTTTTTTTCGAAAAATGGTTATTAATGGAACCGTTTTTTTTTTGTTTTTTCTCAAACACGAATTTTGATATTTTTTTCTTTTCTTTTTTTGGATTTAAAAAAAATCAATTTAAAAAAAATCAATTTTTTTTTTCAAAACTCAATATTTCAACCCAATGCTCAATTTTCTTAAAACTTGAAAATTAAAAGTTTGTTAAAACAATCAGCAAGATGTGAGAAATTTTTGTTTTTTATCTGAAAATAACGGTACCTACCATACAAATGTTAAAAAATGATTTTCGTATTTGTCTCAAATTCTATAATTGAATAGAAAAACATTTGGAATCAAGATGTTACTGATTGTACCTACCATAGAACCATTTCTTCGTATTTTGAATTTCTCATTATCGGAATAACGGATTGTAATAGAAGTTTCTTAAAAAAAAGCTCTCAAAAACAATGAATTTTAAAACTTAAAAAAAAACAATTTTTGAAATATAAATTCGATATCTCAAAAACAGGTCTATTTTTTTGGCAGTTTAACTTTTATTCGTACAGTAATAAAAACTTAAAGTTTTAACGCTTTATATAAAAGCTTTTTTTTTAAACCGCTACAACAATTTATAATTTTTCTTTTTCCGTAAATTATATTTGTTTAAAATGGCATCCTGTTTCTTTCGCTTAATACTACAAAAAGGGGTTAAAAAAATTGTATGCTTAGTTTATTACCTAAGAGCAAGGTTGTTGAACCCAGTCATTTTTTTTGCTTTATTTTTTTTTATTCACCATTCAATTTATGGTTATTAACGGTTCATCGACATGAAAGGAAGAGTAAATTAAGAGAATTTTATCTAGCTCTTCTCAAATAAAATTTAATTTAATTTTTCAGGGAACTGGTCAGGGCCTTAGATAATGTACATACATAAATGTACTGCTTGTTAATTCAGAATTTAAATGTTCCGACTTTTTACTTTGAAAATTAAGCGAAAGCACGGGTCTACTATATTATATTATAGAATATTTGAAATATTTTTAAACTATCTTAATATCTTCAAAAACTAACAATATTGCTTACTTAATAATCGCAAGTGAAACAGAGCGATAGTTACTTTCTATTTATGAATCCAATTCAAACAGTTAAACTGACCGGTCATTGAAATGTGTTTTTTTTTTTGCGAAGTTCCTTTATTTAAGGTTATTTCATTTATTTTTCTTTCATACACAATAAAAGGAAATTTTTTCATTCTTTTTTTTTTGCATGTTGTACAAACAGTTTAAATTATTGATTTGGTTAAATATTTGAAAAGAATAAAAAATTAATTCATCATATCCACAATTTGATACGGGTTAATAACGTTTGGGTGTACATATATGTTTTCACAACAAAGACATTCTCCGTATGGGATCTAGGGTTAAAAACACTTTTTCAACATTTTTTGCTTGGTCCCTTATTTTTGTAATTTTTGCGTCATTGTTATTCTTGTCCATTGTTGGACTTAACTTGAATAGAAAAACTTTATGAACTAAATTGTAATTTTAAAATAGCTTAACCTTTTCGGAGGGTTCAACAAATTCACTAAGTAACCTTTGCAGCTGGTGTATTGTATGTACAGTACATGGATTTTACAAAAGGGTCTATTGGGCATTGACATGGAATAGGAAAATAATGAATGTACGTGACCCAACTGGGTTATTATTATAAAGATAGACTTGACTTGGCAATTTAAGGTGAATGATGAGTAGAACAAGGTCTTTTTATCCTTTATAAATAAAAAAACTGTGCACAACTGGATCGCATGAACTTGATCTTGGTCTTCAAGGCTCAAGGGCTTAAGTATTAACACTGGGCGCATTCACTAACCTAGTCACTACGTAGTCAACTCGTTCTGATTGGCCAAAGACAACTAAAAATTTAGTTGATATTTCCCCTCAAACGTAGTGTAAAAATTTCTGCTTCAAAACTAGTGGATATTGATTTTGACATTTCACAATCAGCTGTTCGTTGAAAATACAAATTTAATTTTTGGTGGAAGATATTTTCGAAGTGAAATTATTAAACAAATTAATATTGTATCTTATATTTCATGTTATTTCATTTAAACTGTAAAGAAAGTTTATTTAAAGTTCTCAAAACACAATTTTTCTTATTTTATATGTTTACGTTTGTCATTACTATGACAGTTTGAATTGACTAGCTTTGTAGTTCAATTTTGCATTCACAAAGCTAGTTGACTTTTTGACTACGTAGTGACTAGGTTAGTGAATGCGCCCACTATTTTACAATCTTTTCGTTTTTCAATGGTTTGCTGGCTTCAATTAGTTTGTCAACTTGAAATTGTAAGCTACCAAAGTGTATACTTATTAAAATATTCCCACTTTTATCTCGGCAGACTTTTGGTGTGTTCTGAACCGCCGCCGCCGCTAGCCGTGGTGTTTCTAAGTGGGGCAGATCCGAGAGGCTGTGGGTTGTATTGACTTTGAAGGGTAGTTTAACGGTGTCAAATCTCGGTGGATATTTCTCGTATTCTCTGTATTAGATAACCATTTAAACAAATTGCTTAAGCAGAATGTCTTTAATATAAAAAAAAGCACACTTGAGCACTGAAACGTCATGTGGTTAGAAATTTGAAATTTATTAAAATTATTTAATTTTCAGCCAGGTTCAACATTTCACTCGAAATGGAATTGAAATCGATACAAAATAATCGATATCGATTTCATTTTTTTTTAAGTTAAATTAATGCGAATTTCCGTGTTCCAGATTTCGATTTTCTTGATTTTTATGTGATTTGAATTCGATTAGATCTACATAGTTGTGTGAATTTATTATTTATTGTGAAATTTTCAGAAAAACTATATAAACAAAATAAAAAATATACTTTTCTATTATAAAATAGAGTTGGAACTTGATTTACGTCCCATCGATGCATTCTATGACTCCAGGAATATTAATTTTTTCCGAAAAAAATTCGAAAATTCTGCTTCCGCGGCCAGCTGCGATGCTGCAGGAATAGAAGTTGTACTGATTTGGAGGCACTGATCGAAAGGCACGTTTATCAAGTCGGTGGTAGTATGATAAAATTTCTCAACGCAGCGTCATTGATTCCTAATGGCTTTGAATGATCTCCGACATTTTTTTCTTCTTCATATTCATGCTTGGTACATTGTATTGCCAATGCAAGCACTAAAATACTCATTACAATATTTTATATAATTAACTTTGTATATAAAACTTATAGTACTATCAACAAGACGAAAGATTGTGGCGACATCTTAAGCCTAGGGACAGTACTTGCTAGAATTGTCTCTCCTAAATTTAATAATACAATGTTCTGTTTTTGCTACTTGTTTTGTATTTTATCCTACTCTCCACTGTAAAATCATGCGCTAATTTCAGCGCCACCACCAGGCTAGCGTTCGTAATACAAAATCACGCTCCATGATAATACTATAGATTACATATAACAAAGGAATTACTTTTATCAAAATGTACACACATAATTTGAATAGCAGTCAAAAAAACTCCATAAACAAAATAGTTTTGTATTTGCCAACTGAGAAGTGACAGATGGCATCTGTTTTCAATTTCACTTAAAGTTATTTCGAAATTATAAAAGCAAATAAAATGGATAGAACACTGAAATCAAATTCACTCGATTTGGAAATTCGTTTTCATTTCAATATCACTCGATTCTTGAAACCTGGCTGTTTATCTTTTTTGTATATTTAACTCATTTAATAAAAAAGAAAACAAAAATTTTGCATTGTATTTTAAATAAATTATTATTATGTATTAAACTGTAGTGGTAGAGCAACCCAGCTTCATCAAACTCTGTTTTAATTTGTTTGTTTTATTTTTTTTTTTCAATTCAATCATAAGAACACAAAAGTTAAATTGGTCAAGTTCAGCATTTCGATCTTTGTGTCGGTAATTATTTTAGTCTGCACTCATAGGGCGCATTCAGAGCTAGCTTTGCAGAATTTTGATGTGTAAACATTTATGTGGTAGAGTAAACCAAAAACTTGGGTCTAGAGTATACACTCCAGTGGTACCACTTTCCTTCAATTGAAGTAGATCTACTTCTTTTTTTTTCAAAATATTTTAAAATCTATTTCCTACTTCGCACTATCAGCAAAATACTGAAATCTACTTCGTTTTAAAAATTTCTGTTTCAAACTATGTACTTCAATTTTACAAATAAAAGCCCAAATCTACTTCCTTTTTAATATTTCACTCTAGGTAGTATGTAGCACCAGAATTCCCAACAAAATAAATGAATTTCAACACCATAAAAATACACAAATCGGGAATTTCAAAAGCTTAGAAACTCACCACACTCATGTGTATACAAATTTTATGAAAATTTCGCTTACGTGTGTGTTTTTATTTAAAAATTAAGTTATATTTAATTATAGTAATTTTAATGTTATTCTTTATAAAAGAATTTTTTATTAATAAGTTAATTCCTTTCATACAAATTTCTTTAATACAATATTATTTCAAAATCAAATAAGCTCCGAATATAAAAATTTTGATCGAAATCGGTAGAGTCGGAATTGAGAAAGTAGAAAATCAAAAAAAAAAAGGTTCTATGACGGTACCATTAATACCATTTTTTTGTTTACAAAAGTAGACCGCATTGTTGGTATCTATGGTCTACATATGTATGTATATCACTACTTTGTCGTGTTGTAATGTCAACTGATCAAAATCTCGAATTCAAATTTTTTTAAAAGCTAGTAAAAAGTCATTTTAAAATCTACTTTGAGTTTTCTCAATTTACTTCACTTTTTTCTTCAAATCTACTTCGACTTCTTTTCCGGAAGTGGTAACGCTGATACACTCCGTGTAGCCTGTTGCGGTTACACGTTTTGTGTAGTTTGTTACGGTTACACATTCTGTGCAACAACTTACCTTACGGAAGATTGCATTTAAAGCCCTGTTTATATTGGGAATGTAGCGTATTTACTTCATCGTCTTTACATTGGAAACCTTGAGGCCCCTCAAAAAGAGGTCGCCTATTGCGTCAATTAATTTAAATCTCGATTTTAAGACTTTCCATTGATAGTTAGAATATGTCAAAAAGGCGGTAGACGAAAAAACTAGGGAGATAAAGTACAGAAACGTCAAGAAAAGTTGGAGGATTTAGTTCAGTGTAAACACACGAGTGTTTCGTCGGTAATTTTTTAAACCGGCTTGATTTTGATAATTTGGCTTGTCAAGCATGCTGTACAGATTTTAAAATGCTTTGATATTCTGACTGCATCACAAGCATATATTTGAGATTGTGAGCTCATGCTTGTTAAGCCAGAAGCAAATTTCATTATTCATGTAAATTTAGTCCATGGTAAAGTTTGGTACAGGAGCGGCTGTCCAAAGTTTGAATAAAATCCACATATCACACAATTTGACATTAATACCCACGGTTCAAGAAATGTCTATCTATCTAACCCTATCAGACATTTTTTATATTGCTGCACTACACGAATGTTAAAATACTTTAATTATGTAATTCTATTTTCCTTTCCCTTTGTGTAGAAATTCGAAACAAGTGCCAGGGCTCGCGCCCTGGATTCAAGTATAATTAGAACAACTTGCGTACAAAAACAGGAATACATGTTTCCACGTTTTCATGTGACAGCTTCATGTTTCAGCTTCTATAATGCAAATGGTATCTTGGTCCTTTGCTTTGTTTCAAAACGCGTGAAGGTCGTAAAAGTTACAGAGTTTTATACGTAAGATATTAACATTGAAGCATATCTAAAAATTGCAAAGAGATACTTATGTACATAAATCACTTTCATCCGTTATGAAAACTCATTTAAAAATCGATCTAAACATTTCGGTTGAAATATTCATATTAATTTAAATCCGCAAAGTAATAATCAAATTCCTATTCCAATTCTATGGCTAAAGGCTTTATAGACCACAATAACCATATAATCAATACATTATTTGTTTTGTTAACTCCCAAAATGCTAGTAGCTCAATACCTTCAAACATAGATATATATGTATTTGTGTAAAGAATAGACAATATCCATAAAAGTTACATTGTATTTCTGCTACATGATACTCGTATATGCTTCGTGTAATAAATAATGAAAGTGTTACCAATAAATGATAAATGTGTTTAATTTTATGTTAGGAATACGAAAAGGATCAGTGTTTGTAAATTGATAAATGTTTCGTGTTAATTTCACTACCCACACTGGATGATTATTTGTTGTTACTAGAAACACGCTACTATAATCCAATGAAAGCTCATTAAAATAACAAAAGAGACACAAAATGGATGATTCAGAATCGGAGACGGATACGGATGATGTAAGTTCGTCTTTAAAAAACATTTGTTTTGCAGAGATATCTAAGAATTGATATTATTTTCGATAATTGCAGAATCATTATTATTTACATACATAATTTAATAGTCCACAGGTCTAACGTCTTAGGAGACATCATTATAATAATAAATCAAATTCAAATTCCTCATTGATAAATTCTTCGTTACTTTTGGGGATTAAATTACAAGTGGTTTTCATAATGCGACTGTCCCATTCGAAATAAGAATAGAAAACATTAGGTGCGTTTTATTATTCACAAATCTATCTGGATCCGGATCTGGATTAAGTTTTAACATGTATTACAAAAACAATTTGGGATCCTGTTTTCTATCGGGATCTATTTCAAAGATCCAAAAATTAGTTATTACACTGGCGAGTAGATGGCTTTTTATGGTAAGGTAGTGTAAGCTATAGTGTAAAGAAAAGAGACAAGAAATAATTTGAAATTTACAAACCCAGGGATAAAAAGAGACGGACTTATAACACTGCTGTCACTAAGATCCGTATCGTTTTATTATCAAAGGAAGATCCAGATCCGGATCCAGATAGATTTGTGGATAATAAAACGCACCTATTATTCACAAATCTATCTGGATCCGGATCTGGATCTTCACTTGAAAATAAAACGATACGGATCTTAGTGACAGCAGTGTTATAATTCCGTCTCTTTTTATCCTTTGGTTTGTAAATTTTCAATTATTTCTTGTCTTTTTTCTTTACACTATAGCTAACACTACCTTATCATAAAAGCCATCTACTCGCCAGTGTAATAACTAATTTTTGGATCTTTGAAATAGATCCCGATAGAAAACAGGATCCCAAATTGTTTTTGTAATACATGTTAAAACTTAATCCAGATCCGGATCCAGATAGATTTGTGAATAATAAAACGCAACTATTGTATAAGTTACAAGTAGAGCTTTGAGCTAAGCGCATATACTGTCAACTTCATAGGGCTTTCAAGCAATAAGCAATTTAAAGAGTTTTTAATTGGCACGTGTATATTTTGGTGGCCTTTGGCGGCCATGTTGTTTTGATGACATCTATCAAATCTGTTGTTCATGCCAAGTCATCAGGACAGTTCTAAATTAAAAACAAGGTGTCTGTTTACAGTCGACTCTTCAAAGTTTGGTGGCAAAATTTGAAACGGACGGTTCGGTTGTTCGCTGAAGGCGCTTCAGAGTGTTTTGAAGAGGACCCCAATTTGGCCTGAAAAATTCTCTCTATTGATGAGAAGCATTTTTGAATGAATGGCCGTGTTAAAAATCAAACTTTCCGTTTATGCGATGACACCAACCAACACGAGATTCACCAGATGACAATGCATCTTCAAAAAGTTACCGTTTGGTATGGCCGGCGGCATTGGTCCGCCCTTTTTCGATAACGACGTTGGTGAGGCGGTCACCGTCAATGGAGAGCGCTTCACAACGAGGAGATCTTGTCATGAAAAAGTACCTCTTATCTCCAGCTGTTTGAATTGGGCAGAGCTGCTTGGGAACCCTCAAGCTCTGATAACTTACAATACGCACACAGGAATATAGATATACCTACATAGTTTAGAGTTGTAATTCACAAGATGCTGATTTTTCACGAATTGTTAAGCACCAAAATGAATTCATTTGTATCAATTTTGTATTTAAAACCGAATAAAGTGCGATGGAACCCGATCTTAGGTCAAACTAGTTTGTCGAAAGCCAAACTGGTAAATCCTATATGCATGTTAGAATATATTTGCTTAGCTTAAGACAATTCAGTTTGGCCTAAAATTTGATCTAGACCGAAATGATGGTTTTTTTTCTTGTTAGGTAGCCAATGTTGAATCGTCAAGCAGGCATACATTTTTTGAACAACATTAAACCTTTGGTATGAGACAAGTAGAGGAAGATGAAATTATAATTATTAAATTGTACTTGTTGAATTATTGCTTAAAAATATGTACATTTTGAATTGCGATCTCATTTGTACTCATCAGATGACTATTGAGGTCCTTGTCAATACGATTTTTTTAATAGTTTCAGTTTCTCGATCAGGCGGCTTTAAGTCACGTCCTAAAATGTATGGCGCTTAATTTTAGTTGAATTAGAACGATATTAAATTAATATGAAACTATGATAAAACGATGGTTTTTTTAAATTTAAATCGAATACAACATCATACTTTCTCTAGCCTTTTATTAAAGTTAAAATCATCGAATACCTATTATGTTTTTTTTAGTATCGTGCTAATTTCATGTGACTGATTGACATTACAAACGTCAAGAAAGGTTTGCTTACTTAGATTTTTGCATGTTTTGTTTTAGGTGTGCTTAGATTAGAAGTAATTTATTAAGAAAATAGATTTTCTCACATAAAATTGATCTGGAAACTTTAAAACTAAATTTACAGTGACCACATAAAAACGATAGGAAAACAAAAAATAACAACATTGGTGATAAAAAATTTATTCTAGCTTTTTTTTTTTGAGGTTATACTTTTACCATTATTTATGTGGGATTAGCCAAACCTCGACGCATCACCCTACACCAACAAACGAATAGAACAGACTTACAAAAGAGAACTAGCGTCCCTTCCATAATCCATATCTATCTTTTTCCAATCTGTGTGTATAACATCGCCAGGAGTGAAGTAAGGACAAGGAGTCGTTAGCTCAGTCCCAATCAAGACGATCAGTTGTGTCCAACAAAATTCTGAATTAGTAAAAGTCAATTTATTTTATTCGTGTTAAATTCTTGTTTTTGATTTGAAAAAAAACCCCTAGACGAAAGAGCCAATCCTACATGTATATACTAGCACATCATTCAAATGGCCACCTCGGCTTCGCTGGCAGTGCTTCAAGCAGTCGGCCCCATTTTTGATGGCTCGTGGTGCTAATTCGGCAAAAGCATGTCAAATATTGGCCTCGAGCTCTTCCAAAGTTGTTGGTTTTTTAGCGTAGACTAAGGACTTGACATAGTTCTAGAAAAAGTAATCGAGTGGTGTCAAGTCGCATGAACGCGGCGGCCAATTGATAATCGCTCGCCGTGGGATAATTTAATCACCAAATTTCTCCTTCAGAGCATTGCGTCGCTTGAATGGCATTTAGCGCCGCCGTCTCGTTGGGATGGACAGTTCTTCGAGCTCTTGCTACACAAAATCAGATACAATCGATCTATACCCGACCTCAATGGTGCCTAATTTCCCATTTCGACAAAAATAAGGTCCGATGATGTCGCCATGCCATAAACCACACTAAACAGTAAATTTTTGTGGATGCATTGATGCTTGGTCGATCACTTGTAGATTGAATGATGCAATTTTGGTTGTTGACATACATAAGTGAAAAATTGGCCTCGTCCGAGAAGATGATTTTTTAGCCAAAATTCGAATTTACAGCCAAGATTTCCCAATTGGAGAACTCACGGGATTGTCTATCGTCGTTGGGATGAAATAGCAAAACTCACTGAATACGTTGACAACTGGATGTCGTTGGGAACTTTGGCATCTGCTGAAACATAATAAGTGTAAAAACTGTCATTCGTATCTGGTCAATCTATGTACACTACACATATAAGGATCTATAGCTATACTATATATGTATATATGTATAGGTATTGAATATTATAGATTTTATGAAAATAATTTCCGCAATCTTTCAAAATTAAAAAATCCTTTTCCATTTTACACTAACTTCTTAGAAAATTTAAAATGTACAGCTATTTGTGTTTAAGATAGCAGAAATTGTTTTCAAAAAGGAAATAAAATTTAAAATTTAAAATTACTTTTCGACACAATTAATACACAAAATGAGCATTATTTAATTAATTGAAAAGATACCTTATGTCTTATATTATATCAATTTTTTTATGAATAAATGTTCTTGGTTATAGGAAACTAAAGCCGGCACCCTGAATTTCTCGTCGTTCAAGACCAGCTTTACTTCAAATGTTAACTTCCTGAAACGACGGTAGGTACTATATAAAATCAACTACCAAAGCATTCACAATCCACATGATAGGTTTAGCTCGGGGGATTTGTCTTCCGAGTGTGATGATGTTGATCCAAATGAATTGCCACCGGCTGCTCGGCCTCCGCAAGATCAAGCACCGCCACTGCAACAACAGCCAAAGCCACAGAATTCTGGGCCACCAAATATGCCACCTCCGCCAGCACCATCTGGACCGGCAGCTGGACCAACAGGACCAGTACCACCACAACCTACTACCGCAGCTCCAGATTTGGCATTGAGTTTTGGCAAGGGTCCTGCTCGGGGAGTGAGTGCTCCGACGAGTCCAGCTAAATCCAGAGAAAGTCTTCTACAAAGGGTTCAGAGTTTGACAGGTGCAGCCCGCGATCAAGGGGCCTCAATTATTGGTAAGTTCACACATGGTGTTATTGTTGCTCTTGGATCATCAAAGTATAACTTTTCTTTCAAACTTTAGGAGCAGCTGTGCAAAGTGCCACAAGACCCACATTTAATAAAGATAAATATTTTACTTTGCTTGTCCTGGACGATCAAAACACTGATTGGTCTAAATATTTCCGAGGCAAACGTTTGCATGGTGATTTTGATATTCGAGTCGAACAAGCTGAGTTCAGAGTAAAGTTCTTCATATTTAATTTAGTTAAAAATTCGAACTTCATTTGTAACCTTTAATTTTTCAGGAAATTTCACTGACAGCAAATGCAGAAAATGGACCAGTTGTATCTATGGCAGTATATCGCGGGGGAACTAGGGTAAGAAAATCGCTATTTTTAACAATATGCATGAGTGATATGCACTATTTTGCATGTTTATTTTAAACTGTAACAGCCAAATAACTAAGCGCGAATCAAACATAAATTATCACTGTCTAAAGTGAGTTAAGTTTTATAGTTAGTTTATATTGAATAATAAATTCACCAAATTTGTTACGTTAAAAATACTTCGTTATTTTTATCAAATACTAGAAATAGAAGTAAACAGACATTAGTTACATTATGTTTATGCTAAAATAAAAAATTGTCAATGTAAGACCTCACATTGGGTAAGAAAGCTTGTGCGCTGTTCAATTGGTGACAACTTACTTGATTGTAGTAGATTTTCGTTAATATTCGGTATTTATCGTGATAATTTATTTCTTTTTTAAACGAAATTTTAATTGGTATGCATTTTTGATCTACGTTAAGTTAAGAAATAAGAAAATTCAGATACCTCAGCTAACTATGGAAAATACACATCTAATTAAATGCTATTTGAGTCTGAAATGGACATGAAAAACTGAGTCATAATCGTGAACAATCAATTTTTGGTTGGATAAAAGAAGAATCAAGAGAATTTCGTTATCACACAACTTTTAATAACTTTTCTTTATGACTTTTTGCTAAAGTCAGACTAGATTAGAAATACAAACAGATTTATAAGGTACTCATACGGTTAGGTTGGAAAAATCCTAATGAACTTGCCAAACAAAAGAAAATAATAAAACTCTTTGAAAAGCCTATAGTCCTGAGAGTAGACGTTCTCATGTATCTTCTGTCTTCATGGAAGCATAGATTCAAACCAATTTCTGTTTCTTGTTAACTATAATATTCTTCAAAATATTTTTTTTTCGTAAATTTTCGCGACTCGAAAAATAATTGTTCATATTTTTGTAACGAAAAGACTTGTTGACTTTATTTCTTTGTATACTTTGGGGAGTTGTAGTCAAATTGTCGTCTGATTATTTTCATCTAGAAAGTAATGAAGGAGCTTTAGTGTATATATATGTATATAACCTATAGTAGGTGTGTTTGTTTTGCAAGTCCATATAGAATTGTAAAAAAAACGACATCGGGATTTAGGAGCTTTTTTTCCACATAGCTGGAAGCACTGTGTACGCTATGACATTTGTGAACTGTATTGTATGACATCACTTTTGACGTCTCTGAGCAAATTATCGATAACATATAGATAATACTGTTTTGGCATCACCTTTTTTATCGGGTCTTGGATTAACTCTCGAAAATTATCTGGTTTTAGCTAACTCTGTATAGATTTAAGTAGTTGTTGCATTTGCATGTAAAGCGCTTAGTCCCGATGTCGTTTTTTTTACAATTCTATATGGACTTGCAAAAAAAACACGCCTAGTATTATCATGAAGCGTGATCTTGTATTGCGAACGCTATCCTGGTGGTGGCGCTGAAATTAGCGCTAGATTTTACAGTGGAGAGTAGGATAACATACAAAACAAGTATGTAGTAAAAAAGAGAATATTTCATTATTAAATTTAGCAGAGACAAATCTAGCAAGAACTGTCCCTATGCTAAAGATGTAGCCCAATCTTTCGTCTTGATAAGAGAACTATAAGTTTTATACACAAAGATAAGATAAGATAAGTTAAGGAAAATGTTTGTTGAATTTATCAGCGAAAGCTCAAGTTTTCTTCCGAAAATTCAATTGTCTTAATGTTTTTACATACGACCTGAAAAAAACTTTAGAATTACGCAGACTCTTTTGCTTAACTCTTATATAAAATGAAACTGATGTTTAACAAATGTCCAATCTACGAGTATTTCAAAATCAGTTGTGAATCCGTTACGTTTACATCAAAATTCAAAAAATTACGCATACGCCCGAGTGAACGGTAAAATGCTATTGCATATTATATAAAATAAAATTCACGACTGGATAGATTGAATGAATGGTTAGAAGCTGTAAGTTGACTAGGCATTGAAGCATGGAAATGGTATTTATGGATAAAAATACATTCAAAGAGAAAGTAAAGAAAACGAAGAAAACGAGAAATCATCATAGCTATTGTTCTTCTTCATACATCCTCATTGGGCAATCAGACATCAATAACCTCGTTAATATTTTGTTGTGTAATACAAGCATTCTTTCATTTCATCAACGTAAAATCATTTCTCATTTCTCAAACGTAAACAAAGCCACATGTAGTATTCGATCGACACAATTAAAATAGTAATTTCATTGATATTCGAAACCATGAAGCTAAGAATCAAATTTATTTATTTGTTTGTTTTTGTCAAACGAAACTGAGTGTTGTGCTCAGGGCATTGCCATCACTTGGATGAGTATGCACATGAAGTGTCATAGAAGTATTTTGTTACACTATGTTCCAGATTCATAATTTCATTGAGACTATCTCAACATCATCATTTTATACAATCCTGTTATCGTTAGCTTAAAATCCAAACGAAAATCTAGTGTCCGTTCATAACTTTCTGGTTCATAATTTTGCTATTCATAGCTCAGACTGTTATGACTCATATAATTTTACAAACTTATCAATAACATTTTTATTCTTTGATAACTACAAACTTTAATGTTCCAGGTCAATTTTATCTGGTTGCCATTTGTGTGTTAATGAAATTTGTCAGTTGGCATTTGACAGTCATAGAGAGACGTCAATAACAATTTATTATAGAACATTTAAGGCAGCAACAACGTGTTGAGATTATTAAAACATTTTTTTTTATAAATGGTTTAATTGTAAATAAATTGTTGATTGTAAATTATTATGAGCAACGGAGCACATTTCGGCTTATATGGCTTTGTTAATAAACAGAACAGCTGCTATTCATTAAAGACAACTACACCTTCGCAGAGTAACTATATTGTGCACCATAGGCAATGCTATAACAGTCACATGGTAACCGCTATTGAGACATGTTGGACAACTTTCTTCTCCCCGAATTGGATCAATTAGGCTTTACACAAAGCTGATGCTACTTTGTGAATTTTACGAGAAATTTTTCCGACCGAAAGCTGTGAAATGTTTGAATTCGACATTTGTTCCTCTATATGTGCGCACGTCTAGGATGTCAGATATTCAACTTTCGTGAATTAACACATGGTTGATTTGGTTGCTTTGTGGATCCTTATATTTGAAAACATAGTGCTATTTTATCACCTCGCAAGACGATATCTCAGGAAGATGAGATGCTTTTCATCGCTCTCTCTCTCTCTCTCTCTCTCTCTCTTACAAAATACTGAATTATGATTTCAATTATGTACAATAAATCACTGCCCTCAAAGTTCAAATGGAATAGGATTTTGGCTTTCTGCACCTTGAAGTAAAACGTATGAAATTATCAAATGATTAAATTTTTTAAGAACATTGATACTCAAGTATCCATTTTATAATTCGAATGAAGGGCTAAGACTCTCTAGTTTTCAAGAAGTAGTAGACCCTATTTCATTTCAATGGAATTCAAAATGTTTGCTCCTGAAATTTAGTGTGAAGATATCAATTCATTGAGTAACAAAATCAGTTTGCACGTAATATGTGAAGCAAATATTTCTGAATCTGTTTTCGATGAGATAGTATTCATATTAAAAATCGTGTTTAAAAATAAGCCTTAATAACATCGTTTCCTTTTTTAATTGACAAGGACGATGTTTCAGTTTCTCTGGTAAGTTTGTTATTTGATGATATTCAGTAGGACTTGGAGTAAACCTTGTATAACCGTTTTCCATTTAAAATATAACATTCCTACAGATATTGCTATATGTATATCCCTGAAAAAAAAATAAAACAAGCCGCTATAAACATTTAATAAATTTATTTCATTTAACATTATTAAATACAAAAATATTTATTAAACCAATCTAGTACTTTTAAACCACCTAAAATTTTGTTAGAAATACAAACTTTACTTTCATTAAAAATTGTATAAAATTTCTTATAGTCTACTAGCAAATATTTTGTTTGCATTATTTTTTGTTTTATATAAATCACAACATTCTATACTGTGGGTGTGTAGTTTTAATAAAAAAAAAAAATATTTCATTTTTAAATTTAAATTTTATACCTTATTTTTCGCTTACAACCATATAGGTTGCTCGTTCATTTCGACCTGATTTTGTACTAATTCGACAACCACCGCGTGATGGAGCTAGTGATTTCCGTTCAACAATACTTGGATTAAAATATGGAGGTGTTCCTAGCATTAACTCTTTACATTCATGTTATCAATTTCAGGTAAGATTTACATATTTAGTTAAATTGTATGTATATGCACGCATTTTTTTAATTTTTAATTTTCATTATATTTAAGGATAAACCATGGGTTTTCGCACATCTATTACAACTGCAAAGACGTTTGGGAAAAGACATGTTCCCACTTATTGAACAAACATTCTTTCCCAATCCTCGAGATTTGGTAAGTCACAGTTTATAATTTTTATTTCGTCAATAAAATTCTAATAAATATTTACAATAGTAAATTTAAAAAAAAAAAACTCATTGTTAAAAAATAAATTATTAAAAATAATTATCATTAAATTTAAAGCTCCTTTGTCAAAGATGTAATGCGTATATATGTATTAAGCTTCTGTTTGTTATTTACGGATCGGCAAGGCACGCCTTGTATGGGGGGGTTTTTCTCCAGTGGCACTTGGAAATAAGTCCTTCGTCTGGTGTCCTTATTACAAGTGGTACACATAAACTGAAATCAGTTTCGCATTTCTTAAATGGTGACCAACTGCAGGAATCAGATTTTTCAATCAATCGATTACTCAGGTTCATGTTTATCTATGGATTAAAAAAAAATTAACCGTTAAAAAATGAATATACGAAATTATTATTTTGAAGTGAAGTAGACTCTTGAATGAAAAAGTAATACTGAAAAACCGAATATAAAATGGAAGTATGAAGATGGACATGATGACAGCTTAAAGGAGAATTAAAAAAAAATCAAAAATATAAATCTATACATGCATATTCTTCGATTTCTAACGATGAGCTCAATTTCAATTCAAATGAAGACAAAATGTGTATGTACAAATTAATACAAGGCAATAAAAATAAAATGGACGCGAACTTCATCTTATGTAATAGGATACAAATTTTAAAAATTAATGTTCCTGAAGAAAACTGTTCATAACCATATAATTCATGTTTTTACTTAATAAAACAACTCATTTATGAGTTGGAGCTAAAAATTAGATGCCATAAGATCACGCAAAAACAAAAAATTAAATAGTTGTAGCGATTTAAAAAAAAAAAATAAATTTTTATTTACAAAATTTTAAAAACATTTTTAAGGAAAATTTTTGGAACGCCACTTTGAAATTTTAAATACTGTATTAATAAAAATTACATTTAAAAAAAAAAATATAATGCATACAGAATTTTCAAAAATTCAAAAAATATTTTTTCTTAAACTTTTGAAACGCAATGTTTTTCAAACTTTTTGGAAGCTTCTCTATAAAAAATATATTATTTCAATTTGTGAGGCCGATAATGAGAAATACAAAATTTAAAGAAAATGGTTGTATGATAAACAAAATGTTATCAGAATTCTACGTGCCGTTTTCGAGAAAAATACGATTTTCGAAAACCATTTTCTAACATTTGTGACCCTACAAAGGTACCATCATTTTTAGATAAAATAAAATTTTATTCTCTCATCTTGTTCTTGATTGTATTTAAAAAAATTTTAATTTCCAAGTTTTAAGAAAATCGAGCGTGGTTTTGAAAACAAAAATTTGAAATTTTTAAAAATCTAAAAAAAAATCAACCGTTAAGTAGACTTAACTTAGTGAAATTTTGTGTATTCTTTTATCTATGCAACACTTTTTGGGAAAAAAAAAACAATATTTTATAAAATTTAGAAAAAAATCGTATAGCTTATACCATTATTTAGGCATAATTTTTTGTATTATTTTAGTAATGTTAAATGTGATCAAAATATCTATTTGTCGCAAGTAAAAATTGATTGAAGAAAAGTGTGTGCGTTTGATTCTTCGCCATCTGAATTAATTATGGTAATGGAAAATTTAAAAAATTTTAGAAATCAAAATACTGCACACATATTTTCTGAAGTTATGTCTGCAAATGTTTTAGTATTATTTTAAGAGCAGCGAATCTAGATTTGGGTAAATGATTTCTTACGAATAAAAAATCGATCGATTTTAAGTAAAAAATGCAATAACAAGTATAATCTGTTAATTTAAAATATCTGAATGGATTTTTAAAAATTCTTTATTGAAGCAATAAATGACTGCAAAAACCAGATAACTTCAGCTTTTGATTTTATTTGATTAAATATGTGATTTTTAATGGAAATATAACAAGAAAAATTCTACCATTGTTCGCTATTATAGAAAAGCTTCGCTTCCTATAAAAAATTAGAAAAAGAAAATTATTTACTAGGTTTGTCTTGGTCTTCCTCTACACAAAAAATAGTTTGAATATGCAAATATTCATAAAGGTACCAAAACCTTACAGATTTGACTCTCAAACACTGATTTTGCTATTAGGAAATTTGATTTGATATCTAAGTGCACAAAGATAAACCAAGGTCTCCCCAGACAAGTACCACATTAATGTAAAGGGCGTTTTTAGAAATTTAAATTGGCAACACTGTTTTCTGAGACATCAGATATCCAAGTTCTCGGTTGTTTTGAGGTAAGTTTGATTTTGGCAATTCATCATGAATAGACTCAATTAGGAGAAACTTTTGCAAAACTTTTTGAAAAATATAGTTCAATTCGAGAAACAAATTGTGTGTTATGTCTATGTGCGTTTTATGGTACTCATAACCGTCCATCAGAGCGATTTAGTCGAGAAACTATGAATCGAAACAATTGAGGACTTGGAAGCCAACCTTTGATGATTTTTGCCAGCCTTATTTACTGGGAAGAGTTTTTGAAAATTGGACTTCAGATTACTGCCACATGCCCGAAACATTAATGATATAAAATTATGTTTCAAATAAAGACAATTTCATACCGACATTAAAAACATTTTTTTGTTTCAAACAAAAACATCCTTTTTGATTGAAATATTTACTTCTTTTTTAAAAAAATTGTTCTTTTCCAAGAAAAAATTATTTTTTATAAATATTTAGTTTTCCTACAATTTTTTTTATCATCTTAATATTCAAAAAAATGACTTATCTGAATTTTATGAATATAATACATGAATTAAAAAATTTCATTTTTTCGATTAAAAAATGTTGGCATTTTCCTATAAATGGCGATTTGAAATTTAATGCAGAATTAATTGGACTTTTTGAAGATTTCCTTTTAATAATGATTTTTATTCGATAAAGGCAAATAAGAGAAAATCTACCGTTAATGTTGCTAACAAAACTTTACTTTCGTCTTTCTTCATATGAAACACAAAATTCGACTAACAGCTTACAGACTGACTTACTTTGCATTTACATCCTTTTCGATAAGATCCAGAGAATCCTCTCCGCTCAATAATCGTCATTTTTTGGTATTCTTTGATGTAGTCGCAGAGGCTCAATTTGGAACCACTTCCTGCAACAACATAAAGTTTACCCACTTCCAAGTTTACTCCACACATTGAGTCTGAAAGAGCTGTTGATAAACGTCCGTGTTTGAGAATATTTTGGGCTGCATCTGTCATCTAGCAAAAAAGAAAATAACAAAACACAAAATAATTAAACAAAAATATTTTGTAATTAAAAAATTTTTTTTTTCTTAAACTTAAGACCTGTTAAAATTAGCACAAGTTTACCTCGAATTATCACGAATAAATGCGTACATACGAGTAGATATGAACATTAAAAAAATTTAATCACATTATCTGCATAACTTATATGCAAACGGTTCCAAATTTTGGTACGACAACTTTAAGTTGTTATTATTGTACGAAAAAAAATTAAATTAAAAAAAAATATTCACCTGATTTTGAAATATGGAATTTTGAAAAAAAAAATCAAACAAAAATTTTTCAAGTTTTGAAATGCAATATTTATCAAACTTTTTAGAAGCGTCTCCATAAAAAATTCATTAAAATTCGTTAAGTCGATAGTAGAATACATACATTAGATAGAATGGTTCTATGACATGCAGTCAGTAATATCTTAACTTCCATTTTTTACTTGCGATATACATAGGTACTATAGGGCAAGTTCTGCATTTGGAAAAAAAATCGAACTCGAGATTTTGATCAAAGTTGACATTACGATGATAGCGAAGACGAAAAAAGTGGGTCCGACAATTCCGTCTGTCTGTCTGTCTGTCTGTATGTCTGTATGTCTGTATGTCTGTATGTCTGTATGTCTGTACCTCGAACTACAGCCTAAACTACCGGAGGTATTTTCTTCAAACTCGGTAGTTAAGGGTCTTCGGTGATTCCCTAGAGGAGAAATTGAAATTTTTTTTTTAGCTCCAAAACTAAGGGTACCCCCCGTACACCCGTAATACAAAATCTTATTTATCTCGAAAACGGCTCTAACGATTTTGATAAAAAAAATTAAGTGTGATATTATGGATATGGACTATATTTTGGTGAAAAAAAAATTTGGGGGGAAATGTTATTAGGGGTACCTGTCATAGAACGGTTTTTTTGATTTTCGAATTTCTCACAAACGGCTCTAACGATTTTAACCAAAATTTTTATGCAGGAGCTGCTTTGCATTTGAAAAATTATAAGCTAAAAATTTTTTCGAAAAAATAGTTTTTGGATTTTTAAAAAAATAATACAATTTTTTTTTTGAAAATTCAATATCTTGAAAACCGATACACGATTAAATTTTTAAATTACGTTTAAAAATGTATTTTATTAAATACTAACAATTTGCATATCAATTTTTTTTATAAAAATTTTAAGGAAAATTTAGTACACAAAAAACATGTTTCAGTGTGTCTGTATGTCTGTACCTCTCACTACAGCCTAAACCACTGGACCTATTTCTTTCAATCTCGGTAGTTGTCTTCGGCGATTCCCTAGAGGAGAAATTGAAATTTTTTTTTTAGCTCCAAAACTAAGGGTACCCCCCATACACCCGTAATGCAAAATCTTATTTATCTCGAAAACGGCTCTAACGATTTTGATAAAAAAAATTAAGTATGATATTATGGATATGGACTATATTTTGGTGAAAAAAAAATTTGGGGGGAAATGTTATTAGGGGTACCTGTCATAGAACGGTTTTTTTGATTTTCGAATTTCTCACAAACGGCTCTAACGATTTTAACCAAAATTTTTACGCAGGAGCTGCTTTGCATTTGAAAAATTATAAGCTAAAAATTTTTTCGAAAAAATAGTTTTTGGATTTTTAAAAAAATAATACAATTTTTTTTTTGAAAATTCAATATCTTGAAAACCGATACACGATTAAATTTTTAAATTACGTTTAAAAATGTATTTTATTAAATACTAACAATTTGCATATCAATTTTTTTTATAAAAATTTTAAGGAAAATTTAGTACACAAAAAACATGTTTCAGTGTGTCTGTATGTCTGTATCTCTCACTACAGCCTAAACCCCTGGACCTATTTCTTTCAATCTCGGTAGTTAAGGATCTTCGGTGATTCCCTAGAGGAGAAATTCAAATTTTTTTTTTAGCTCCAAAACTAAGAGTACCCTCCATACACCCGTAATGCAAAATCTTATTTATCTCGAAAACGGCTCTAACGATTTAGATAAAAAAAATTAGGTGTGATATTATGGACATGGACTACATTTTGGTCAACAAAAATTTTGGGGCAAAATGTTATTAGGGGTAACTGCCGTAGACCCGTTTTTTTAATTTTCGACTTTCTCATTAACGGCTCTAAGGATTTTAACCCAAAATTTTTAGCAGGAGTCCCCTTAAGTTTAAAATAATATTGTATATTAAAATATTCTAAAAAATATTTATTGGGTTAAAAAAAAATTTAAATCAATATCTTCAAAACCTATGAACGATTATTTTTTGAAATTATTTCCTTAAACCAATATTATTAAATATGTACTTAAAATTCGCATCCCACATTTTTTTCTTGAAAAATTTTAGAGAAATTTCTTATATAAAAAATTTATTTAATAATAAAATGATTTTTTAAGGTTTATTTGCATAAATTCATACTTTTCCGGAAACCAGACGGCAATTTTATGCACTTGAACATTATTATCTCATTAAATCCATGTTTTATATTTATAAAATGTATCTTAAATTCCAAAGTACTTTTACATAAGAGCAAGTTCGTGCGATCCAGTCGTGCATTTTATTTTTATTGAATTATAGACCGTAAGAATTAATCAAAAGAAAAAAGATTAATCAAATGTCTAGGTCGTTCTCGAGAAAAATACGATTTTCTAAAGCTATTTTTTAACATTTGTATAGGGGGTACCATCATTCTTAGATACGATAATTTTTTTTCGAAGTCATAAGAAAATTGAGCATGGGGTTTTCAAAATATTGAGTTTTGAAGAAAGTTTTTAAGAATCCAGAAACTTTTTTTTTTGAAAATTTGAATACACGATACTACTCGTATCTTTATTGTTAGGGAGCTTTACATAAAAAATATGATCAATATCTGTTGTTCCGTTTTTGAGAAAATCAAAAACAAAAAATGGTTCAAGGGAGGTACATTCTTAATATTTTATAAAATTTCGAAAAAAAATGAGTATGGGAGGTACTGTTATTTTTGGTCTTAAAAAAGAAGAGAAAAATGCGTGAGGGAGAAATTTAGAAATGTTATCCACCAAGTTCAAATATAACCGCACAAGTCGCTTAGACTGTAGTCGAAGAGACAGACAAAATCTGGAGTTCGATTTTTTCTATTTATTTTATTTATTTATGTATAAACAAGCAATTTTACAGCTAACAGATACATTTATGTTCATAATTATATTTGGCTCTCCAAGAATAAATTAAAATGTAAATAAGTAAAATAATTGATGTTTGAAATTTCACATGTACCTAATACACAAAAAATCAATACTTTAAGATACTTCATTGAAAAAGACAATAGATCTGGATAAGGGTGCATTACTTCCATATTGGATTTTATGCGTTCTTTGATATAAAAAAAATTGCTCTTAGTGTTCTAGCGGGAACGTAATTTGGAATCTGTGCAAGAAGTGATGTACACTTTGTGTGATAGCACATCAAATCTCTAAGAAACATAACTCCATGAACATGAACTAAATAAAAGCACATACTGCGTGCATATGTTATGTTTTGCAAATTGAACATCTAGTTTCATTTCAATATGTGTTTTAATTTTGATGAAGAATTTGGATAACTCGAAGTTTTGATAAGTCAAACTTTTTTTTTTGTAGATGATAGCAGTTCGTGTGATCGTAGTTTCACTTTACATTAATCTCATCAAATATAACCCCTTTGAACTCTTGACATGAAATATTTGTGAGCAAGTGTGGCACTTTATTTCGTATAACAACAAACTACTTGTAAACAAATATAATTTAACAAAATCATTCACTGAAATCAAAGATACAATCGAATTATTTATATTGTTTTATTTACCTTGTATGATTTTTTTATTTCGATCTTATAAGCCAAATGGTCTTTGACTAATCGATGTGATTTCCTCAAAACTCTCATGACGATAACTGGAATTTGAAGAGACAAACAGAAATTGATTTGTTTTTGTTTTTTTTTTATGAATTATAAGATGTTATTTATTTTATTTTTTAGCTTACCGTAGTCAGCTTTACAAAAATGTGTCTGTGGGTGGCTGGGCATACAAGAGCAGGCATTTACTGATGGCGTAAAGAAGGCAACCAGTGACAAAAATGCAATGATCCATACGCAAAAATATCTTAAGATATTCATTTTGGATCTGTAAAATTATATACATACATATAAAGAGATAAAAATAAAAGTCAATAACTTATTCGTGTAGGTTACAAAATTTAAATGTCATTATGAGTGTTTTCTCAATGACCTTGTTGAATTACTTTTGAAATTTGGGTGGCCAAAAGAGATGTTGATTTGATTTAAAAATACATTCGCATCATCCATGCATGCAAATGAGTAATGACATTTTGGATAAATGGGAAGGAAACCCTCTCGAGAGGCACTTCAAGAGAAGTAAATATAAGACTTCAAAAAAAAAAACACTAACCAACAAATTTTTAAAATCCAATGCGCGTGTCTCCTCGATGTTTCTTTTTGAATTAAAAAAAAATTGGTGACGCTACATTATGCGTATTATTCGTAGGAATGGATCTACAATTTTCTGGCGAGGCCAAACGGCTTTTTTTCTATAAGATAAAGATGCTCTAGAATCCAATACCTCTCACTTTTTTTGAAATTGCTTGCATAGACTGAGAATCAATGGACAGACTTCCCGCATGGCGGTCTTAAGCATTTACTATTACATCTTGATGATAATACTATCTACCTATATATGTATATAAAATGCAATCTACCATGAAAAAGCTAATAACTATAGGCAATCTGGTGAATTGGCCCGAGAGTGTTTCTAGGAAGTGTACTTTGGAAAGTGGCTCTGTTTTTTTTAGTTTAAATTGTTGTATATTTCGACTAGCCTCAGACACTACAGGTTTGAATTCATAAATTTTGAAAAAAAAAGTTAAAAAAAAAAACAGGGAAATATATATGTACACATGTACAGATATAAGATGATTAATTTTGTTTTTGAAAGGATAAACTTAAAATCTATATTTAAATATTTAAAAAATATGAAGCTATTTATTGGGGTAAACAAATATATTCTATTTCAAAAAAAATCTTTTTGTGATTAAAAGATTCTACATAAAGTTATGAATGTAAAATTTAAAATACATACAACTTGAATAGGCACCATAGTATACAAATGAACTAAATGTCTGTCAGGGTATACCACGATGATACCAGCCGAGCAAAATGGTATGGGAGTGGCATTTATACTAGGGTTTTTTGCGGGGCATAGTCTTCTAATTAGCGAAATAGCGCCATTCTCTCAAAGTGGATAATAGTTAAACTTAAGCTAATTGCCACATTGATGTTTATTATGATTTTTAAATATTTTAAAATTTGTGATTTCAAAAGGGCGACGAATTTAAAAAACGGAAAATTCTTGGCAACGACCAAATCGCAAAAAATTGAAATATTTGGAGGGAAAGTATCGACGGCTTAAGGGGGAATATAATATAAGAAACGTATGCTGAGTTGGAAGAAAATAGGAATATGCAATATTCATCAAAATATTCATGCAAAATAGCATGGTATTTAGAATATTATGTAATTTATACCATGTTGCCTATACTATACATATGTGTGTCACTGGCATAAGACGAATTTTAGATATAAATTCATTGAGTATTTCTTGAAAATACACGTTTTTTTGTAAACACATGTATAATGCCTCTGCATTCCCATTCATAGTTCACCGGTCTTGGCCAAATTTATTATTCAAAAATTCAATGGCTAAAATTCAAAAATAAAATATTTAAATGATTTTTATAGAATTATTACATTGAGTTTATTGGTTGCGTGCACCTTTACCAATCTAATTTTTGGAAATGGGTGTAAGATTTCAATGAAGTTACATAAACCTGATTCATGTAAGGATTTTGAATTAGTTAAAACAATATATACATATATATATAACATTTTTCAATCTTAACAAAAATCCAGCTGCACTTTTAGTATTTTAATTTTTGAAGAAAACTTAAAAGTCTTAAAAGTCAAAAGCTACCTTTGTTAACATGAATATGTATGTTTTTCAATAAATCTGTTACTTATTTTTGTTTTACTAGCATTATTCTCTGTGGAGATTTTAACGTTGATTTTCTTTCAGATCAGAGTCTTGTACACATTTTGAGTACGTTCAATATGCATACGGTGAACACTATTTATCCCACACATTTTTCTCGTTATTTTTTTTCGTTAGTGACTCGAGCAAAATATCTCTTTTTGACCAACTTCAAGCACCCGGGCTCTCAAAACATGACAAGATCCATTTTTCTTTTGACTTTTGTCTCAGTAGGCCTATAAGAGCATTTCAATATAGGGATTTTAAGAACATAGACAGCCAATCTCTTGAAGTTGACCTAAGAGGAGACGAGCAAGTTGAGTTTCTCCAGTAAAATTTATTTAGCTTGTTTGATACGCATGTTCCGATTAAAACTACATCCGTTTAATATGGTGAATATCCTTGGTTCAATCAGGAAATTAAATCGATGTTAAACCAAAGAAATTTGGCCTTCAAGAAATGGAACCGTTTTAGAATACCCAATGATCTTCAAGAATAACGTCGAATATACGTAACACTACTGTTCGTCTTGTATGTGTTCCGAAGGTCATTTGGTATCAGCGTCGTCTTAACCTTTTCCTAAAGGGACCTAAATTATGGAAAAATCTCAAAGAAATTGTCAACAAACGAGTGAACCTAGAAAGTAAGGACGTTCATTGCAATGAAATTAACTTAAATCTTATTTCATCGATTCCACAAACAACGAACTTATGCCAAAATCTTTATGGTGAAGAACTTACTGCCTTGTACGTAGGAGCTGAATTTGTTTTTTCGGGAATCAATTCTGATGAAGTTGAAGCTAATTTTTTCCTATCTTTCTGGAAGACACCAAGCCATTGTCGTTTGAGATCAGGTTTCTGACTCTCTACCCCTGTGCTATGGAGTCCCACAAGGTTTAATACTGGGTCCAACTTTTTTCTCCATTTATGTTAATGAAGCTCCTAAATTGATTCGTCACTGCGATGAGCACCTATTTGATCTTCAATTAATGAAAAGTTGTTTTAGTTGGTATGATTGAAGATTGTGTGAGTAAGATTAATGAAGACCTTTCATCAATAAAACAATGGTCTGCAAATTGTAGACTTACCCTTAACCCACACAAAACTAAATGTCTTGTTATATCAAAAAGAATTATTGATGTTTCTCATTTTCCAGCGATCGAACTTAGCAATACTCGAGTTGAATTCGTAAATACAGCTAAGAATTTAGGTATATGCTTAAATCGAACGGTAAACTGGAATAACCATATCACCCAAGCCGTAGGTAAAGCATATGCTCTGCGATTAATTTGGCCAACTAGAAAATATACTCCCTTAGATACCAGGAAAATGTTAGCGAAAACCCTTGTAGTGCCGATCTTGATATACGATTGTGAAATTTTTTGCAAGCTCGACAGTGTAAGCAAGAGATAGCTTAACGTCGCGTTTAATAGTGTGGCATTTGTGGTCGCTTTGATCACATATCAGTTTTTACAAAACACATACATATATGGCATTTCTCTAGATAATCTCTTAAAGCTTAGAACTCTAGTATTACTTTTTAATTAGTCAAATCGCACCAACCTTCATACATTTATGATAGAATCCAGTTCACGTTGTCTAGAAGATCTGATGAAATTATAATCTCCCATTTTACATGACTTACTTCGCAGCGACAGTTCTTTGTCAATACATATTAGTTATGGACTTCTTTACCGTTCCATGCTCGTGATACGGATAACATAGATATTTTCAAGAAAAAGGTGTTCGCTTATTATTCGACGACTTAGTGTCGTTTAACTGACCTTTTTACTTGCGACTTATAGGTACTATAAGGCAAGTTATGTATGTATTCGTAAAAAAAATCGAACTCGAGATTTTGACCAAAGTTGACATTACGATGATAGCGAAGACTAAAAAAGTGGGTCTGGCAATTCTGTCTGTCTGTCTGTCTGTCTGTCGCTTCGACTACAGCCTAAACGGCTCGGCCGATTTTCTTTAAACTTGGTAGATATGGGTTTTGATTTTTTACCCCCACACGTTTTTTTCATTTTATTTTTAAGACCAAAAATAACGGTACCTGCCATACGATTTTTTTTCGAAATTTTATAAATATTTTTTTTCTCAAAAACTGCTGGACATATTTAAAAAATGAAAACACAAAAAAATTTCATTTAGTTAAAGCTAGGTAATGCTTGAAAAAAATTTTCCGAAAAATGTTTATTGAGGGTACCCCCTATTGAACCATTTTTTTTGTTTTTGATTTTCTCAAAAATGGTACCACCGATTTTGATTATTTTTTTTTGCGAAGGCTCTTCAAAAATATAAATATAATTGTATATTCAAATTTTCAAGAAAAATTTTTTTGGATTTTTAAAAAAAACTTCAAAATTTTTTTTTCAAAACTCAGTATTTCGAAAACCCCACGCTAGATTTTTTTAAAACTTGATAAATAAAAATTTCTTAATATAATCTACAAGATGTGGAAAAAAAATTTCATTTTACCTTAAAATAAAGTTACCCACCATACAAATGTTAAAAAATTTAAAAAAATGGTTTTCAAAAATCGTATTTTTCTCGAAAACGGCACCTAGAATTTTGATAAAATTTTTTTTCTTTCAATTAATTTTTATGATCTTTAAAAAATTTTGAAATTAAGATATTACAGTTTGTACCTACCATAGAACCATTTTTTCAAATTTTGAATTTCTTATTATCCACATAACGGTTCTTAATGAAATTTTTTATAGAGAAGCTTCTAAAAAGTCTAAAACACATTGCATTTCAAAACTTTAAAATAAATATTTTTTGAATTTTTGAAAAAAAAAATCTATTTTTTTCTTTTTTTGAAAATTCGATATCTCAGAAACGGCTCAATATTTTTTTTTTAAATTTAATTTTTTATCGAACAATAATAAAAACTTTAAATTGGCGTACCAAAATTTGTTCTTAAAAATCTTTTAAATATTTTGTATATAAAAGCTTTTTTTAAGAAACCACTAAAACGACTTATAATTTTTGTTCTTGCATAAATTCATATTTTCATAGCATTCTGTTTTCGTCTCTTACTATTAAAAGAATTTAAAAAATTACTTTGATCCTTGTGAACAGTTTTCTCTAATAACATTCGTTTTTAAAATTCCTAGTCTATTGCATAGGAGCAAGTTTGTGCGACCCAGTCGTGCATTTTATTTATTTTCTGTTCGGTTTATTACATTTCTCTTTTTTCTCTTTCTCTTTCTCTTTCTTTTACTTTAACATACTTGTAAATAAATACATTTTATTTTATTTTTATGTTTTAATTTATTCTATTTTAACCTTAAGTTAATTATATCACAGTAATTGTTAATTGTTTTTAGTCTTAAGCTAATGCCATTTATTGTATGTCCATTTAAAAGCTATATTGCGATGTAAATCTTAAAATCATGCAATTCAAAATAAATAAATATAAATACAAATTCACAATATTGCATTTATTAAATGTTCAGAGATAATTTAAAAAAAAAATACTCAAATACTCATATACGTATAATATTTTATTGCAACATGATGTGTCTTAGAATAGAATAGAATAAAGTGTCATCAAGAACTAAAAATAAACACTATTAAAAAAATCAAATCAATAAATTTTATTTATTGATTCCTTTTTATTTTGTATCTCCCTAAAAAATAGGCCATGGATTCTTCAAATAATTATGCCCTTTTCATTATTTGATATATTTTAGTGGCATCGTACTGTAGCCACATACGAATATAATAATCTATACTAAGCATCTTTCATAACAACTCTGAGCACAGTCATAAACAAATCTAAAAACCATAAAGATTGCACTCAATGCCGACTAATCGTACTCAAAACTAATAAAGCCTCTGCCTCTCGGATGTTCATTAAAATTTGATTTCTTTTTGTATTTTTTGTGCAATATAAACAAACAGTTCTTCACAGATTGTATACTATTACGAAACTTATAGCAGACACTCCGAAACCTCATCATCAACAAAGGGACACCAAAAACATTTCTAGCATATAGAATTATTGTAGATCAGCTTTAATTGCCGCCACTTTTCGATTCCCCTGAGTCAAAATTTTGGCTTTGGCTTGGACACCCACTGGTGTCACAATAAAATCTCTCAGTAACATAAACAATGTGCAACGTGAATTGGATGCTAAAATAAACTCAGGGCCAGAGTCGATACAATGATCCCAATTCCGATTCCCAAAAGTGTTGTGGTACACTACGAATGCGATGCAGTCTGTAGCACATTTTTCGGTCGCGTAATAAGGTGTCAGTTCATTTGTTTTTAATTGACACTTATACAATGACAGCGCGGGACGAACACAACTGGTTTTGAAAAAAAAATATATATAAAATCAAAACCAATGTTTTGAATCTCAACTAATTGGCTAAAATGCTGTCAATTGGTTTTATTATTTTTTGTGTTTTATTAAAACAATATTTCATGGAAGATAAAAGGTGTGAAAATAAAAGATTTTTTACTTGCGACTTATAGGTACTATAAGACAAGTTATGCATTCGTAAAAAAAATCGAACTCGAGATTTTGATCAAAGTTGACATAACGATGATAGCGAAGACTAAAAAAGTGGGTCGCTCTCGCAATTTTGTCTGTCTGTCTGTCTGTCTGTCTGTTTGATTACAGCTAAACGGCTGGGTCGATTTTCTTCAAACTTGGTAGATATTTGTTTTAATCTTTTACCCCCGGATGTTTTTTTATTTGATTTTTAAGACCAAAAATAACGGTACCTACCATACAATTTTTTTTCGAAATTTTATAAATATTTTTTTTCTCAAAAACTGTCGCAACGATTTAAAAAAAAAAATTAAAAAAAATTAATTTACTTAAAAAAAAATGGTTGAAAAAATTTTTTCGAAAAATGAGTAGTTTTGGTACCCCCTTGGGACCGATTTTGATCATTTTTTTTATGCTAAAGCTTGCCAGCAGTTTGAATATTATTGTGTATTCAAATTTTCCAAAAAAAAATTTTTTGGATTTTTAAAAAAACTTTCAAATTTTTTTTTTTTGAAAACACAATATTTCGAAAACCCCATGCTCGATTTTTTCAAAACGTGATAAATAAAAGTTTGGAAAAATAATCTACAAGATATAAGAAAAATAAATTAATTTTACCTAAAAATAACGGTACCCTCCATAAAAATGTTAAAAAATGCTTTTCGAAAATCGTATTTTTCTCGAAAACGGTTCCGAGAATTTTGCTTAAATTTTTTTTCTTTCTATTTTTTTGTTAATATCTGTAATTTAATTTAAAAAAATTTTTAAAACAAGATATTACTGACTGAACGATTTTTTAAAATTTTGAATTTCTCATTATCAGCACAACGGATTTTAATGAAATTTCTTAGAGAGAAGCTTCTAAAAAGTTTAAAAAACATTGCATTTCAAAACTTTAAGAAAAATATTTTTCTGAATTTTGAAAAAAAAAATCATTTTTTTGTTTTTTGAAAATTCAATATCTCAATACTTTTTTTGTAAATTTAATTTTTATTCATACAATAATAAAAACTTCAAATTGGCGTTCCAACATTTTTTCTTAAAAATGTTTTAAAATTTTCTTATATAAAACCTTATTTTTTAAGAAACCACTACAAATGACTTATAATTTTTGTTCTTGCATAAATCTATATTTGCTTGAATCACATGGCATCCTATTCTTACTTTTAACTACTAAAGAAGTTTTTTTTAGTCATTTAAAAAATTAATTATATGCTTATGAACAGTTTCTCTAATAACATTCATTTTTGAAATTCTTAGTCTTTTACATAGGAGCAAGTTAGTGCGACCCAGTCGTGCGTTTTATTTATAATCATTTTTAAATTAATTGTGCACTTATTTTGACCATGGAAATTACCACACTTTTCAATATTTTTCTGTCATAAATTGTACTTGGTGGTAGGGAAGGTATTGGTTTCGGTTTCAAACGAAACAGGCTTTATTCGAGATCAACAAGATTTTATTTGAGGGTGCCGAAGGTTGTATATTTGGGCAACAAACAATTTCAATTTCTCTTCTTTGAACTTCCTTAAAAGAATCGCATCCGCGGCCTAAGCTGTAGGTAAAGGTAATGACAGACAGACAAACAGACATACTTTTGAGACCCGCTTTTTTCGAGTTTTCTGGCATCGTGTCATACTAACACGAATTGTATGAATCTAAGGGTAGAGAATTCAAGGTTTAATTAAAGCTGTAAGATGCTTGTAGGGTTCGACTTCAGTTATGTATTCAATAATGCTGAAGAACACCGGAATAAGTTCAAACAAGGTAGAAAGATGAGCATATTCGTTATTCGATAAACGTTTGAGACTAAAAATAGTATAAATAGTTAATGTTTAGTAATTTTTAATAAATAAACTAAATACTACTTCGTGCTCGGGTCCCACACACATATTTATTGAAATTCTCTTTGTCAGAAGCTCAGTTGAGAAAGCCAATTTAGCAGTTAAGAGTATATACTTAAAGAGAAAACCGAACAGCTTTCAGTTCTATCTCGCCAAAAATGCTGCTGAGTGCTTAGGTTTCCTTTGACGATACAAGAATACTTCTCATCTGGTTATACTATATAAAGCCTATATTCGCCCAAGGCTTGTCTATTTCTCATGTTTGGGTAGATATTTCACTATACCTAATTGTTTCTCTTGGATATAATCCAAAAACGTGCTTCAAAAAGGACAACAGTTTCAGTTTTAGTTTTATTTCTTGATCAAAGCCGCAATGTTCAAATCTTTATTTTTTTATAGCGATATTTATGCACAGTGTTGTAGTGAAATAGACAGTTGCATACTGCCCTAAGATAATTCAACCATAATGCTCGCAACTCAGGGAATATCCACAAGTTTAGCTCTGAGCTTCGCTTTGGATGTATTGTAAAGATAAGAGAATCTTTCTTTAGCCGCACGTCACGAATGTGGAGCCTGCTCATCCGTATTTCCTTTTAACTCCTCTTCCACATTCCTTAACGCTTGCATTGTGTCCAAATAATTTAAGCGCTGTCATAATCCCTTAGTGCGCACAAAATAAAAAAAATTATGATATGAACGTCAATACTAACTAGATTATTTTAAGTTCACAAGGTTAATAACTGCTTGAAACTAAAAAAGTCTTATTCTAAATACTCAAGGAGAAGAAAATATCTGAAGTCTTTAAGCTCAGCAGCAAAAGTTAAGAATTTGTTCAGCGGAACCAGACTTGTATCTATTACCTTTAAAATTAATGGATATCTACTTGTATGCAAGGAAGTTATTTGCATGTAGTTTTAGAAAATGTTCATACGCTGTGTTTTTATAATTAAATGGAATTTTTGTTCTTTGTATATAATTTGTAAGGGCTTATAAAAATGCAACGAATCAACTTTGACTCAGTCCTATACAAATTCTAAATAAACACCGCCTGTACTAATAATGAAAAAAAGTCAATATTTAAACAGAACTTTATAATCAAGCTATTCGTTATCTCCAATTTAATAAGACATTCCTAGTAACACTGAGGTACGTAATCATGATTAATAAGAATATGATTGTGTAATGATATATTAAACCAGTTTGTCCTTATCAAAAAAATTGTTTTCTCAGATGTTGTTATGTAAGAAAAAGATCACAGTTTATATTTCGCAGAAAGCCTTGCAACAGTTAGTTGTAATTTTTAAGGGTAAAAGTAAGTTTGATGAATTTTATTAGGTTTGGTTCTTTCTATGTTTTTTATATTCTATTACTACCGAATTAAATACTAAAATAGTTATTTGTTAATATTAACATTGCGCATTTTTATGTTAAAACGATGAAAATCTTAATAAAAAAGTAACATAAATTGAGCAAATACTTCAATAGCATTATTATGTTGGAACTTTCCGCATCCATAATTTAGCGATCAACATTGTTTACTTACATTGTCGTTCAACATGGTCAACATTTATTTTCATTTTCAATTCAATTTTTCTTTATTCTTATTAATTTGATTAAAATTTAACAGTAGTATATTTATGTAACTAACAGCAGTAAATAATAAATATAATAAGAATAGTTAGTGCCATCTTATATTAAATAACAAAATAGAGATGATGACACATCGAATTTTAATTATGTGTGGGGTGTACAATAAAAATTTATACAATTGTAAAAGCAAAATGACTCTTGTGTAAAGAAATATACAATGTATTAAAACTTTAGAGCTTAAAAACTTATAAAACTTAAAAAAGGAAAACCATTTAAAGAAAAGCTAAGAAAGAAAACTAATATTTTTTTTTTTCGGCATAACAAATCGTATACATGATAACAATTTTTCTTATATGTATACATATATTAGAGCAACTTAAATAGTAAATCGTATCAAAACCACGATTTCTCGATGATCCAAATCAAGAAGCCACACTTTTACTTCGTTTAAGAAACTGATAAAATTTCTCAACTTACGAATTTCTAAGGGGAGCGTATTAAAAAGTTTGCAAGAGATAATAGAGTACAGGTTTCTGTAGCTTGTCGTGCGAAAAAACGGAATATTCACTAAAATAGCAAAATTGCTACGTAGGTTTCTGATGTCCGAAATTGGGCTTTGCATGTAACCTGCCCTTTTAAAAAACAATTTTAAGATTTTAAAATAATATAAATGACGAACAAGTAGAACTGTCAAACTTCGAAAAAATTCCATTGAGTGTGCTAAGCGATGAGTTTTACAAACATTTCGTATTGCTGATTTTTGTATAACGGTGAGTTGTTGAAGACGATTGACATATGTACAACCCCAGCAGCATATCCCATATTGTAGTTTTGAATGCAAAATACCATAGTAAACCATTTTCATCAAATTCACAGAACAGAGCTTTTGTAAGTGATAAAAACAGCGACTGGAAGACAAAAGATGATTTTTCAAGATTGATATGTGTTTGGTCCATTTTAAATTTAGGTCAAAAGTAACGCCAAGGTTTTTGAAGTCTTCTACACTTTCAATTATAAAACAATTACTGTTACAGTCGACGCCTTTAACAAATGATTGAACTCTTTAAGTACTGCATATGCCGTTAACTAAGTTATGATTAGCACAATCGTGTGAATGAAGAATTATAGGAATGTCTGGTGATACTTTGCGAGTAAAATTAAAAAAACATAAGTTTAGTTTTATTACTGACGATAAGCTCGTGTTTCGCAAACCAACATCTTAGTAGGTGAATATCATGATTCATGATATATATCACAAATTTGATTTAAAGGACTGGAAGAGCAGTAAGCAATACCGAGATCATCAGTAAATGCTCTGATTTCACCCATAAAACGAAGTTCGAAAAGAGAATTAATGTATATAAGAAACAAAATTGGACCAAGTACGGAACCCTGTGGAACTCCCAAGTGGCTAGTCTTAGGGCAACTAACACTGGACT